>BPTQ01000004.1:198756813-198769408 GCA_019973895.1 Chrysanthemum seticuspe | reverse complement strand
CGAATTATTTTGCCGATTCGTTTTTGTTCTTGAAGTTCTTTTACACTTTCACGAATTCGTCCTTAAATTACGATTCCTTAGTTTTGAAAATTTACTTAAAAGGTTGGATTTTTGCAACTTTTTGTTTGAACTTTTGTTTAACATGCATGTTCCTTTGTGGTAAGTCTGACGAGTGTACTAGTGATTCGTATCTCAAGATTCACTGTTTGTATCACATCGAAATCAACTACTTGGTTTGGGACTCCGGACATTCTTTCGATATCTTCGTGTCTTCCATTAAATACTACCATTACTTTAGGAATTCGGATCTGTCTTTACAATCCTTAATCTTTAAGGGCCATAATTTCTCAGCCAGTGGAGTTCATATACATTAGCAATCTTTCGAGCATCAGCATCAAGAAAATTCAATTCATCATTAAATCAATTCATTGTGGCACCTCCTGCCTGCCCAGAAATGGGTGACATACGGACTAGGTGTCGGGTTTCACACCGCTCAATACATTCTGATATTTATGAGAGATGGAAGGTTCCATCTCTCAACCTCGATTATTATTATAGAAAGTGAAAGAGAGTGATTCAAGGGATTTGGAGATTGAAAGAGAGAGATCTTAAGGTAGAATAAGCGGTGGAACACAATACCAAACTACACATACACTTTTCAATATAGAATGTTAACCATAGTTCTCGGTACCAATCTAGTATAGAACGTGTAGAAACCTAAATATCACCAAAAATCCACCAAAAACTCAAACTTTTTCAAATCACCAAAAACGTAGTAAACCAACTAAAGAACGTATTTATAGTCTTACATAACTCGCCACACTTTGGGCTGTGGATCAGGCATACAGTGGGTAAAGACCCGTCCGTCCTCCACGGTGTTACTTAACTAAATTACTACTTAACTTAAAAGAACTACGACTACGAGCTTTCTAACGATTACATATACTTGAGGTGACCGACTCTTTAATACCGGGAATTTCTAATTCCTAACATTTCTGTCTAGGCTTAAGGATTTCATTACCATCATAAATTACCTTCTGTGCTTCTATAGCTTTCTTACAGGCCTCAGGGTTTGGTTCATCAACTAAAGCTACACTATGTTTGTCACTTAGAACTCTATGCTTAGTGATCATGTGAGCAGTCTGAATGGTGTTTCCTTGTACGTACAATTTGTTTTCAAGTTTGTTTTTCAACGTTTTTAGGTTGGAAAATTCATTTAAAAGTTTTGATTCCTTAGCATTAAATTCCTGCTTAAGCACTTTCACATTTTCTTGAAGTTCTTGTTTTTGCTTAGCCGTTTTATTAAGCTTTTCTTTTAAGGAATCTAGCTCTTTTTTTAGTATTTCTTCCCTAAAGTTACTTTTTCTAATAATTGTACGCATTTGGTCATCCATTTCCTGCTCACGAGTGGTTAACTCAAACTTAGCGCGTTGTTCATAAATGGCAACTTGTTCTTTATAGGCATTAAGTTCAGAGATAGCAGAATCATCAGGGGCACATGGAGTAAATTCATTAAAAACATAGTCATCATTGACTGCAGAAGATGCATCACTTGGTTCAATCACACTTTCATTTTGGATCACATATTGATCATATGGGACAATATTACTATTACCCATATTAACAATATCTGTTTCACAAGTTTCATGTGATTTCACTTTATCATGTATCTTTTGCTCATCAACTTCATCATATAATTTTAATACCTCTGAGATGATTGATTCTTTGGATGGACCAGCTTGCTTAGATGATGAGACCTTTGGAGAGACCATTGGAGAAATGCTAGCCATGAAGATTGTCTGGGCAGTAGGTTCATCATCGACATCAGAGTCATATGCATCACAGTCGGCAATTTGAAAAGCATTTTGATAATTGTGACCAATATCCTAAATTGGCTGCTCATCCACATCTGCATCATATGTCTTAGCATTCCCCTCTGCAAGAAATAACAACTCTTCTTCATCCAAAATTGCACCATTGTCCTGAGCTTGCACAAGCAACATCTTGTCTCTGAAGTATTCTGCATTCTGAGGGTGTTTTGGAGATGTGCAATTTTTTGAAATGTGTCCATCACCACCACAGTTGTAGCGTTTGACTGGCTTCACTTGTCCCTGATTGGCATTTCTCCCACGATTTTGATTAGCCACATACCCTCCACCAACTCCACCTCTTCCCTGTTCATACTGCCTTCCTTGAACTGGTTGCACCATAACCTTTCCATCTCTGACAACAGCATGATTGTGTAGATTGGATGCAGTTCTGATCTCATTGTTAGTGTGAAGGCTGTTAGTATGTGGAGTGAGGGTCAAGTTTTGTTTAACCATAAGAGCCAGTTGATTGATGAAGTGTTCCATGACTGCATCAGCATCAGGTTGCTTGAACCTCAGATCGGGAATGAGTTTGTGATTACCATTACTTGTGGGTATGACTTGAGAAGATTTGGTGGTAATTCCAACATTGGTTTAAAAGGCTGTTGAATCATTTGAAGAACTTGATTCTCCCTGTTTAGTTTTGAACTGTTCAAGAATCATTCTTTCAAACATAGCATGTCTCTCATTCTGAAGAAGGAAGGCATACAGTTGCTCATAGTTGGTGTTCTTTAATCCTTTGGTTAGCTTCACAAAAGTGACGAATTTGTGCCATTCGGGATTCATGTTGTTCACAAACTTTGAGTTCAGCTTAATATTTGGCATGGTCATTTTGATATTTCTCATGTCATTCATAAGCTTGTGGAATCTCACGTAATATTCATAGACAATTTCTTCCGGTTTCATCTTAAAATGCTCAAATTCATCATACAATTGTGATTCTCTGTCTTCCTTAGTCAATTCAGAGCCTGAGAGAAGCATCTTGACATTATCCCAAACCGCCTTGGCTTCAGTGTTGTGATTGATAAGCTTGTAGATATCTTTTGGAAGACCCTGAAGTATAATGTTTGAAGCCCTGATATCAACATCAAATCTATTTTTCTCCTTATCATTGAGCTCATCATACGTCTTTGGTCTGTCCAATCCAAAGATCATTGTTCCATCTGCAGCAGTATCAATTATGTCTCTTGTAGTCTCAATCTGATAAGGTCCTTCATCAATTGATTTGAGAATGTTGACCCCATTTTCCTTTCCCAAACAGTACAACCTGATTCGTTGAGCCCATGAGTCATAATCAGTTCTGTCAAGCATAGGTGGACGAGTATCTGATCCAGCTGCTTAAACGTCCTCAGCTACAGAAGAAATGATAGTAGGCACGTTGTTTGACATGATTACAAGTTCTACGAGATTTTACTATTCTTTGATTAAACCGGGAAATTGATTCTTTCACGGGATTTTACTAAACCAAAAGAACAACCGAGAACAAAAAATGTAGCACGAAGAAGTGACAAGTCTCAATAGACAAGTAGCTAAACTGTCAACTCGCTTCAAAGACAAGTCGCTTAAAACACAAGTCGCTTAAAGAAACAACTCGCTTAATATCCAAATCTCTTAAACCAACTCGCTGACAATACAACTCGCTTAATAGCCAAGTCGCTTTAAAACTCAAGTCGCTTAAAGAAACAACTCGAATAATATCCAAGTCGCATACAGAGACAACTCGCTTAACCACCAAGTCGCTTAAACCAACTCGCTGACAATACAACTCGCTTAATAGCCAAGTCGCTTGAAAACTCAAGTCGCTTAAAGAAACAACTCGCTTAATAGCCAAGTCGCATATACCAACTCGATTAATAGCCAAGTCGCTTAAATCAACTCGCTTCCACTAACAAAGCAAATCGCTTCCAAGAAACTCAACACCGTAGCACAACTCGCTTCGTACAATATTTGAAAACAACTACTTTATCAATCAAAAACAGCTAAACCACAATGATTCAAGCCTTCCAATTCAAAACCTAAACACATATGATGATCCTAAACATAAAAGTACAATCAAAATTCAAACTTTAACACTAGAAATTGTCCAAATGATTCAAACTCTTCTAAACACTTATAACCGCAAAAACCTTATGAAATCCACCAAAACAAAGAGCATGAAAGATGAGTGATCAAACCATGGCTCTTGATACCAATTGTAAGATATAGGATTTCATAAACACATCACACCATAATCATATGAGGTGTTAACAAGGTTTTAGAGAGAGAAAGGGAAGAGAGTTGGGAACTATGTGAAACAAAGAAAAATGGTATTGAAAGCTCCAACCCTCTACCTTGGGAGGTAGAGGGTATTTATAGTGTCTTACAATAAACGCCACCAACGGGCTGTGGATCAGGCATACAGTGGGTAAAGACCCGTCCGTCCTCCACGGTTTTACTTAACTAACTACTTACTAACATTAAATAACTACTACTATGAGCTTTCTAATGATTACATATACTTGAGGTGACCGACACTTTAATGACTGAATTTTCTAATTCCGAACAGACAGTGACCCTATTCATCAAACAATATGCCATCATCAACTGAATAGAATTAACTTGTTCAGTGGATGAGTGGTTCCCACCGAGAACCTGAATCACAAATGTGAACAGGATCTTCCAAGCCGCGGGAAATGAGTTCTTGGTGACTGGGGTCTTGTCCAAAAATTTTGGATCCAAAATGATTTGTTTTAACCCATCCTTCACTGTGGAGGGTTCAGGATGGGCAACATAGACTCCATTATTGTAGTCTAACCCTGTTGAAGTACAAAAAGTTTTATAGTCCAGGGTGACTGATCTTTCCCCGTTAAAAAGACTGAACTTAATGAGATACTCCCTGAGTGGTCTTAGGTCTATCTCATTAGTTGAGGGTGTCGGGTCATAGGCCACAGCTGTTGCCCAAAACTCCCTGAGGAGGTTTTGGTACAGTATAGAGGGACACTGAACAAAGGCCGTTTTCAGTGGGCAGTTGAATAAAAATTTTATTATGTCCTTATAGGCTGGGACATTTTGGGGGTATTCAAAATTGCCTATAACATTGTTAGTTTTAAATTCAACATTACTGAGATCCCCTACCCACTGAGATGCAAACTGAAGAGATTGTGTTCTAGCCATTTCCATTTAAAGATTTTAGGGTTTTAAAAAAATATCTTGAACTAGAACAGTCAAAGAGTTTTAAATCTCTCAAGTTTGTGATGATAAACTTTTGTAAATGTTTACAGAGAAGGTTTTTCAGAAAAAGGTTTGAAGAACACAAAGATTTCTGGGTTTGAAAGAGTATTTTGATAGAGTTTTGTTGTAGAAATACTTTGTGTGTGTTTTAATGATTTTGTGAGGGGTATTTATAGAGTGATGAGAGGGGTAGTTTATGCACAAATATGGATTTGTAAAGTCAGTTTTTGAAAACGTTTCGAATTTCCATATTTAATGCCACCACTCCGCTACCCGCAGTAAAATCCCGGTTTTCAAGGAACAGTTGCAGTGCACAATAAATGTGCACTTTTGAAACAATAAAATATCCACAAGATATTTCATGTGAGAGGGGGCATTTAATACCAAGTGGGATGAGGTAAGTTTGAGGGACCCCTGACAGTAAGATAGAGAGACATATATTCCTATATTTAATTAGTGTGTTTACCAACCTAGAACATTTAGGTAACTAATACTTGGTGCATTTAGTTACTCATTTAATGCTCAATATCAAGAGTCAGGGTCCCTGAATGAGTCTTACTCATTCAGTGAGAGGGTTATTTTTGAGGTTTTGTTCAGGGAGGATGAACCATTTTAGGAAATCTTACTGAGATTGGGATTGGTTTTCAGGTTACTGACTTTCAATGTCTAGCATTCCCAATTCAGCTTTCAGTCTCCTGAAGGTAGGTTCATCTAAGGGTTTTGTGAAGATATCAGCAAGTTGATATTCAATAGGGATGAAATGAAGCTCTATGTCTCCTTTCATTATGTGGTCCCTGATGAAATGATATCTGATATCAATGTGTTTGGTTCTTTGGTGAACGACATGGTTGTTGGAGATTGCAATGGCACTAGTGTTGTCACAGAATATGGGTACCATTTTGTAGTGGATGTCATAGTCACTGAGTTGAATTTTCATCCATAATACATTGGCACAGCATCCTGCAGCAGCAACATACTCAGCTTCGGCTGAAGATATAGCCACTGATTGTTGCTTTTTAGCACTCCAACAGACCAGTTTTCCTCCAAGAAATTGACAGGACCCTGAGGTACTTTTTCTGTCCATGTTGCAGCCAGAATAATCAGAATCAGAATATCCTTTGAGGTCAAACCCTGAGCACTTTGGATAGTAGAGTCCAAGGCTTGGAGTTCCCTTCAGGAATCTTAGTATTCTTTTGGCTGCAGTGAGATGGGATTCTTTGGGATTAGACTGATATCTTGCTATTAGACAGACTGAGAATTGTATGTCTGGTCTGGAAGCAGTGAGATACATCAGTGAGCCAACAATCCCTCTAAAATGGGTTTGATTGACTGATTTGCCAGTGAGATCAGGTCCAAGGTTGTTAGGAGGGACCATTGGTGTCTTCACTGAGGCGCATTCAGATATCTCATATTTCTTCAAGAGATTTATGGTGTATTTCTCTTGACTGATGGAGATTCCTTTATCAGTTTTCCTGATTTGTAGTCCAAGGAAGTATGTGAGTTCACCCATCATGCTCATTTCAAACTTCTTTGTCATCAGTTTTTCAAACTGTTTGCAAAGAGTGTAGTTTGTTGAGCCAAAGATGATGTCATCAACATATACTTGGACCAGTATCACATCTTGTTTTGTCCTGTAGATAAATATTGTGTTGTCTATCTTTCCTCTAACAAACCTGTTTTGAATCAGGAAGGCTGAGAGAGTTTCATACCATGCCCTGGGAGCTTGTTTTAGTCCATAAAGGGCTTTGTCAAGCTTGCAGAAATAGTCAGGGAATTCGCTACTCTCAAAGCCAGGAGGTTGCTGAACATACACATCTTCCTTGAGTTCACCATTCAGGAATGCACTTTTTACATCCATTTGGTAAACTTTGAAGTTCATGTAGGTAGCATATGCAAGGAAGATCCTGATGGCTTCCATTCTTGCAACAGGAGCAAATGTCTCATCATAGTCAATGCCTTCTTCTTGACTGTAACCTTTGGGTACAAGTCTGGCTTTGTTTTTAATGACAATGCCGTTTTCATCAGTTTTGTTTCTGAAAACCCACTTCATTCCTATGACAATGACATCCTGAGGACATTTGATCAAGGTCATGACCTTGTTTTTATCAAACTGTTGAAGTTCTTCTTGCATGGCCTGAACCCAGCTTGGGTGTTTTAGAGCCTCAGTGACGCTTTTGGGTTCTATTTCTGATAGGTAATCAGCATATAGACATTCATTTGCTGAAGCTGCAGTTAGTTTAGCAGCCATGCTTCTTGTAAGCATGCCCTCAGTAGGTTCACCAATGATGTTTACAAGATCAATGTCCTGAGATTTTGTCCACTTACTTTGTGGTCTAGGATCTGAGCTTAAAGAGGTCACTGGAAACTCAAGAGTGAGTTCAGGTGCAGGAGCCACATAATCATTAAGATCATCTGTTGATATGTCTTGTTTAGGTTGGGGTGCTTGAATCACAGGTTCCTGAACATTTGGTTCAGTGTTACCTATCCCAGCAGGGACTAATTGATTATCAATAAATTCACTGATAGTTGGTTGGGGCAGGTTGTGAGGTAAGACATAATATGAGATGTCAGCATCAGCTTGGTATGAGGAATTGATTTTAGTGTCATACTCATCAGGCGGATATCTTGATGAGTTATCAATTCCTATTTCCTACACTGAGGTGTTGGTGAACCTGATGCTTTCAGAACTCTCATCAAAGGTGACATGAAAGGTTTCCTCAACTTGTTGTCTCCTTGTGTTAAGTACCCTGAAGGCTTTGGAGATTAGTGAGTAACCTAGAAAGTATCCATCATCAGCTTTAGCATCAAACTTGCCTAGATGATCCTGGTGGTTATGAATAAACACAACACATCCAAATACATGAAAGTAGCTGATATCAGGAAGTCTACCTTTGAATATCTCATACGGGGTTTTGTTATGTCTTTTGACAATGATTGACCTGTTTTGAGTGTAACAGGCCATTTTAACTGCTTCAGTCCAAAAATGTTTTGAGAGAGCTGAGCCATTTAACATAGTTCTGGCAGCCTCAATGAGAGTCCTATTTTTCCTTTCAGCTACCCCATTTTGTTTAGGGGTGTAAGGAGATGAAAAGTTTTGGGAGATTCCCTTTTCATCACAGAAATTCTCAAGCTCTTCATTTCTGAACTCAGTACCATTGTCAGTTCTGATTAGTTTAACAGTAATGTCATTATGGTTTTCAATGTTCCTGATGAATGACATTATTGTATCAGCTGCCTGACTCTTTTTGGAAAGAAAGTATGCCCAAGTGTATCTTGAAAACTCATCAATAATGACAAGTGTATACTTCTCATGCTGGATTGATCTTGGACTGACTGGTCCAAAGAGATCCATATGCAGGAGGTGAAGACAGCTTTTGATGGAGAAATTTTGTTTGGTTTTGAAAGATGCTCTTTGGTGTTTGCCTTTTTCACAGGATGAGCATGGTTTATCTTTTGCAAAAACCAGTGATGGTAAGCCAAGGACCTTGTTTTTTTTGCCAAGTTGTTAATGTTTTTGAAATTTAAGTGTGAGAGTCTCTTGTACCACAGCCAGTTGATAGTTTCAGTGGCTTTGGCAAAGAGACAAGTTCCATTTTGAGAGAGTGTTGACATGTCTAAGACATAAACATCATCTCTTCTAGGAGCTATCGAAACAACTTCTTTGTTGGCATTGAAAATGGTGCCTTGTTTGTCATTGAATTGCACAATGTACTTTGCATCACAGAGTTGACTGGCAGTTATGAGATTGTATTTGAGACCATTGACATAAGTTATTCTAGAGAAAACTATTCCATTGCAGTATACTGAACCATAACCTTCAGTGGGACATGATGAGTTATCACCAAATACTACCTTGGGTCCTGGTTCCTTTACATATTTGTGTAGATACTCCTTAACACCAGTCATGCTTCTTGAGCATCCACTATCTAGATGCCAAATAGGCTGCCTAGCGTGTCTCTGCACAAATAGTAAATTGGATTAGTTTCTCTTGCTGACCCACATACTAGTGGGCTTGGGCCTAAAGGTCTGTTTGAATTTGGCAATTGACTTATGGTCAGTGGTTGAGTGCATTGTGCTACTACAGGTTTTGCATTTGGAGACTGAGGATGACTCAGTGATTCTGGGTTGCTTGGAATTTCTCCTTGCTTGGATGACACTGTCATGCTGGGATGTCTCATGAGATGGATTCCCACAAATATCACAGCATGAGTTCATGAGACAATCATCAGGATGATGATCATTGAAGCCACAATGTGGGCAAGGAGGAAAAGGTTTTGCTCTATTCTTGTGAGCAGGTTTGGAGGATGAAGCATACTGATAACCAACTTTGGCATAGTTAGCTTTACTGAGAGAACTTACATATTGTAAGTGATCAGAATTTCTGTGATCATCCTTTTTGCAGATCATAAAAAAAAGGATTCTATAGCCGTTGTTAGTGGTATGACTGGTATAGTGGCATAGATCACACTTCTGCTTGGGTTTAATGATTGATTTTGACTTTGAGGAACTAGAGGAGGCTGATTTAGTTTCCTTGATTGAATCAGGAGCTTTTTCGATGGATTCCATCTTATCAGTCAGCTTCCTCACAAGTTCAGTCAGTTGCTGAATTTGGTCAGCTTCAGTGGGGACTGATGATGTGGAAGTCTCAGTGGGAGTAGACTCTTGTTGAATTGGTTTTGATGGTCTTTTCAAGATGGTTCTACCAAGTCCAGACCTTTCTTTTGGTGAGTGAGGATTAAATTGCATTGGAGTAAGCTCAGAGCATGGTGCAGCACCCTGAAGAGGTTTCAGGGGTGGAAGCGGTGCATTAGATTTTACTTCAGACTCAGAGATGTGTTCAGTACTACTGGGCACATCAGGGAGTCCAAGCATGCTCTTAAGAGCTTGGCTTTCAGGCTCTAGTATTCTTCCAGAATCAAAATTTGGAAGCTTACTCTCAGGGTTAACCCGTTCAATCCAATCATTGGGCTTGGGGTTAGTCAACACATTGGTAATCATGCCACCAGACACAAAGGGCTTTGGACTCTGGTCTCTGTTGTGAGAGTCAGGGAGATGATCTTCACCTATGACTCTCTTTTTGCTACTGGGAGCTCCCACAGCATCAAAGACCCTAGGATTTTTAGCTGTCTAACTTTCAATGATATCTTTTTCTTTCTTAAGTTCATCTTGAAGAGCCTGATTTCTTTTAACTAGTTCAGTGTTTTGAATTTGCAGTGTGACAGCCTCAAGCTTAGCTTGTTTTAAAAGAAGTAATTCACCCCTACACTTATTCAATTCAAAACTTAACTTGTTGTATTTTGAAAAAAGATTTAATCGTTGCTCTTCTACAAACTTAAGATCTACATTGATATAGTTCATAAAGGACTGCCAATCATAGTCATCATCCATAGAAAGTAAATTGTTTACCTTCTTCATTGTGATATTGACCCATTCTCCATTCCTGGCATGATTTTTCCCAACAGCTAGCTTGTCCTCTTCTGAAAGAGCCATCAGTGCACTGACTTGCACCATTTCATCGTCTGAGGAGACTGGCTCTTCATCCAAGTCGAAGACTTCAGCAACTAGGCCTTTGTGTTTACCCTACACAGATTTAACAGTGTTTGTTGTTTCTGAGGGAGTGGCCTCAAGCAGTGCTAGCTTAGCTTTGACTTTCCTATACTTTGCTTCAAAATCTACATTTTTTTTATCAGATTTGTTTTGAAAATTTTGATGAGACTGATAGATTTTTGGTTGAAATTTGCTAAAGCCTGAGGACTGATTTGACCCTGATGGTTTATAAGAGGGTTCATAAATTGTTTTTGAAAAACAGTCTTTTGCAAAATGACCTCTTTTGTGACACTTAAAGCATTCAGTGTCCTCGTTTGCTTTAGCATTTGAAAAACCTTTGTTTCTTTTTATAAACCTTAGAGAGTTAGCAAGGAGTGCCCTTTCCTGAAATTCGATGTTCAGGTCATTTAGGTACTCCTCACTTGATCTCTCATCAGGCTCATCATCTGAATTTTCTTGAAAATCTTGAACCACACTGTTAGAGAAAAAAGCAGTAGATAAAGGTGTTGAAGTGGTGGTCAGGGACTTCTTGACTTCCTGAGACTTCTTTAAGTCAGGGTATCGTCTGTTGATGAGGTTTTCCTCATAGACAAATTTCCCATAAATTTTAGGAAGTTCAAGATTCTGGATATGATTAGCATTCCTAAGTCCCTGAGAGAAATTCAACCACTTCTCAGGGAGACTATTGACAAAACCAACATTTATTTCATGTTTGGACAACTTAACACCATCATTAGACAGTTCATTTAGCAAAGTTTTGTATCGGGTGTAAGTTTGAGACAGAGTTTCTGAGTCCTTAGCCCTGAAGGTGTTATACTCAAGTTTCAGGTCCATGGTCCTATTTTCCTTGGTATCAGAAGGACCTTCATGACTGTGGACCAGGTCATCCAAGGTTTCTTTAGCTGTACTACAGCCAATAACAGACTCCACGGTATCATCAGGAAGACAAGATATGATGATACTTTTGAGCCTTTGGTCCTGGTTGACCACTCTTCTCTCGTCCTGGATCAGGCATACAGTGGGTAAAGACCCGTCCGTCCTCCACGGTGTTACTTAACTAAATACTACTTAACTTAAATGAACTACGACTACGAGCTTTCTATCGATTACATATACTTGAGGTGACCGACTCTTTAATATCTGGAATTTCTAATTCCTAACAATCTCCCCCTAAGGGAGGTCACCTCAATCATGTACAAAAGTTACATTGAATACAACCAGATATTTCATTAAAATAGTTCTTGCATTCTTGATGTAGAACTTTGCTCTGAAGCTCGTAGACATTAATTCTTCTGATTGCATGTTTGGATAGTCCAAGTGGAGGTCTTTTACTGATCCACATGATAATAATTTTGAGCCAGCTTTTGAGATCATCAGCTATGAAAAATCTCTGAGACATCCATTGTGGTGTTGGAATTTTGTGATGTTGTGACATTCGGACCGACATGCTCACATTCTTGATCATGATATCTTCTCATCAGAGTAACGGAAGCTTTCGTTGATTCATGATATTGGCAGCAGCGTAGCAGAAGCATGGAGTGAAAATATCAGAGTCATTGATGCACTTATCATGATTTCTTTTGAGAAGAATGTGTAGTGTGAGCATGCGGCTATGGATTGACCGCTTCATTCTGATCAGCTGCAAACGTAGGATGTACCTGCATAAAACAGTTAGCAATAAAGCACACGAAAGTGTCTTTGATCACTTTCGTTGAATTGAGGTACACGGCCCACGGTTCCCCGTTGATCAGTACAAGTACTGCCTGTGATCAGGTAGGATTCCTAAGAATCTCCTTGACAGGGTTTCGCAGCTGTTCTAGCTGTTCTCAAACCGGAACATCTCAAAGAAGACAACACGGAGTGAGTGAACCAGCGAATTTAAGTCCACTGATTGATGAAAAGAGATTTGAAAAACAATCGTGTATTGCTCAATAGAAATTGTTTTTGCAATACAACGAAGGTTTTAATGA
>BPTQ01000004.1:198706919-198745743 GCA_019973895.1 Chrysanthemum seticuspe | reverse complement strand
TCCAGAACCACTGCAAGTTCGACATCCTATCATTGATTGGGAAGTTTACACTGCTAGCAATTTTGCTCCAACATGGAAGATCACAAGGCTAGGTGGTGAAACTTCATCATTCATTCAATTTGAAGATCTTATAAAAGCTTTTGACAGAGATGACCTTGATACACTATGGAGGTTAGTTCAAGAAAGGTTTAATGCTCAAGATCTCAAAGACATGAAGCAGATGCAGTTATGGGTTAATCTTAGAAGGCTCTATGAACCAAATGTTGATGATGATTTCTGGAAATTCTCATGCACATGTCCTGGTACTAAATGGTTTTACTATGATTCATGTGAAGTTCATCATGTCTCTACAGCAAATGGAGTAGATGCATTCATGCTTGCTGAGAAAGAATATCCACTCAGAGCTAGAACTCTCACTGTGATGTTATGTACAACAATAAGAGTTCATGAAGACAATGAGAAGGTCAGAGAATTATTACATAGGCTTCAAGATCAATGTTCCAGAGCCATACAGAAGTTAAGGAAGAAGTGAAGTGTTTGGTTGAATTCCCCAAATCCTTGAAGATAATGCATATTGAAGAAACTTATTGATTTGCAAAGAAATCATAAGTTTAGGGGAGGATTGTTGGGAATAATCTGTTACCACGAATAGTTGTGGTTTACACTGCTTGGATTAACACTAGCAGTGGAAACGTATTACCACTGCTGGTACATTATTACCACTGCTATAGGAAAACATGTTATAGATAAGTATAGAATAGATCTTGTGTATATTCTATAATGTTAGCTTTATACTTATCTTGTAAAGGACTCCTTATTGTATAAAAGGAGGTCCTAGGTCATGGTCTTATGTATGTGTCAAATTACCTACGTATTACTCACAAAGGCTTCAAGGTGTAACCCTAGTGATAGTTAAGATCACTCGTATTATTCATTAATAATATTGGAGCTTAAGTTTTGTGTTTAATCTGTGTTTACATACAATACATCATACAATCCATCTTCTAAGTATTACTAAGTAAATTCTGCGTACTTAATAATATCATACAAAATATCATTGATACAAGGTGTGTGTCCAGGTCCATCAGAACCCATCCGGACCCGGAGCCCTATCCTCCCCACACCCAAACACCGCCTCTTTAATTTCCGAGACAGAAAACCTATCAGACAAAATGTCCATATCATCCCCATGTATACTCCGAATATTCCAGCACTGAAGCCTAGGACGCACATTATAATCCTCCACGAACCGAAGCTTGAAGAAATTAAAAACCTGCTTCTTGACCAAAGCTGGTCTCGTCACCCAAGACCCTTGAATCATCAATCCCGGGATATTGTTACTCGCCTTCCTACAATTCACAATTCCATGAAAGAAACTAGAATTCTCGTCACCCTCAAGCGCCCATCTCACCCGGGAACGCTGTTTAATATCCAATTGTTTATTAAGCTCCAACTCCTTTAACACATTTTTACTTTCAACATAGATCCATTCCTCTTCCTCCGAGAGACCCCCAACTTCCATATCGACCTCAAGTCTCTCAATGTCCGCTCTAGCTGCCTCCTCCTCCAAACATTCATGCTTTAACATATCAACTTTCCATCTTCTAATACTATCCCTGATCTGGCCAAACTTTTTCGTCAAGATAACATCAGGAGGAGCCTCAACATCATCAACTCTAGCCGCTGAACACACGGATTCTTCGAAGCCAGCTTTTGATAACCAAGAATTGAAAATTCGAAACGGTTTGGGACCAAAGTTTTTAGACACCGTAGTTAACAAAAGAGGACAATGATCCGATAGATGACTCGGCAACGCCCTTAAACAAGCCTCTGGCCACTTGTTAAAAAAATTAGGACAAACCAAGAACCTATCGATTTTACTCAACTTCTTCCCATAATCCCGAATACAAGTAAAACTCTTTCCTTTCATAGAAAATTCCATTAACCCAGAACTATGGATAAAAGTATTAAAATTCCTAGCACACGAGGTTTTAAAAACCGATCCCATCCTCTCCTCAGGAAACCGAACCGCATTAAAATCCCCCAGGATAACCCACATGCCCCCCATAGATAACACAAGAGCTCCGATAGAATCCCAAATAGCTTGTTTAGCCGCACACCCTGAGGGGCATACACGTTCATAATGTTGACAACTTCATTATAACCCTTCAATATCCTCGAAACAAGAAGGAAGTTAAGGAATTTAATCGATGAGCTATATGAGAACAACCCCTTATCCCACATGCACAAGAGGCCCCCAGATTGACCAACAGAACCCACAAACTCCATACCATACTTATTGCTCCCCCAAATACTCTTACCATTAAAATTCGACAAATCCTCCACTTTAGACTCTTGAACCGCCAAGAAATCTACCCCATGTTGTTTCTTCAGCTTATTGAGCCATGGAACCTTGTCCATCCCCCCTAACCCCCTAACATTAATAGACAAGAAATTCATATATTAACCACATTGATACCTTCTTCCACAATAGAGTTCCGCACCAACACATCATGATCTGTCAAATCCACACCCAAGACAACTCCGATTCTAACTGTTTTTCCCACTTCCTTATCCAGGTAAACTTCATCCTTAACCCCTTGCTCCACAACCATATCTCCTCCGCACCCAGTAGGAAAATTCTTACCCTCGATCTCAGAGGTGGGCTCCAAATTGTTCAAATCAATAACCACTTCTCCATTGCTCAGACCACTCCGATCTGCTGCCTCGTTTTGTGATTCCCCTCCTTCCAAATCACCATTGTGCACAATACCAATAAATCTATCAAGATCAAAGGGGTCGTTATCCTCTTGTCTGCTTCTCTTTTTAGGTCTGTTAGCCTCCACAAGACTAATAATAACGTTTTTAGCCCTCTGATTTCTTTTATTTTTCTTATTGGACTTCCCCTTGGGCTTGAGCCCATTATTAGATGCTAAGAAAAAAAGGGTTTTGTTATCAGCCCTCTTAAGACTCACTTCATTGACTTTCTCCACACCAATATTTTCATTAAATTCTGCTCCCTCATCAGGACACAAACTACTCCCAATGTCCACCTTTTCTACTTCCACTTCCTCCACGCTTACTTCATTTATAAATGGAGTACCATGCTTCTCCCTATGCACCCTTTGATATTCCCCAGTCTCCTCGTGCATGGAAGAAAGAATTTCTCCCTCTTCCATTAACTCATCCAGCTTTTCATCTTCCTCCTTACCAAACTCCGGCACCGGCGCATGCACAGTATCCGACAAAGCTTCATTACTAGTGTCGGATAAATTGACAGCCGTATCCCCCTTCCTTCTAACCACCGCTCCGACACACTCAGGGTCCCAATCTCTCGGTTCTTCCATAATCCACGTCTTAAACATTTTGTTGGTCCATCTAAGATTCACTACATCGTTAATCTTCCCCCCATCACCAACTAATACCCCCACAAAACCCACTGAAATGTCGCCATTCTCAAGGTTATGTTGGGACGGATAAATAATCTTCCCAAACTGACTGGCAACGTCATCAAAAACCTCGTTGGTAGCTAGATTAATAGGCACACCATGAATCTTGAGCCACGCCACCCGTTCAAATGGCAACGATTGACCTTCCCAAACATCCAACACCGAGAACCACTTACTCCAGACCTCCTTCTTCAGCAATAGGTCCACCACATCGTCTTTCTCATGGAAATTCAACAGAAGCGAAAGACCTCCAGCATACACAATATCCATCCCTCCAAACCCATTATCCACTAATATATTTTTCATGCTTGTAAGTGTTTTTAAGTTGATAACTCTCCCGATCAATGCCTTACCTCTTAACTCAAAGAAGGCCACAACGTTATCCGAAACCTTAATGGATTTACATGTGGAGTTCACCTGACATCCTGGGATCACGCCACTCTTACCATCCAGGGCTTCTTTGAATGACCGCCCAACCCTGGGGCGAATCGGTTGTATATTAACCTTAGTTTGCCGTTCCACCTCTTGATTCTCTTGTTTCCTTCCATACAGAGCCTCTTGTTTATCTTGTTTCCTACCAATTATCTCCTCTGATTCCCACAACCAGACATTTTCCACAACAAATTTAGCGACATTCACTCTCAATCTACATGGCCCCATCTTTACTCCATTCATTCTCTTTTCAAGCTCCAACGCATTCCTAACCTTCCTAAACGTGAAAAAACCAAACCTATTCCCTTCTTTATCACGTTTCCTGGCGATGTACGAACCCACTACCTCCCAAAACAACCAAGGAACTCCGACACCTCCCAAGGGTTACACCCGTTGGGAAGATTAGAAATATAAAACTTGGTCGCATCCCCCATCCCCTTATCTTCCCCTTTCTTTTTCTGTCTTCCTATCTTCCAGCGAGCTGGAGCTTCCTGCCATTCCCCCATTGTTGTTACTTTTCCCCTCGTGACTCGTTTAGAGACGTGGGAATTTTGTGAGATAATTAATCTACGAGAAAACTTTGGAATTACACCGGTCGTCTTAAGTGTTTATTTTTTTAGGCTGTTAATTTTTTTAGTTTTCTAAAATAGACGTGAGCTACTTTAGAATTAGGCTACTTAGTTAAAATTATAATACGTGTCTATTTTTAAAACTATACAAAATACATATGTGTAAGGTATGTGTAAGACTTGTCTTTTAGGTGTTCTGTCGGGACGATTTGTACTTTGCGTGATCAAAAATTTGTCGTTTAGTAAAAAAATTTGTCATTTTTTCACTCAAAATTTTGGTCGCCTAATCTACAAATCGCCCCGCCAGAACACTTTGAGGACAATTTTTAAATATAACTTAAACACTTGTATTTTGTGTATAAGTGGACACGTGTCATTACATTAACTAGGTAGCCTAATTCTAAAATAGCTCATGTCTATTTGAAGGAAAAAAAAATCGATTTAGAAAAGGTGATCTCGTAAGACGACCCATTTTGAAATTTTCGCTTAATCTATATATATCATTCTATCACTAAGGGGGTGTTTCTTCTACTTTTTTTTATCTGTTTGACAAAAGTATCTTTTTACATAATGTTATCTGTTTAGAGTTGGTCCTATGTGTAGAAAATGTGTTTCTTTTTCTCTTTCAATAACAAATATTAATGAAGTAATTGACCATGTTGCCCTTTACATGAACTGGTGATAAAATCAAGTGACAACCTATGCTGTATATACACAGTTTCCATCTTCGGTAATCAACTTTATTGAATTGTTATATCTAATTTTCACCAAATTAATTTATTTATTTGCATTCCTGAAAACCCACAATTTTTATACAAAACATAACTTTATAACAACCCTCAATTAAATCTAATTATCTCATAAAAGGTTAACCCGTGAAAATAATGAGTAATCAACAGAATCTTTTACCCAAAGATATGAAGTAATCTATACTCAATTGAAAACAAAAATGTAAATGAATCATAGATCTGACCTTGTTTTCTATCTAAACATTAAAAAAATAAAAATTAATAGTTGGTAACCATCTTCTGATCTTCTTTATACCCATGATTCCACCATTAACGAGAGTTGAAGCTTTTATTAGATGAATGTGAAAATGAAGAGAAAAAGATGAAAGGGGTCGGCGGTGGAGAAGGAGGTCAGCGAGAAGGAATTGTGGTGGTGATGGAAGATTGAAGTATTGATTATTGATTGTTGATGATGAGTTAAACATAAGAGAAAAGGATGGAGGATATAACGTGTCTTTTACTTGTCCTAGATGGGAAGGGCGTGGCTTTTTACACCCATCCCTATTCAAGATATTTGTTTGGAATAAGCAGAAAAGAAAAGAAACATCATTATTTTATGTGTGTGGAAGGAAATGTTACCAAAGGGGCTAATAAACAAAAAGTAAACACTCACTTTTTTCTTATTTTTTATTTTTATTTTTTTTAGTATTATTATTTTTTTCCTCTAGTGTTGGTGGAAATTTTAGTAGAACGTTATTTCGATGGAATAAATAAAAAATATGATACAATAGAAGAATAAATAAACCGATGTACTAGCTGAATGTGATTTATTGAAATATTACTAAGATCTGATAATACATCATTCTAGAAAAAGGAACAACATAGAAAAGGTTATAATTATTTAATTTACTTTAAACATATTTCACACATGTTTATCAAACTGCATAAAGTTTTGCTGGTTTGAATTAATTTGTAAATTCCACTTATACATGCACCACAACATTAAATACAAAAAAGGAGCCTGATTCCAAAACAAAATCTGTTCGAAAAGAAAGAACAATAAAGTTTTTCATTTGTGGCCATCAAGTGTGCCCCAAAAGCAACCATAAAAGTATGTCAATAACATAGCTTAAAGTATAGTGCAAAAGCAAAGAATATAAATCACAATGTTGTAAAACAGGAACACGTTTTGATCATAATCTTCATTATATATCGTCAATAACATAACCAAAACCAAGAATAAGTACTTACCGAAATTTTTTAAGTAATTTAATGGAGAGCAACCAATCGCGCGACTTGATCAAGTCAATCTTGATCATGGCTGGAATCCCTCTTGCTTTTTCTGTTACTTGTTCTTTGATTTCTAGAATTGGATATAGAAAGAATGGTGAAGATCGTAAAGTCAATACCCACGATGTAAGTGATAATCTCAAAGAACAAATGATCGCCCTTAGACACAAAGTAGAAGAGCTTCAAGAACTTGAAAGGGAGATAGAGTTCAAGTTTTTCAGATTTATTGACTTGAAAGACCAAGAATATGCACTATTGGAGGTTCAAAACAGTTTGGTTATTGAGAAAGAACGGGCCGATTTCTTGGAAAGGGAGGTGTCATCAATAGAAGTAGAGAACAAGAAGTTTGATGAAATGGTGATTGAATATCTAAAAGCGTTGGAAGAGCTCCAATCTTCAAGATTGGAAAATGGGTTGCTTAAGAGAAGGGTTCAGAAGCTTTTAAAGAAAACAAGAGAAAGTTCGCGGTTGATTAGTAAAATGAATAAGAAGATTGAAGCACGTGAAGATGAAATAATGTGCAGCAAAGCGGAGTTAAAGAGAAAGGATAATGAGATTGGGGGATTTGAACGTCAAGTTGAGGAAATGAGAACAATGATTAGTCAGTTGCGGAACGAGAAAAATGAGCTTTTTGAAAAGCTAGAGACATCAGAAAAGGAAGTTGCATTGAAGGTATAACAATTTAATTTCGGCTCCTATTCATTAGAGGTGACTAGATTAACGGGTCTAGTTGGGTAAAGGGTGAAAAGCATAGTTAAATGGGTCAAAACAAGGCTGTCGGGTTGACGCAGAAACACATTTTTTTGTCAATTTTATTTAAAAGGTATAAGCAAATGTCGCGCTAATCATCAATTAATTCAATATAAGATCAATGAAAAACTATGCTTTTGAGTAAAGAAATTTACCATGTTCTACGATATTAACAGTAGAACTTTGCAACACCTTCAACCCATTTCACTTGTTTCTTTTTAGATTGTCTTTTTTAATCGGCCAGTTTCAAATAAGAAAGAACGTACATAGCGTGCCCAGTCATAAGTAAATTAAAGTCACAGTTATCAAATCATTTTGAGAATGGAACTTACAAAATTCTTTTTCTTTGGAGGCTGAAGCAGAGCGGATACTGATAGAGAACTACAACCGAGTAGTTAACGAACTAGAAAGCCTACAGAAGGATCGAGCAGCCGAACTGAAAGAACTAATATACTTACGATGGTGTCATGCGTGTCTAAGACATGAGCTAGCAAGGAGGAATGAGCTCGAGAAAGAAAGGAAATCTAACGACGAAGAGAATAATCGTGAGCTAGGACTGGAGGTCAGGGAAAATGAGACTCCTGAAGAGTGCATAGGACATGAGTCGGACAACGACAGTGTGGAGAACCATGATGAGCCTTTTTTTCAACGGCACAGGAAGAGGCGATGGTTGGCTAGGAAGTTCAAGAAATGGGTTGAGGGAAAGGATCATAAGCATCATGAGACTAGGTGTTTTGGAAGCCATTCAGTTGTTGACGAGTCTGAGGATCGACATATGGCCGGAAGGAGATCATTTTCTAGTGTTTAAGTCCATCTATAGTTATGGTTCATGCTTTCATCATTCTTAACTTTTATACGTGAGAAACAAATATATACGAAAAACGATGTAATACTCATTCTTTATCCTAATAAAGTAATCCTTAACCTACTTGTCTGAAGATATGCTATAGAGTTTCTTGGATAAGAAAAAGGTCAAAGCTAAGATTAAGAGATGCGAGATCTTGATAGCCCTATATAAGAGTGAACGCTTCACCGTCAGTGGCGGGTCTAATGAGACAAGCTGATTCTTTGATTTAATATAGGGGGGAAAATCGTTGTAACTCATCCCAATTATTTATCATGTTAATCATCTATTATATCTAAAAGTTCACCCCCTTAATTTAATGTGCAAGAGGGTTTGTGCACAAAATCATATACGGTACAAACATGCTAAAGCTTCACAAAAGTTCTCAAATGAATGTCCATAATCATGTGCAACTCCAAAGAATACAAACAATCTTGGAGTTACAAGAATCATAAATCTATGTATACAAAGTTGGTTGATTTGCTTTTGTGATTAAGTACATTGATTATAATTACAATAACATTTAAAGTGTCTCTTGGTATCTCTAAGATAGTTACATATAGTGCCTTTATAAATAGCTATTTTTTTTCCACATAAGAAGGTATAATACTGAAAATGCAGTTTTGTCTAACTTGAATAGTCATGTGGTCTTTCGGTAAAAGGTATCTAACTTTTGTATTTGGTGTATGTTTTTTAGGTACTTTATTGTGCAGTGATGAGAATTTCATAGCAAAATCCGGGTGCTCAGCGAGTTGCTTCAACTGAAGGCATAGCTTTGATTGTTCCAAATACATCTCCACGTAAGTCTACCTTTTATAGTGTTAGAAACCTTCTTCATATGTGTGGTTATCAGTGCTCCAAAAGCTTAGTTATTTCTATATATACAACACTCGAGTTCGCACAAAATATTCAGTTATTGCGCTTGATTAAACCAAGTCAGTAACCAACTGTTTTTTTGCAGAATATAGGAGGCCTGAATGTGGAGGGGTAATCAGACAGTTGCCAAAACTCCAGAAGCAGCCGTATCTATGGTAGTTAAAAAAAAGTGTCAAGAGTTTTAAGAGGTCGCTATATGTTGAAGTAGTAACATTTTATGTCTTATAAATGCATAAATCTAAGACATTTTCTTTCTCATGTTGATAAGAGATGTAAAGTGAAAGGGTTGTTTTTTATATCTGTTTTGTTTTGTGGTTACAATCCATTGTTTCTTATACTTGCTATTGCTTTTAAAGTTCATGTGGTAAAGTATTATGGTGTTGCTAATAAATAGGGTTACTCAATGTTGCTGATGTGGTTACCGACAAGAATGTTACTGATGGGGTTATTGATAAGAGTTGCCGAGTCGTTTTATTATTGTTACTTTTGTATTAATTGTTGCAGTTATTTGATATCTAAAACTTGCATTTGCTTTATCATGTACATACCACTAACATTTTACTAGATTAATACCAATAACATTTTGCTTTTGGTTTCATCAATCATGGGTGAAAAGCATGCTAGACCAAGACCGGGCCATTGAGCTCGCTTCGTGGGATTATCTACCACATTTTTCGACTTAAGCACCACCTTCAAGAAGAGTGGGAAGTGGATGACGTACTCAATACCATCTTTAAGAGATGGAAGAAAGCGAAGCATAACATACCAGGTTTACTTGGCAAAATGATAGGATTAGGAAGAATATTAAACCAATAAATGGTAATCACAGGAAACTTAAGTACTCTGATTTTTTTGGATCTGATCATTGTTACTTTAATTATATCAGAATCAAGATGTTTTGTATGTTGTCTAATTAATAAATACAGATTACTATGTCTTTATTTGCAAATGATCGATATGATCTACTAATGAGTAGCATATGTATATCACTTATTGACTGTACATGACATTTTGTGAAAGATTTTTAGTGAAACAACAATTGACACTATATGGTTTTAGTGACTCTAATTAGAAAAAGTGTAGGTAAATGATTATATCTGCATGTATATTGATATTTTCTTATGGGCTCACATTCATTTCTCAAAGATCTTTTTGAATAATATAGGTTGCTTGGGTTTCCCTGCACATAACTTTTGACAGAGACAAAATGACCATTAGCACTTTTTTGAATGAGTTATTGGTAGTACATGGCATAAGAGCAAAACCTTTTAAGTGCTTTTTATCCTCGATCAATAGATGACGAATCATAAGTTCTCAACATATGCTTAAAATGCTACCTCAGGTGCACGTGCTTCTCTAAACCTAGCGATTAACATAAATGGCTTCCACCAGCTGAGTTTTGGTGCGATCCAAGTTCCCACAATGCCATAAAAACCATTCCCTGTGATCGAGATGGTCTATGGTCAATTGCCTCCTCCACACATGCCCTATCTTAACGGCTAGGGAGAACATCATTTCCCTGGAGAAGCACAATCTAGCTATGGCCCAGATTAGGATCAAGAGGCTGACTGGGTATCTTAAGCTGCAATTGTCCTTGCAATATTCAGCTCAGTTGAGGACTACTCAGAAGTTATTAGCTAAATATTATAGGCCAGTCCTATCATAGCTAAAGTAAGATGGGTGGCCGGACCGACCGACAAAACCGACAACCATTTAGTTATGAAAAATTAGTCACAATCCGTGCATCGCATGGGTTTTATAAGGCCTCGTTATATAAAGAGTAAACTGCAAAAACCATCTTTTTGGTTTGTGGTTTTTGGCAAGTATCATCCTTATTTCAAACTTTTGGCATTAATCATTTCTAAGTCCATAAACTATCGGCACTAATCATCCTTGAGCACTAACGTAGTTATCTTCTTCGCTAGCTCTCACTCAAAAGTGGCAACATTAGTCCATTAACCAAACGATCGTTTGCAACGTTAGTCCTTTATACTAACAATCGTTTCTAATTAAATAAAATTTGGTTTTCTTACGAACTCGTTCGTATTCTTATGTTTTTGTCCGTTTTATACGTTTTCGTCCGATTTTATACGTTTTTGCCCGTTTTGCTACGTTTTTGTCCGTGTTTATACGTTTTCGTCCGTTTTTCTTACGTTTTTACACATTTTCGGCCGTTATTATACGTTTTCGTCCGTTTTCACACATTTTCGTCTGTTTTAACATGTTTTCTTACGTTTTCGTCTTTATTTTTTGGGTCAATTGCATATATACCCACTAAAACATGCATATTTGCATATATACCCAAAACATGCTTAACTTGCATTGTACATCATGCATTGAAAACTTGTATTTTGGGGAAATATGCAAGTTTTTAAGTTTTAGTGGGTATATATGCAATTCTCCCTTATTTTTTTTATGTTTTCCTCTGTTTTAACACGTTTTCGTCTGTTTTTACACGTTTTCGTCCGTTTTTATACGTTTATGTCCGTTTTAACACGTTTTAATCCATTTTTCTTACGTTTTCGTCTGTTTTTTTTATGTTTTCATCCATTGTAACACGGTTTCGTTTGTTTTTACACGTTTTCGACCGTTATTATATGTTTTCGTTCATTTTAACATGTCTTCGTCCGTTTTTTATACGGTTTTGTCTGTTTTTTTACATTTTCATATGTTGTTACACATTTTCGCCGTTTTTATACGTTTTTGTCTGTTTTAACATGTTTTTGTCCGTTTTCACACGTCCGTTTTTCTTACGTTTTTGTCTGTTTTTTTACGTTTTCGTCCGCTTTAACACGTATTCATCTGTTTTTACACGTATTCAATCGCTTTTATACGTTTTCATCCGTTTTAACATGTTTTCGTCCATTTTTCTTACGTTTTGGTTTTTTTTTTTTTACGTTTTCATCCGTTTTAACACATGTAAAAACGGATGAGAACGTATAAAAACAGACGAAAACGTATTAAAACGGCTGCAAACGTGTAAAAACAGACCAAAACGTGTTAAAACAGACAAAAACGTAAGAAAAAGGGACCAAAACGTGTAAAAACGGACAAAAACATAGCAAAACGGGCGAAAACCTATAAAACGGACGAAAACGTGTAAAAACAAACGAAAACGTGTTAAAATGCACGAAAACGTATAAAAACAGACGAAAACGTGTAAAAATAGACGAAAACGTGTTAAAACGGACAAAAACGTGTGAAAACGGACGAAAACGTGTTAAAACGGATGAAAACGTGTTAAAACAGACGAAAACGTAAAAAATTGTGAAAACGTAAGAAAAACGAACGAAAACGTGTGAAAACGGACAAAAACGTGTTAAAACGAACGAAAACGTATAAACACGGCCGAAAATGTGTAAAAACTGACCAGAACGTGTTAAAACAGACGAAAACGTGTGAAAACGGACAAAATTGTGTGAAAACGGACGGAAACTTGTAAAAACAGACGAACACATGTTAAACAGACAAAAACGTATAAAAACGGACGAAAACGTGTAAAAACAGACGAAAACGTGTTAAAACGGATGGAAGCG
Source organism: Chrysanthemum seticuspe (assembly GCA_019973895.1). Lineage (NCBI taxonomy): Eukaryota > Viridiplantae > Streptophyta > Magnoliopsida > Asterales > Asteraceae > Chrysanthemum > Chrysanthemum seticuspe. Next base: position 198,733,269 of record BPTQ01000004.1, on the reverse strand, counting down.
TAAATAACAGACGAAAACGTAAGAAAACAAACGAAAAAGTGTGAAAACAAACGAAAACGTGTTAAAACGGACAAAAACGTATAAAAACGGCCAAAAAGGTGTAAAAACAGACAAAACCGTGTTAAAACGGATGAAAACATAAAAAAAACAGACGAAAACGGAAGGTAAACATACGAAAACGTGTGAAAACGGACGAAAACGTGTTAAAACGGACGAAAACGTATAAAAACGGCCGAAAACGTGTAAAAACATATGAAAACGTGTTAAAACAGACGAAAACGTAAGAAAAAGGACGAAAACGTGTGAAAACGGACAAAAACGTAAAATAACTGACGAAAATGTAAGAAAAATGGACGAAAACGTGTGAAAACGGACGAAACCGTATAAAAACGGCCGAAAACGTGTAAAAACGTAAGAAAAACGGACGAAACGTATAAAAACGGACAAAAACGTAGCAAAACGGGCGAAAACGCATAAAACGGACGAATACTTATAAAAACAGACAAAAACGTAATAATACAGACGAGTTACGTAAGAAATTTTTATTTAATTAAAAACGATTGTTAGTATAAAGGACTAACGTTGCAAACGATCGTTTGGTTAATGGACTAACGGTACCACTTTAGAGTGAGAGCTAATGGAGAAGATAACGACGTTAATGCTCAGGGATGATTAGTGTCGATAGTTTATGGACTTAGGGATGATTAATGCCAAATGTTTAAGATAGGGATGATACTTGCTAAAAACCACAAACCACAGAGATGATTTTTGCAGTTTACTCTTATATAAATAATCAAACATAAAATAAAGTAAACTTTACTTGAATCAATAGATATCATAACCCCTCACACATATACTAATATATAAAATATTTGAGACTTTTTAAATAAAAACATTTTAAAAATTTGATGCAAAATATTTTTATAATAGAAAATTAACATGTTATTAGTCAATGAGTTTAGTTTGTCTGAATTTCATTTAAGTGACTTAAAGAGCTCAATTCCTAATAGATATCTTCAATTAAACATGTTATAAAAAATAAAAAATGCAATATATATATATATATATATATATATATATATATATATATATATATATATATATATATATATATATATATATATATATATATATATATATGTATATATATATATATATATATATATATATATATATATATATGTATCGACAAGTAAACAAGTGTAAAAGTCTTAATACAAGATACAAGTGCTTACAAACATGATCTACTTAATAATTCTTACATCAAGGTTTTAACGTCAAATGTGTCCGGATAGACATATCTATGTCAAGTAATCTACAAGTCGTAAATTATAAATGTTGAGAATAAATTTTTGATAAACAAATAGTGACTACTATATCATTTTATCATTTGATAAATTTGAAAGTCTTCAACTTTAAAATGAGTATTTTCTAAAACAATTAGAAAATAAATCAACTTTATTTGATTTTGACGATACAATTATATGTTAACATGAATAAGTATATGCACATTTATATACTTACTAGTAAAATATTTTAATTATTTTACAAACCAAACTTTGGTTTTAATGCCATTATGAAAACAATATTAATTGAACTATTTTAAGAAAGTGCTACTTAAAATAATGAACTAAAATATTGCTCTCCTTATCTAGGTCGCGTGTCGGTGCAGCTTCACAATATTCATTGAAATTCCACCTCTGGACTACTTATTGCTAAGGTGAGTTTATAGCCCCTCTTTTACTTGATAAATTATTTTATACATGTTGGGGTGAGAAAATATGCAAAACCTTTTTATGGACCTGAACTATTGCATGATTAATATTACGTGGTTTAGCCTAAGCCCTTATGTCCCTAGAAATGCCCCTTTCATGAACCGTCAGTTCCCTGCTGGGAAGCGCGAATGTTATAAATAGATCTATTGAGGGTGACTCCTCCGTTCGGTTGGCCATGCTTAGGCCAAGGCGAAACGTATACCATGTCGGAATCGAGTGTTGAGGGACAAAACACTCGCATTGGGCCCCATATATTGTATGACTTCATTTAGCATACAGAAACTGTCGTAGTATCGGTTGCATGAACTTAGTGCTAACGTAATAGACTTTCATTCATATATCATTATATTCGTTGTAATGATTATGTGTCTTTGATTATGGTTCATGTTTCCTGTTTTATTATAAACCTATGAACTCACCAGCTTTTAGCTGACCTTTTTAGCATATTTTCTCAGGTGTTTGATCTGTGATCATGGATTCAAGGCAAGAAGTGGCAATGGTCGTAGTTATGCTAAAAGAAGTGTTTTTACACAAAATGATGGTTTATTTGGGACCACAAAACTTATAGGTTGTGCCCTTTTTATCTAAACGATGTTTGTAAGATAATGTTTTAAAACTATTTAATGAAATTAAACAGAGTATGTATTCCGTTCTTTATTACTTGTGTTATGATCTCCGATTTAGTAGCACCCCATGACCCGTATGCTTCCGCTAAAACAGATTTGGGGGTGTTACAGATACTACGGTACTTGGTGATCCCGGATAGTCTAGAGGAGAGTTACAATTCTTAGAACTAGGGAATTAGGCACCCCCTATGACCAACACGGAATACAACGCACCAATTAGAATGAGGATATGACAATTTAACCGACCAATAAGAGATAACTAGGGAGTAAGAACATCTAAGTAAACACACTTTTAATTATCATGAGAACACACCAATCAATTCACAGCTTTTTATCATTTTCATTAGTTTTATTTGTTTTTAGTTTTAAATTATTAGTAGTTAAAATTGGTAGAAGTACCACCCCCACTCCTATACCCCAAGATTTTACTTGTTTTCTAAAAAATATAAAAAAGCTAAAAAGAATCACCATCAACCTCACCTTCTTGTCATACATCTCTACTAGCATCTCTATTCCCCTAGAGAACGATCAACCCCCTGTGCTTACCCATACTACACTGCAATGATTAGGTACACTGCCTATTGGGTTGTAAAGCTTGCTCGTTAAAAAGGAAGTCTTTCAACCTCGAACTCACGCATCAAGTTTTTGGCGCCGCTGCCGGGGAATAGAATAGCTAGTTAGTTTTCTATCTCGATTAGGTATACTCGCTTGATTCCTATCAAGTGAGTTTTTTTTCTTTTTTCTTAGTTTTCTTGTAGTCTATCCCCCTTCTTTGTGTTTTTGTTCGTAGCTTTGTCACTTTTCATCATGGAAGGTGATAATCCACCCAACAACAATCCACCACCACATCATTCATTACCACCACCAAACCACTCACCACAAAACCCACAACTTGATCGAACTTATGCCAACCAACTCCCCGCTCGAATCTGTAATGAAATTGGGGAACTTAGGAAATTGAATAGGATAATTGAGAGCGCACTCGAGAAAGCACTTGAGGAGGAAACTAGTACATTAGATAGAAATTCCACTACAAGTGATGATTCGGATGAAGAACTTGAGGAAGAAGATTGCAGGGTGTTAGGACCAAAGATATACCAACCTTATCAAATACCCACGTTATGAACACAAGAATACCACGTTAAACCCAAACTGTTATGCGTAAATAAAGAGAAAGATTAAGATAAGATATGGTGACTTGAATATGAATTCGTGTATGTAAGAGAGGTAGAGAGAAGAAAGATGAAAACAATAAGATGTTATATTGCTTCAAGGAAAACACACACACACACACACTCAAGCACACCCCTCAAATGACATACTTGAGGGGTATATATAGGTAAGAGAGATGATGCCCTAAGGCTTGGCCATGGGCCTTGAGATGGACTTGGATTGGGCTTGGGTTACACGAACTAGACAAGGTTAGCTTAACTTAACTGATGCCCAATTAGCTTAGCCCAATCCACGAGCCCGTTGACTATTCTATCACGATATCTAACACACATTACAAAGTTCCTAATCGTGAATGACCATCACTTCTAATAAAAATAATCAAGGCTAACAATCTCCCCCTAAGGGGTGGTCATTCAAAAGATGCTCCACTTGAATAAGATCTTTACTTTCCTTGAGCTTGAACTTTGCGTGTAGATATAGAATAGTCTTGATTCTTTGTTCCTTCATGCTTTGTGATCAGATAATGTGGTTGTCTGCCGTTGTCAACTTCGTTGGTTAGGTGTCTCCACGCCTTTCTCCACCATGCTCACACTTCTATTTGACTTTGATTTACCAATGACGTAGTTCTCTAGTCTTTATACTTTGAGGATTCTTTGACATTGACGAAGAATCATCTTTAACTTTGTTGCCTTTGATTTTGATGAGAACTTTTCATGTGTTGTTGGTATGAGCATGTGGCGAGTCTGCACGATCCATCCGCTCCGGAGCTTCCATAAGAAGAAAACATAAAAACAGGTTAGTGATAAGCGGATTCCGGTACTTACAAGTTTGAATTTCGAGGGTGTTAACATCATAGTGTGAAAACACATCTCTAATTCTCACAAAGGCTGTTCCTGAACTGGAGTCCCACAAGTGAGATAACACGATATACCGAAGTACATCTACAGTTCAGATGAGTCGCTGAAGTACACCGAAGCATCACTCCACGACTGTAGACCGTTTGAGACACACTAAGCGTAATCCACGAGGAGTTACCGAAGTGACCTGCTGTCAGGGCTGCTTGATGTTGACCCTGGCAGGAGTTTCCATTCAATCACTGAGGATCACAATTGTGAAACCTCTCATAAATGTTCTGGCAGATTGCTAAGATCTGCGTAGGACTCTATAATATATCACTTTTGTCCTTATTGATGAACAACAAGCGATGTCATGTCAAGTGTTCCTATGAGATCTTTTGATGAATCTCGTGGCTCTAGACTCAATAGTGCATTTTGGTTTTCCTGAGCAGAGACTAGGGAGAGGGTCTCCTTCTTCAATATCAACTATCTCTAAGAGAGAGTCGATAGATTATGTAGGGTTCCCAGTGAGAATGAAACAAATCCATGTTGAGAGGAATTGAGTGGCTAGAAGGTTTAGTGCAGTGCGTCACTGGGTCCATGACGTCTTTGTCTTCAATACCAGTGTCAACTAAGTGACAACCAGTAGCAGATGAATTGAACCCGGTTTCTGCCCTAAGGTTGAATTATGGAGGGCTATTTCTTTTCACCCTTTTTCATTACTTTTCTTTTTAATTCTTCAACCCCTTTTTTCTCCTTTCTCACATTACTCCTTTTTTCAATCATACCTAAGGACTTCTAATACTAACTATTTGTGATGTCCTTGGGTAGATCCCTCCGGCTCTGGCGGATCATAGGACGAATTTCCTATCCTTAGTCACCTTATAACTCCATGATTGTCCTATTGTTGCCATAAAACCATTTTCTTGAAAATCTCTCAAAGTGTTTATGATTATAAAACATGATTTGTTAACACCTTGAGAGTTTTATATTTTCAGAAACACTCCCCCTTCACATGTGCTTATATTGTTTTAACTTAAATCTGCACAGAGAGGGTAGAGTTCGCACTTTTTGAATTGATCGACTTTAAATGAACTAGACCGATTCGAGACACGTTTACATCACTAGAGAACTAGCTTGAAATTATTACCCGTCCTGGTCAAGTCCATAGAAAGTTTCTCGAGATGGTACATTATTCCTCGTCAATTCATTGGTTACGACTGAGTCGAGCTCTTTTGAGATTCAAACAACGAACATTAAACTTTTTGATCACATTTTAATCACGTTTCTCCCCCTCAAAAATAGCATATCTATGATGTTTTTGAAACAAAATGATTAAAAGATATGTTTTTCGAAAAACGTTTTGGAGAGAAACTGATTCAGCATGAATTTTGGAACAATTTTGGTTTTAGACTCCCCCTTAACGAAAGCATATTTTTCATACAGAAAATTTAGAATCAATTAAGGGTTTAGAGGGAGTTATCTTGGTACCAAATGAGGGAGATTTTGAAAAATCTTTTTGAAATTTTTTTAATCTATGGTACGCAAGATGAAGATTTTAAAAAAATCTTTTGAAGATAATGAAGAAGAATTATCTTCATTTGTTTTAGGATAAGTGCTCGATATTTATGAAAATCGATTTTGCGTAGCACTTTCCTTTCTTTAAAGATCGGGTTGCAAGCTGAAATACTTACAAGCCATTGTTTTTAGGAATAGCGCTTGAAAAAATATTTAAAACCTTTGATTTTGATAAGCACTTTCCTTTCTTTGAAGAGCGGGTCCTGAACTGATGTGTTCAGAAGCCATTAAATTGAAGTCCGGGTTTCGTACTGAAGTATACGAAAGCCATTAATTTTGAAGAAATTTTGAGAAGCGACATGTTTTAGAAAAACATTTAAAGAACTCTCGCTCAAGCATCTGTACATGCCCGTATCATTGTTGAATGACAATTCTAGATACGTACAGAATATCGATTATACGAGAGACATGTCGTGAGAAGAATATTTTTGGATTTTATATTTTCTATTGTTTTTATATTTTTGAAGTTTTATATTTTTATATTTGGTTTTTGATGGTTTTTCAAATTTTGTATTTTGGTTTTTCAAAAATATTTACAAAGAAGCTTTGAAGAAGGAGAAATTAAGTTGGGACAAGTAAAAGTGGAGTTAAGAGTGGAACTAGAAAAGGATTTCCACATGCGAAATTGGCATAAAGTTCTTCTTTACCACACGGGGTATATGAACCTTCAACACTTTTACAAGTACCTGCATCCACAGAAGAAGAATTTTTACAAATAACTGTGTTAGAAGTACATGATTCCTCACGGTGAGGGTGATCACTATCAACGGTTGTAGTGGTTTTGACTTCCTTAACTTGATGAGTTTCACGATTATCTGTGTTTGTGCAAGTATCAAAAATATTTCCTGTGGGAATCCATCTAAGACCTATTTTGTTGAAAACTTTGCCCGTGGGAATCCACCTAAGGTAAGATCTAGGAGTTGTTTTCTTATCAGATTCAGCGGAAGACTCATTTTTTGAAAAACTACGTCCTGAAGAGATCCACCTATTAGGTTTCCTTTTGATGTTCATCTTGTCACCGGGTTTGTTTCTATTTGGTGTCTTAGTGGATTGTGCCTTGGCACGAGAATTATCTTTCTTGAGATATTGTAAGGCACATGCATCATGATTAGCTGAAAAGACACATTTTTTACATGTAGTACAGACAAATTCAATATTCTTGTTTAAAACAGCAGCTTTAACTTTGTCACTACAGTCTTTTGGAAATTGATTCTTGTTCGAAAAAGACTTAGAATTCCTAGTGTTGTTTTCTACGGGCATAGCATTTTCTTTTGCGCAACTACTCTTAGATGCAAGCCAATCCCTAGTCTTTTGTAGAGTGTTCCTAGGTAATGGTTTACTACTACTAGCAGTGCCTTGAAATCTTGTAGAATTTGTCACCCTAGATGTTGCACCTAAAATTCCGTCTTTTCGAGTCTGTGCCTTTTTCCTAGCTTCTTCTAGATAGTGATTGTTGACCATGTTGTTAGAACCAACAGATTCTTTAACAGGATTTTTGGTCACATTCCTTGTACTAGTCCTAGAAATGCCAGGTGTAATCACTTTAGGTTTTTCAGCAACTGCTTTTTCTTTTTCAAAACCTTTGATAATCCTCTTTTTAATAGGCAGGGACTGTGGAGTGACTGTTTTTGACAAATCATATTTCTCATTGACTTTTGGAAGAGGCTGAGAAATAGACATTTTTGGATTGAAAACCGGTTTTGGAACATTTGTATTCTCCTCAGTCAATGGTTTTGCAAACTTAGTATCCACAGCCTTTCCTTTTAGACATCCCAGCTGAGCTCTCAAAAGATCATTTTGCTCTTGCATGTCCTTGTAGGCACGCTCATACGACAGTTTGTCATACTTGCATTCCTCTGTTTTTCGATCAAGCTGTTTAAAATAGGACACGTTTTCTTTTTCAAGTTTCATAAGAGCTTTTTCATATTTTGAAACAATTTCGGAGGTCTCATCCTGGAGTCTTTCATGATCTTCAACAGAATATGTTTGTAAAATAATGGACATGATATCGGTAGTCATTACATCTTCGAAGAGAGAATCATTTAAATTTTCCAAAACTTTGATGTGTTCAAAACTTTCATTAGCTTGCTTTACCAGGGATTTATGGTCCTTGACAAAGTCAGCTGTTTCTTTCAAAAGTGCTTGTTCAACATGAATTACCCTCGCACTGATGGCAGTTAACGGAGGGGCAATTTGGGTTTTAAAAAACTCTTTTGTTTCGTCATCATGACGAGTAAACCAGATGTTAGTTGTAATATTGGTTTTAGACTTGACAGTCTCTTGAAGATACCCAATTCTAGTTTTAACGTCATCTAAAATGCTTCTAGTATCACTTGTGTTAAAAGGATTGTTTGAAGACATTTGTTCGATTTTCGAAAGAGATTTGGAAACTACAACTGGTTTCGAAACTGGTTTTGAAACTGGTGTTGACACTTTGTTTGAAACACTTGGTGTGGTGGAAAACGTTGATTGTTCTTTTTGATTAACAAAAGTAATTCCATTAATTTTGTTCCATTTGTTATAATCAATCGGTTTAAGATCTGGATTCTTTTGTTTCATTTTTGATCTACTCTCCTTAGATAGTTCCAACGTTTCAAGAGAATCACGAACAATTATGGGTTCATGCAAAGGTTTTCCATTGTTCAACACATTCTGAGATTTCTGAGCTTTCTTGAGGAACGAAGAAGGATTGTTACCAAGAGCCATTTTATGTGCAGTGTGAAAAATCGGATTTGCTTGATTAGAAAGCATCTTGTTTGTTTTAGCGGAATGACCCGTTGTAAGAAGCAAATTATCCAAATTTTTGATAGTTTCATTTTTATCCAGAATTTCATCAAGAAGAGAATCTTCTCGTTTTGAAAAATCAACAATCAACTGTTTCTTCTCTTTTTCAAGATCAGAAAACAGTGCTTTTTGTTTTGAAAGTTGGTCATTTAGTTCAGAAATTTCCTTGTTTAAAGATTTTATTTTCAAGTTCAAATTCACATCAAGTGTGTCATACTTGAGTTGCAATTGTTTTTCTCTTAAAACAGAATCTCGATAACCAATTTCTAATTCGGACATTTTGTTTGTATGAAATTCATAGGCTTTGGCATGCTCCTTGTAACTCTCAAGCTCAACGGTCAATTTAACATTCGCGGCCTTAACTTCGCGATTGACCGTTCTAACTTTCTCAACTTCAATGCCACATTGATTGATTAATGATTCAACATAAGCACGTGTTTCCTCATCAGTCTCAGTATTTTGTGCCACACAGCCTCCACTAGGATCCACATATGGAGTTTCAGAGTTAGTATTGCTACAACTCGGATTGTCCATGTATGTATCATAAGTAGGTGCTGATGTCACAGAATGCTGTTCATCATGAGTAAACACATCACATATGACATTGTTATAGCATGGATCAATGATTGGTACCTTAGATACTGCATTTGCGTCATAGACAGGAGTTGCGTCAGAGTCAGTGTCGTACTTAGTCTCCTGAAGATTTGCCATGTAGATGCAGTTCACATTGAGTTCCTCGAGGTCTTCCAAATCATCCATAATAGCGAAAAAGTCATGTTCCTCAGCACTCAACTGCATTCCTGATTCTGCCTTTTGTGCTAACAACATAGCTTTCTGAAGATACGCAAAATCCTTCTTTTTCGGCTTAGTAGAACAATTCCTTGCAATGTGACCCATTCCTTGACAGTTATAACACTTAATCTGATTACCCTGATTCACATTTCCATGATTCCCAACGACTGGAGCTGCAACATTCCAATTCTGATTACCCACTGCTCTATTCCCAACATTCTGTCCCATCTGATTTCCAACATAGTGACCCGACTGATTACCCTGATACGGAACCGCCTGATTACTGATGCGACTGTTAAATGCTTTATCCAATAAAGAAAATATCTGTTGCAAGGTCGCTTCTGGGTCAGTTTCAAGATCAGTGATTCCTTGTTCCTGGTATTGTTGATTTGGATAGAATTGTTGTTGTGGTTGTGGAATGTATTGCTGCAAGTTGTTGTTGTTGGAAGATGATGAAGCTTGTTGTTGTGTATTCACTGTAGTTTGAGTCTTAGCAATAAGTGCCAATGGATCATGATTCTTTGCCAATCTTTCTTTCCTGACTTCATTCGCTTCAGCTTGGTTTTGTTTCAGAAAATCGTTTAGTTGATCAAAGTTCACCTGATGTAAGTCTTTTGTTTGGTTAACAATAGTGACATATCGTCCCCATTCTTCTGGAAGATTATTCAGGAACTTGATGTTTTGAACGATTGTTCTGGGTGCCAACTTGTTTCTTATAAGCTCATTCATCAAAGTGCAAAACCTTCCATAGTAGGATTCAATGGATTCTCCTGGTGTAGATGTAAACTTCTCCCATTCAGTTAGCAGCTTGTTCTCCATGTCTTGTTTACCAATTTCTGTTCCATAACATAGCCGTCTAACACGTTCCCACATATCGAAAGCAGTTTCACAACTGTCTACAGCAGCAAAAATGTCTATTGGTAAACCCAGTTGGACAATATGAATTGCCATGTCATCTGCATCGACTTGTTTCTGATCCTCTTCAGTGTATTCTGATTCAGTTTGAAGATGAGAGGATGGTGGGATGGGAGGTGTTGCATCTGCATTTCCAGGTACATGAACTTGTCGAGGCTGGAAGGCTCCATCCTGAATGGATTTAATCAAGAGTTTCCCATTAGGTTTGGTCTTGATGTAGCGGAGTATTCGACTAGTCCATTGAAGATAACCACCTTTTGCCAACATAGGAGGTCGGTTTTCGGCACCGGCTGCATGAATGTCTTGTTGAGTTGCCATTGATGAAGGTATGATCTGATAAAGTTGATGTAGGATCGATTCAACGATAAAGGAGTTGTGGTTGATGAGGATTAAGCTTGGTTGAGGTGATTCTGAAAGTCGTACTCGTAAACTCGGTTCTTAAAAATTTTCGCCCAAAATTTGAAATTCACTATAAAAATCAATTCTAAGGACGTATGAAAATTTTGAGTTATGACAATTTTGACGCCAAATTTGACCCGAAAAATTTGAATTTAGGCCCAAAAATTTGAATTTTTGACCAAAATTTTCACAGTTAAACCAAAATTTGAATCTCGCGTAAAAATTGAACGTTTAGTCTCCTCAAAAATTTAAATTTTACTCAAGTTTTCCCGCCAAAAAACTTTTTTTTTTTAAACCTTAGGCGTAGAAAGAGCTTAGGCGTAGACCAAAGAAGTTACGAGTAGGATATGGTTAAGAGTAGGATATGGTTACGAGTAGGATGTAGTTACGAGTAGGATGTGGTTACGAGTAGGATCTTATGCATAGGAAGCTTAGGCGTAGGATTCCTTAGGCGTAGGATCTTACGCGTAGAAAGTATCTTACGCGTAACCTTAAGCTTATGCGTAGACAAAAAGTTACTCGTAAACCTTACGCGTAATTGTGAAGTTATGCGTAGAGTTACTCGTAAGCTTTTAGCTTATGCGTAAACTATGGTTAAGAACCAAAAATCCTTTACACTGTCACAGCGTAAGGGATATCCACAAGTCGAAGTGTTCCACAAACTTATCCAAGTGAGGGAAGCACTGAGTAACCGTTATAGTTCGAAGAATCTTCACCAAAAAGTTACGAGTAGAACCTTATGAGTAGTTGACTTTCTTACGAGTAGAACTAGGGTTTTGACCTACTCGTAAAAAAAATTCAGCGATTCAACCAATTTCTCTTGCACAGATATCCTTAAAAACACTCGAATAACCCAAAAATGTTGACCTTTTTCACCCAAAGTGCTTAGAAAAGTTACGAGTAGAAAACTAGGGTTTTGACTTTTTGACTTCTACTCGTAAGAAATTTCCAACGATTCAAATGATTTCGCTTGCACAGATATCCTTAAAAACACTCCAATAACACAAAAATGTTGACTTTTTTCACCCAAAGTGCTTAGAAAAGTTACGAGTAGAAATGACCAATGAACCAAATACGAGTTTAAAAACGTATCTAAACCCGTAAAGCTTGAAACTTTTTGCGAAAAACTAAAACTTTAACACCAAATAAACCTTAAACCACAAGAATCTTGAATTTTTTGGTGAAAAAATGAAAGCTTTAAGCGTTTCAAATATGTAAAACGTGAGCTTATACGCGTAACCCTTCAAAACAAACACAAACACTCCTAAACCATTGTTAGGCGATTGATACCAATTGTTAGGACCAAAGATATACCAACCTTATCAAATACCCACGTTATGAACACAAGAATACCACGTTAAATCCAAACTGTTATGCGTAAATAAAGAGAAAGATTAAGATAAGATATGGTGACTTGAATATGAATTCGTGTATGTAAGAGAGGTAGAGAGAAGAAAGATGAAAACAATAAGATGTTATATTGCTTCAAGGAAAACACACACACACACACACACACTCAAGCACACCCCTCAAATGACATACTTGAGGGGTATATATAGGTAAGAGAGATGATGCCCTAAGGCTTGGCCATGGGCCTTGAGATGGACTTGGATTGGGCTTGGGTTACATGAACTAGACAAGGTTAGCTTAACTTAACTGATGCCCAATTAGCTTAGCCCAATCCACGAGCCCGTTGACTATTCTATCACGATATCTAACACACATTACAAAGTTCCTAATCGTGATTGACCATCACTTCTAATAAAAATAATCAAGGCTAACACAGGGTACTAGAGATTATGGAGGGTAACGGGGAAGAGGAACTTAATGAATACTGTGAGTCATACCCCAATGGAAAAGAAATCACCTATCATTATAACGTAGTTAATAAACCGCGACTACCTTTCAACCCGTGCATAAAAAAGGGCGACCCTAGGAATATTAAGATACCATGCATGATTGGCTACTTATATAGGGATCATACCTACATTGACTATAAGGCTCCTATGAACATCATGTCTAGGCTCTATTACAATTGAATCATGAGTGAGAAGCTAGGACCTAGGAAGGATTCTTTTTACCCTAAGAAATTGAGTAACTTTGTTGGGAGAGCTAGATGATTGCATGTCTTTGTAGGTAATTTCACATATAGGTGTGATTTCATGATCTTGGAAGATGTTAGAGGTATCATTGATGAATTTTTAGGAGATGTAATACTTGGAAAATCATTTATTGAAGAGTCCATGATGATTTACGACCAAGAGGAGGGGATAGTCAAGTTTTCAAATGGAACTGAATGTGTTAAATATGTACTGCCTTGCAAAAATAAAAAGTTTAATGGCATTGAAGAGTAAGATGTGGATAATATACCGGCTTTTGAGGTTGACTGTGAGGATAAGGTTTACTACATCGCTTGCCTAAAACTAGGCCCCAAATATATTCGTGATGAAGGAAGAGTCAAAACATTCGAATGGGCATTTAAGATATTCGGGACGGAGGGTATAACTTCAAGTCTAGCTACAAGACTCAAAGAAAAACGCTTCTTGGGAGGCAATTCATGTTTAATTGTTTGCTTGTTTTATTTTCATTTTTGTTTGTGTGTTTCATATATCTTTTTCATTGTTGTTTATTCTCATGTTTATTTTGTGAAAATGCTTTATTTTGTCTTTAGGTGATAAATAGATGGTCATCAAGTCGACCATGTTGGCCATAATACTTATAGGGCTTTAATAGTGCTACAAATGTACATTTTTGAAAATATTACAGTTGTATTTGGCCTTAGAAATGACTGACACCTAACTTTCATGCAATGTCGATTTCACATGAGCCATCCTCTTCAGCAAAACCAAACCTTTTTTCCACATTGTTTTGCAACCGCCTAACATTCTTACATCTATATATATATTTGGAGCGCGTTTTTTAAAGTAATATTATAAAAACATATAACATGCTCTAAATTTTAAATCAAATGACAGATTAAAAGAAAATGCAAAGATTAATAGGAAAATAACCGTTAGAACTTCTTTTGGTCACCTTTGGATGATGATGATTGAATGAATTCTTTAGAAATTTGAAAATGATTGTATCTTACGTTGGTATTTATGTTAGTGCAGTCACGGTCGCTTGTAGAGTTTAAACTATTTTGATGAAGATGTCAAATGACATTCTGTGTTTACAGATGTGTGGGTATTTTGATGCTTTATTTTTCGTTTGAATAGCAAAATGGCTTCCATCACAACGGACAAAATTCATATCTAATAAAATGGCTACATTGTTTAACACTTTGTTTCAATAATCGTTGATGAATATCAGAATTAAATTGACTCCGTCACAACGCGCAAATTGATGGTTTGGGTAAAATAACACATTCTTTTTCTGGACGTAACAAAAAAAACAAGGGGATGACATTTTTGACAACATCGGTGGCCGCCATTCTTTACATAAAAAAAAAAAAAGAAAAAACTTTTCCGATCACTTCACATTTATTATTATCTCCACATCATATCTCTCTCCATAAATTAAACAAAAAAATACAAAATTTTAATCAAAGCAATGGATTCATCATCATCATCATCTTCACCTGTAAACTGGGAAGCCCTAGACTCTCTAGTAATCGAATTCGCTAAATCAGAAAACCTAATCGAAGACGACACGTCATCATCATCATCATCACCTACGTCATCACCTTCCTCATCATCTTATCAATATCGTCTCCTAATCCTTCAAATCAGACGGTTGCTACAGTCCGGTTGTATTGATGACGTCATTGATCTGTTACGGCATCATGCTCCGTCTGTGTTAGATGATCACCGTCTTTTATTTAGGTTACAGAAACAGGTATAATTGATTGAATTAAATTAATTAATTTGTTTATTTTGAGGAATTAATTAATTAATTTGCGTGTAGAAATTTATCGAGTTGTTGAGGAAAGGAAGCGAAGAGGATCTAAATGCGGCGATTAATTGTTTGAGGACTGCGCTTGCTCCTAGTGCTCTTGATGCTTATCCTGTATGTTTTTTTTATATATATGTATATATATTTTTGCTTTTTATTTTTTGGTAGGTAGTAGTTCGGCTTAGAGGTATTATATAATGTGAACTATCTCTGCTATTCGAGTGATGAACAGTGGATTTTAGTTTAGATGTCGCTTTAAGAGGAATAGATTGTCATTTGCTCATTCGTTTTAAGAGTGAGGAAGAGTGGATTTAAGACATAGATTGTTACTGTAAATGAACCGACCGTTGAGTGAACTGTTTGACAATATGTTTAATTATTTATTTAATTTTTTCTGTTTAAAGGCAACTAATTGTCTCACAATATATACACCACGGATCTATCTCACATGTCCTAGAAGGACTTGAACCCACAACCAATTGGTTGAGGAGCATTCTCACACAATACGAGGTACCACGCGGCTGCCTTTGGTGCTCATTTATATAATATATGAGTGACATGAACAGGAGTCTTGTTCATTCATTTACGTTAATTTTCGTTCATGCATATTCAATTATCGTTTGAATATTGTATGTATGTATAATAATGCTTAAAGAAATGAACACAAACACAAACTCAAACTAAATTATATATCTGAGTTGTTTTATGTTTGTTTAGCTTCTTAATGAAAATAAACGAAAGCGAACAAGCTTATTTTTATAACCAACGAATAAAAAAAATATGTTTGTGTTCCTGTTCGTTTATGGCGGCGCTTCTTCATTTTACACCTCTATAAAATGTAGTTTGATAAATTTGGAATATTTTTGAACTGCATGAAATGGAATTGAGCTATTTAGTGGGTTGGACGGATAGATCTGAGTGTAGACCGCTGAACTTCACAATTATATGTTAGCTGAGGTCTTTAAGTTTCTTACAGTTTGGGATATGATAATTAGAGTGTAAAAGTCCCTTTTGGTTAGTAAGGTTCTGCATATGGTTTAACATACACGTGAAGCGTTATATGGCATTAAGTTTTTAAATTTGAATGTCTGTGACGATGGAGATCTAAATACTAGGGAGCTCATAGCATTGAATACATTGCAAATTCAAAGAGTATATATAAAACGCAATGTGTAATTTCTGGAATGCATGATTGAGCAAAATGTGTGTAGCTAAAAGGCCTCACGGATGGATTCTGTGATCATATAAAACCTTCAGGATAAGATATACAGAAGATAGACAGGATTTGTTATGAAAACTGAACTGACATCAGCAAGATTGTGATTGTCTTGATGGTTGCTTTCCTTGTGTTAGATTTGTGTCTCTTTTCCCTTCGATGGAACTAATAAGTAATAGCTTTCCTATTATGATTACTAAGCTCATGTGTGTTTATTTGTATATGTGCTTCTTTTTGGTTGTGACATGATTCTGTTCTTGATTCTAAGGAAGCATATGAAGAATTCAAGCATGTTTTGCTCGCCTTTATATACGATAAAGATGATCAAACTTCTCCTGTGGTGAATGAGGTAGGAATTCTCTACATAGTTGCTATAATCTATTTCTTTTGGAAAAACATTTTATGTTTCCTTTCACTCCGTTTGTTCCATCAAATTGCATGTCTTTATCGACGAAGTTTTTGATATTTTTGCTATTCAACAATCAACATGCACAATGTTGCAAAAATTGCTAGGCGCCGGTCGGATTGGAATTATATATTATATAAATATTATAAATAATATGTATACATAACAAAATACTTCCAATTTCAAATAGTTCAAAGTTCAAGTTGCAAAATAGACAAATAAACATAATAATTCAAGTACTTAAAACTTCAAACGTTAACATATTACTTCAAATACTTCAAACATAAATATTAAATTGATGCTTGATTCTCATCTTGTCCATATTGTTCAAATCAGTGAGAATCATGTTCCAATTTCATATGAAAAACCCGTGACTTTGTGTTTACAATCCTTTGTGTGTGTGTGTGTGTGTGGAGATGTTATGATAAATTAAATATGGGTTGGTTATATTGGAAAGAAAACCCCTAAATTTTAGTTGAAAAATGCCTTAAAAAAAAAAGTTAAAAAATGCTGACTTGTTGTTGACTTTGTTGACTGCCTTGGCCGCCTAGCTCCGCCTAGGCGGATGTTTGACCGCCTTTTGACTTTTCCGCCTAGATTGGCCGGTTTGCCTATAAAAAATCGAGGCGGTGTATGCCCGCCTAGCGCCTAGGCGGCCGCCTAGCCCGCTTTTTACAACACTGAACATACGTGACCTTTGTCATCTTCAAGTTTTGATTTGTTGCCATCTCTTGTAATACATTTACGCGAATTCATTGCTATAGTATTCTTAACATCTTACTGGCTAATAAAGTATGTATGATGATTGAGCAGTGGTCCGAGAGGAGGCTGTTCGAACTTGCCGGATTGATGACATCTGTTTTGAGAGCCCACTTACATGCATATGATCCACTTTTCTCGATGGCAATTCGATACCTAATCAGGTCTTACAACTGTTTCTATAATTGGGCTCTTGTCAGCAATTCTCTATTACCTCTCAGTCTCTCGCTTTCTCTCTATCAAGTGTCCGAAATTGACTTTCTACCAATCTTGCAGCATACACAAGGGATTTTGCCTTCGCCAAGGGAATTCTTCACCAATAACAGACCTTACTGAAAGGTTGCTTCTTGAGGAGCGTGATCTCCCTGCTACTCCACAAGAGGGTTTGTTTGAAGCACCTCCATTTGACGAGGTACTGTTTATATTCTAGTTTGTTTGGATTTCAGCAGAATTACAAACATGTTAGGTTAAGGTGTGTATCTTGAGTATATATCATCATTTTCTGTTTGGCCTGTGAAGCTCATAGTTTAAGTTTGTTGGTCTTTTCTGAGATTAGGTGGACATACAAGCCCTTGCACATGCTGTTGAGCTTACAAGACAAGGGGCAGTTGATAGCTTAAAGTTTGCAAAGGGTGATCTATTTCAAGCATTCCAAGTAAGCTTACATTATGATCACACACCTTTATTTTAGCTTAGCAAGAAGGCATCCTTCCGCTAGTGAATCATGTATTGATTTATGTAATCTGTGTATAATCGTTGCAACATTGACTATCTAATATTTGCTTGATCATAGACTTTAACTTTACGAGGAGGCATATATTACAAATACCCATGTACTAGTTTTACAATGCTGAGACAGGAAAAACTCATTCACTTAATTGTGTTTTGAATACTTATCTAACTTGTATACATATATCACTGCCATCTAGTAAAAATCATTGCAAATCAATGCATTTGTGTATGGATTAATAAGTTCCTCCTTGCAGTTCATTTATCATGCACTTTCTCTTTCATATTCCTTGCTTCAGTTAATGCTTTGTTATTAGATGATAGATATATTCTGATTGAGCTTCAGCTTTGGTCTAAGTTTATCTTAGACTCTATACTGATATGCCCTGATACGTGGCCTATATATTTTCTCATTCCTCATCAATTCCGTTCAATTTGCCATGTGTTTTAATCTAATTGCTATGCCTTTTATCAGGTCCATCTTTTGTGGCGACCAATCATTTTTTTTGCTTCCTTTTCTAATTTATGTCTGTTACAGAATGAAGTGTGTCGGATGAGATTGGACTTCACCATGCTCGATGAACTCGTTCATGAGTACTGTGTCTATAGGGGCATTGTCAACTCTGGCGCTCCAAACTCTTCTTGTGAGTTATAGCTGATCACAGTATATACCCTCTTTCTTGATTCCCTGCTTTTAGGGGAACATGATCAAAATAGCCAAAACATATGTGGGTTGATAAAATAGCCAAAAAATTTGCGTTAATACCAATTTAAGCATCAATTTTGTAAAGAATATACTAATTACATTCTTTTTTGGAATAACCTTTCTGGATTATTTTGACTTCTTTTGCAAAATATGACTTTTAATGCTGCAATGATTAATTTTTGTTGCATTTTTGAGTATTTTGAAGGGAAAAACCGAAAAAGGTTCCACAAAATGCAAAGTCAAGTCCCAAACAAATATTGCGGAATTGTTAGCAATTTTGGTATCAAACACAATCCTCAACCTCTATCCGTCATTAATGAGCTCGATTCTTTATTCCTATTCACTAGTACAATGAGCGCTACAACTAGCAGCCCCTTACTAATAAAGGAAAAGGCTTATTGTTTGGGAATTCTGTCAAAACCCATAAATTTTTGGATTATTTTGATCGTTTTCCAATTTTAATTATTGTATTAACTCTTCTTTTGTCATCATTGCTTCAGTCCAAGGAATGGAGGTAGTGCACGAACCATCAGAGTCGAACCAAACAGAACCAGAATCTACTGTATCGACAGATTTTTCTCTTGATGGATCCAGTAAGCTTATTGATACAGACATGGATTCACCTGATGCTGAAGAAAGATACCCTTGCGGTAGCACAATGAGCAGCCATGAAGACTGTAGTACAAGTGGAGTCTATCGACATAAAGCTTCTAAACTCCTTCAAAGAAATTATATTCGGGGAACTGGGGAGAGGAACAAACGTAAGAGATGGAGGGGCAGAGATGATTCATCCCCACAAGACCTTAAAGCTACTAAGTTGGTAAATGCCAGTATGTCAGAGGAGCAGCAGGTATCGCATGATTTGTTCTGGAATAATTATTTTGGTGAATGGATTTTGACTCACTTTTGTACTGCAGGTTTCTGAAGTATCATCTGTGGTTGATGCTATTGGAAATAAAGAGGACACATATGAGATTATGTTGGCAGTTAAGGAGTTGGCAAGCAAAGGAATGGCGGCAGAGGTTGTAGAAGGAATAAATGATATGGACCCTACTTTTTTTGAACAAAATCATATTCTTCTGTTCCAGCTAAAAAGGGTGAGTGAAATAATTATGGGAAGGTGATCAAAATAGCCAAAATATATATGGGTATGAACTTTCGATGGAATAATCAAAAAAGATAGTTTTGTATCAAAATAATCATCAATTCTGTAGACAACAAAAACGAACTCAAATGTTCTTTCTTTTCTTTTCTTTTATTTATTTATTTATTTTTTTTTGTGGAGTATTTATCACTTGTTTTGAATATTATGACTTCTTTTTCCTTCTGCATTGTTCGGGTAATTTAAGGGGAAAAAGTCTCACAAAAGAATAGGTTTTTTCCCCCGAAAAACTGAAATTGATGGCTATTTTGCTATAAAACAAAAATAAAATAAAATAAAATTATTTTGGTTAAATCTACTTGCAGCCACCCAAATGTAATAAGTAAAACCAAAGAGAATAACTCAAATAGCTTGATATAAGACTCTGATGGCTAAGGATAAATAAGTAGAATGCTGTTTCAACGCTGTGGGTCTATCAATTTTGGTGCCACAAACTGACTTTTGACCTTTCATGTGGTTCCAGATTGAATTTTTGAAGCTGGTCAATTGCGGTGATCATTCTCGTGCACTAAAGGTTGCTTGTTCCCACTTGGGGCCTTTAGCAACCAGAGATCCAGCTCTTTTGAAGCCCTTAAAGGAGACATTGTTTGCCTTGCTTACACCTAATGAGAAATTTGCTGGGGAAAGCTTGCCCTTTCATGCTCTGTCAACTTCACTCCAGGTCAGTAATTATTTTCTTATTAACTTATAATCTTATATGTTCATATTGTGATGGTCAGAATGACAAGCTCTTGTTATATCTTTCTTTTTCTATATATAGATTATAGGACCCTAACAATTTTGTTCTCAAACTTGATAACATAAAAACGTAACAAAGGTCGGTTGCTCTTAATAGGCAGCCGCATCCCAAAGTCCTAAATGGCTTACTTTCTAGCGGTAAGCCGACTCATCTTACCATTCTTGATAGACTGATAGAGAACTCTATTTTGGTGATGAATCACAATAGGAATCTTGTTAAACCTAATCCCTAGTTATATTATCACCCAATTTTATAAAATGTCAAACCAATTTTTTTTCCACGTACTTGATCTAAAGAATTTATGCCAGGAAGTACCACCTGTATTGAACACACATGCGATTAGTCACCTCACCATTTTAGTCAATTATAGGGACACTAGATTACAAATAGGTGTTACTAATATCCGGCTGATAAAGGGCAAGATGTTTGCATCATAGTCACAAGAAACGCCAACTGACCCACGTATTATGTTTTGGATCGCGCGTACCAGAACGTGGTACAACAGCGTTCTGGATCGCTAATTTAAGCGTCCCGAAGCAATGTAGTTCGACGTACCAAAATCATACAGACCAGCGTACCAACAACTAGGGTTCGGCAATATAAAATTTTTGGTACAAAGATTTATAGTCACTTGGTTTGTTTGGGCAAAATTTTGAAAGACATGCTAGTGTATCAATTTTGTTCAAAGAATCAACTGGATCTCATTCTTTGTTGTATATTATCGGCATTGGTTGTGAGTGTATCAATTTTGTTGTATATTTATATGGTACATTGTCCCAAATTGGGTACATGGTAGCAAATTAAATGGTACATCGAACTGGAGTGATCCGAAATGAGCCTACCCCCCCTCGTACCAAATTTTAGAGACTAGCAAACCACAATCCCGTACTCAAGCGAATAGTATTCTATGTGACTATGGTTTGCATCCTATCCAAAAGTGTTATCATCTTATGGATCACAAATGCTTTGTCTCCCCAAGTGCCGTGAGCCGACATCCAACACACTAGATAAATAGTTGCTAAACGAATATATATAAAGAATTAGAGATATCATTATATAAAACATGTATAATCTTTATTCGAAGGCCATATCTATCAAAACCCTCAACATGTATGTCTGCACCAAAGATAGTCATTGCATTTTACTAAGTATTACTACGTTGTCAAAGGGAGCCTTCTGACCATCGAATGTGGAACACATTATAAGACACAAATTCGATGTTTACTTGTTTTATAGCCCCTTTAAGACTCATTTGCCTTGGCGCCTACCTGAATAGCACCTCTTGGGCTCAAGTCACCAAATGTAACACTTTTTGTACGCATTCATCTTGCCTTCTACTGGTAAACCTTATTGGGCTCAAGTCACCAAATGTGACACTTTTTGTACTCATTCATCTTGCCTTCTACTGGTAAACCTTATTTATGAGAGCGAGCTTTCACTTGGTCTTGATATTCTTTCACCTATGTTTGTAACCGCTAGGTAGAAGATAAGTGGAGGAAAATGTTTGTTAAAGCCAACAAATTTAATATAAGTTCCAATCTCTTATATTTTAAATATCTTTTGTAACTTTGCCCAGTTGACAGTTAGATCCGACATATTATATTAAGCTATTATTCAAACTTGATTTAAAAAGCGCACCGAGTGCCTACTGAGGCGATAATTAGTGTGCCAGTTATCCTGGGCATGGCGAACTGCATGAGATGCAGAGAGTAGTGCGCCGCAAGGCGCTTTTTTTTTTGACACCTAGTGTATAAGGTGCATGCTCCTGTTATTCTATGGTTCTTCTCCTCAATTGGCTAGTAACCCTCATAAGTTAAAACGTAGAAGATTATTCAAAATACATGATTTGTAGGTGCAAAGTACAAAGATATAATTTAGTTTTTGAAGATTTTTATTGATAAAATTGAAGTCTGAGACACCAGTGATACAACAAAGTTGTATGTTGTATCTTTTTGCTTAGCTTTTACAACTTTTCATAGTGAAAAGTTAGTGCATGGTTGCACGGAATCCCAATTTAATATTTCTCCAACCTGAGTTGCAAATTTCCATATTTCCCCCCAACATGATTAATAAGCATTGCACCTTATGCATTGACAACCGAGATTGGTGAAATTTGGTATTTTGCAACATAGGTTGGGATTCACCAATTTATCTTCTGTGATAGTAATGACATGAACTTTGAACCCCTCATCCAGTTACCAGTTTTAGTAGCTAATCAAGAAACATCCACCTTATCTAGCGGGCGGCCGAATGTCACATTGCACTTGGGAGTATTTATAGTCCACAACAGTTAAGAGGGCATTTATCATTAAGTTTTGTCATCTGTTCCACAATATAGTTTTTCTATGAATACACGAGTTACAGAAGTAAATTCACTTCTGTTCTTTATATGATTTGCTAGTTTTTAACATTGGATTGAAATTTGTTATCTATAAGCAACACGATTATGAGCATTATTGTGAATTTGTGTCTCTTGTTCATGATGAGCGTGGTGTTGCCTAAAGCCTCAGCTTCTGGGCCTCTTTTGGTGGTTGTAGTGCACAGTGCCTTTCAAAACCAAGCATAGAAGTCACTCAAATACCGAAAATCAGTATTATTAAACTCGTGTGTTGCATTTATCAAGTTACTTGATTACAAAGTAGTATTTGTATCATAATTCATAATTACCCCTAGATTTCATGACTTATTTTGCCTGTATCAAGTAATTTAATTGCAGAAGCAGTATTTTAACATAATTCATTATTAACCCTAGATTTCATTACTTATTAAGGGTATGTTTGGCGCAATGGGCTGGGGCTGGGGCTAGGGCTTTTATTATAAGCAGAAGTTGAAATTTGTATTTTTGTAGCCTTGTTTGGCAAATGGGCTGGGGCTTATTATTGCAAAATTACTAAAAAGAATATTATTAAATGAGTTTTATGGTATATGTTAGATATTTTTGTGGGTAAATATGTAATTTATGGTTCATAAACCCCGGGCTAAAGTTTTTAGCCCCTTTTATGGGGCTAAAGTTTTAAGCCCCTTTTAGGGGCTTATGATTTCATAAGCCTGCATGACAAACGAGACTTATTTTATAAGACGGCTTATTTTAAAAGCCCAAGCCCCATAAGCCCTCCCCAAACACACCCTAAGCCTTGGCTGATGCCCATGCTATATTGGTCGGTTCTAACTGTATATTAGTGCAAGCCAAGCTTGAAGCTATTTGCTTCTTGTGTTATTTTAAACAATGTTGCAAAAATCGGCCTAGGCGGCCTAGTAATCGGCTATTACAAGGTAAATGGCCTTCTACCTTGTTGATTTTTGGAAAGCCGGGAAAAAAATCGGATTGGTCAAAGCCGGCCACTAATCGGTAAAAAATAGGACTAATCGGTCAAACTCGTTCGAATTAGTCAACTTAAGTCGAAGATATTT
Organism: Chrysanthemum seticuspe; assembly: GCA_019973895.1. Taxonomy (NCBI): domain Eukaryota; kingdom Viridiplantae; phylum Streptophyta; class Magnoliopsida; order Asterales; family Asteraceae; genus Chrysanthemum; species Chrysanthemum seticuspe. The sequence goes on along the minus strand of BPTQ01000004.1, from coordinate 198,709,369 downwards.
AAAGTATTATCAGGTCTTCTAATTAATTTGTGGATCTGTTTTATTCACGTTTCACACCCAATGGACCGCATAATCAAAACTGGAGCGGCTTTTGAGGTTTGGGAACACAGTAGGAATGAAATCTGTTTAGTACTTTTGTTTGGTTGAAGTAGAATGTTTATGTTTAGACATTTAAGTGCTTGAATTATTATGTTTTATTGTTTATGTCTGAATTTTGAACTACGTGGATTTTGTACTATTTGAAGTATTATGTTCATGTCATATAAATAATTTGAGATTTATATACAGAATATTCCAATCTGATTAGTGACTGATTAACCCCCCAGACCGATTACTAGCTACAAGGGGTTGGCCGCCGACGAGTAACTAATGCATTTTGCCACTCTGATTTTAAATATATATAAAAGCATGGAATCGAGTTTTCCGTTTGGTGTGCATATAAAGAACGAAAAGACATTGATAAATGATCATTGAAAGGCAAATCAAACATATTCTTGTGTTGTTTTATGCTTAGACACATTATTCGATGGAGTCCGAACTTACTAAATTCGTTTCACTCCCATATCTTTTATTGTGAATAGGTTGCAATAGGTAGGAGACTGGGCATCGAAGAACCTCAGCTTATGAAGATAATGAGAACTACCCTTCACACACATACCGAATGGTTTAAGCTTCAAATGTGTAAAGATCGGTTTGAGGGTCTGCTAAAGATCGATCTTTTGAAAGAAGTCAATTCTTCTCTGCTAGCTGATAATCTTTCCAAATCGAGTGGTGATATATCCAACCGTACTTCTTCTCAAGGCACTGCAACTTCGAATAGCAGAATGCCCGAAGATGGCAGCAGTCCTGCTCAAGTCTCATCCACTGCAGATGTTGCATATGATGAAACTGCAATACTCAAAGTTATGGTGAGTCCTCAACACTTCATCACAATTTGCAAAATATTTCTTGCTTTGGGTCCACAAAAGATCTTTATGGTTAGGAGGGTGTTTGGCATCGAGTATTTTAAGTGCTTAATGGTTTTATTGGAAAAGCACTTCTGATGGGTTCGGATTGCTAAGTACCTATTGGCTTAAATTTGATGGAATAAGCACTTTTAAATAACATACACAGAATTTGTTTGAGTTTAACGATACAAATTGAATAGTAAAATATATTATATTATCATGTCAATATTGGACCTTTGGGACTCAATTTGAAGGTGTTAGTGGGAGCTTTATAATAGTATATAATTATGATAAGAGTAAATTACACCGTTCGTCCTTGTGGTTTGCGTTGACCGCAGGGTTTAGTCCTTTGACCAAAAAAGTTGCACCATACGTCCTTAAGTGTGAAACGTCATGCACCGTTCGTCCCTCCGTCCAATGGGGCCCACAAATTCCCACTAACGTCAGTTAACTCACTCAACCCATAAGGGTAAAATAGTAATTTAAAATCCTAAAATCTACCCTATATCCCAGTCAACCCACGCCCCCATCCTTTCTCTGCTTCCCAACATCACTTTTCTCTTTTTCATCTTCCCTAGATCACGCCTCTTCTTCTTCTTCTGGTAATCCCAAACCTTACCTTTCCCATCTAAAAACCAACCTCAACTCCTTTCTAGTGTTAATCAAATAAATTCATCACACCAATACTATGCTGCTGGTGCTAGGTTCGCCAAGTGGCGTGCCGTTCTTAAGATTGGTGCCAACGAGCCCTCCCAGCTTGCCATCAATGAAAACGCCAATGGTTTGGCCCGATATGCCATCATCTGCCAAGAAAATGGATTGGTACCAATTGTTGAGCCCGAGATCCTTGTTGATGGACCTCATGACATCAACAAGTGTGCTGATGTGACTGAACGTGTCTTGGCTGCTTGCTACAAGGCTCTTAATGACCACCACGTGCTTCTAGAGGGTACCCTTTTGAAGCCTAACATGGTCACACCTGGATCTGATGCCAAGAAGGTTGCCCCAGAAGTTGTGGCTGAGTACACTGTCCGTGCTCTTCAACGAACCATGCCTCCTGCAGTCCCCGCTGTCGTCTTTTTGTCTGGTGGTCAGAGTGAGGAAGAGGCAACTGTTAATCTCAATGCTATGAACCAGTTGAAGGGAAAGAAGCCATGGACCCTAACCTTTTCTTTCGGACGTGCTCTACAACCGGAGATGGTGGTGGCTGCCGTTTAGTGAGTAAATGAAGAGTGTTAATGAAAAATGAAAATAAATGAAGAGAATATATGTTTATATAAATCTGGGATGTAGATCTGTTTTTTTTTTTTTTTTTGAACTTGATGTAGATCTGTTGTTCAAGGTGTAGTTGGTGAGAATTGGTGAGTTTAGGGTAAAGTGACCGAAATACCCTTTTAAAAACCTCCGTTAACTGACGTTAGTGGGAATCTGTGGGCCCCACTGGACGGAGGGACGAACGGTGCATAACGTTTCACACTTAAGGACGTACGGTGCAATTTTTTT
>BPTQ01000004.1:198665569-198706263 GCA_019973895.1 Chrysanthemum seticuspe | reverse complement strand
CTCATTTTTCAATAGAAGTTGGTCGTTTGGTTAAATCACATCGAAAAAAAAAAACCACCCTGTGATATAGGGGGTTACTTTCAAGTTTGGTTTAAGCCATATTTCACATTTGGTAAAGAAATTTAGATTCAAAGTTTTAGAATGTAGTTGATAAAACAATTGGTTGGTTTTATATGTAAGTTCGAATTAATAGTATTCTCATTTAATGTGGCAAGCAGGAACACCAAACGCAACTGACGTCCCAAATCAGGAAACTGGTTTTTTTAACGTGGCATGCAGGAATTCACACTTTGCAATACGTGGCAAGCAGGGAGGCAGGTCACCCCGGGTGTTTAAGGGTGATTCGGTGCATAACGTTTCACACTTAAGGACGTACGGTGCAATTTTTTTGGTCAAAGGACTAAACCCTGCAGTCAACGCAAACCACAAGGACGAACGGTGTAATTTACTCTTATGATAATTAAGCTTGAATGTATATTTTGGTTGGTTAACAAAATAGTTGATGTAAGATTTTGAAACTTAGATTTAAAGAAATGGTTTACACTTTATACCGAATTTGGTTTGAACTTTCATTGGGGGATATAGTGTCCCACCAAAAAAAAAAAGCTACACTAAATTGGTTTGCTGGTTGAAGATAACTTTTTACTCTAAAACACCAAATTTGGTGTTTGATGCATAGACACCGGAGATGGTCTTATACATCAAATACAGGCTTAAAACATGCAATTTCAAACACCAGCTAAATGGAGCGACTCTTCCCTGTGTTGTTTCTTATATTGATTGGTATTGTGCAGGAGTTTCTTGCTTTGCCCAGGGCTGATGCTATACATCTCCTAGCTCAGTATAATGGAGATGCCGAGACTGTGATTCAGCAGATATTTGCCTAGCATGCATGCACGTGCACTGTACATTATACCTTGTCATCCAATTTCATGGAACTCCATGTTTTCGTATTTTTATTTACATTAATTCATTCATTTGTGCCATACAAATATTTACACTAAACCTGTGGATATATGTATTTTAACCCATAGCGACAACTGTTGTAGAAACACTCTGTTTGGTTCATATGAATGAATCACTTTAGGGTGAATGTGAATTGGAATAAGGTAGCTCGCTTTTGGTTTTTTCTTCATGCACATCCCATTTAGATAGCTTAATGAATGATCTAATAAAAATAATGTGGATATCAATAAAAATAATGTGGATATTGGGCTCCCTGTAATACCCAGAAAATAGTGGCATACCTTTTTTTTTTGTCTCGACTTTAACTAATTATATCATAATATTCAGATTTTTTTTTTTTTTTTTTTTTTTAAACCATCTAAACCTGTTTTTATCAAAATCGACACTTTAGGCGAGCAAACATTTGCTCTTCATGTTTTTTGTCTTGTAGCGAGGCGGAGAATAATTGAAAAGGAGAGCAAAGCATTTGCTTTCCATGCTCTTTGTCTTGTAGCGAGGCGGAGAGCAATTGAGTGGGAGAGCAAAACATTTGCTCTCCATATTCTTTGCTTTGTAGAAAGGATATGTGAGTGAAATGAATTGGAGAGCAAATGGTTTGCTCGCCCAAAGTGTCGATTTTGATACTCATTTGAAAATGTTTTTTTTTTATATAATTGAGTGTTAGAAGTGTTTGTTGTGGTAATTGATTTAAAATTTACAGCACAAAAATTTATCTCACATCCTAAGCAGTACTTGAACTTATAACCATTTGGTTTAGGATTTTTAGACAACTTAAAATATCATTAGGACACAAGCCCTTTCGTTAGTCGCATACTTTTTGTTTGGGTATAATATTCTATGGCTAGAGGAGTCGACAAGATAGTTAGTATATGTTTCAACAAGCCTCTTATAGTCAAGAACTAATTTCTGAATCCAATGTTTCGATCTCAATGTTGGTGATTGTATGTCAGATGCCTTCTAGGAGGTCGTTTATATTAGTCGACGGGCTCAACAGGATCCACATCTTTACTCTCCTCAAAGACTTCGCCCATGTCTCACATCCCGACTCTTGGTCATACAATATCGACACATCCAAGCCCATTAAAGTAAACATTCTTTCATAGATAATTGGCTTGAAAAGAATCCCCGCTCGTCGTAACCTAGACGAACGTGGAATCAATATATATATATATATATAGGATAAAGATCAAATAAAAAAACAAATATCCGTAAAAAGATAAAAAGATTTTTTTTTCAAAAAAAGTTCACGAAAAATTCCCAAAAAATCCCACAAGATCGGGTATGATGGTGCATGAAAAGGTTGTGAAAAACTTTTTTCTAAAAGTGGATATTTTTTCCGAAAAAAAATTATGAAAATATACGTTTGCGCATTAAATCTTTTTTTTGTGCATCAAAAATTGGTTTTTGCACCCAACTTCTTTTGACTTTTTTCATCAAAATAACATTGCGCATCAAACTAAAACAAGTTAAAAATTTTGTGCATCAAAATTTTTTTGCGCATCAAAATTCGTTTTTTGTGCATTAAAAAAAACGTATCAAAACTCAAAATTATAAAAAATGTTTTCACAAAAGTTTTATGCACCAACATACCCGATCTTGTGGGATTTTTTGGGAATTTTTCGTGAACTTTTTTTGAAAAAAAAATCTTTTTATTCTTTTTACGGATATTTGTCTTTTTATTTTAACTTCACCCTATATATATATATATATATATATATATATATATATATATATATATATATAAATATGGTAAAATTAAAATAAAAAAACAAATATCCGTAAAACAAATAAAAAGTTTTTTTTTTTTTTTTTTTTTTTTTTTTTTTTTTTTTTTTTTTTTAATTCTACAAAAATTCCACAAAATCGGGTATGTTGGTTCATAAAAATTTTGTGAAAACATTTTTTATAATTTTGAGTTTTGATACGTTTTTTTTAATGCAGAAAAAACGAATTTTGATGAGCAAAAAATTTTTGATGCGCAAAAAACATTTGATGTACAAAATTTTCAACTTGTTTTAATTAGATGCGCAATGTTATTTTGATGAAAAAAGTCAAAAGAAGTTGGGTGCAAAAACCAATTTTTGATGCACAAAAAAATGATTTAATGCGCAAACGTATTTTTTCATAAGTTTTTTTCGGGAAAAAAAAATCCACTTTTAGAAAAAAGTTTTTCACAACTTTTTCATGCACCATCATAACCGATCTCGTGGGATTTTTTGAGAACTTTTAAAAATATATATATATTTTTATCTTTTTACGGATATTTGTCTTTTTATTTGATCTTTATATATATATATATATATATATATATATATATATATATATATATATAGAGTTAGGATCAAATAAGAAGATTAGTTAAAATAAGAAGGAATAAGAAGAACTATAACCGCAAAACCGAGATGCACCAACCTAAATTAGATGCATCCCTATAATCTTAGATGCATTATAACACACTATAGTGTGTTTTCTAGCTTTTAATCAGATGCATATACGTATATTATATGAATTTCATGATTTCTCTTGTTTTTTGTTCCTCTGCACGTGCCGAAATCATAAAAATCAATTTGCACCATCTATACATCAAATTAACTTTCGAAACTCAAGATGTTGCATCTATATCAATAAAAATGCATCTAATGCAAGTCGTTGCATCTCAAATGCATGGTTTTGGTCACTTCTCACCACTTCTTATTTTAATTTACTTCTCACTGGATCCCTACTATATATATATATATATATATATATATATATATATATACTAGCCTATAAACCCGTGATAAATCACGGGCAGCATATAAAAAGTAAAAAAGTATAACCTTAAAGTTTTTTAAAGAAGAAAACCAACTAATATTAGCTCTCAAACAATAGTGTTCATTTCCATAATATAAAATCATATAAAGTGAACAATGAATACATCTTGAAAATAACAAAAGAAAAACAACTGTACGGTGTATCAAATCTTTTGTAACACTTCGTGGTAAACAACATTCAAAGTACTCTTTGAAACTTTACCATCCTTGTCGTATATCAAAACCTTCAATCCTTTCTGACTTTTGACTCTAGACACAGCGACGTAAAGCTGACCATGTGTGAAGACTAGCTTAGGCAAAAAAATTCCAACTTTTGATAAAGACTGGCCTTGACTTTTGTTGATGGTCATGGCGAAACATACAGCTAACGGGAACTGGCGTCGATTAATCTTCAGCGGAAGCCTCTTGTCTGAAGGACTGAGTTTCAACCTTGGGATGATAGTAGTGTGGCCGACATTTGTTCCCGTTAATATTTGTGCCACAATAACATGTTCACCAAGTTGTAGAATCCTTAGTCTTGTCCCATTACATAACCCAGCAGTTTGATCAATGTTTCGAATAAGCATGACCGGTGCACCAACTTTTAGAGCTAATTTGTGGTTAGGTATTCCAGACAACTTCAGACCATTCAACACTTTAGGAGAGTACAAAGATTCGGTGTAATCATTGTCAAGACCTTCGGATTCACATATGCTATCTGAACTGTAGTAAACAACCTCGTCGCCTGGAATTTGAGATAGCAAATGCTCGTTTATAACTTCAACAACTTCGTGAGTGGGAGCAAGAATTGCCCTCTCTTGAAAGAAAGAAGAATCCTGTAAGTTGTTGAGAAACGATGGATAAACAAATTCGACCAGTGAGGGAATAGGATTAACATTATCTGTTATGAGTAAATCATCCGGAATATCAACAGTTGCCTCACCATCGTTAGCTCCACCTAAACGACCATCTCCCATATTTAATATCCAGCTCCAAAATCCTTGATTTCTTCAATATTACACTTATCAGAACCTTCTCTCAATCTCATGTTTGTCGTTAACTCAAGTACTGTACAATCATCCCATATATAAGACGAATTAAGAGATGCGTGTACAATGTCCTGCCTTGTTCCACCTGGTATAACTGGCAAAATTTGCCTAAAATCTCCTCCAAAGACGATAACCTTACCACCAAACGGCATATCTTTTGCATTTGGGGTCAGTGGTTCCTATAACATCTCTTAAAGATCGATCTAAAGCTTCGAAACAATGTTTGTGCATCATCGGGGCCTCGTCCCATATTATTAAACTTGTCTTGATCAATAAAGCAGCAAGATCTGTACCAGGGGTTATTGAACAAAAGGAGTCCTCGTTTAGGTTAATAGATATACCAAATCGAGAATGAGCCGTACGACCACCTGTCAGAAGGAAAGAAGCAATATTGAAGGTACGTTAGACAATGAATATCTATATTTTTGGATACATCAATAAAAACTTATTATTACATTAGATCAGATATAAGAATACTTAAGATAATAAAATTATCACATTTTCCTATTTAGTATTTTTTGACAGAACCGAGTTTAAAAGTTTACTAAATATACCAAAAGGTAAACTAAATTCAGACCGTATCTGCATATCTCCCTGTTATCAGAATATATGTGAAGAAAGAACTCTAATTGGATCATAGTAGAGCACACTAATAACACTATAAAGTGTTTGACTGTTCTGCTTAACAGCTAGTAACACTATTATGTGTTTTACAAAAAGTCCCTTTACGATATTTTAGGAGACTAATATCTCCATGTTTGTAGCTGAGACATAATCAGGTATTTTACTGTTGAGGTAGTATCTGAAAATTAGATTAGCTACTCATAAACTGGTAGGGGGTGTGCATGTTAGAAGCAAACCTATTTTTTTTTATACACCAATAAATAGGTAAACTAAATTCAGACCCTATTGGCATATAACCCTTTTATCAGAATATATGTGAAGAAATATACACTTTGACTCTTAAAGGAACACCATAAAATATTGGAGTCAACAGAATTACCACACCATAATATATCAGAGATTGCATTTCTTTTTGACAAAGCTTATGAACAGAACAAATGATAGTTACTGCCAAACTAAACACTTATATCCATTTTTGTACAGACTGCAATTATAGTAACAAAGAATGTGCACTAACTCGGATGTTGAAAGTTGTGATAATCAGATGCTCATTTCTTAGATTGTGTTTGATACAATTTTGATGTTTGTAGCTGAGACATAATGATGCGTTTGATTGTTGTGTGTATCAGAAAATCTTATGAGTTACTCCTACACTGGTAGGGGGTGGTCATGTTAGAATCAAACCTAAAAATATTTTTTTGCATACCGATAAAAATTTATTATTACATTAGATCAGATAGGTACAAACCTGTTAGAAGCAAAGAAGCAATACCACTCGATGCCACATTCAAAACAATATCTCCTTTAGACCGTATAGCAGCGGATAATGTTTTCCATATATATGTCTTTCCCGTACCACCATATCCGTAAAGGAAGAAAACACCGCCTTTTTTATTTTCAACACCTGAGATAACTCGTTGATATACTAATTTTTGTTCCCCTGTTAGACTTGGAAAGAGCCTGTCATGTTCAGCTTTTAGTAAGTCGGTGTCATAGAAAATTTTGTCATGGATCAAAGAGTTTGTGTGGTTTTCCAGAAAGTCCAGATCTGGTTAAGGAATTCCGTTTATAGAACTTAAGCTACTTCCATTCTTACGAAGAATATTGTCTATATATTGCAGGCATAGATTTTTACGATGACGTTCACGGATCTCCAAATCTGCAACAGTAATAGAATTGTTTAATTTAAGTTTTAAAATAGTTAAAATAGTTAATTTAAGTTTAAATGAGCGGAAACAATGTTACCTGGATTATTAAAAAGTATAAGTTGCTGATGTTCAATATCATCAGACATATATTCCCATGTTTCGTTCCATACATGATCGGGTCTGACAATATTATTTGACGTAAGCAACATCACAAATAAACGACGAACAGAATCAGCAAAAGCATTACGATGTCCTTCTTTAATTTCCTCGATGTACTCTTTGTCATCGTCTAACAATCCGAGTACAAAACATGTGTCCCTATATGAATCATATATTTTGTCATCTTTACCTTGATAATCATAGAATCTATCACCAACCGTGCGAATATCTTCCCACGATGTCGGTCCTTTAACCTTATTCAAAAGAACCCTCAGATAGTATGCTTCTCCAAGAGAAGGAGGAACATAATGAATCCGTCCTACAGCAAATCCGTGCTTCCTACGCTGCCATATCTTATTTTCAGGCTTCCAAACGAACTTAGTTGGGAATTCAGCGTACGTCAAAGTTCTGGCAAGAGAATCGATTTTATTACATTCCATCCATGCCAAAAATTTGGTAGAGGCAACTGAAGGTTTGTTTAGGACATCATTAATATCGGCATCAGCGTCATACATGACCTGTTGTTGTCCCTGTAAATGAAATGGCAACCTCTCAACAGGCGGGTAACGGTAGTGAACTTCGTAACCTAGAATTCTCCAAGTAGCTTCACACGCTGAAAGATACCTACAATCATAATATTCTTTGATTTAATCCTTCACTTCTGCGTTGGTGCTTTCTTGATTCTCATTGTTGTCAACACAAACGGTAGCAGTAACACGATCTAGTCCCTTGTTTATGTATTTAAACAAATATTTGATAGAACCGGCCTGATTGCACCACTCCACATTTATGTGCGCCTGGTAAGTTTTTAACAGAACTTTATTATAACCGACAACAAAACCATTATACAGGTCCACCCCGCCTTTTTTAATAAACATTCCATTATTAGGCCTTTTGTAAACTGGGAAACCATCAGAGTCTGTCATAGTGCGAGCTGAAAATTTCTTTGGAAAATTTTTTGTGCATTTCCCTTTAGTCGTACAGGGGCAACTTGGATTATCAACTCCACATGGGCCATGCATCATATGGTCACTTACAAGGCGATAAAGATCCGAGTTAGTATCTTTGTCTGGTATCTCGGCAGAAATGAAATCATCGATCTTTTCATGATTAACCAACTTATCATCCGGGTGTAAAAAGATACATATGTGGGCGTGCGGAAGTCCTCTCTTCTGAAACTCGACCGTATATACAACTGTAACATATAAAAGAACAATAACAAACAGTTATCAATATATCAAAAAACAACAAAAAGTGTACTAAAAGTTTTCAAAAGTTACCTGCATTGACGCGTCCAAAAATCTTTGACTCCCTCAAATTCTTGATTAAATGATCAAGCTTCATCTTGAAGGTCTTGCATATAATATCTGGCCGATCTTCGGGACAAAGTCCAGTTCCATTCAAGAACCTTGTAATCTCTGGCCATTTCGGATTGCATGTGAAAGTGATGAAAAAAATCTGGATGGCCATATACTTTGCACAGTGACATTGCATCTAAATAATTTTGACGCATATATCGTGCACCTCCGGTAAAAGATGACGGTAGTACTATACGCTTGCCAGTGGTAGATGCATCTGTATTGCCATTATCTGCATGAAGTGATAGCTGTTGATATGATTCAACGCGTAGGATTTTTTGTTGCTTGCGATGAAAATATAACCTTTCTGTTTCAACCATGGTAAAAGCATCTACCAAAAATTGTTGAAAAAGTCTTCGAGAGTTATGATACAGTGAGAATCTGTCTTTCCTTTCTTGAATGATGTAAGCAAAGTATTCTCTCATTGTTAACCTATCACGTTTTTTTGGGTCTGGATGAACAAAGTCTCTATGAAGAATATCGGTTCTGTAGCCATCTTCACCATACGGAAACAAAAGAGGATATTGTAGTGACAGAAATGAAGGGTGCAAAACATTAATATGTTTAAGTTCACCGGTTTGTGTTTCAATCAGAATATCTCTTTTATCAAGAGAATCCTCGATGTCTCCCACAATTAAAGCAGCTAACTCTGAGGCGGTAGGGAGATTGTAAGTCCTTCTGTCCGATGCCCTATTACCAAGTAATTTCAACCGTACGTTGTCTAGTTCATGAGCTTTATATCGATCTCTGACCATTCTATATGACTTGACCAATTCATTTTCTGCATCTAAAGTGTTCCTTAAACCTTCAATTATTTGTGGATTAAGTGAGTCAGATTGTTTCGATTCATTTTTCGATCCAGATCTGAAATAAGAAAAACAACATAGTAATCTGTATATGATAAATTAAAAGAAGACATATATCTATAAAACTGCAACATAAAAACACTTCGAAATTGGATATATAATACATGAGAAATCTTTTTTCCATTTGATTATATAATATATATATATATATATATATATGTAAATATGTAAAAAGAAAGAAGTTAAATTTTTTTCCATACCGGAGTGCGTCAATCCTGTTCTTCACCTCATTTTCTGTGTCATATATATACAGTTGCGAGAATTTCGCGCTGGACCCTTCTTTTGGTAAAAGACTACCATGACTATGATAGTTTTGACCATGAAGCCTAAAACAATAAGGCCCCTTACCCCTGTTGACTGAATGATCAACTTTTCCGCCCATTGAGGTGAAGGCAAACATCATATTGTACGTACGAATATTTTTTAGAAAATTTCTCGATGTCGCATCATCATTGTGAAATAGGTCTGACAAATGTTTAGGGGGATCTTTTAGTTTTGCAACCTTTACTTTTCCATAGAGGCAACATATAGAGTAACTCCACGAATCTTGAAAACGCCTTTTCAGCCTCGCCTCGAAGTCCCACAAGACAGCATTACATGCACCACATATATTGGTTGGATCTCCATGGTCAACATATTCTGTAAACAAAATGTTTTTGTTTAAAATAAGGTTTCTCCATGTGCAAAGTTAAAAGGGTGAATAAGTATATTGTTGAAGTTACTATCACCTGAACTGATTCCATAAAACTTGTCTTGGTCATTTGAGCCAGAAAAATCTTCATCCTCGTCAATATCAAAATTTAGTCTAGGAATCTCATATATTACTTTCCTTTGTCTCTTACGTGGATGTTCTCTAGATGTACTCGCAATGTTGGTTTGAGGTTCATTTGAATTGGTAGTAGAATGGTGCAAACCTTGAATGACATTGCTGGAACCTGCATTAACGTAGCAATATAAATGTAAAGTCAGTAAATATGTCAAAAAAAATTTTAATCTTTTAACTTAGTATAATAAAAAAGCGTTAACTTGGTGTTGTATAACGATCAAATTGATGAGACATTTGATCCGCGTGACTTCTTTTGTTTTTATGAAGAACTTGTGATACAGCAGACATTTCTAATGGTAAAAAATAATAACGTGAATCAATAATAAGGTACAAAAAATAGTAATATCATCCTTAGTATAAAGTTAACCATTATACCATTTGAAATGTCTTTTATAGGCGGCCTTCCCCTACGTCGAGGAGGTGTATCTGCACCAAAAAGTAAGTGAAAAACTTGTGAGTTAGTTAACTACGATGGAAACAGCTAATGGAATGTTTGTAAAACAATATTTGCGTCCTGGAATGTTTGTGAAAAGAGTACAACCACGATAGTATTATATGTTACCGGGGATAATATACGTGAAACAAATTATACTTTTAACACCGACTGGGATGTTTGTCTTTCCAAATATAGGAGTCACAATATTTGCGTTTTCGTTTTCGTTAGAAGACTGAGATGCATTTGATAATTTAGCTGGAAGCATATTGAATATATGTTAGAATCCAACTACGTACGATCATGGAAAAAACCAACAAATTATTGAAATCAGTAAGTTTCTTACCGATGGAGATGTCAGTTAGTGGTGGTCTGCCTCTGCGTCTAGGGTACAAATCTGTAACCAAAAGGATATGTCACATATTTGTGGTTGAGTAAATGTAATATAGTAACTGTAAAGATAACAAAATCTGATAATTATCTTGATAGTAGTGTACACCATTTGAAATGTTACTTATGGGCGGCGTCCCGCTACGTCGAGTAAGTGAATCTGTATTGAAACGCAATGACAAATATGTGTGTCAGGTAATATTAGTCAAGCATTTATGTAAAACTTGTATAGTAATTAAATGTGAATGAAAATATACCTTCGGTAGGAAATGGTGCATTTTTTTAGCAAAGATAGGAGTGCCAATACTTTCGTTTGAGTTTTGTTTGGATAACTGAGATGAATTTGTTAATCTAACTGCAAGCATATTCAAAGTATGATAGACGATCAGTATCTATATTTGTGGATATAACCAAAAAAATATTGAGGCTGCAATAGATTAGATAAGTTAATGATATCAGATTTATGATATATTCACTTACCATTGGAGATGTCACTTAGTGGCGGTCTGCCTCTGCGTCTAGGGAGCAACTCTGTAGGCAAAACACAGGAGTGCTGATGTTGAGGTCGTTTGACATTAACATGGGGGTTGGCCATGTGGCTCTCAAGAATGTTTGTATTTGCTTCATTAGGATTTGTAATGATGATAGGCGAATGTCGTGACACTACATATCATAAAAGAAACATGATTTAAGTGACAATCAATTAAATTCAGAAGCATGGGTTAGTCATCATTATGACAACCATCGTAGCGGTATCTCTTCGATTGTATCAGTAACATTTGAGTTTCTATCAACAACACATTTTACATCCTATTTAGTGAACATTTAAAAAATAATAGCCAAGTATCATACCGTTTGGTATCTCTTTCATGGGTATCCCTCTAGGTCTACGAACCAATGATGTGTCAGGTATTTTTGCTGATGAACATGAGCCTTTGGCCTTTGGTGTAGTTACATCATGTTGTTCCATTCCCTGTCACAATGATACTAACATCTGATAGGAGAGATTAGTTTTTGTTTAAAAATTTGTATAATGGCATATGTGATTAATAACTCATAATAGGAAAGTATTAAATAAATTTATTAGCAATATAAATTCCATTGACTACTTTCCTATAATATAAATAAATTAGAAAACTTGATTTAGGGAAGTATGTTAGGAAATATATTTGGCAATAATTGACAAAAAAAAATCAGTATATGAATAAGAATAGTTATTTTGAAAGATGAAAGATGTTTGTTACGTTATAGGCAAAACACGATGGAAACATCAAATCACGTGGTTTAATACCTGGTTGTTACATAACTTTTCAAGTTATGCGTAGAAAATGCTCAATAACAACAACAACATAAATTTAAGAGACGAAGTCACATCCGAATAAAAGATCAATAATCAAGATTGGTGACTTGCAAGTTTTTTTTTTTTTTTTTTTTTTTTTTTTTTTTTTTTTTTTTTTATTCACATGGTTTAATACCTTAGTGTTAGAAAACGTTTTTGAATACAAATATGACTATAGTACCACTTTCTGATTGACAAAGATAATGGGAAAAATCCAAACATCAATTTTGAGTTATTGATCTTTCTTGATAAGTAAATAAAGAAAGCTCATGAATGCTATGATTGTCATGCCTGCTCTTTTCAAGTTACATGAGCACAAATGAATGTATTCCATATCTGAACTTGTGTAGAAACCTGTATGAAGAAGGCATAATCATGGCCATTCGAGTGACCTGTAAATACATTGGAAGGAATGACATAAGTTAGATGTTCAATTCAGGAACAACAATAAAAGTTAAAACACGTACCTTAGAATAGTTCCAGAATACTTTATATAGATGTGAATCTTTATTTTCAAAAATAAAAAGGACCGGTAGTGGATCATAAGTATAATGTGCATAAAGTAATGAAAACAACCAACATCATAATAATCGTTCAATCAACGTTCCAAATAAATTATTAAGTAACAAAGTAGCTGGTTGCGTATCAAACGCAATTGATAGAACAAAATCTGAAAAATCCAATCGTAAACACCAACAAAGATCCAAAAGACTTGAATTAAAAACAAAAATAAAGATTAATTATTTGGAAGTTGCTGCCTATCATCACTCGTCTTCCTTTTCCTTCTTTGGAGAAAGCAACTGTTTTTTTGTAGAAGAGAAGACAGGATCATTCTCGACATCAATCACTTGTCGCAACTTTGGTTTTCCAGGGCTAGTGGCTGTACTCTGTTCATCTTCACGTGACGCAATATTATCCCCGGTAACAGTTAATATGTCGTGTTATTAAAAAAACATAATAAGTTAGTACAAACTGATCAATTTGTTTTTAATAAATTTTACATTAAAAGTTTTAGACATAATGTATAATTGAGCAATAACTCTGTAAAACTGGTAATCTGGTACCATTATTACATTATTACCATTGTTTTTAATAAAGTTACATTTTGTGGATAGTATATGTGGATGCATATATTAGTTCATACTACCGTAAAACTGGTAATCTGGTACCATTATTATTTGCTGAGTGATTTAAACAAACAATTTGAAAAGAGATTAAGATCACAATTAGGTTGGATTATATAATCTGCAAAAACATCAGCCACTTATGGCGCTTGTTACACCAAATTTATTAATTCCTTATGGTCTTAGTTGTCCAACATCAAATCAGATCCCTAATACAAAGAAACATAATGTAGGTTGCGCATAATAGAATTACCCAAGTGAACTTGACAGCTTTTGATATCATGAACTTATGAAGTTATATTCTTTCAAAGTGTTTATGTTAAAAGGTTTAAACTCATGTTTAGTTTAGACTATTGCTACAGCTGAGAATCCTATAATTGGTAAAGTTTTATATCTTGAAAACGAAAGTTTTGTATCACATACTTTATTATGTCAACTACTTTATTATATCAAGAAAGACAGAAAGACAACAAAAATCACGTATAATATATGTACCTTGGCTTGTTTTCTTCCTGAAGGAGGGGACATGAATGAGCTCGAAGGCTGTGACATCAATTCAAGAGCAATTCCTTGAGAGTTGGATTGTATTTCCTGTTTACACAAACGTTACCAGTAAATAAAATTGTGGACGCTTAATGTATAAAGTCATTTAAACAGTGTTACCTGATCATCAGATTCTTTCTTAATCAGCTCCTTTATTATGTCAGTATCATTAGTCAACTGAGAGATACCGTATACATGCTTGTTGTTGTCAATGTTGAAATCTTTGATATCAACTTTGAATGCATAGGTATTTTCAAGGAGTTTGTCAAAGTCCTTGGGTAGAATGTCCATGTCTCCCTTCTGGCAATTCAGAAGTTGTTACTTTAGTATGTATAGGTATATATTAAAGTAACAAAACACGAAAGTCAACTGAACGGGTTTATGTCATACCTGTCTCATTTCCTGCACAAGTTCAGCTGCACTCCTGTCAAGTATTGGGTGTGCCTGTCTGTCAAACAAAGTGAGTGAAACTGATCCAGTCGAGTCCATCACTCGCAATGGAATTTTGTACCTACCATTAAACGATAAATGTATAAGTAAGGTGTTAATATGTATGTGTAATTTAAATATTGGTGAGAACTTACTTATACTCAACGTCAGTATCTTCACCACATTGCTTGCTGGTACACTTGAAGACATACCTTTTTTTAACAACCACGCCATATTCATCTTTTTCAGAAACACTTTGTTGTTTGGCAGAATGGTTACATTTCACACATGCAAGATACCACCAATCAGACTCACGCTCAATCTTCTTAACAGTTGCTACGACAACACATGACATAACCTGGAAGCACGTATAGTAAATGAAGTATATGCTCTGATAAAGCAAAAAAAAAAAGTCAGACAATTAAAGATTTGATAATATTCATCTTATACCTTTCCTATGTCACGGATGTCATTAAGAGTAATTTTTTGCAAGTTGTTCAGAAAGTCATGCTTAATAGAGTAACTTGAAAACGTTGTCAAATGACTAAGTTGGTGATCATCTCCCTCCGAACCACGGTTTTCAATCAAGCTGTGAAAAGAAATAAGATCGGTTAAAAATGTGTATACAACTTGCAAGTAAAGAAAAATGGTGTGTTAACAACTCACAGATTCTTAAACTTTTGTATATCAGGAATGTCGTCATTTATAAAGAGTTTTGTAGCACCAAACATGCTTGAGATAGCAGGTTTACCTGTTTGAGATACATGCAGTGTTGTTATTTAGAGCGTAAATTGTTTATCATAAATGGATAAGAGTGAAACATGACTAATATACATTACTTTCAGCAAGAACACTTACGTTTATAAATCTTGTGTTTCATGAACTGTAGGATGATAACAACATGACCCAACTTTTGTCGGTCACCTAACGCGTTGTTCAATTGGTGGGCATAGTTACTCCACAAAGTAATATTCCTAAGCCTATTCCCACTACAAATTACAATTGGCACAAGTAAATTGACAGTCTTTAAACAAATAATATGGGAAAAATAAAATAAATGACCAAGTAAAAGAAAATGACTTACGATACATCCTCCAACTCTAAACGGATGAACGGACGCTTATTCCCCTTAACCATAGCATGGTCGATCGTACCACAAGATATTAGGTCTCCTATGAGATCTGGATACATACATAAGCAAAAGTAAACGTCCATGAATAATGAAAAGGTTTAATATGATTGATATATATTTCAAGTTGAAGTGGATATTTTTATACCGTAAGACACGTTAGATGGTTTTTCCTCTTGAAGAAGGGTGGCAAAACTTTTAAACCTGAACCCATGCTTTGATCCACTATAAGTGTCAGATGGAGTGACTACGGTTGACTTATAAAAGTTAATTTTATAAGCATTATCGACGATATAGGGACTTCCTTGGCTATCCCCAACTCCAAAAGTAGAAATATAGACGCATTTCCCTTCTTGTAGACACTTTTCAAACTTAGGACAAAAAGACTGCTTCACAGTAGCAACAATCTTGTTTTCCTATAATGTAAATGCACAATCAAACAATTACAACACTGAAAAAAACAAAATTAATTTTACAAAAGAAGCTACACAAAACATATATATTACCTCCTCGTCTTGCAGAACCATCTCAATCTTCCAGGTTTCCAATGGGTTTTTAAACACAGTCAATTTCCATAAGTGTGTAATCATTACTTTTATACGCCACTCATCTTTCAATGGTGTCAACTCTTTGAGCATGTTAGTTTTGGTAACCATGAGGGACATTTTTGAGTTATAGAATACAATGGAGATGTGAATGATGTGAATGTGTCATGTCTCATATGTCTGAATTTATAGGGTTGCGACATAGTGGGTATTGATATGATCAAATCATGTATTTTAAAAGGATTATTTGAAAAATCAATTAGGTTGTTATAAAAATCAATTAGGAACCGATTTATGCCCAAACCAAATTAGGAAACAATTGATTTAGAATAAATTGTAATCATAAAACACGGTATTGTAAAATTAGGAAACAATTGGGTCTAAATCAATGGAAGAAAAAGAACCGTGTTTTATGGGTAAAAAACAATTGGGGCAAAATCATAAACCAAAATTAAAACCATAAATCATAAACCATAAACATAAAAAATTTAAATTTTTAACTAATGATCTTTACCCTTAAATTGCATAAGCAAATGGGGAATAACGTATAGTACAAAAAAAAAAACCATACCAATAAGTAGATGAACCAAAGAGTAGATGAAACCAAAGAGTAGATGACACCCAATTAGTAGATGAACCGTTTTGTTTTTTTTGGGATAACACCAAAAACATCTTCAGTAGATGAAGCAAAATTGTTTGATAATATGGACCGATTGGGATATTATCATAAATCAATATCTTGGCACCTATATGATTTATCACGGGTTTCAAAATAGTTGGATTCTAATATCAGGATAAGATGGACCGATTGGGAGGATAGCATCAGCTTTTAGAACTTGAAGTATAAAGTCAACATTCAAAAAGAAAGAATAAAAGGTTAGGCAACTAGCAACGTGGCATTACTTACGTGAATTTATTGAGGTTGCTTTTAGTGCCAGCATGGCATTAATGAGGTGTCAAAATTTTCAAAAAAAGTTTCTTTTATTATTTATATATATATATATATATATATATATATATATATATATAGAGTGCGGTTCTAGAGAAAAGTGTAATTAGAGAGAAAAGTGAGAAAAAAAGTTATAGGGTCTAATTTGAAACATCTCAAACTTCAGGGGTAAGTTTTGAAAACCACCCCCACCCACCCACCCCCTACCCGCACCCTACCCCCTACCCCTCGCAAAAAAAAAAAAAAAAAAAAAAAAAAAAGAATTCTCGCCAAAATTTTTTTTTTTCGCAAAAAATTTATAACTGTGATGCACCTTTTTTTTTGTGCATCTCAGTTATAAAAATTGGTGCATCATAGTTATAACTACTTTTTTAACTGTGATTCACCAAAATAAAAAGGTGCATCAAATCGCATATGTTATTAACTTATTCCAGAAAAAGTTTTGAATCAGAACCGTCAACCTTTGTGTATAAAAGAGAGATTTTTCAACTGATTCAACACGCTTATTTTATTAATCATATGGTTAAATATACAATGAAATCAATTATCCTAACATGTTTCAGAGTCATTTTATTAATCACATTGTTAACTTACTTTTCATCAATTCACGATTGTTAATATATGCACTAGCGTTATCCAAATGACAAAGCATGCGACGCTACCATGGATACCATAGCTCCGTCTCTTGTTGTACAACTAATGCCCCTTAAAGAGCATAGTATACTAAGTTATTGCAATGTTATTGGAGCATATTAGGTAACAATCGTTGGTGCATCTCGGTTATAAAATTTGGTGCATCATAGTTATAACTAATTTTTATAACTGTGATGCACCAAAATAAAAAGGTGCATCACAGTTATAAAAATTTGGCGGGAAATTTTTGGCCCAAAAAAAAAAAAAAAAATTGGCCTCCAGAAAAAAAAAATTTTTGGTGGGATTTTTTTTTCGGGGGTGGGGGTGGGGTGCGAATTTATAAAACTTCCTTAAAGAATGAAGGAAAATACAATTAGGTCCCTGTAGTTTGGTGTGAAAAAAAGGAATGGAAGAGGAGGTGATCCAATGGTTGAGATTACGTTTCTCACTTTTCTCTTGAGATCAACTTTTTAAATAATCCCAGCTCTATATATATATATATATATATATATATATATATATATATATATAAGGTGTCCAGTTTAGGAGGCTTTGGAAACTACACAACACCTATTTGTTGAATCCTTTTTGGTGGCTTCTCTTTGGAGCATGGTCTCGACGAAATGGGTTTCTCGAATTGCTCCTCTAACTTGGAAAATCTTGTCGCATGGAATGATACATGAAACCTTACTACCACTACGAGGATTTGTTTTGATACGTTTATTCAAACTACCACTTGAATGTTTTGGAGATCTAGAAAAAGTGTTTACTTGACTTGAAACTATAAGAATTTGTACTTTCACCATGGAAATCAAAGTTCTGCTTATTTTACTAATGGATTGTTCACACGTATAAAAAACCTATCCTAGTGTGGTGTATTGTTAGACTGGATCATTGAGCCAAAAACTACTTGTATTGACTTGTGATTTCCTCCTTTTACCGCTAGCTTCTAGTTGGTATGTTTAACAAAATTTCTTATTGTCGTTCAAAAAAAAAATATTACATGTTCCACTTTGTCCAATAACAAACTATCGAACTAAGTAGTTATTATAACATTTTAGGCCTTATATATTACATAAAATAGGTCAAAACCAAAGGCTTTGTGATCCAACAGTATTTCATACTATATGAGAATGTTTGGTCAACTAAATAGTTATGGATATAAATCAAGTTTAGTATATGTGAGATAAATTTATTGTATAAATATTTTGAGATAGTTAATTGTCTTAAAAAAATAAAAAAGTAAAATAGAAAGAAGAGTTCATCTAAGCACTTTGCCAATCTAATATTTTGACTCCCTTAGTTTCCTTTCATCCGAGAGTTGCTTCGCAAACCTAAATATAAAAGAAAAGAAAAGGAACATGTGTTAATGATCTGTGTTACGCTAAACCAAATTTATTGTATAGAAAGTAGGAATTGTAAATTGTAACGCGTTGCACCTCTTTAATGCTTCATTGTTTGTACCACCATTATTGATCTCTTCAGCCATCCCTGTATCGAAATTCACCCGGGTAACCGGTTTATCAAGTAAACTTTCGCCAACACTAACCAGGTTGTTCAAATTTTTAGTTGTTGCTCTGTCAACCGAGGCCAAGGCCCCACTCAATGTTTCGTCCTGATTTGTCATACAGTCATAAAACATGATTGTCAACCCATTACAACCTTTGATACACAAAATATAATATTCATGTTGAACTTGATCATCTAATATGCATGTTGGGATATGCCAATATACGATACATTAATCTATGTTTGAGATTACAAGCCATATATAAGTGAGCCATTATTTACAGGTTAGAATAAAGTAAACCATTCTTACTATTCGCAGAGCCACCTGGTTTGGTTGTGCGGTCATAACTGTTGCTTTGAGGTTTTGATGGGTTATGTTTCATGATGTGTTAGGGTGGTGGACGGTTATCAATCCGTACATTATAGGTTGTTAGTGCAAATATTACGATATTTAATCTATACAGTCTCGTTTGTTTTGATTGATGACAAACATGTAACTTGTAATACATAACGTAAAATGTACAAGTTACTTGTAATTACATTTGTCTCAACATACATTCAACACCTCTCAATGTCTCAAGTCCTCGTATGTTACAACACAGGTTCGTACATGTTTGTTATGTGGCATTATGATCAAACCCATTAACAAATCATTTAGAATGTTTAAAATACGTTTAGAGTCACTAAGTATTTTAATAGGTTAACCATTCTATTTCGAACCTCATTTTACATTTTGCATTCACAAGTATTTTATACAAATACATCTTTTGTAAAATGTCTAACAAATATATACTTTTATTTGTACAAGTAAACTAACTATAATATTCATACAAGTACTAAAGTTTACTTACACTTGACAAAATATATATTGCATCATGGCATGCATCATCTTTGTAATCTCTAGAAGATTTCATAGAATATTTTGTTTAGATTTGGACTCTACATAGCTTACACAATCTTGGATGGATTTGGTTGACTTTTGTAAGATTTTAGTAATCTTGCTATCAGACCCCCACGGTACCAAAATGGTACACGGGCGGAACCCTTTTGAGGGTTCCGTTGTCCGTGGACGCTCCTGTCCATTTTGGCTATAAATAGCAAGCCAAACCAAGTTGTTTGATCATCCCTTCAACACACTTTCTCTCTACCCTTCTTGCATCATTTAGATATGTAGATAACAATGTAGAAACATACATCAATCACCCTCACCATCACATGATCATAATGCTTCTAACATTCATCTTTGTTGTAAGCATACTCTACATCTTGATCAACCAAGGAAAGCTTGGAGATCTAGCCATTCCCACTCACCACAAGCTGAAGATCTATCACAACAAGTTTAGGGAACTTGTGATCTTCATCATGAAGGCTTCCTATCAATGGAAGATCATTTAGAAGTAGTTATTCATATCCATTAGACATTTGTGTCATGGATCATTAGTGTAAACATCATTGCATCATAACTTTCACCAAACTAGATTAGATGGTTTATGTGTTTGTGCCATAAAACACAAGGTTTGTTATGTTGGGCCATAAAACATATTGGGAGTGGTTGTACCCGTGTAAAAGAACTCGACATCTAGCTTAGTGTCGGAAATATTTTATAGGCGACGTCAGGTTGGTTCTACCTCGAACTAGAACCCGGTATTTAGCTTTGTACCGGAAAAAGTGTAAGCGACGATTGTAAGGTTTTCTCCGCCGAGAAGGGAGCTTGTTGGTTTAGTGAAGTAACTCTCGAGGTGGGTACTCGGGGAGTGGAGTAGGGCGGAAAGGAGATCCGTGACCGAACCACTATAAATCATCGTGTTCGGTTTGCACTTTCCTTTCTTTATCTCTTTACTTTTATAGTTGCACTATACTATTGCTTGTGATGTGGTTTGATGTTAATGCTTGTGTGACAACATGGTTTACTATGCTTTACATTGGTCACAAAAAATAATTGGAACTTTCATATTATAACAAGCTTCATAAGCAATTTGATACTAAAGATCTAAAGTTTTTAAACGGTAACGTATTCACCCCCCCCTCTACGTTTCCACAATTGGTATCAGAGCCACGTAGCTCTTATTTTCAAAACAAATGGTTTTTAAAATAGAGTACGATCCATGTATCAAATTACCATTGAAGCGAAAAATAATATGAAAAATGCTTTGCTAATTATACTTAGAAATTTTATTGTTAAATGTAACTTTGTATACAAGCTTGAAGGTTTTCTTGTAACATAAAATAAAAGTTTGTTGAAAGAACTAGTAAGTATTGTATTGAGTACTTATAGAAAATTTACGAAGAAATATGATTTTAAAGGAGTGTTTGGGATAACTATAAATCTAGTTGAAAAATCAGCTCCGTAAATGTTTAAGATAAGTTACATAAGTAGATATGTTGTTAAATATGTGTATTATATGTTTACTATGAAATCTAGTAAGTCACACACGTTTTCTTTATGTCAAATACTAGTTTTGGTGAATTTGTCTCAGAGGACCACGACACCAAATCTTATAAAGGGCGGATCCCTTTATTTGGTTCCATGGAATCCGTCTGTACAGTATGCAGTTTTTTGGGCAACTTCAAAAAATCATAACTAATTAATCGTAAGTCCGTACGAGTCGAGCCACCTATCATTTTAAAGGGAATTGAGTCTACTTTCACTTAAAAATACTTTCATGGCCTGAGTCTAATTTTAATTAAGTAAAATAGACCAAATACTACAATATGTCTAAAATATTAAGTTTCGCTTTAACATAAAAACTCAAAATTTTGAATCAAACAATTTAAGTTGGTATTCTTAGAACTTTGATACAACTTCTTTTGAAACTAATTAATTTGGTAATATGTTTAAAGGAAACTAGTCAAGCTTGGTATACATCGTCATATTTAAACGGTAAATGACGAAAAGTGTTTTTCATTTTATGCTATGCTAAATGACTACTTGTTTATGTTGTTTGCATATATGGTGCTTGCTTATTTTCAAATTGTTGTTTACACTTGTTTGTTTCAATAATATACGTGTCAATCTTGCCATGTTATTTATTCGCTAGTTTGACGATTTCTTGTTTATGCACAATAGGACTTTGCTAGATTTTGTGCACTAAGTTGGAAAATTGTTTTACCATCACTTGTAGAATTAGATAACTTTCTTTGCATAGGTTATACTAAAATCTCGCATTACTTATGAAATGTCGTAACTCAATTATCAATGAGTACTAACTAAATTAGTCAAGTACTTTGAAAAATGGAGTTTTTAAGAGAGTGTTTGGTACAAGGACAAAAACAATATTGTATGATGTCATTTATGTGTTCTTGCTTCGTAGGATGATAAACTAACTTAAAACATTGATGTATGCTAACCGGTTCATGCAGGGGGATAGCACACGGGTGTTATCAAGTTTTACCTATTTTCACTTATATTTGAAAATCGTCAGCCCTTGTTCAAAATCAATGCTCCCTTATGTTTATGTATGCGTTATTGACTGTTCCTAACTAGAAATAGTTAATGCCATATGTTTTGAGAAAAATTTCAGGTTTCGAAAAAGTCTTCGACACCTAAATAATGGGTCTGTAAAGATTTCTGGTCTCCACGGACCAGACGGCACCATTAATTTGGTTCCGTCTGTTATGGATTTTGGTACCGCCATACCTGTACAGGCGGACCAGGCGGCACCAATTTAAGGGTTCCGGCTGTGTAAAGAAATGGTGCCGTGAATCCTACAGGTAAGTTGTTGAATTTTACTAAATCCCGCAATCTCATTTACCAAATTTCGTTTCTAGGATAGTTCTTAATGCATATCTTTCATACCTCACTCAACACATCCTCAATGGATTAACTTAGGATGTTTGACATGATCTTAGACACTTCCATCTCATTAGAAACTACCATCTTTGTATGGATTAACATCAAATCCGTGAATCCTTAATTCCATAAATCGACACATTCAAGATGGTCATTTTCATACCTTCACTGTTACTTTTCCTCAAGCTCAGCATTTCTTAAAGCAAAGTCAAAAGGACTAAATCCTCAACCTCAAATAAGACACTTAAGAAAACTACTAGGATTAGCATTCGATCTTGTTGCTACATTAACTTGAACTCTTCATCCTTAGACTCATTACCTCTCAACATCTCATCACCCATTCAAGATGTGAACTTTCTAAACTTAAGTACTCCAACTCCACCACCAAAATCACCCACCATCATCCAAAACACCTTCACTACCAAAGTCTCCAAAGCTTGTACCTATCAAACTTTGTACAACACCACCAACATCTCCTCACCCGTTTGCGGATGACTTAGATGACTTACCGAGACTAACAAATTTGGACTCATTATTTGCAAAGATATCATACACAAGTCTATCATATGACTATATATATTGTTTTGTATCTACATGTATTGCCTCACTTGGTTAACATGAAAATAATGTGTCATCCTTCAAGACGATAAGTATTTACATAGAGTCATAACTCACACGTATGTTAAAGACATACTATCAAGTCTTGTTATCCTTGAGTTCAATCTAAGCTTTATAATCTCAACAAATTAGGACTGACAACTTAAGTATTTCATCCGAAATATTAAAGTATATGCGACTTACGATTGTAGTCATTAAAAGTCATATCCGAAAAATCAACACCCAAGTATTTTAACAACACATGTTGAAAAACTTATCCAAAACAAACAACCCACTGTGCCACTTATCCCTCTTTGATACCTACTATCCTTCTTTCATCTTTTAGCATCATTAAGCGTATTGCTCATGAACTTCCAAGAGCATGCTTTAAATCAAACGTACCCTTTCAAGGCGAACCTATACCTCAGCCCCTAAGCTTTATAGACATAACCAAAACTTCAAGCATTTCACCCACTAGTTGTAGCAACCAATGAACCATAAGAATTAGTATCCGTACTTTTTGTGTTCAACATCTATGGACAAATAATCAACCTAAGTACTCCCATAGCACAACAAACCCCTACATCACCACATCCTTATTTAGACACACTAGAAGACCTACCACCTAGATCAACCAATCCACCATCCTTGCCATCATTTGAATTCGTTGAGTGTATTGCTCAAAAAGCCCTTGTGTCCAACACTTGTACTGAATCAAATGCACGTTTGAACAAACTCAACCATCCTTTCCTACATATAAGGACTTAGATAATTCATTATGGCTAGAACCTCAACTATCAAATAAGCATGGTGCTCTTGGTAATTGTTGTCAATTTCCACTAGGTATAAGTAGTACTACCTTCACAAATAATCAAAGTATTAGTAATACTTTGTCGTTAAACTTCTGCATAAATTTCGTTAAACTTCAAATCAACATTTTAACAACATATGTTAAAATGCAATCTCAAAGCCAACATCATACACCCCAAGCAACAATGAATCTTGAGGAGTATACATAAGAAATTCGAGTGAATTCCTCTTGTCATCATCTAGTGAATATAATCTTGAGACCAAGTTTATTTACATGGGACTATCCGATTCAAACACTTTGGCTTCATATATTCATTTAGGAAAACATGATGTTTTGAAAAACATTATGCCTAAGAAATCATGCGTTAAGTATTCATCTTGTTAAAAGGATATTGTATATCATATGCATCATTCTCTCCTTGTGACATAAATGGTTTTGTTACAAGAGATTTCATTACACCTCATTGGCTAAATGATCTTGAAACGAACATCCGCAAGTTCTATGAACTAGCATATCCAATTCATCTTGTCATACTTATTTTCATAAGCATGATAACTTTATCCCATGCGATAATCTCATTTGTTGAAAGATACTATTTTTATCCATTTCCTTTCAAGCATAGATAATAACCTAACCTTGCACAAACCTTGTACACATCCAAGGTTAAAATTACACATCTCTAGAGCATACACATGATCTATTGAATAAAAAGGAGCTTTCTTGAGAACGTTCTTAATTTAACATATTCCATTCCCTAGTCTTAGATAATCAAATCACTTTTAAAGTATACACGTCAACGTAAAAGATGTCATCCATTAGATCATACAATTAGCTATGAAATTTGAACACCTTAGATTCTAAACACAAGATTAAAACATATTGTGTATCAACACACCATTGTTAAAATTCATGTGTATAACATGACATCCTCATCACCTTAGTTATATTGCATATTAGTTGTGTCACATTAAGCCAAGTATTGGTAAACTATCATCTTTTATGCACTTTAATAGGTAAAAGTAGGAGTTCCCATCTTTCTAACATGAGAATGACTACTGGAGAACCTATTGCACTAGAAACTCAATTTGACCTAACGGTTGAATTGCTTCCTGGAGAGAAGTTGGGTATGTGGAATCACCCGTAAAAATGGTCGTGTTTAGCCTTAATTGAGCACCGCTAGTAATAGTCTCATATTCATTCTCCAACTTGAAAAATCTGTTTTCCTATACTTGCCTAAAGTAAGTGTTAAAACATTGATAGTTTGCCTCGCCGTAGGAATACTAATCAAACAAGTAGTATATATGACTTTTATTTTAAAACCACTTGCATTACACTTACATGTGTTGATTCCATGTTCTTGTTTAATACGATAAGTTGATTTGACATTATCTTAGTGTTTGACAACTAGTCAAATGTGTAAACCTTAGTACGGCTTTATCTTCATAATGCTTGTATTCTTGTTTCATGCTACTAAACGTTTAAACCTAAAATTTATTTGCATGATACTTACTTTTGAATTATTTTTAGCATGATTAACATGTTACTTATGAATTCATAGTATGCCATTTTGATACGTGATAATTTTGATATGATATATTTGTGTTTGAACGCTATTAGTTGGCATTCATTATATCTATGTTTAGTATGATCCAAATGATACATGCTCTAAATTGTTATGTCTTAAACATGGTTTGCATGAATCTTTCATCCTGTTTCTTTTGTTTTTTGTCACACTATTTGTTTGCTACGTGTGCACTTATAATCTGTCAAAGTGCCTTTGGTATGACAAACTTTTAGAAGCCCTTTTATCTTACATATTTATCACATAGATTATTGTATATCCAAGTATGCTTAAGTGTCTAAGTCTAACGACAAAACAATCTCATAATGAAATGTCTTGAATAAAGTCGTATTCTTGCATAATATGATTATTTTGACGCTATCTTGTATGGTGATTTCTTGTCTACTAAGTGCAATGTGCTGTTTTTGCTTATATAATATGTTATCATTTGATTTCTATCATGTTAACATCTTTTATCACTAACAAATGTTTTTTGTAGGTTGATAAAAAATTATATGTTATCTCACTTGGTTCTAACTTTTATATGCTCATTTTGCATAATCCCCTTTATTGCTACGTAGATTAGTACTATGCTTTATGAGACCCCCACACTTGCATATAGTTTAAAAGCATATATAATTAAGTTCTAGAGGGTTGGCTTTGCATTTTTGTCTTTCAACCAACCTCTTTCCAAATCTCATTTTTGCTTTCACTTTCCAAAAATCATCTCCATCATTATTTAGTTATAACAATACTCTAATCCTCTTCACTTCCTATTAGGAAACCACATGCCTCATCATACGATCATCTCGTATTAATCGAGAAGAGGTACGTGAATTTAAGGATGAAGTTCATTGTATGCTAACCATCATCCAGAAAAACATCACTAAGCTCACCTCTTTCGTTAACCCGAATAACCTCCTAAACACTTTGTTGTCATTCCTTATTTGATACATTACACATTATGTTGGATGTCCACCAATTAAGGGGGAGAGAAATCCATTCACTTAATTGTCTTTTGTCAAAATTTAGGTCTCTTAGACTCTAAAATACCAACACATAGGTAAACACCACTTAGCTAAAAATTGGTTCACGAAACCACAACTAGTTCAACCTTTTTAACTCTTTATCACTTTTTCGCACCAATACCTCATCAAGTGAAAAACGCATCATGTGTTTTTACAAAACGTCTTCATCTCCACATATAGGATTTTCCTTAAACTAGCACCTTACAACTTCACTATCTAGAACACCATCATAGGATCTTATCCTTTTCTCGCTTATCATGCATGTCCTTGTCAGTGCAAACGATATATTAATCAAAACAGCCATCTCCAACACGTTGGTCCATCCAACTCTCACTCATATGATGTCATTCTCATCCTTATATAGGTACTCATTATTAGTATTTTCCATATTGCCTTCACTTATTTTCAAAGTGATAATCATCCATGTCGGTCAAAACCATGCTAATACTACCTTTCCCATTGTCACCTAGAATAGGTCATTTTTATAATTCGTATCAATCAATGAACGAATTCATCTTCATCACTTTTATATCTTTTGGTATCTTCATTTTAATATTCTTAGATAGAACGCATTATTGATTACTCTTGGGTGGAAGCATATGAGAACTTGCTCAAAACAATAGATTGTTAGCATCAATAAATCATTCAAATCATAACCCTTATGCATCATTGAAATGCAATGTCCATTCATATTTTTTTCCTCTTAGCTTTGGTCACTTGACATGACGAAAGGATTGCATGAGTCCATATTTATATATTTGCTATACATACGAGTTTCTAACTCCTTAATAGCTTCCTACCTAATCACCACCACCTTCCATCACCACTTTCACTAATCATCACCACCATGGATTAGCGATAACTTGCTTTTGTAAATGTCAAGTCATCCACCATCACCACATGAATCCTACTAGTAAACCGACACCAACACTAGCACCACTAGTGGCACACCCGGTGGAAGACTTCATATCTTCTTTCTAGGAACTATTTTGTAGGTTTTTATCATATTATATTCTCACTTTTCTTATGATTATAATTAGGAGACTACACTTCATGAGATCTTTGATTATATCATTTATCACATATATACATCTTATTTTTCTTTGTGAAAAAGATGAAATATATTGCACTAATGTTTTTCATTGTAGGTTTATCATCATATACACTCGATTGTATATAATTTACTCATCTAAGGATGAAGTTTGCATCAATTATTTTTCTTATTTTAGGTGCTTTTTGACACCCTAGAAAAAGGAGGAATATCCTTTAAGCACTCATATTGCATCGTCTATACACTTGGTTGTATATGACATATTTTTCTAAAGACAAAGCTTCTATTATACTAATATTTATTTTGAAGGTTCATCTTGACGCCCTAGAGCAAGGGGAGCTTCCGTCAAGAATTTACTGAATGCATCTTATACACACTTTGTTGTATAACACTTACTCGTCCAATGACGAATATAGTTTTGCACTAATATTTGTTTTGTAGGTTTTTAATCATACCCTGACGCCTCAAACAAGGGGGAGCAACCGTCAAGGGGGAGCATGCACGTATTTAGCATCATTCTCACTTTTCAACAAGCATTTGTGCTTCGATAAAAAGTGGAGAAAATAGGCTAACATTGCTATGCATTTTTCTTTTTCATATATTTCAAATATTTTTTGTTGCATAAAACTAACCTTGATGTAGGTTAAGCCTCTTTATTTGATCCATGGATCCGCTACCAAACAAGGGACGGATTGAAGTGGACGGTTTAACTTCACTAGGGATGATGCAAGCTCGCCTTTTTGGGGAGAAATAAAGTTAAACTCCAAGGACACGCCCTTTTTGTTTCGACAAAAGGGGGAGAAGAGTGTAAACGGAGAAGGTAATGTAAAGGTAGTAAGGATACAAGTAACTTTTTACATTTTACTTTCTATTACGTTTACATATCTTTGTCATCATCAAAAAGGAGGAGATTGTTAGTGCAAATATTACGATATTTAATTTATATAGTCTCGTTTGTTTTGATTGATGACAACATGTAACTTGTAATACATAACGTAAAATGTACAAGTTACTTGTAATTACATTTGTCTCAACATACATTCAACACCTCTCGATGTCTCAAGTCCTCGTATGTTACAACACAGGTTCGTACATGTTTGTTATGTGGCATTATGATCAAACCCATTAACAAATCATTTAGAATGTTTAAAATACGTTTAGAGTCACTAAGTATTTTAATAGGTTAACCATTCTATTTCGAACCTCATTTTACATTTTGCATTCACAAGTATTTTATACAAATACATCTTTTGTAAAATGTCTAACAAATATATACTTTTATTTGTACAAGTAAACTAACTATAATATTCATACAAGTACTAAAGTTTACTTACACTTGACAAAATATATATTGCATCATGGCATGCATCATCTTTGTAATCTCTAGAAGATTTCATAGAATATTTTGTTTAGATTTGGACTCTACATAGCTTACACAATCTTGGATGGATTTGGTTGACTTTTGTAAGATTTTAGTAATCTTGCTGTCAGACCCCCACGGTACCAAAATGGTACACGGGCGGAACCCTTTTGAGGATTCCGTGGTCCGTGGACGCTCCTGTCCATTTTGGCTATAAATAGCAAGCCAAACCAAGTTGTTTGATCATCCCTTCAACACACTTTCTCTCTACCCTTCTTGCATCATTTAGATCTGTAGATAACAATGTAGAAACATACATCAATAACCCTCACCATCACATGATCATAATGCTTCTAACATTCATCTTTGTTGTAAGCATACTCTACATCTTGATCAACCAAGGAAAGCTTGGAGATCTAGCCATTCCCACTCACCACAAGCTGAAGATCTATCACAACAAGTTTAGGAAACTTGTGATCTTCATCATGAAGGCTTCCTATCAATGGAAGATCATTTAGAAGTAGTTATTTATATCCATTAGACATTTGTATCATGGATCATTAGTGTAAACATCATTGCATCATAACTTTCACCAAACTAGATTAGATGGTTTATGTGTTTGTGCCATAAAACACAAGGTTTGTTATGTTGGGCCATAAAACATATTGGGAGTGGTTGTACCCGTGTAAAAGAACTCGACATCTAGCTTAGTGTCGGAAATATTGTATAGGCGACGTCAGGTTGGTTCTACCTCGAACTAGAACCCCGGTATTTAGCTTTGTACCGGAAAAAGTGTAAGCGACGATTGTAAGGATTTCTCCGCCAAGAATGGAGCTTGTTGATTTAGTGAAGTAACTCTCGAGTTGGGTACTCGGGGAGTGGAGTAGGGCGGAAAGGAGATCCGTGACCGAACCACTATAAATCATCGTGTTCGGTTTGCACTTTCCTTTCTTTATCTCTTTACTTTTATAGTTGCACTATACTATTGCTTGTGATGTGGTTTGATGTTAATGCTTGTGTGACAACATGGTTTACTATGCTTTACATTGGTCACAAACAATAATTGGAACTTTCATATTATAACAAGCTTCATAATCAATTTGATACTAAAGATCTAAAGTTTTTAAACGGTATCGTATTCACCCCCCCCCCCCCCCCCCTCTCTACGTTTCCACATAGGTTTTCTATGCTCTTAGTGACATTGCGTTTTGTGGGCTTAGGTCTGGTTCTATTGGTTGGATCTATTCAATTTAATGCCCATATGTGTTTCGTGACGTAGTAGTAGGTTGTAGGGTTGGTTCATCATTATTGTAAATTTTGAGAATCAATCGGTCAATATGATTATATGAGTGTTTGATGCCATTTTAGCATTTTGCTAGTTTATCTAAATTTAGTATATTGTCTCAAAAGACTACCAATGTATGTTCAAGATTCATGAACTATACCTGAATGCGGAGATAATTATCAACAGAATTGAGGGCTTCAAAGACGTCATTGTTGTGAAAAACAACCAAATCAGTGCTCGCTTGAGAGTAAGATCCTATCAATGGCGAAGAATTATTATTTACTAACCATCCAAGCACTCCCCATTTTGCTGCCATTTTTGCGTCGTATCGTGGTTGTTGCTTTTGCGCACCTGTCCCTAATGATATCACTAAACACCGCTTGTAACCCAGAGGTGGAATTTCTAAGTAGTCTGGATTTTCCTTGGTAACTTGCCTTGTCACTTCCCCTAATGCAACCAAACACTACCAATTGAGACACACAAGTTAATTTGCATTTCATGCATATGTTAGTAGTTGTAGAATCTTGACAATTATGATAGAGAATTATATATATGATGCAATAATAATTGCACTTAGGGGTGTCAATAAACCTGACCTGACTCGAACTCGACCCGGACCAGAACCCGTTTAAGGATAATCGGGTCGGGTTACTCGGGTTAAAAATCTAACTCGGGTCAATCGGGTCAACCCGATTAACCCGAATACGAAATAGGTTATAGTATCGGGTTTAAATACTTTTCTTATTCGGGTCAACCCGACTGACTCGAGTTAGATTTTTTTTGTTTTGTGTATTTTTTGGATTTTTCCTGATCTTCTTTTTCACGCTAATTTTTTTTTTGCTTCCAAGCATGTAAAATATGAATTCTTGCTAGAATGCTTGGACTTTCGCATTATCAAGGTGAAATGTGAAATTGTTTTGGCTGTTCTCACAAAGATGTGGTACTGACAATATGTTACGATTTTGCAACTGAGTAAAGAAGCATACAAATAATTCAATGCGCTCTTTTTTCATTCTCAGATGGAGACATGTCATGAAAATATGTCTTTAAGAGCACTGGGTACAGTGGTGCCAAGCTCGTGCCAAACTGCCACGTCAGCAGTTTTTGAGACCACATTTCTGGGGTATCCGTTGGCACCAGAATTTCTGGTGCCAAACTCAATTTTTTTTTTTTTTTTTTTTTTTTTTTTTTTTTTTTTTTTAAATTTAAAAACAATATATCCTAAAATTACTTTATTCATAAAAAAAAACATTACAAGAAATAAAAAAAACAATAAACTTAAAAAAACATAACATAATTATTCTTGTGAATATTTTGCCCGGATCCGTGCTTGTTGGGCCCTCACGATTGACGCGTTCATCGGATCGAGCGTGCTTGTTTCATTCACAATCGAATTAAACTTCCCGACACAACGATTCATCGGAGTCCACTTTCCGGTAAGCATGTTCTTGGTACGAGTTACAAACTTTTGTTTTTTTGCTTCCTTGTTGTAAGCTTCCAAAACTTTATACCAAAACGTTTCATTACCTTGATCCGCACCGACTTTTGGATCCTCGGATACTTCAATGTAAGTTTGCGCCAAAAGTAGTTCTTCTTGGTCGGTCCATGCGTTACGCGATCGTTGCTGGGTCTCGGCTTCCTCTTCGGTTGTTGGTTGCTTTTTTTTCGTTTTCTTTGCCTTCGCCGGTTCCTTCATTTTTGTTTTTTTGGACGTGGGGGTCGGGATGACCGCTTCCTCTTCGGATTCGGATTCGTCAACAAGGTGGAACGATTGGTGGGACGATCTTGGTTGTGATTCGTTTTGTTGTTGTTGTTGTTGTTGTTGCATTTTCCATTGAGAAAACAAAGCGTATTCCTCGGGATTGACGCATGAGTTTTGTTGAGAAAACGAAGGAAAGTATTGTTGTTGGGTGTTCGGATTCGGATTCGAAGACGAACCGATCATTTGGTTCGATGGATCGTTAAGCATTCGATTGATCCAAGGGGTGTTGTTGGGATTCATTTTCTTGAAAAAATATTGAAGTTGAGATGTATTTGAAGTGTGTGTGAAGTGGTATAAGTGATAAGGTTTATATAGGATTTGAAAGTGGGTAAAAGTGGTAAAAAAGAGGTCAAAAAATCAAAAAAACACAAAACTAGCCGTTTGCAACGGCTATATTTTTGAATGCAACGGCCACATTTTAAAAAAAAAAAAGAAAAAAAAAAGAAAAAAAAAACGTGGGCTGTTAGGTTTGGCGCAAGGCCTCTTGGCGCGAGCGTGGTAACGGTGCGCCAAACTTGGCGTCGCGCCAAACTCGTTGGCACCAAGTTTGGCACCACCGTACCTCCTGCTCTAATAGTGGCACTTGAATATGCTATTAGTAGACAACATATATTCATAATTATGTGATTTTGTAAATAGCACAGACCCGAACCCGACTTGAACCGATCCTATTTGACCCGATCCGATTTGACCCGAACCCGACTAACCCGAGTTCAAATAGGGTCGGGTTCGGGTATGTTATTTTTAGCCTCGACCCAACTTGGACCCGACCCCGACCAACCCGACCCGATTAACACCCCTAGTTGCACTCTAGGCATAATTATCTCTCGCTACTTCATTGGAAAAAAGGCCGCAACTTGCAACTGATTAATGCGATATGAGGTACACTTCAAAATGTATACGATACCTACTCTGTGTGTTTGGTACAGATAAATGAGACCAAAGAAAAGGAATTTAGCTCATTTATCTTGTTTGGTACATAAAAAAGCGTAGAAATGTGAATTCTCGAGATATATTTGATTTCCGCCCTGGCTCATTTATCTTGTTGGATCTTACATCCACGACAATGGATCATACAACGATAGCCAAAAAATAAAGAAAACGTAAAACAATACACACACTTGTTGCGTGGAAAACCTCTTCAACAAGAGTAAAAACCACGGACCCACAGGCCACTTAACATCCACTATATGAAAGACATTACAAAATTGGAGACGCTAAACTCTCGACACTTTGGTATATCCTCCCACCACTCTCAATGGTTGATTACAACAACGGAATTCGCCTCCGTAATTATTGAATCACCGAGACCACTGCACGCGACGAAGGGAGACTCTCATAAGGCATCTCCTTTTTCTCACCTCCTTACCAATAAAACATAGATAACAAATCCAATAAATAAGAAAACAATAGCTTGTTCTCCAAGAAACTCTTATTATTATAGGCAACACACATCTTTTCCTAATTTAGATAATCACCAAATTATTTAAGAATATGAATCGATACCATCAAATCATCCCTTGATTCAAAATCCCTAAAACCTCCGCAATGATGTGGATCCCTTCTTCAATGATAACGAGTGTGATCTATCATCTTGTACTGTCGCTTTCTCTCTACCGGGACACGCCGCCTAACATCTCCCTTATGATCAACATACTCCATCGAGTCTCATCATCTTTGAACCGCAACTCATCCACATCACCCCTTTAATCGCATCAATCACCACGATAGTTCTCTAAATCGAAAGCTTGTGCAAAAAATCTCTCCAAACAGCAGCCAATTCGAAAAAAGTATATCTCCCAATTGAACGATCCGTCACTAGCAAAGTTAGTCACATCATAGATCCACGTGTCTTGAACCCTCTATCCAAATTACACAAAAATCCAACGGTTAACGCACCTGCAATGTTCTCATCTTCACAGCTGCATTGAAATCCGAAGAATTTTCTGTAACAACGGCCATAGCTCTCTATCAAAACCTCAAACTGAGAAATTCCAACGGCCAGATCGTACATCACCCACTTATGAACCTACAGTCCAAATTTTAATAAGATTCGACGGTTAACAAACCCACACTGTCAATTCTCCATCGCCGCGCAAAATATGACGAATCAAACATAAAGTCTTTGTTCTTTATTATAATGGCCTCCTCAAAGTTGTAGGATTCCTTGTTCTCGAACCTCGGTTCTTGATACGACTCGTTGGGATCTTACATCTACGATAATGGATCATACAACGATAGCCAAACAATAAAACACACTTGTTGCATGGAAAACCTCTTCAACAAGAGTAAAAACCATGGGACCGTAGGCAACTTAACATCCACTATATGAAAGACATTACAAAATTGGAGACGCTCAAATGTCGACACTTTTGTATATCCTCACACCACTCTCAATGGTTTATTACAATAACTGAATTCGCCTCCGTCGTTATTGAATCACCGAAACCACCGCACGGGACGAAGGGAGACTCTCATAAGGCCTCTCCTTTTTCTCACCTCTTCCCCAATAAAACCTAGCTACTGAATCCTATAAATAAGAAAACAATAGCTTGTTCTCCAAGCAACTCCTATTATTATAGGCAACACTTGTCTTTTCCTAATTTAGATAATCACCAAATTACTTAAGAATATGAATCAATACCATCATACGATACCTAATCCGTGTGTTTGGTACAGATAAATGAGACTAACGAAAAGGAATTTAGCTCATTTATCTTGTTTGGTTCATAAAAAAATAAAAAAGCGGAGAAACATGAATTCTTGAGATATGGCTTCTTTTTAATTTGATTTCCACCCTGGATGGTAGAGAAATCGGAGAATTGAATTTAGATCTATTAAAAGAAAGAGGGTACAAGTGAAATAAAGAACGCTCTTCTCACATTCACTTATCCAAACTCTAGCACAACTCCTCTTCCACTTTATTTTTCTTGGCCACATTTGTTGCTTGGATTGTTCTACTTCATCAACAATATTTTGTCAAGTTTCTTGATTTTTGCAGGATTTATATTGTTACGAGATTATCCTTGTTGGATTTTGGATTTATGGGTTTTAATTTATGAGATATGTGATTTTTTAAAGGCATTTATAAGATACGTGTATAGTTTTTTTGTTTATTATTATTATTATTATTATTATTATTATTATTATTATTATTATTATTATTATTATTATTATGATTTTTTTTTATTATAAACATCACTTCATTAGAAAATCAAAGGAAATTACAAGAAATTAGTGGGGAGTCGAGAAACTAACTGGGCCCCCACTCCTCTAGCAATAGCAAAACAAACCCTACTAAAAATATAGTTAGCACCACGCGCGCCAATATCTTGAGTGACCGAGAACTTTCGGATTCGCTTCAGCAAGGTCACCGCCTCCTTCTCGAGTTCACCAAAAGAAGAGAAAGAGAAGGGGATGAACCCATATCCAATACCAGCGCATTTGGTTTCGTACTTGACACGTTTGCGCTGTGCAGCTTCAATCACGGCACGCCCTGCCACAAAGTCAGTCATTATTATTATTATTATTATTATTATTATTATTATTATTATTATTATTATTATTATTATTATTATTATTATTATTATTATTATTATTATTATTATTATTATTATTATTATTATTATTATTATTATTATTATTATTATTA
The DNA here is from genome assembly GCA_019973895.1 of Chrysanthemum seticuspe. NCBI lineage: Eukaryota > Viridiplantae > Streptophyta > Magnoliopsida > Asterales > Asteraceae > Chrysanthemum > Chrysanthemum seticuspe. The sequence continues at coordinate 198,670,555 of BPTQ01000004.1, read as the reverse complement.
TTATTATTATTATTATTATTATTATTATTATTATTATTATTTTATTTATTTATTTTTATTAAAAACTCATAGGATTACAAAAAATTAGTGGGGAGCCTCGAAATCAACTGAGCCCCCACACCTCTAGCAATAGTAAAACCAATCCTATTAAAGATATGAACTGCTGCACGCGCTCCAATGTCCTGGGTCATAGAGAATCGTCGAATACGCTTAAGTAAGGTGACTGCATCTTTCTCAAGTTCTCCAAAAGAAGAAAAAGAGAAGGGGAGAAACCCATATCCAATATCCGCACATTTAGCATCATACTTGACCCGTTTACGCTGTGCAGCATCACTGATCGCTCGCCCTGGTATAAAATCAATCAACCCGGATTGCGTCAAAGGCGACGAACCAGTAAGATCAACACATACGTCGCGTCCACTATCCCAAGAGTAGAGTAATATGTCAGCTGGTCGCAAGGATCTGTCCCCATCTCCAAAAAGCCCAATATCCACCTCCTTGCGAGCGGAAATCCCTGACCGAGAGCATATATCAGCAAGAACATCGCGCACAAGGTTGTGACGATGTTTAATGCCAACAACACCCGCACATGAAACAGCGTGATCCCCGTAAATATCTCCAGGAAAAACCTTAGAGCAGGCAGAACACGGTACCTGAACAGTGAAAAGAGAAACACCCAAACGATAACACAGTACACAACGATAAGCCCTGGCATTCATAGTTTGTCCCAATCCAGATATCGGAGCCACTCTAAGCCAATCCGAGGTGTGATCCTCCTTTAAAGAACTCCATAACGCCATCTGTCGAGGGGAAAGATGGAAAGTAGATTCAACAGTTTGGGAAACCCGACCGAAATATATATCTGCCAATTTCTTCATAAGTTTGGGGGCAGCGACTTCGCTAGGATTACGCAAAAGGTCAATATCCATATTCACATTGAAAGTACATAGAGCATCATCAAAAGAGGGACCAGCAGTTACAATACCCGAACCATGAAGAAGTTTAGTCTGTAGGCCAGCTGATTGAAGTCTAGAAGCAAGGAAGGTATAGTTCAAGACATCACCTGCAGAATATAAACTGTTAGGTCACTAGTTTTACAAACACAAGTTATAAGAGAAGAGATAAAGGCGGATGAACAAGTATCACACACACACACACGTTATACTAAAGACGGTTTAGGCGTAGAGAGTATGTGAAAAGAAAACTTGAACAACCAACCCTCAAATGAGGGTTTACAAGAGTTTATATAGGCAAGGAGCTAGGGCAACACTCCCTCTCCTTCCCTATTCCTTATTGGGCTTGGATCAAGCTTATGGGCCTTCTACATAAGCTTGACCTTAAACAAACATAAAGGCCATAATAAAGCTACCTATTACATATGAAATATAAATACTTGAAATACAGTTTAGGAGTGATTCCAACAATCTCCCCCTCAAGTATATATGAATGTAAACGGTGAAGGCGTTGATGTAATAGTAGCTGTGACGTCTTCTGACATTCTTCTTTCTTGTGAGAGGAATTGTCTTGATTCGAACAATCTCCCCAGTGTAGAGAGATAGTTATCTTTAAACAGTTATGCTTTGACGTCATCATTAACTTTGTTCTTTGATCATTGTTCTTTGTGGTGAAAGTGATAGTATATTGTTGTCTGCATCAGTCTGCCTCAGGTCTGCTTCGCTGCTCCAGTGTCTCCACGTCATTCTTCAACATGCTCACACGCTCACACGCTCTATGACGTTGAAGTTCAATACTGATGAAGTTCTCTAAGTCTTTAACTTTGTAGATTCTTTGGTTTGACGAAGAATCATTCTGACGGTTGTGTTGCTTTTGAATAGAACTTCCATTAGTGATGATGTTGGCGTGAACATGAGAAGAATCAGCACGATCATCCCGCTCCGGAGCTTCCATAAGAAGAAAACATTTCAAACGGTTAGTAATAAGCGGTTTCCGGCACTTACAAGTTTGAACTTCGAGAGTGTTAACAGCATAGTGTGAAAACACAACTCTAATTCTTACAAAGGCCGTTCCTGAACTGGAGTCCCACAAGTGAGATAACGCGATGTACCGAAGTACATCTACAGTTCAGATGAGTCGCTGAGGTACACCGAAGCATCACCTCACGACTGTAGACCGTTTGAGACACACTCCGCGTAATCCACGAGGAGTTACCGAAGTGACCTGCTGTCAGGGCTGTTTGATGTTGACCCTGGCAGGAGTTTCCATTCAATCACTGAGGATCACAGATGTGAACCTCTCATAAATGTTCTCGACAGATTGCTAAGATCTGTGAAGGACTCGATATGAACCACTGATGATCTTATTTGTTGATCATCAAGTGATTAAATGTCAAGTGTACCTAAGAGATCTTTTGATGAATCTCGTGGCTCTAGACTCAACAGTGCGTTTTGGTTTTCCTGAGCGGAGACTAGGGAGAGGGTCTCCTTCTTCAATACCAGCGATCTCTAAGAGAAAGCCAATAGTTTACGTAGGGTTCCCTGTGAAAATGAAACAAGCTTCTGTTGAGAAAAACTTGAGTGGCTAAGAAGGTTTAGTGCATGCGTCACTGGGTCCATGACGACTTTTAATCTTCAATACCGGTGTCACTAGGTGACAACCAGTAGCATATGAATTGAACCCGGTGTCTGCCCTAAGTTGAATAATCTGGAGGGCTATTTCTTTTCACCCTTTATTTTACATTTCTTTTTGATTCTTCAACTCCTTCTTTCTCCGATTCTCATTTTCTCCTTTTTATAATCATTCCTAAGGACTTCTAACACTAACTAATGGTAGTGTCCTTGGGTAGATCCCTCCGGCTCTGGCGGATCATAGGACGGTTATTCCTAGCCTTAGTCACCTTATAACTCCATGACTAACCTATGTTTGCCATTTAAACCACTGTATGTGAAAAGTATCTCTCAAAGGGTTTGTAAATGAAAAACATGTTTGAACCACTGTGAGAGATAAGTTTTTGCATAAATACTCCCCCTCCACATGTGCTAAAGAGTTTTAATGGTTTAAATGCACAGTGAGGAAAGAGTGCGCACCTTTTTTGAATTGATTCACTGAAGATAGACAATCCCCCGCGAGACACGGTTACGTTGCATAGTTAAAGAGTTACATTGTCAGCTTTTAGGTGACAACTAGCTCTAATAACTACCTTGAAGGTGTAGATAAACCTCGAAAGGTTGTCATACCCGTCAGAGTTCATGTCTATCAAGAGTTTCTCGAATGGTACTTTCTACTTGGACAAGTCCTTTGCGAGACACGTTTACATTACTAGCGAACTAGCTTGAATTTATTACCCGTCCAGGACAAGTCTTTTCGAGTTACAAACAGTTTAGTACCGTCAATTCGTTGGTTAAGTCTGAGGTACACAGATTCATTTGCATTTTGTACAACATATTTCTTATCACACACATTTTCTCCCCCTCAAAAATGGCATATGTAAATGTTATTTTTGAACGGTTGAGAATAAATATGACCATTTCGAGTTTTGCGGGAAGAGTGACCACTGTGAACAATTTGTGAACAAAGTTTTAATTCAAATACTCCCCCTCAACTAGTGATATAAACGGTTGAGGTTTTAAAATCATATGAGGAAGCACTTGTCTTTTTGAGCAAAACCTTGAAAAATGAAAGTTTTGATAGGTTTTACTCAAAAATAAGAAGCTTTCGCTCCTTTTATAAGGATTGTGGCACTGAGGCGTACCACAGGGTCCTTTCTTGACAATTACGGGTTGTACACTGTTATGTGTGCACAAGCCATTGACATGTATAATCACACATCCAAAATTATATGAAGGAAACCATTTAAGGGGTACCAGGAAGTGCAGTGATATTCCCAGGAGTGCGCACAGGGCGTTGAAAGCCGATGATGTTTCTCCTGAGTCGACCACCAACATAGCTTTCCAATCGTCTGAACTGATCCCTTCTGAACAACCGTTCATCAATCATGGTGATGATACGTCTCACATCCCTCCTTTCCTGAGAATTCCAGCGCTTAGGATTCCCAACTTTCAGGCGAATATCCTTCAATCTGTACGCCAATCCATCCCTAACCAGCTTCAAGGTATGATCCCTAAATTTGTGGAGTTCACTACACGCCATTAAGCAGTTTCTTTGAAGTTCACTGCGGTAAACAATGCCGAAAGGTTTGCTGATGAGCGTGAGTTGTGTAAGCTGGTTGATGTCGGGAAGATCAAGCTGTGGTGGAGTGAAGTTTACACGTTTCTGATATGATTCAACAGCCATCTGGATATCTTCGACACGTTCTTTGATCACGATGCGTCTAATGAAGATGAGAACTGACTTGATAAATTCACGCTGAACTTCAGTCGAGAATTGTCTCATACGACCTTGTACTTTGGCAAGATACATGTCTTCGATGTCGTTGAGGGACAAGTTCTCAAAGTCAGCTTCGGAGAATCCATAGTCCTGTTCATCTTGTCGTTTGACTATGATATTCTTTAAGAATGTGTAGTCCCACTTAGACTTGAGATCAATGTGTTTGATGGCCACGTTGTCCTTAGAGCTATACACTGCATGTTGAGACTTCTGAACCAGGCAGCTTCTGTAGTAGATTCTTCGGCGTTCAGGCCAATGATGAATCCCATACAATGCATCTTGGTCGTATGCTTGCACGTTGTCAGAAAACAAGTGAGTTGCACGTTCCTCGATAGCTATGCAGTTTGAGTAGATGGCCGCTGGGAATGGAAGAGTCAATGATGTAGTGTATTTTCTCGAACCATCGCCACCATGGAGAAGAAATTCTAGGTCTTTGTTGAAGAAATATCGGAAGGGAATCCTTGGTTCGTCTGCTTGGCCAATGGTCGGTAGAGGTTTGGTCCAGTCGGTGTAGTATGGAGGGTTGTCCCTTTGTGTGAAGTCAATGTTTGCTTCCGGATTGAGCCAATCCATGTTGTTAGACATAGCTCGAGCGATGTTCTCAAGATGATATTCGACCTCGAGGGCGCTTTCAGAGCTGTC
>BPTQ01000004.1:198518199-198623855 GCA_019973895.1 Chrysanthemum seticuspe | reverse complement strand
CAATCCTTAATCTTTAAGGGCCATAATTTCTCAGCCAGTGGAGTACATATACATTAGCAATCTTTCGAGCATCAGCATCATTAAGAATTCAATTCATCATAAATCAATTCATAGTGGCACCTCCTGCCTGCCCAGAAATGGGTGACATACGGACTAGGTGTCGGGCTACACACCGCTAAATACATTCTGATATTTATGAGAGATGGAGGGTTCCATCTCTCAACCTCGAGTATTATTATAGAAAGTGAAAGAGAGTGATTCAAGGGATTTGGAGATTGAAAGAGAGAGATCTTAAGGTAGATATACGATGAAACACAATACCAAACTACACATACACTTAAGTGAAAGATATTATTATGAGCTCCAACTCTCTACCTTGGGAGGTAGAGAGTATTTATAGTCTTACATAAATCGCCACACATCGGGCTGTGGATCAGGCATACAGTGGGTAAAGACCCGTCCGTCCTCCACGGTGATACTTAACTAAATACTACTTAACTTAAGAATTACTACGACTACGAGCTTTCTAACGATTACATATACATGAGGTGACCGACTCTTTAATACCGGGAATTTCTAATTCCTAACACTCTCCTTCCCTATTCCTTATTGGGCTTGGATCAAGCTTATGGGCCTTCTACATAAGCTTGACCTTAAACAAACATAAAGGCCATAATAAAGCTACCTATTACATATGAAATATAAATACTTGAAATACAGTTTAGGAGTGATTCCAACATAAACCAAGTCCCCCAAAAGCAAAAGGTAAGGTGGCGAGTCTCCACTGCCAGTCACCAAAACCAGGTCCAGAGGCAATGACAATACGCTCCAAGGAAGAACGAAGTGCCGCATCAAAAGAAACCTGAGCATACTCAAAGACCCGAGGAGAACATGTGCGCATAGAAAAATAGAGCTTAGAAATACCAGCACATGTACGGAGTAACAACAACTCGCATTGAGGGTCATTAAGTTTGGCAACTGCCTCCATAAGTTCAATAGTTTTAGCAACCCTTTTCAGGACCAACTTACTACCAAACTCAAAATCCACACTAACAGGTCCACCCAATAATTTAACACCATGTGAGGGGCGAGAAATATTAGGGGGAAAAACACCATCATACCTGCTTCTGGGGTCCTCTTGTGGCCAAAAGACTTCAGTTTTATCAACATTGAGGTGTAAGCCACGACAAGGTCCGTCTGTGATAAGGTTTTAAAAGGTACCATTTTGAGGGGTCGTTTTAGTCCTTATTTGATCACTTTTGTATCCGTTATTGCTTAATATCGTTCCTTTTCACTTTTTAGGTCTCTTGAAGGCAAAATGCTTGAATGGCACTTATTTGGACGAAAAGGCGCGAATATATGAAGAAAATGGCCAAATTCAAAATCGAGACACTCACAGCTGCTGAAAATAGAAGGCGACGGCGTCAGGTACTAATTGCGATGCCGTCCGAAAATTGTTGTGACGGTTCAGAACCCAAAACTCGTATTTTCAAGTGACGACGTCCAGTTGTAAAAGAGTAGGCCGTCGCTACTCAGACGGCCTAGATGCAATCCAGACGACGTCAGAAGCTGAAGAGGACGGCGTCACGAACATAAGGTGACGCCGTCGCAAGGTTAACGTGGCCAAGACGAAACCCTAATGACGGTGACACGACGGCGTCACGAAACATAAGGTGACGCCGTCGCATATGTAATCTTATATATAGAATCCAAATTTTTCAGTTTTAAAGAGAGTCTTTTGGAGTGAAAACCTAAAACCGAACCTAAGGTGTCTTGTACAGTATTTTAGGGTTTTAAACCCTATCTTACATCAAGATAAGTCTTTACTTTATTAATTCAATTATGTCTTTGATTGATTGTGTGTATGCTTGCATGTTTACCATGTCCGGCTAAATTACTTGTGTGTTTGCTTAGATGTATGAAACCTAGTTGTTAATTATTGTTAGGTTGTCTCTTATCTTAATTGTAATTTGCTTAGGAGTGCGACTAGGCTATCGTTGTGTTTAATACTTGATAAATCTTTGATAGTTTATGAATGACTTAGTGGATTTCGTTTACTAAACCCAAAGATAACCTCAAAGTTAGTTTATGAATGACTTAGTGGATTTTGTTTACTACACTTAAAGGTGACTTCAAAGAGTTAGGGAATGCACACCTTACGACCTTAGAAAACACAACGCGTTAAGAATAAGGACGTGACAATTCAACCATCAATAGGAGATAACTAGGGAGTAGTAGCATCTAGGTAAACACATCTTTAACTATCATACGAGCACACAACAATAGACATAGACTATCCTCACCTTAGCTTAGTTAATTAAAATAGATAGTAGAGTAATCGGTAGAAATACCAACCCCCCCCCCCCCAATCCAATACCCGAGATTCGTACCTTTCCATTTCATAAAATATAAAAATACAAAAAATAATCTTCCTCAACCTTAACCTTAGCGTAGTAACTTCTTACTAGCATTCCTATTACCCTAGAGAACGATATCAATACCCGTGGCTTACCCTAATTACTACACTACAACGATTAGGTTCACTGCCTAGGGTGTTATAAAACTTGCTCGAAGAAAAGGAAGTTTCCTTGACCCCGAACGACGCGTGTAGCGTTATCAAGTTTTTGGCGCCGCTCCCGGGGAATAGAATAGCTAGTTAGTAGTCCACCTCGTTTACGTTTCTTTGCTTGATTCCTATCAAGTAAAATTTTCTCATTTTTAGCTTTCTCTTAGTCTATCCCCCTTCTTCGTGACCTTTGTTCGTAATTCCATCACTTTTCATCATGGAAGGTGATAACCACCCACCATTCATCAACCCACCACCAATTGACCCGCCAAGAGCCCGTACTCTTGGTGAATACTCGAGACCAAGCCACTTAGGCTATAGGAACACCATTGAGCTTCCCGACCAAGCCCAAACTACGGACCTCCGATCCGACACCATCCGGTTGGTGCAAAACGGATGTGCATTCCATGGACTTCGTTCCGAAGATCCAAATCAGCATCTGAGGGATTTCCTCAAAATTGTCGATTCCATCGACCTTGATGCTACTACTCGGGAGACCACGCGCCTGCGTCTCTTCCAATTCTCTCTACAGGATCAAGCTAGTAATTGGCTTGATCGACTTCCCGCCGGATCCATCTCAAGCTGGGATGATCTCACCACTCGTTTCCTCGCCCAATTTTTCCCACCGGAGAGAACTACCAAACTTAGGAATGACATCTTGATGTTCCAACAACATCAAGGCGAAACTCTGTACGAGGCGTGGACTCGATTTAAGGACTTGCTCCACAAAGTCCCTCATCACGGCATCGATCTTTGGCTTCAAGTCCAAATCTTTTACGATCGTGTCAACTTCTCAACTAAGAAATCCATCGACCAAGCGGCCGGTGGTAAACTTAGTAAACTCACCGTGGAAGAATCGTGGGGTACAATAGAGGACCTTGCCCTTTATGAAAACGAATGTTGGAATGACCCCCGTGAGTTGTCGAGAACCGATAAGGCAGTCTCTTTGCCTCCTATTGACTCACAACCTTCCAATCGTAGGATGCTCGAACTTGAAGATCAAGCCAAATTCCTAATGAGCTCCTACGAGACTCCTAAGCTCGAGCCAAATAACTTAGGAAAATCCTACAACAACCCTCCAAACACCGGAACTTCCACTAGTCTTGAGGGAATGGTGTCCAAATTCATGTCATCTCAAGAAGCTCGATTGACGCAACTTGAAGCCAATTTCAAGCAACGACAAAGCGAGATGACAACCAAGATCGACACTCTCTTAAAAGCCTTCAATGGACAAAGGGATGAAACACAGAAAAAAATGGCGGAGATGATGGACTTAGTGAAAGAGTACACTAAGACGAAGATTCCCGAGAAGGTGCTAGTGAGGAACGATGAGCACGCCACCCCCACTTTGCTTGTTAACGCCATTTCCATTGCTTCCGATGAGGATGGAGCAGTTGAGAAGAAGGAGCCTGAGAGAAACAAGGATAGTAAGGATAAGAATGAGACTCGGACTGATGATGAACCCAAATTCATCAAACATTACCTTAAGCATGAGATCAATAAGAAAACCATCGTTAACCAAGTGAAAAACTTTAGGTGCAATGATGTTCTTAGGAAAGCCCTCTTAGGTGAAATAGGAGAGGAAGAGTATGACACCATGCCTATTGGACCTATGTACGAGTCGATTCTGAGAAAGCCAGTAACTAAGAAGCAAGAGATCTCTGGGAACTTTGTAATTCCATGTAGCATAGGTGACTTAGAGAACCTAAATGCCTTGGCCGACCAGGGATCCGATGTAAACATTATGCCGCTGTCATTCTATAATAAGTTAACTAAGGAGGAACCGACCAAGACCAATCTTAGACTTTCCTTAGCAAATCATTCATATGTTTATCCCATAGGAATAGCCGAGGATGTCTTAATTGAGGTTGCCAATATTGTCTATCCGGTGGAATTCACAATTGTAGACATTGAGGAAGATAAAAACCTGCCATTAATCCAAGGGACACCTTTCCTGACCACCGCTAAGGCAACCATCAAATGCGGTGAAGGGATTATGATACTAAAAAGTGGAAAAGGACAAGTTAGGATACCTATTGTCCCGAGATATCCTTTGAAGATTATGGAGAAGGTAAAAGATAAGAATTCGCAGGTCTCCAATAATGCCGTTAAGAAGAAAATGGCTGAATGGGAAAAAGGGCTTAGAGAATTCATGGTTCAAGGGTTAAATGCAACATTGTGGAAACGTGATAAAAAGTTACGAAATAACTATACCACAATACCACAAACTCAAAAGAACCCTAAGGAGTTTTTGAATGGAGAAAAGGTGCTTTTATATAAATCAAGAATAAAAGCATTATGGGGAAGGAATAAGCCAAGCTGGTTTGGACCTTATACGGTGAAAGAAACTAATCTAAAAAATAAAATCGTTATCATAATAGACGATGTTGGAAGAGAATTCACGGTGAGCATACAACGTCTACAACCTTATGATGAAGGCTTAGTGGAAGAAAAGAAGGACGGCAATGAAGTCACGTAGGAGCACGACTTCGAGTCTAGCTACAAGACTCATAAATAAAGAAAAGCGCTTCGTGGGAGGCAACCCATGCTTAATTGTTTGCTTGTTTGTGTCATATATCTTTTATTGATTGTTGATTATCATGTTTAAATTTGTAAAAATGCTTTATTTTGTCTTTAACCTCGTCTTAATTACATATAAAGGTATTTTACATAAGGGATAAGTGTAGGGAGGATTACACACGTTTTCAAAAGAAACGTAAACATGAGAATTTCAATTAATTAAAAGATATATATGTGTGTTTGTTAGAGTCAAATGCTTGTATCGAGTCATAATGGATGTTTTGCAGGAAATTTTTCCATATTTTAAAGATAAAAATTTTCCAGAATTTTTTTCCAGAAAATCGCAGACCAGTTTCTGTCAGGATAACCTGACGGCGTCAGGATCGCAACCTGACGGCGTCAGGAGGAGCGGAAACAGCTTCTAACTTTTTCTCGTTTTCTGTGCTACTTGTAAATTTTTGGAATTTTCCAGGTCTTAATTTTCCAGAAAATCTGCAAACATCCATTCCACAAGCATTATATCTTATTTAAGTCTGGAATTACATCTTGTTGTGATTTTTCTTTGTTCGGTTTGATGCGTTGGGTTGTTTGTTTTCTTCAAGTGTGCAGGTTTAATTTATCAGGAAGAAGATACATTAGATCGGAAGGAGCTTTTCACGCAAACGTTCTTCTTGAAGAAAGATTTAACCACCACTTTACACGGATCCTACCGAGCTAATCAGGGGAGTATTAGTTTCTTTCGTTTTTAATTGCCTTCTTTTATCATAACTTTGATACTTTCGGGGAACATTGGGGACAATGTTCAGTTTAAGTGTAGGGAGGGAAAATAAAACGGGAACTTTGAAACTATGCTTATCCTTGACTATTTGCTTTGTCCAATTGTGATTGTGTAATAAACCATGAGAAAATGTCGGTTAGGGTAATTTTGGCACCAAATTTAAAATTTTTTATGACATATAGGAGTGGGCCATTAGTCTTAACAAAAGCGTCTCATGGATAGGAAGTTGCATGACTAGCACAAAAACCCTTTACCACCCAAATTCCACCAAAATGTGAGGATCGCCCTTAGATTAGTAGGAATTAAAGCATTCATCTTCAATTCTTAGAGTGTGAACCGGTAGTATATTATATTCTAGAACTTGTTTTGTGATGCATTTCGAGATCGCAAGTGAGGCTACACTTGTGTAGTTAGGAATAACTAAATGATAAGAGGCATTAGGATAATCCTTGTTTGATACCTGTAATATAATTACTTCTTCCATATCGGTTGAGTAATTCCCCCACACCCTTTGCGTTGTACTCATCTTTAGTACACGATACCCCTAGTTAACCCCTCAGAGCCTATCCTTTTCGCGGTTCTCGTGATGTTTCGGTTTTTCCGGAATATCAATGAAGAGCATTGTTTACACCCCACCCCCAAGTATACACCCAAATCGCCTTAGCCTACCCCTTATGCACTCACTTTTAGTGCAAATGTTTGTTATCACCCTAAACCCTTAGTTCAATTATCTAGTTGCTTGCATAAGTTGCTAAGTCGAGTCATATCCTTTGTATACAGTTTTGGGACGACTGGGATTCATGGAAAAAGTTAAAGTTTATGAAATGACGGGAAGGGAACGTTAAATTCAAATTCCCTTTGTTTGCATAATAATGTACCCCAAGTGTTTTGATCTTTTCAAATCGGGTCAAATTAGTGTTAGAGTAATAAAAACTCAAGTGTAGGGATATGCCTATAAATCCCTAGTATTTTGATGTTATCGTAGAGGATGGTAGAGTAAAAGTGTATGAAAAAAAAAAAAAAAAATCGAAAAAAAAATAGAAAAAGAGAAAAAGAAAAAAAAATATAGAGTGTAAAAAAAAAAAAAAAAAAAAAAAAAACAACAACATACGGGCTACCATCCTACATCTATCCTTTAAAGTTATGTTTGTTTATTTCCGTTACCTAGAGTTTTAGAGTGTCGAGTCTTGGCTTAGCAACGCCATTCTTCATATGAATTTAACATAGAGATTTTTGACTTACCACCACTAAATAGCCTATCCCACCAAACCCTTATTTCCCTACCGTAAGCCACATTACAACCCTTTAAAAGACCTCTTTGATAGTCTTTCCTAGGTGCTTACGCCAAAGCGATGGAGGTTTGATCTATTCTCAAGCCTATGGTAATCTATGTACTAGGACCAGTTAATGAGTGTTTATCTTCCATTTCCTATTTTGTTATATTTCATATATACACCCGAGAGAGATGTGAGTATCCAAACACCCCATGTGAGGTGCTAGTATGTAATTTTCGAGCTTGTTATGACTTTTGCGGGGCTTATATGTGTTGTGGACCGTTTTGAATTAATGCTTCATGACCCCTAACTTATAAATTAATTGGTTAAAAGCACATTTGCTTGAGGACAAGCAAATAACAAGTGTAGGGATATTTGATAAGGTTTTAAAAGGTACCATTTTGAGGGGTCGTTTTAGTCCTTATTTGATCACTTTTGTATCCGTTATTACTTAATATCGTTCCTTTTCACTTTTTAGGTCTCTTGAAGGCAAAATGCTGGAATGGCACTTATTTGGACGAAAAGGCGCGAATATATGAAGAAAATGGCCAAAGTCAAAATCGAGACACTCACAGCTGCTGAAAATAGAAGGCGACGGCGTCAGGTACTAATTGCGATGCCGTCCGAAAATTGTTGTGACGGTTCAGAACCCAAAACTCATATTTTCAAGTGACGACGTCCAGTTGTAAAAGAGTATGCCGTCGCTACTCAGACGGCCTAGATGCAATCCAGACGACGTCAGAAGCTGAAGAGGACGGCGTCACGGACATAAGGTGACGCCGTCGCAAGGTTAACGTGGCCAAGACGAAACCCTAATGACGGCGACACGACGGCGTCACGAAACATAAGGTGACGCCGTCGCATATGTAATCTTATATATAGAATCCGAATTTTTCAGTTTTAAAGAGAGTCTTTTGGAGTGAAAACCTAAAACCGAACCTAAGGTGTCTTGTACAGTATTTTAGGGTTTTAAACCCTATCTTACATCAAGATAAGTCTTTACTTCATTAATTCAATTATGTCTTTGATTGATTGTGTGTATGCTTGCAGGTTTACCATGTCCGGCTAAATTACTTGTGTGTTTGCTTAGATGTATGAAACCTAGTTGTTAATTATTGTTAGGTTGTCTCTTATCTTAATTGTAATTGGCTTAGGAGTGCGACTAGGCTATCGTTGTGTTTAATACTTGATAAATCTTTGATAGTTTATGAATGACTTAGTGGATTTCGTTTACTAAACCCAAAGATAACCTCAAAGTTAGTTTATGAATGACTTAGTGGATTTGTTTACTACACTTAAAGGTAACTTCAAAGAGTTAGGGAATGCACACCTTACGACCTTAGAAAACACAACGCGTTAAGAATAAGGACGTGACAATTCAACCATCAATAGGAGATAACTAGGGAGTAGTAGCATCTACGTAAACACATCTTTAACTATCATACGAGCACACAACAATAGACATAGACTATCCTCACCTTAGCTTAGTTAATTAAAATAGATAGTAGAGTAATCGGTAGAAATACCAACCCCCCCCCCCCAATCCAATACCCGAGATTCGTACCTTTCCATTTCATAAAATATAAAAATACAAAAAATAATCTTCCTCAACCTTAACCTTAGCGTAGTAACTTCTTACTAGCATTCCTATTCCCCTAGAGAACGATATCAATACCCGTGGCTTACCCTAATTACTACACTACAACGATTAGGTTCACTGCCTAGGGTGTTATAAAACTTGCTCGAAGAAAAGGAAGTTTCCTTGACCCCGAACGACGCGTGTAGCGTTATCAGTCTGCCATAATCAACTCTAAAACCTTACCCACAACCAAGGTATCACCAATAATAGTGTCATCATCCAAATACCAAGCTTGAAAAGAAAGGTCAAAAGAATCTCTAATCTTACATGCTAAGGGATGTAAAACTAAAGCAAAAAGAAGAGCCCCAAGCGGATCACCTTGTTGCACACCTTGATGGGACCAAAGAGTATGCTCACCGTAATATAATCTAGCAGGACTAGAGTAGCAGAACTCCACCCACTGTGAAATAGCCGGGAAATGCAACCGAACCTCATGTAACATAACAGCCCGGTCCACCATGTTGAAAGCGTTTTTAAAATCAACCAACAACATGGACAGACCAACATCACACCCACGGTCCTCGACCAAACGGTTCACAGCATGAAGAATAGCTTCCCCACCCCCAGACACCCCAACACCAAGTTGTAAATCATCGAAATAACTGCCTGAAGAGTGGCTAAGCATGGAAGCACAAACCTTGGAAACTAAACGCCTCCAAACAGTCCCAACAGCAATAGGACGGATACCCCCTCCTGGTTTGACTAAGGGTGTGAGAGGAGCACTAGAAATATACTCCCCAAGCGCCCTCGGACAGTTACCAGCAAGAAAGAGGTTCACCACTTGGGTAATAGAAGCGATCAACTCGTCAGAAATAGCCACAGCTGCACCACTCAAACAATCCAAAAGGTGTTGGGCACGCAACCCATCTCGCCCACAAGAAGTACCACGAGGGAAACTCCTGATCATGTCAAGAACGATAGAAGGGGATGCGGTAAGGTGATGATGGTCAATATTATTATTATTATTATTATTATTATTATTATTATTATTATTGTTATTGTTATTGTTATTATTATTTTTTATTATAACATCACTTTATTAGAAACGCAAAGGATTATTATTATTATAACATCACTTTATTATTATTATTATTATTATTATTATTATTATTATTATTATTATTATTATTATTATTATTATTATTATTACTTCATTAGAAAATCAAAAGGATATTACAAGAAGTTGGTGGGGCCGAAACACCAGTTAGGCTCCTACTCCTTTCTGAATACAAAAACTTAGTCTATGAAAAATAAAGGCACCACTCTTAGTATTATTTGAGTGGCTAACAACAATGGTCTTGATACGAGAAAGTGTATCCAAAGCCTCCGTTTCAATCTCCCCAAATGTTGAAAAAGAAAATGGTATGAACTTATAACCGTTGTCTTCACATGCAGACACATATTTCTTTTTCTTCTTCTCCACTGCGTTATGTAGGGCTACCCCCGGGGCCCACGAAGACAATCAATACCAGCAAAAAGAGAGATCCCAATCACATCCAAACACGCATCCTTACCCTGGATCCAATTGAATAATAACATGTCTGCTGGACGAAGCTCTTTCCCAGCCCTAGAGGGAAACCCTATTGGAGCCTCCTTCCGCACCATGATCCCCACCTTGGAACATATATCAACCAGGATACCACGCACCAAGTTATGCCTGAAATTCACACCCACTTCACTTGAACAGTGAACTGCATGATCTCCCCATTGGTCCATATGATGCACATAATAGCTCGGGCAAGGACTACCTTCAGAAAACATAGGTATAGAAAGCCTATAACACAGTATCGAATGGAATTGGCAATGGTTCATCCTCTGGCCCAACCCATCAATAGGTATGGTGAATAGGAAATCTTGTGCATGGGGGGGGGGAGAAAGCTACTGAGAATCGCAACTTTCCTTGGAATTAACGAATACTTGGAAACAAGATCTTTCTCAATGACACCAAAGTAACACCTTGCCAAACTTTTCATCATATGGGGGCAGGAGCGTCAGTGGTGACATAGAGCATGTCTATGTTACAAGCAATGTTGAAAGTATCAAGAGCATGCTGAAATGAAGAACCATGAGAATGAATTTTAGCATTAACCAATATCTTGTTATGTAGATCACTCGTTTGCATACTAGAGGAGAGAAAGGCGTATTGGATAATATCATGCGCAGCAGAGGTGCCAAGCCCGCCCATATTGATTGGGAGAGTGGCTAACCGCCACTGCCAATCACCAAACCCTGGTCCTGAGGTAGTAATAGTCTTTTCCAGCGAAGCACGTAACATCCGGTCAAACTGAACTTGGGCCTCTCGTAGATACAAAGGGGAGCATGTCCTCAAAGCATAAGATAATTTCGCAATCCCGACACAATTACGAAGAAGGAGGAACTCACATTGGGGATCGTTAAGTTTAAGAATTGCCTCCGTTAACGAAATAGTTTTAGAGACCCTTTTCAAAGCCAGATCCTGACAAAAGCTTTCATCCAAACTAATTGAACCACCAAGAAGTTTGATAACATTGGTCGGGCGCGAGATATTTATAGGAAAAACACCCCCTGCTTTTGGGATCCTCCATTGGCCAGAAGAGTTCGGTCTTATCAACATTCAAAAACAAACCCCGAGCCGGACCATCCGCCATAATAATGTCCAGCGCCTTGGCAACCATGAAGGTATCTCCAACCAGAGTACCATCATCAAGATACTAAGCCTGAAGGGTAAGCTCACAAGACTGATTAATAGTCTGGATTAAGGGGTGCAAAGCGAGGGCAAACAATAAAGGGTCTAGCGGATCCTCTTGTTGAACCCCTTGACAGGACCACAGGATAGAATCATCATAATAGAGTCTAGCAGGTCTGGCATAGCAAAACTCGACCCAAAGAGCAATTGAAAGACATCTTAACCTAGTCTCATGAAGTAAGACGTTCCTATTGATCAGATTGAAAGCGTTCTTAAAATCCACCAACAACATAGAAGACCCAACCTCGTGACCCATAGACTCGATGAGCCTATTCACAGAATGGAGAACAGCCTCACAACCACCAGAACACCGACACCAAATTGAAAATCCTGTAAATAAGTATTCATAAAGTTGCCCATTGAAGAAGAAGCGTCCTTAGAAACAAGCCTGCGCCATACCGCGCCGACAGCAATAGGGTGTGTGCCTCCACCCGGCCTGACCAAAGGGGTTAAAGGGGCACTAGCCATATACTCCCCTAATAAAGCAGGGCACTTTCCGCTAAGGAAAAGGTTGACAACTCCGGTGATAGAACCCAGCAGATCATCAGCAATAACAGATGCAGCCCCTCCCAAAATATCCATTAAGTGTTGTGCTCTAAGCCCATCCCGACCACATGATGTCCTTTTTGGAAAGCTGCAAATCCTATTTAACACCAAATCCTTATGCACAGTAAGAGCATCTTCACCTAGAGGAGAGGATGACAAAATAGGAGGCGGAGCATAGAGTGTTTAGCCTCTAGCTCAAGCAGGGTATCATGTGCAGATGGGGTGACACCAAAGGACGTAAGCACCTTAATAGCAGCGGTAAATTGCCCGTCCTCTAGTTTACGCTTGCATTGAACCAAGTTAGCTGCATCCTGGTCTTTGGGGTTCTTCACCCTACCGAGGGATGGAGTGATTCCAGCTAAATGTTCCATCACCAACCCAATCCTGTCTGCAGGATCCCTCCATCGGAGAATAGCCCGCGAGATACATTCAAACTAACACTGTTCTCGCTCTCCGGATCGTCGTTGAGCTCTATTAGCTGGTACGAAGGTGGTCAAAACACAACACGGTAGGATAAGGAGTTGCACCCTTACCGAAAGATCTCCCGGGCATGCAAGGACCTTGTTTAATGCATGACGAAAAATCTTAGCAAACCCGAGCTATAGCCTAGGGGGAATACATTTAACCGTTCGCAACTTCTTCAAGAAAACCCTACCAAGGAGGTTGATGTCAAAGCAATCTGACTCAACGGCATGTGAGGGTATCAGAGGGTCGACCCCTCCATCAACATCATCAATAGTAGTAGCCGATACAACAACAACGCCATTAACATCATCCAACACAGGCTTGGGAGGTGCAGGGATGCCATAGATCGCAACTTCATTAAAACTAGGCGCTAAAACCACTTCCCCGTCAGCATGCTTACATTTTTTACTAAACGTGTGGCTGCAAAAACGCACTCCACAAAGCCAAACACCTGCCTCATGAAGTGCCTGGTCAAGTGCGGAGAATAAAGAAAAATCTCTCGCTACCTGGTCCTTGTGGGAAGCCTTCAAAGCATCGGTTTTAAAATGACGAGTATTCAAATGGTCTATAAAATATTTCTTTGTAAGCCCTTTACCGTTACTCCCACTACACCCTTCACAGCCTTGTAAAGGACAAGAAATCCGAGGCACCACACGGCTAGTCATGAAATACTACAAGTCAAATCACAAGATAATCCCCTTTTTTGTTGTTGGTCAAACCGCAAAAAAGAAATGCATCCTGGAGGTCAAACATCAATACCTCCATAATGCCAAAACGCAAAGAACATGGGCCAAAACGCATACCCTTCCTAAAGGACACACCGCAAGTATAATAAAACAAACCAGACAAAGAACCTTTTCTGAAAAATCAAAACGCAAACCGTAAGAAAATTATCCGGGACCCACCAAACTTGATTTTATCCAAACCAAAATACAAGCTGACACAATCACCGGTCAAACACAATCTGACACCCTCCTTTTATCCAAACCAAAATGCAAGCAAGTAAAAGCCGGGCCCACCAAGTTGTTATTATTATTATTATTATTATTATTATTATTATTATTATTATTATTATTATTGTTGTTGTTGTTGTTTTTTAATTATAAATCAAACACTTTACTAAAAACTCATAGGATTTACAAAAAATTAGTGGGAAGCCGAGAAACCAACTGGGCCCTCACACCTCTAGCAATAGCAAAACCAATCCTATTAAAAATATGAACCGCAACACGTGCCCCAATGTCTTGAGTCATAGAGAATCGTCGAATACGCTTTAGTAGGGTTACTGCATCATTCTCAAGTTATCCAAATGAAGAGAATGAAAAGGGGAGAAACCCATATCCAATATCCGCACATTTAGCATCGTACTTGACACGTTTACGTTGTGCGGCATCAATAACCGCACGCCCTGGCATAAAATCAGTCATCCCAGATTGCGTCAAGGGCGACGATCCCGTAAGATCAACACATATATCACGCCCACCATCCCAAGAGTAAAGTAATATATCAGCCGGTCGTAAGGATCTGTCCCTATCTCCATAAAGCCCAATATCCACCTCCTTACGAGTTGAAATTCCGGACCGAGAACATATATCAACAAGAACATCACGCACAATGTTATGTCGATGTTTAATGCCAACAATATCCGCACACGAAACAGCGTGATCCCCATAAATATCTTCATTTATTATTATTATTATTATTATTATTATTATTATTATTATTATTATTATTATTATTATTATTATTTAATCTTTTCATTATATATAATTGGGAGTTGTTATCCATTTTTTGTAAGTGGTGCTCATGTAAATTTGTTTTGATTCAATTTGGATCATGTTTATGCATTTGATAATTTCTTACGTTAGAGTGTGTATGATGGGGATAAAAATTGGTTTTGGGGATCAAACGAAGAAAATAATGTTTGGTTTAAATTTTTAGATTTGGTTTTAGGTTCTATGCCAAAATTTTGAGGATGTTTAAAAGTGCTAGAGATAAGTGGGTTTTTGAAAAGTTGTGCAGTCCACTTTGTCTTTATTATCTATATTTTCACTATTAATTATTTAAATAATTATTTTTAATAAAATATATTATTTTTTACAACCTCAATATTTTTCATATCTATCTAATAATATACTTTTTCTCTCTTCATTTATTTTCATCAAATTGAAATCCAATTCTTAAACAAAAAATAAACTCAAATTCAAATCTTAAACCTATCTACGAACCAAACAAACCCTCGCAACTTGATATTTTAATTTGTCCATCAAATAGTTCAAAGTTTTGTCAACATCATGACTGTTTCAAGTATATTTTATGTAGTTTAATTTGATTTTGGGTATTATCATAAACTGTGTTTCATCACTTTAGTCTAAATAATGTAGTTTATTTTCGGTAACGAGATCCCTATTTGTTGATGTCTATACTTCATACATGGATGAGCAAATAATATTTAGAAACTCACATTATTAAAATTGCTTATTTCTTCTCATTTTTTTTTTCTTGTTTCTCACATCAATATCTCTAACATTACCAAACAAAAGAAATCATAAAAATTTCTTTAACAAATTTATTTCCTTACACTTTTATTCTCTGCTGCATTTATTTTCTTTTAATTTTTCTTTACCAAACGTGCCTGAGTTAGACCATATATTTTATTACCACAATAAATATATAATTTCTATTGAAAATTGTCTACACGGTATTGAAAAATGCATTATGTGATAGTGCAACTATAAATATGTATCTAACAAGTTTGTAACTTTTTCTAGAGTCAGAATCAAACTTTTCAATGTTTTCTATGGCTATTTTACACATTCAATTAACTAGCACTTCTTTTAACAAGGGTAACGTAAAATAGTCACAAAATACACAACATATACGTAATTCAAAAGTGTGTGTTCATACACAAAAAAAATTGCTACACAACTTAAAAAGAGAAAATGATAAATTAGCTATATTTTTAAATAACTATCCCTATTAAAGGTATATAGGTAAAGTTAAAATAAAAAGACAAATATCCGTAAAAAGAATAAAAATATTTATTTTTTTAAAAAAGTTTCCAAAAATTCTAAAAAATAAAACTTTTGTAATAACATTTTTTTATAATTTTGAGTTTTGATACATTTTTTTTAATGCACAAAAAACGAATTTTGATGCGCAAAAAAAATTTGATGCACAAAATTTTTAACTTGTTTTAGTTAGATGCGAAATGTTATTTTGATGAAAAAATTAAAGTAAAAAGAATTTGGGGGCAAAAACCAGTTTTTGATGCACAAAAAACGATTTAATCCGCAAACGTATTTTTTCATAATTTTTTCTCGGAAAAAATATTCATTTTTAGAAAAAAGTTTTTCACAATTTTTTTCATACACCATCATACCCAATTTTGTGGAAATTTTTCGAGAACTTTTTTTGAAAAAAAAATATTTTTATCTTTTTAAATATATTTGTCTTTTTAATCTTTATCCAAAGGTATATAAACAACTATCCCTATTAAAGGTATATAAACTATCAGTATATTCACACTTTTATAAAGAAAAAAAGATTACGCACTTATATTGTATAAGATTAAAAAAAAATTGTAAATATCAACTCGTTTACATTTATAGTTATAAGATACTTATTGTGGTGCATGAACTAAAAGAGTTGTATCTCATTAACTCATTGTTTTAATTCCCCTCTAATATAGAGTGGTACTTTTTAAATTTTCTTCTTAATGAAAGGTTGCATTCATGCACCAAAAAGTTATATTTCTTCCAGGGCGAGTCAACATCGAAACACAATAGTTGTAAATTGTTCATTACCGGATTGTTAGCCGCAATGCAACCATCAATAAGGTTAAATTCTCGATCGCCATTCTGAAAATAATGAGCTGGGAGGTACGTTGGAGCTGCTGATGTAGCTAAGCAAATGTCCGACAATTGAGCGTCCTTGCTAGGTTCGGTTGGCACCTTCAAAGGAACATACTAATTAATCTTAAACTAGTTATTGGAGTTTGATCTTATTTCCAGAACTTTTTCTAGTCACTTGGTTTTGTTCCGATCGTATAAAAATTTGAAGCAGAAAACACAAACCTGAAATGAGCTAAAGATCACAGGTTGCATAGTCCTTATATCGAAACTAGGAACAACAATGTTGGTCAATGTCTGGTTTAGCCTTGTGGTTCCTAACAAGCTCGTTACAAGGTTTTTGAGATACTTCCCATCGTACTGTGGCCCTATCAACGCCTTTAACACCTTTATTAACTGATCACGTATAGCCTCCCCGGCACCCATACGTCCGACGCGGGCTAACCATGACATCGTGGACATCACACAGGACAGTCGCGGACCGGGCGCGTAGCCCGGCTACGCCACTAAACATTTCCGCGGACAGCATGTACGTCCGAAGAAGGGTGCAACCGCGCCCCACGTAAAGGGAAAGGAATCTTCCCTAGGTTAGATGTACTGCGACCCGCAGGCCCCAAAAGGGGAAAGCGGGACAACTCCCGCCCAAAAACATCACCATCACAACAAGCGGACAAGCTCTGCAGCTGACTTACGTCACAAACTGTCGCTCTCAAGACCCGTGACCTTGAGAACAAGACAGAAAGGTCAACCATATAAATAGAGGTCTTACCTCTACTCAAACGGTAACACATACACACTCTCTCTCTAGAATTCACTTCATCTCTCTAAAACTATCACTTACTCTCACGCCGGAGGTTGACCGCGGAACCCCGTTCCGCGGTGAGACTAACGGTGTTGGTTTTCTTAGCAGTTAGCAATCGAAGATTTCACTTAATACAAGATCTATTCTCCGAAGAGTTAGCTTACACTAATCCTCGTAGGAGAAGCGCCCAGAATTGTATTAACAAGTTGGCGCCATCCGTGGGACCAGTAACATAACTGCGTCTCCTAAAAAAAAACTCTGATGAGCAATTTGGCAGAAAACCCCTCCCCCTCTCCTGAGCCGTCCACGGTCAGAAACACGGGAGGGAATGAAAAAGTGCAAGCTACAGAACAATACCACCCTAAAACCGCAACAGATGCGTCAATAAGGGAGTTCTGCGAAAAGCACTATCATCAGATCTTGCCCTTCATGGCAGAGAAAGTCCATCAGGAAAAACTGGACCGGGTCAAAACCCGGTTGGATTTTGACGATGAGGACAGAAATGAGAGATCTCAAGAACACGCTCGGAATACTCGTCCAGCATCTGAAAGAAAAGAGGCACAAAAAAGGAGGCGCGAAGTCAGTCCTAGCGCCAGGTCAGACCTGCCGGAGTATTCCAAGTCTCGAAGTGTCTTCTCAAGACTTAGCAGTAGAGACGAGGGAGGTTCTAGGGAGAAAAGCCGGTGGGAGGCCAAAAGGCCGCGGACGGATGTATTCTCAAGACTGGAGAAGGAACGTCAGCATGTGTCCACAAGGCTTGGTGACCCAAAACCAACCGTATTCTCCAGACTCCAGTCAAAGGTCACTTCCCGTAGACAACGCAAAAGAGAAGCAGAAAAGCAGAGTAAACGGGACATGGCCGAAAAGCGTTCAGAAGATAGACACCAACGAAGCCGGAGTACTACCCACGGCAATGCTTCCCACTCGAAGTCAGGCATAGGAGAAACATACCACTCGTGCCGGAGTAGAACAAGGGAAATATCTCCCCCGGAAAGCGAGGAAAGCACTGGAGGACATTGGAAATCCACCCCGAAAAGCAAGAAACGGGAAGATGACGACCTCTACTCCCCGTATGACGTGGCTGACACAGACCCCTTTACCCGTCGCATACGGAATTTCGAATTCCCGGACAGAACAAGAATGCCAGCCCACATCAGGACATATGATGGGACAGGAGATCCGGAGGATCATTTGAAGATCTTCCAGACCGCGGCAAAAGTGGAAAGATGGGCCATGCCCACATGGTGCCACATGTTTAACTCCACCCTCGTTGGGCACGCCCGCGGCTGGTTCGATGAGCTAAGTCCGGAAAGCATCGACAGCTTTGAGGAGTTGAGGTCACGCTTTCTCTCATACTTCCTACAACAGAAGAAGTATACGAAAAATCCTGTTGAATTACACCATATAAAGCAGCGAGAGGGGGAGTCCACGGAGGCATTCGTGGAACGCTTCAAAACGGAGAGCATGTATGTGAAGGGAGCCCAGAGTGCATGAAAGTGTCTGGCTTCATGCACGGGATAACAAACCCGGAACTAATCAAAAGACTCAATGACAACATCCCCCCGTCGCAGGATGAAATGTGGAAAGTTGTGAAGGCATTCCTCAGAGGTGAGGTGGCCGCAGCCAACCAGTCAAAGAAGAAACACCCCCAGTGGAGGAACCAGGACCAAGGGCAGAAAAGCATCCAGATCTCTGAACGGAAAGGAGAGTTTAGGAATCGCTCAAGGCCGGAGAGGAAGAGAGGGGACAGGTTCACACCCCTCACAAAGACACCGAAAGAAATCCTGGCTATGGATACGGTCAAATTCACAGCCCCTCCACCAATGTCCAGCCCGGCCGAGTCCAGAAATAAAGACAAATACTGTGATTTTCACAGGGAAAAGGGGCACAACACGGACGAATGCTATCAGTTGAAAAAACAGATAGAGGAGGCAGTCAGGTCCGGACAGCTCGCACATCTGGTCAAAGAGATCAAGAACGGAGCACAAAAGAATGGTGGCCCCAAGGGAGGAAAGAAAGAGACCGCAACCAAAGACAAAGCCCATGCCATATACATGGTCAACACTTGGCAGCGTTCGGTCAAACCCAAGCTGGGTCCAGAAGGAGTTTTGAGCATGGAAATATCTTTCCCTCCCATATCCGGGGATGACTGGGATGATCATCCGCTGGTGATCAAGGCGGATGTGGAAGGATGCACAATCCACAGGATGTACGTGGACAACGGAAGCGCCTCAGAAGTTCTGTACGAACATTGCTTCAACAAGCTAAGCCCAAATATCCGCAAAAGACTAATTCCTGCCACGTCGCCACTGTTGGGTTTTAGTGGAGAACTCTCATGGCCATTAGGACAGATCCTCTTGGAAGTTACGTTGGGAGACGAGGAGAACTCAGCCAGTGCTTGGATGAACTTCATGGTTGTCCGATCTCCGTCCCCCTACAACGAAATAATTGGACGTCCGGGGATTAGGCTGTTAAGGATAGTGCCATCCACGGCGCATGGGATGCTAAAATTTCCTACCCGTGGCGGAGTTGTGACCCTGCACAGTGACAAGGTGGTTCCGGTTGAATGCAGAATGATCGTGGAACCAGAACCTGGCCATACAACTACAGAAGTAAAAGAAGGAGTCGCGGTGGCAATCAACCCTAGATTCCCCAACCAAACGGTCACCATTGGAGGGGGGTTGAGCGAGCAGGGGAAGAAAGGTCTCTGCGATCTGCTCAAAAATAACTTGGACATCTTTGCTTGGGAACCCTCCGACATGACTGGGGTCCCGCGGACAATTGCGGGACACAAACTAAATGTCCGGGACGGTTACAACCCTGTGCGACAAAAGAAGAGGGGACAGGCCCCAGAAAGAAACAAAGCAATCAATGAAGATGTTACCAAGCTAGTGGCAGCGGGGATCATGAAGGAGGTACACTACCACGACTGGTTGTCTAATCCCGTTCTCGTCAAAAAGAATGACGAAAGCTGGAGAATGTGCGTGGACTTCAAGGATTTGAACAAAGCCTGCCCGAAAGATTGCTACCCCTTGCCGGAGATCGACTGGAAGGTCGAATCCCTCTGCGGATATCCATTCAAGTGTTTTCTTGACGCGTATAAAGGGTATCACCAGATACAAATGGCAGCCGGGGATGAGGAAAAGACAGCGTTCCACACAAACCAGGGCATCTTCTGTTATACCAAAATGCCTTTCGGTCTAAAGAACGCTGGCGCCACATACCAAAGGCTCGTGGATAAGGCGTTTGAGAAGCAGATTGGAAGAAATCTGGAAGTGTACGTTGACGATCTAGTGATCAAGAGCCATTCAGAGGAAGAAGTACTCAGGGATATGAGCGAAACCTTCAGGACCCTAAGGAACATCAACATGAAGCTTAACCCCAAGAAGTGCACATTCGGGGCGGA
This sequence comes from Chrysanthemum seticuspe, assembly GCA_019973895.1. Taxonomy (NCBI): domain Eukaryota; kingdom Viridiplantae; phylum Streptophyta; class Magnoliopsida; order Asterales; family Asteraceae; genus Chrysanthemum; species Chrysanthemum seticuspe. The sequence continues at coordinate 198,603,283 of BPTQ01000004.1, read as the reverse complement.
ACAGGGAATGTTTCTGGGTCATGTAGTGAGCAAAGAGGGCATCCGAGCTTGCCCAGACAAGTCCGCAGCCGTAGCTACCCTCAAATCCCCGACAACCAAAAAGGAAGTGCAGTATCTGAATGGAAAACTAGCCAGCCTCAGTCGTTTCATGTCCAAGTCAGCGGAAAGGTCCCTTCCATTCTTCAAGACATTGAAAAAGTGCATTAAAAAGAGCGACTTTTATTGGACAATGGAGGCGGAGCGAGCATTTAAGGAAATAAAGCATCACATTGCTAACCTACCAATGGTCATAGCTCCACAGCCAAAAGAAGAATTGATTATGTACCTGGCCGCGTCCCAAGAAGCTGTAAGCGCGGTCTTATTAGCACAAAGGGAATCAAGGCAGCAGCCAGTATATTTCGTCAGCCGCGCTCTAAAAGGCCCGGAGGTGAATTATACTCCAATCGAGAAGCTCGTCCTAGCGCTAGTACATGCATCTCGCAGGTTGCGGCGGTACTTCCAAGCACACCCGGTTGCGGTGATCACGGACCAACCACTAAAGCAAGTCTTGACCAAGACGGAAAAGAGTGGAAGAATGACTGGATGGGCAATAGAGCTAGACGAACATGACATCACCTTCAGACCCCGGACAACCATAAAGGGACAGATTCTGGCGGACTTCATTGCTGAGATCCCAGATGAAGAAACCCCTGAGAAGAAAAAGGACCAGCAGCAATACTCAGAGCCGTGGAAGTTATTCACGGACGGGTCCTCGTGCATAGAAGGGTCCGGAGCAGGCTTAATCCTGACAAGCCCGGGAGGGCAGGAGTTCACCTACACCCTCCGCTTCGATTTCGAGGCATCAAACAACGAAGCCGAGTACGAGGCACTAATTGCAGGACTAAGGATTGCTGAATAAATGCGGGTCAAAGATTTATCAGCAAACGTTGACTCCCGTCTCGTGGCAAACCAGATAAACGGAGCATACGAAGCAAAGGAGGAAAGCATGGTGCGTTACTTGGCGAAGGCCAAAGCACTAATTGCAGGGTTCCGGACGTTCTCCATCAGGCAGGTCCCCCGGAGTCAGAACAAACAGGCAGATGCGCTAAGCAAAATTGCATCCACCAGCTTTGTCCACCTGACAAAACAGGTCCTTGTGGAAGTCTTGAAAGAAAAATCCATTGAAGAAAAGCAGGTACTGGCAATTGTGGAAGAGGACGGGGATACGTGGATGACGCCCCTGATCGAGTACCTACGGGATGAAACACTGCCAGCGGACGACAACAAGGCAAGAAAGCTGCGGATCAAAGCAAGGCAATACGCGTTGAGAGACGGAATCCTGTTCCGGAAATCTTTTCTAGAACCTTGGCTCCGATGTGTAGGCCCCACCCAAGCCAACTACGTGCTGCGAGAAATCCACGAAGGATCGTGCAGCATGCACTCCGGCCCAAGGGCGGTGGTAGCCAAAGCAATTAGATCCGGATACTACTGGCCGACGATGCACAGGGATGCACGCGAGCTAATTCAGAAATGCGAAGATTGTCAGGTCCACCGTCCGGTACCCAAGAATCCGCAACAAAATTTGACTCCAATCACCTCCCCGTGGCCTTTTTACAAGTGGGGAATCGACATCTGCGGACCTTTCCCATAAGGGCCCGGCAAGGTCAAATTCATGATTGTCGCGATAGACTACTTCACTAAATGGATCAAAGCCAAACCCTTAGCCTCCATCACAGGAAGGCAAGTGAAGAAGTTTGTCTGGGATAACATAGTCTGCCGCTTCGGCTTGCCGGGAGAGATAGTGTCGGACAACGGAAAGCAGTTCCGCGACAACCCATTCAAAGATTGGTGCCAGAAGCTCAACATTAAACAGCGGTTTGCGTCGGTGAAACATCCACAGGCAAATGGGTTGGTTGAAAGCGCGAACAAAAGTCTGGGGGAAGGCATCAAATCAAGGTTGGAAAGAGGAAGCAAGGACTGGGTGGAGGAAGTGCCGCACGTGCTCTGGGCGCATAGAACCATGATCAAAACGAGCAACGGGGAAACCCCATTTTCTCTTACGTACGGCACCGAAGCAGTTATCCCGGTCGAAATTGGAATGCCAAGCCTTCGGTGTACAGCCGTACACCAAATCTCCAACGACCAGCAGCTTCGTTTAAACTTGGACATCCTGGAAGAGAAAAGGGAAGCCGCGGCCATTGAAGAGGCACGTAGCAAAGCAAGAATGGAGGGGTACTACAACTCCAAGGTGCGAAGCACGGCATTCAGACCCGGAGAATTCGTTTACCGGAGCAATGAAGCCAGTCGAGCGGAAGATACTGGAAAGCTTGGTCCCAAGTGGGAAGAGCCGTATGAAGTGGTCGAAGCAATAGGGAATGGAACATACAAGCTCAGAGCCGCGGATGGGGAGACACTCCCGAGGACATGGAACATCCGCAACTTGAAGAAATGTTACATCTAAGCGTAAGTAGGTTTTCCCCGTCTTTTGTAAGTTGATTACGGACCAGGTCCGGACAACAGGGGAATTTTAACTTTTCATATCTCGTATCTATATTGTAATGTTTTCTAAGTAATGAAACGTAGATGCCTGGCCCGCTCTACAAATTTTCCAAAATACATATGCAATCATATTTTTTAAGCTTTACACCTTGTGCATAATTCTCACAACCGCGACAGACAGTGTCGCACATAAAGGACGAGCAACCTCAAAATTGACTCAGGCATATAAGTGGTATTGCAAACCCATTGTCCATTGTTTGATACCCCCGGACCCCAAAGGTACGGCCAAGGGTAAAAACCCAAAGCCCGGAATAACTAAGTCCGGCAACTAAAAAAAAAACAAGTGCACAGATCAACCAACACATTTCATTAAGTCCACAACTTTCTACAAGTACACAGGGGCATACCCCCGGATTACAAAAATGGCGCCGCAACAATCACGACCCTAACGAAAATAGTTAAAGCTTCACAATAGGTGGCGAGGGCGGCATAGTCTAAATGCCGCCCACAAAACACTACCTCAAGCATTCTTGGAACCATCAAGCACACTCGTATCGAACATGTCATCGTGAGCTGACTGTTCTTCTTCCTCCTTCTCATCTTCCCCGGTCGGACCACAGATGGCAGCATAAGGGGTCGGGCCAAAGGGGGCAATCACCATAGAAGGTTCCCCAGTAGAAGTGATTTGGTGTTCAACCTCGGATACAATCAGCTCAGGGTTCCACACATCGAATTTCTTACCACAGGCCCGATGTTTTTTCTCCTTGTACGCGGCAATAGCGCGCGGGCGCCTAGTAATGGTTTGGAGCAGAGAATTGGGAAGGAGAACCTCTTCCGCCACTGGGGCATTAAAGACAAACTCCCCCGATCCGCTTGGTCGTTCCTCTTGTAGCACAAGCTGCGACATAAGGAACTCTAGGGACGAATCCTTGTACGCCTCTAAGAAATCGAGAAGGGGGAAGGGAACATCGCTAAGGCGAATGACGGCCTCGCGATAAACTTTCTTAGCCCGCGGATTGTATGCTTTGATCTCCTCCAGCTTTCGTCCCTTAGAACCGTGGACAATCCCAGCTTCCAAACCCTGCCTTAACCCTTCAGCGATGGCTTTGCCAATACAGTCCCCCAACCGCGTCTGAAGCTCATCCGATTGTTTGAATGCCATCCAAGCCCGGCGAAAACCATGCCCAATCACCCACCTCTTACCCTCAATAGCCATCAAAGTACTCGGAAAAAGTTCCTCATCAAAGTCTTGGTTGAGCTCCGCCAACCTCTGATCCAGCTGCGCAAGCTGACCATCATACTCGCCGCGGACCCTCTCCTCGCACTCCTTCAATTTTTCCTCTAGTAACCCAGTGGCCATAACCTGTTCTTTCAGCTCGTCACAGACAGAAGTAAGACCGGTAACCTTCCCCTTTAACTCAGCATTTTCCACAGTCAAACTAGCGAGCTGTTCATCCTTAGGCGCAATCATACCTTCCAACTGCGCTACGCGTTCTCGTAACTTCCTCACCTCCTCCGACTCAGACTCTAGTAGGCCCACACGCTCACGAAGAGTCCTAGCATCCGCAGCATCCGATTCCAGCGCTTGAACTTTTTCCTTAAGAGCCTCTATCTTTTTCTCCTTTCTTTCAAGTCTCCTGTTCAACTTGTTAGTTTGATTGAGCTCATACTGTAGCCGCAGACGCACCTCGGAGGACATACATGCTTGCCGAACAGTCATCATGTTATACTGCTCGAGCAAGTCTGTGTGAGGCATGTTGCGCAAGGTAGATAGATATCCGGGAGTGGCAAGATTATCTAGCATGCTCTAGCAAACCCAAGGATCATCCATTCGAAACTCATTGGTAGGCAACCACTTCGTAACATAAATATTCTTTGCCTCCGCCGTGTCCACGGACAAAGACTCGTAGAAGTCATCATCGGAGGCCGCGGGCCGGTGACCAGAAGGATCTTGTAGGGGAGACTCAGCCCTAAACGAGCTCTCCTACTGCACAAAGGGCGGTTCAGAAGGGCCGGACATGTCCACCTCCAAGTTCTCCTGATGAGTTGTGGTGGATGTTTTTGAAGCAGAATCCGGATTGACCTGAAGATCCGGAGTAGCATCGGAGGACAGATGGGTTACCTCCTGCGGATGGGGACCAGAGTCGGACTCGTCACGAAGCTCAAAAGCGGACCCCGCAGTCTCACCTCCTGCATAACGACACTTAAGTTATTTTTTCAAAAAAAAAAAAAAAAAAAAAAAAGGAAAAAAAAAATACAAGAAAAGTTAATATAATGAAGATGCCATACCAGCAGTAGACCCGGCGTCCTTCGCCGGCTCAGATGTGAGTCTCTTCTTCCCCGGCTGCTTGGTAGGAACATCGAGTCGGACTCTTTTCTTCCCAGTTGCTTTCTCTGCCTTAGCCGCCTTTACTTTGTCCACAGTAGTTTCTTGGACTAAGGTAATGAGATTCTACGAAGGCTCAATAACTCGGTTAGCGGTCTCCTCCAGCAGCGTTTTCTCACCTTCTTGAAGAGTTCTTTCCCTGGATACCACCTCGAAAGGATCCTGTTGGTTAATAAAAGCGAAGAGAGACATATCTGCAAGCAAAAATGCACAAATTAGTAACAAGACATAAGGGAAGGCAACAAGGCGCACAAAAAAAAAACCCTAAAAAAGTTTACCCACCCTCATTATCCGAAGACCTAAAAGTAGGTCGTGCTGTGGCATCATCCCAAGCACGGCTAAGACCAACTGTGCAAAGAAAAGGCTCCGGCAACTTTTTAAAAGGAGCGCGCATCGTGTCAAGACGATGCAGTAACTCGAAGTCAATACCGTCGTCGGTCGGAGGTGGATCACGGTCAACAGAAACTTTCTCGTTCCACGAGATTGCTAATGGAAAAACAGTTGCGTCAACCCAGAAAAAGAACTCCTTCCAGTTCTTCACGGAATCCAAAGGAGCGGTGTAACACACCGGAACAATCAAGGACTTAGGACCCTTACGCTTCTCTAGCGTCATCCAACCATCCTTCATCCCCGAATAATAAAATTTCCTAAATAAGGGCACGGTGGGTGTTCCACCGTGAGCGCGGCAAAGGATCTCAAAATGACTAATCCTAGCAGCGGCTAACACATGCAACTGGGACAAATGGATCTGAAAATACTCCAAAACCCTACACAAAAACGCGGAAAGGGGTATCCTAAAGTTGCAAAACTCAAAGAATCTAGTGTATACTCCTATTTTACCCGACGGAGCATCCTTAATAGTAGCTTCAGGACTAGGAAGAAGGGGGTGCACGGTAGGAGGAATATGATATTTCGAGCAAAACTCGCTAAGGTCTTTCTGTGACAACTTACAGGTGAAATCGCTTAAAAGTTTTTTAGCCATGATACTATAAGGAAGGAAGAAAACCTAACCTGGTAAATGCTGGACGCACACACAAATCTTAGTGGATGATTTTCTTTTTTACTCGCGAAGATGAAATGGCAACAGTGGCCATGAAAGTAAAAAAGAGGGGTATTTATACTCTCCAAGAGGCAAACCAACGGTTCGATCGAACGGTTGAAAAAATGCCACGTCTCCGGCTCATAACTAATGGCCCAGATCTATTTAGATCAACGGACACGAGAGAAGCAGCCAAAACGTCACGTCAGTAAGAAAATACGCGGCTAAGAATCTTTCGCGAATCCCAAGGTACAGCTGTAACGCTTATCCTTGGCATAAGTAAAGGATCTAGTCAGCAATGATTAGGATTTAGCGCGACCCAACCAGCCGCGGATGGACGAAACAACTAAGTCTAGCAGTGCTTGTACCAAGACTAACAAGCACAACTAGACTGGGGGGACTTGATCACGTATAGCCTCCCCGGCACCCATACGTCCGACGCGGGCTAACCATGACATCGTGGACATCACACAGGACAGTCGCGGACCGGGCGCGTAGCCCGGCTACGCCACTAAACATTTCCGCGGACAGCATGTACGTCCGAAGAAGGGTGCAACCGCACCCCACGTAAATGGAAAGGAATCTTCCCTAGGTTAGATGTACTGCGACCTGCAGGCCCCAAAAAGGGAAAGCGGGACAACTCCCGCCCAAAAACATCACCATCACAAGAAGCGGACAAGCTCTGCAGCTGACTTACGTCACAAACTGTCGCTCTCAAGACCCGTGACCTTGAGAACAAGACAGAAAGGTCAACCATATAAATAGAGGTCTTACCTCTACTCAAACGGTAACACATACACACACTCTCTCTAGAATTCACTTCATCTCTCTAAAACTATCACTTACTCTCACGCCGGAGGTTGACCGCGGAACCCCGTTCCGCGGTGAGACTAACGGTGTTGGTTTTCTTAGCAGTTAGCAATCGAAGATTTCACTTAATACAAGATCTATTCTCCGAAGAGTTAGCTTACACTAATCCTCGTAAGAGAAGCGTCCAGAATTGTATTAACATTAACTTCGCAAACGGCCCTCTATATTTGCACCAAGAAAAACCACAAAAAGTAAAAACTCGTATAGTTTGTACTATTGCAGACTTGCGGTATCTAATCTTATGAAGCAGAAGTGCTATTTTTTTTATGTATACGAGCTCAAGACATTTTGAACAATAAAAGAAAAGAAAGAAGCGTATGAAAGCAAATCAACTCGTATTTCAACATACCCGGTTTGTGTAAAAATCTTGGGAGAATTTTCTATATAAAATGGAACGATGTCTTTAGCGGCATATAGTGGTCTGTTATTCTTGTCAGGAGCCGTTAGCATGATTGTCACTAGACCTCCTGTGCTTGTTCCAGCAATAACATCAAAGTAATCCGCGAGCCTTGCTTCTTCGCCATCCAACTCCTGCACATATATGTTGTCATGTATGTATAATATAAAAGGGCAAATGACAAAAAAATGCATCGAACTTGACACTTTATGTGATTGTGTGTAGCCAACTATTTTTTTTCTTATTGTATGTACTGAACTTTCAAATTTCGATCATTATGTGTATTTTGTTACTATTTCGCCATGTAAAATGACCATTTTACCCTTCGAAATTTGAAAAAATTAAGGGTAAAATGGACACAAAATACATACAATAATCGAATTTTAAAAGTTCAGTACACACAATAAGAAAAAAAATAGTTGGCTACATACAATTATAAAAAGTGTCAAGTTCGATGCATTTTTTTATCATTTACCCAATATAAAACTATTAGACCCTAAGACGAGTAACTACCAAGGCTGACACATGTATGCACAACATGCAACGGATCAAATCGGCATGAATTTATTTTCTTGCTAGTTTAATAAAACATTTTCCGTTCAAAAAGAGTTGTTTTCTTTTCTTATTTATATGGTATTATTGTTTCAAAGATGTATGTATGTTTCTGCTGTATGTACACATATATGTATGTACTAGTTAGATACCAGCGCATAGCGGCGACGATAAATATAGTAAATGAATTGCTAACTCAACTCTCCTCGCAATTCCCTACCCGCTTAGTGAATTCATTTCACAACACTCCAAATGTATATGTGTTAGTTGTATGTGTTTGTTTGGGTTTTCCGTATCTTTCCCGTGACATCATTATTCCCGCATATAAAAAGACTTTCACAATCTCTTTCCCGTCAAACACTTTCCTAAAAATAAATGATTTTGATAAATAAAGTTTGTATTGATTGAAATAAAGGTTAAAGTTATAAAAATTTGAATCAAAATAAAAAAAACCTACTAAAAATGTAAAAACTAAAAACTCATAAAAATATATCAAAATGTATGTTGAATTAAAGAGCACAAAGATTTAAAAAATATGGTGAAATTAGACCATAAAAAAATTAAACGGATTAAAAGATATTTAAATTTAAAAATAATGGTGATTAATTAGTTAAGAAATGACATTTGTCACCCCATTATTGGAGCTCTTTATTTTAGTTTGTTAGAGCTCCTCCCTTTTTGTTATTTTTTAGTTAGAGAAGTGACACATGTCACTCAATGATTGGAACTCCTTATCTTAATTTTTTGTGGAGCCCACAACTTAAATGTTTTATGAGGAGAGTTATTTTACATACCAAATTTTTCTTACATACCAAGGGACTCATCTCCACCATCAATCTAAAAAAAAATCAATGGCTGAGATTAAAAGCATTTTATTATTTCACATATTTTTTATAATTAAAATATCTCTTAAACAGTTAATCGTTAAGCAAAAATAATTACACCATCGCGACGAGCATTTAATTATCTTTCTATAGACGGGCACATTGATATACTTTCGAAAAAAGAAAAAAAATCGTTTTTTTTCACGTTTTTCGTCTTTTTTTTCATTTTTTTTCGAAACTGGAAGTTGCATTAAATATCATAGATGATTTAACACTAATTTGAATATCACATGTAATATTAGTGTTAAATCACATATGATTATCATATGTGATACTAGTATTAAATCATATATGATAAATCACATATCATATACATATCATATATGATTTAACACTAATATCACATGTGCTATTCAAATTAGTGTTAAATCATACATGATTTTTTCATGCAAATTTCAATAACGTAAAAAAACGAAAAAAACTTAAAAAAAAAACGTGAAACACACAAAATTTTTTTTTTGTCGAGAGTATATTAAAGTGCCTATCTATAGAAAGATAAATAAATGCTCGTCGTAATCGTATATTTTTTTTTCGCTCGACGATTAACGGTTTGAAAAATATTTATATTTGAAGAAAAAGGATGAAAGTAGGTTTTTTTAATTGTTGTGATTAATCTCATCCATTAGATTTTATAAAAATGAAAGGTGGAGATTGATCCCTTGGTATGTAAAAGATCTTTTATCCTCAAATGATCTTAAATCATGCTTTATATAGTATAAGTATAGATACCTGAAGTTGCGACTCGAGATACTGGAGAATAACACCTGGAATGATACCTCTAATGCCTCCGCCATCAATACTGAGGATTGTTATGAGATTTCCAGCACGTGAAGGACGGATTCCTATACGATTTGCTGTTGAGGTTTGGCTTGTCATCTTGATATCTTAAGAAATACCAAATAGTGAATATTTTGACATGGACTTTGTGTGAATTGGTTTATATGCAAGCTTTATTAACATAATAATCTAGTTTTTTTTTTTTTTTTTTTTTTTTTTTTTTTTTTTTTTTCTTCTAGTAAAAGGATTTTATGGTAAATAATTAAATATATTACTCCAAAAAGCGTTTAACTACATTGGATATGAGTGAATCACACATTTATCCTATTATAGGCGGAGACATACGCACCATTTATGCTTCAAACTAGAGGTAGCAAAACGGGCGGGCCTGGCGGGCACGTGTTACGGGCCAAACTGGCTATGGGCCAAACGGGCATGGGCTAAACGGGCACGGGCTAAACGAGCACGGGCCAAACGGGCTCATGTTATACGAATCACTTTTAAAAAGACACAAAACGACGAAATAAATTCCTCGAACGTAACACCTCATTTATATTTAAAAAATTAAATATAAGTTTTTCTTTAAAAACAATCTAATGTTCGAGAATATATGCCCATTTCAAAAAAAGATGAGCCCAAATTTGCCCAAATCTTTTACAAATTTGCCCATTTAGCTAATTTTTTTATTTATTTTTATTTATTTATTTATTTTTGGCACAAATTGCCACCTCTACTTCAAACTATACCTATAATAAAAATGAAAAACCAAACTTATGAACTACTATAAAGAAAACAACCGCTATCTAGATTACATTTGACCCAAAGTAATATCAAATACTACATAGCGTCTAATCTACGCACAAAGAGTGATATCGAACACATTAGAAAAAAATCAAGTTGTTCTTCCGTTAAGTCTGATACCACATCATCATATCTTTCATACAAGTCATACTCATCAAGTTCACGTAGACTAGGGCCATTAGTTCAGCCACCTTGTCGCTTATATGCAAATGCCATAAAGTGAGCTGTCTCATTATCATTCTTCAACCTCACTTTCCGATCTACCATCTTGAAAATTTGTTGAAATACTAGGCATGGAACCTGATTCCGCGGTCCACGTCCTTTACATGCTTAGGCTTTGGCCCATGTTCTTCCAAATTTTTCACCTCCTTTTTACTAATGGTACAGAAATGGCCTACACCCCTAGTATCCTCCACGTCACCCATATTGCTTAAATCATCAATAGAATTAGAACTAGTAGTATTGTTAACAACTTGTGTAGCGACACGGGACCTTCGGTTTTGGCTGTCTAGAATACGTCTTCTTGTTGATCTTTGGTTGAAACAGTTTGCAATCAAGATACGACATCGAACCAATATGAACACCACAAACCACTTGCCTAGGTCCTTTAGTATTCTTCGAAACATATGAGATAAATTTCTTCAGGCATTGATCCAAGACGTGGCCAATAACCTTGCAATTTAAACATCTTGGTGGTTTTCACTTGACCTACCCCATAGCTATAGTATAAACATCTAACATCAATGGTGTACCAAGTTTAGTTGCAAATGCAATAACACTTAATCCATCTTCAATAAATGGAGTAAGAGGAACATCATGGAACTTAACCAAATTGGAACGTTAAACAAGTCCTCATTGGATAAATTCGCATTCGAAGACCACTTTTTAGAATTAATGACACATTACGAATTAACCATGAACTATTTTAGAGCATTGCATCAATCCCATCCTTAGAACTAAGCTTGAAAAGAACAATCATTTAGTTCATCATCGTTCTAGCAAGCCTTTATTTCTATAATACAATCTTTTACAATATGAAATAAAAACTTTTACCTTGAATGAGACTTGGTTTACGGGATTTTTCTTAGCAATGCTTCTTTAATAAAAATATCCAGAACTTTATTAAATTTTGTAATTATATTACATGTGCCTAAATTTATGCCTAAATCAATGTGACATATTCCTGTTGGCTGTAGCCAAAGGACCCACTTTTTCACAAATTAACAAGATCATGCCAAATAAGTTTAGGCATGAAATTAAGCATACAATTGGGTCTTCTCATCATTTTCTATTATTTTATTGGAAAATGATTGGGAAACCTAAATGTATGACTAATTTTATGCCTAAAGTGATGTGGAAGTGTTTTATTGGTTTGTGAAGTAGTGGGTTCATATAATGTTACCAATAAAGTGATGCCACATAAGATTAGGCATATATTTAGGCATACGAGTTAGGCATGTCAATCAATACTCTATTTTATTAGTAGGTGAAAAGTAACATAATTTAACCAGGCAGGGTGATCTAATGGTATAAGGCTCGTGACGAACCGACTATCATCACTAAAGTGTGAAATGTCTCAAGTTTGATTTCTGCTACTGCTAGGTATACACAACTATGAAGTGGCCATACATATCTGGGCCAACAAATTAAATAGATCAAGAGAATTTTTTTCCATCGCATAGATTATTTTCTCTATTTGGAAAAAAATAATTCAAATATAGACTCCTCGACTGCGCGATTACTCGATTCTAGTTTTTTTTGCTCGACTTCACTTTTTTTCACTGTACTCCAGTTTTATTTTTTGCTTGACTTCACTTTTTGTAAAAAAAAGTCATGAAGTCTAAAGGTCTGTTTGGGTCATTAACTCTACATATCTCTTGAAAAAAGAAGGTGTTACTCGGCTTGAGTATGTGCCACGACAGGTTTAAACCCAATGAAATTAGTCATCAAAAAATTGAAAACCATAATTACCAAAAAAAAAATCCTAAACTTCTTTTTAAACTCAATTGTTTAATTGAAATTATATCTTCTGTTCATATTTATCGTTTTGTAATACAATTTTAATACATTTGTTAGGAGTGTAAAAAACTAAAAAAAAAAAAGACGAGGCATGCTTTGGTTTTGATATTTTGTCAAAGCTACAGTTTATAGTTCAGTTTGGTTTGAAAAAAAAGAAAACCCAAAAATACAGAAAAAAAATTAATACATGTAATCTTCATGAAAGTGTCACTTAGGACTCACAAACACTTATCTTCTCCGATTTCTCGTGCTCACTAATTTTTATTGTAAATATTATGTCACTTTACAACAATTAAACAATTCTATTACAAGTTTTTTAATGGTCATTACTTTCTTGTTGTCATTATTGGTGTCATTTTATTCTCAAGACTTATAAGTTTTAGTTTATGATACATTCAAATTTAAACATTAAAAAGACCAAAACTGAAACAGAACGGGTTTTGAAAAGCACTGATCCGAGCAATTTCTGTTCAGTTTTAGTTTTATCCAAAGATCGAGCCAAACCGAACCAAGCTCGCCTTACGTCTTATCATTTTTAGTTCGCAACCAATATTTATTATGTTAATGTCACTTATATCAAGCAAATACAAATGCCCATCTTCTTCTTTTTCTTCTTCGAACATCACTAATGCACATGTTTAATAAACCCATTGACTATCTTCCATGGATTAGGGTTCTTATAAATAAAGTTTGCAAAGTCGGAAGATATTGTATAAAAAGATCTAATCAGAGATAACATATTATTAGTAATTCCATTCATGTCGTAGCATGACAACGTTGTTAAAGTAGATAGAGCGGCTTATTTACCCTGTAACGCTCTATCCCCTGTACTATTTTCTAGCCTCTTGATAGTTTTTTTTTTTTTTAAATCCAATTGCTATATGAAATACAAAAAAAAAACATTGTAGTAATGTAATCTCGTGAAAATCAACATTTAAGCTATTCATATAATAATAGAATTCAACTAGGACACAATTGTTTACAAATGATAATGATCAAGTACAAAGGCTACGAGAAAATATATTTCCACTAAATAGCGTCTTTATGTAGGCAATTTATTCAAGCATGTATAAATCAAGTTTCATGGATATCGAGTACCATAATAGATGCCACAAGCAGAAAATTGTTTCTGTTTGTTTTGCAGATGATTTGATCATGTTTGCTTGTGGTGATGTTGCATCTGCCACGTTCTTGTGGAGGCGTTGGATGAATTTAAATGTGCTTTGGGTTTGATGCCCAATATTCCTGAAAGTACCGCTTTCTTATTTTCAATGTTGTGAATCATGTTAAGGCTACAATTTTGCAACTTATGCCTTTAATGGAAGGTACGCTCCCAATTAAATATCTTGGTGTTCCTCTTATTTCATCAAGATTACTTTATAGATATTGCAAGGTTTTGGTTGAAAGGGTGCAAAAGAGGATTCATGATTGGAAAAATAGATATTTGTCTTTCGCGGGCAGGTTACAACTTGTTCATTTTGTTTTATCGTCGTTGCATGGTTATTGGGCGTCAGTTTTCATTTTGCCTACTGCAATTATTTATGATATATAACAGCTGTTGATGTGTGGCTTCCTTTGGTGCCAAGGGGACATGAAACGTGGTAAGGCAAAAGTATCATGGGACTCAGTTTGTTTGCCTAAAGAAGAAGGTGGTCTCGGTAATCGTAGACTTGAGCCTTTTAACATAGCTGTAACACCCCCAAAAATTATGCAGCGGAAGAAAATGTTACTGGTGTGCTACTCAATTGGATCACAACACATATTGAATAACAGATTTTCCTTAAAATATTTCATTTATTGTAGTAAACAAAGTTTACATCATTGTTTTAGTGCGGAAATATAGGCCCATAAAAGAATTTGAGTGGTCCCCAAACTATATAAGAGTCGTCTATGACCATGTCATGCCATTGCCTTGCGCCTCCAAAGTTTAGCTATCGCCAATTTTCAAAAAAAAGTTCGAAAAGTATCTTTCAGATCATTCTGATGGCGTCTGAATTAAGACCTAATGGCTTCAGGATGTCTTCAGTAAAAACTTTCCTGATTTTTATCTATTTTGAATAATTATTTTTGAAAAATTACCATTTTTAAATTCTAGATTTTCCTATAGGTTATTTTCATTTCATTCTACACATATTTTATACGTATTTGTTTTATTTTTAGTTTTGTTTTCATGTTTAGAGTCAATGCAAAATTTATGTAATCTCCCAACCAATTTTTTGTTTGAGTATAGTCGTCTTCGTCTTTAACTAAATGTTTTAATTGGATGAGGATGGTCTTTTGATGATTCTTATATGCAGATTAACCTTACATCACCATTTTTCATTCATAACAAGCAAATCAGGGGAGTACTAGTTTCTTTTGCTTTTAACATCTTTTTGGGTACTTATTAAAACATTGGGGATAATGTTCATTTTAAGTGTAGGTAGGGTTTCAGAAGCGTTAGAAAATTCTTTCGGCATTTGTATTTGTCTTGTATGCAAAATAATTTTCAATTTTATGAAACTTAGTCTTTTTAGGTAATTTTAGCACCAATTCAAAAAAAAATTGTGGTATTAACTTGTGATATTAGTCTTAAGCGTCTCATGGATAGGATTTATAAGTAAACATAAATACCCCATTACTCAAATATCAACTCAAAAAGGGAGGACATTAGCCTTGTCTTTTATAGCATTCATTTTTAATGATTTTGTTCTACTGAGTGTAGTTGTAGTGTATATATTCTCGAACTTGCTTTAGTGATACATCTCGAGACCGCTTGTGAGACCACAATTGTATGATTATAATTTACTAAGTGATAAGTGGCCAATAGGATTAAACCTTGTTTTTAGCTGGTGTTTTTGTTTATTAAACTTCATTGGTCATTTAATTTTCCCCTACCTTTTTGTTGCGCTCAATTTTATTGCAAGATACATTAGATCAAACTGCTGAGCCTATCCTTTCATCTTGTTTACACTCCACTAAAAAAAATGTTGCACCCAAATTGTCCTAGCCCACATCTGTTGTGCTTATGTGTTTAAACCTTAGTTAGTTATCTTGATAATTATATGTTGTTAAGTCAAATTGTATATACAGTTTTGGGATAATTGAGACTCTAGGTAGTATTTATTTATGTAGAAATGGAGAAGAAAGAAAGATTATTACCCCAAAGTCTTGGAATATGTATTAGTAATTAATGTGTATTGATCATTCTTAATTGGGTCATCTACTTTATGATTATGTTTCAAGTTCAAAGTTTAAGTTCATGTTATTAGTTTATGTTTATGTTTCTAGCAGATCATGTTTTGTAGGGAAAAAATGTATTTGAAAAAAAAAATGAAAAAAAAAGAGAAAGAAAAATAAAAAATGATGAAAAGAACATAAGGACTGTCGTCATGCTATTTGTAAAGTTAAGAAAAGTACATCAAGAGTCATTGTTTAGTTTGTATTTGTTTTGAGTTTTGAACTGGCAGAAGTGGAATTATTTAGGTAATTAACTTTTCAAAAAAAAAAAAAAAAAAAAAATCCTATATCCCCTACATATTATTCCTTACCTTAAGCCTTAAGTTACAACCCTAAAAACACCTATTTGATAGTTATTTCTAGATGCTTACGCCAAAGTGGTGTAGGTTTGATTCTTTATCAAGCCTATGATTTATTTATGCATTATGACATGGTAACTTAAGTGATTTTTTATTTCCTTATTGTTATTTCATTTGTATACACCCGAGGGATATGAGTATCCAAACAATTATTATGTGAGGTGCTAGTCTTATACTTTTGTAGTTGAAATTGTCAAAAGTGTATCGTCTAATGAGTTTTGTCATGGATTATTTTTATATTAATTCAAATACCCCTAATTTGTACTATTGTATAAGTTAAAACTTTATTTGCTTGAGGACAAGCAAATTCTATGTATAAAGATATTTGATGATGTGCAAAGTAGTATCATTTTTAAAGGTCATTTAATCATTCATTTCATGCACTTTGTTTCATTTAGTTCTTAAAATCCTTTCTATTTAACTTTTAGGTATTTGGGAATGGATTTGTTGGAAACATAGAAGTTTTGAGATCGTTTTAGATGAAGAACGGATGAAAAAGATAAAGTTTCAAGTTCACCACCGACATTCTGAAGCTGTCACCAAAAGTGCTCAGGAAGTGGATTTTTGCTATTTTTCGCGGCAATCGGTAAGTGAGACGGCCATCCTAATGTCATCACAATCCAAGCATGATGCCATCACAATCTATAACCTGACGACGTCACAACAAGTCGAAGGACAGAAACCCTAATCGAAGAAGGCGAGCTAACGGCGTCACACCTGAAGGCTGACACTGTCATAACCGAAAATCTATATATAGTTTTGCATTGTTTTTCTAATTCACGCAAAATTATTGGGAGCTAAACCCTCTATGATTTTGGTGACGTTTTTACTCTTTTCCAGCCTTGTAAACATCATATAACATCAAGATAAGTTTATGTTTAATCATTTAATCATGTTCATTGTTGGTTTTGATTATGTCATATTCATTCTTGATTGCTATGTTAGGCTAAACCACTTAGTATTTATCTAGGATTGTATGAAATTTGTTAATCAGTATTTCTATTTGCCTATTGATTCTTTAATTGAGTGCATGTATTTGTTAGGTAGTTAAAAACTCGTTAGAGAATCCGTTCTAGCTTTAAAGTTAGCTAAAGAAAATTAACTAAATACCTGAGTGATAGGTTAACTATCCATCCGTATCGGTTAATCTACATTCCCCTTTAGTTAGAATTGGTTCTTTCATGCATGTTAGATAGTTATTGGTGTGTCAAATTCATCCGTACCGGAGACACATTAGGCTATCAATGGCATAGAATTATGGTTAATAAATCCACATGGTTGGTAATAGGAATTTCAAGCATTCAATTAATCAAAGTGTGACAAATCAATAGATAGAATTAGAAGTAAGCAAAGGCATAGAATTGTGGTTAATAAATCCACATGGTTGGTAATTAGGAATTTCAAGCATTCAATTAATCAAAGTGTGACAAATCAATAGATAGAATTAGAAGTAAGCAAAGGGTAGTGCACCCTAGATAAATATGCCTTTCTTCTCCCATAGTTTACACCAATTTACTTTTATCGTGTTATTTACTTTTCTCGCATCTTAGGTTAATATTAATTTAAAACATTTCTCTTCAAAACCCGAATTTTTACTTGCTTTTCATTAAATACAAAATACCGAAGATACTCTTCAACCGTCTTTAGATCAAATTGTCATACTTTATGAACCTACATCACTATTCACATAGAGAATGTTCTTTTCTCAGTTTTGCCTATACTACACTACAATTGTTTTTTTTTTTGGGTAAAGGGCAGTAATCCTGCACCCTGGTAAATATATTAACCAAATAAACGTTTAAGTACAATGTATATGAGTGAAATCCCATATATCAGCCCGTTACATAGGCATAGAGCTTACATAACAAGATACTTCCTATTTTCTAAACAAGAAAACAAACCACTACTCAAATGATAACAAATGACACAACGAAATAAGATTACTTCCTAGGACCTTGAAACTTTGTGCCGTACATGGCATTAAAGGCATCCAAATTCCCAGGAAGATCACGAACCTGCTTTGCATAGTCATCGAATTCATAGTCATCATACTCATCTTCAAACTCTTGGCCACCGCCAAATATATTAGCAGACTCATCAAATGGGTTAGCAACAACCTCATCTTCAGAATCAGACACCTCAATCTCTCCCACTTTAGAAAAAGGGTTAGCTCTCTTAGTAGAAGAGGTAGACGGAATAGGTTGACCATCATCATCCACAAGAGTAGCTTTCCCATCAATAATTAGTTTTTCAAGCTTACCAATTTTCTCAACTATGGGAGTAGAACCAACATCTATTGTTCCCATTGAATCACTCACAAGCGGAACATGTGATGTATAACCAGTCTTAATCGACTCATCCTCATTAACCTCCATTGTACGACCAATATCCACATTTGTATCGTCCATATTAAGAGCATCATACTGATTAGACGTAGTGATCCTGGTTCCACTCGAACTAGCCACATTAGAAGCCATCGTCTTACCGACATTTACTTTCTTGGGTTCAGGAGGAGGCTTTTTGGGCCGATATTCAAAATGCTTGCCCACCACAGATTTAGTAGAACCTCCTCGACCCGGATTCGGCCCAACTTGTTTTCCCTTCTTCTTATTGTTAACAGTCTGAAAACCATCACTTACGTCCTTATGAGGTTGAGCAGTCGGAATCACAACCTTAGGATAATCCACCAAAGTATGTCCAAATACCCGACATTTCTCACATCTAGGCGGTTTCCATTCATATTCAACACGGATCTTCTCAATAGTCGAACCCGTACCATCAAGTAAAGGAATCTCGACAGTGAGGCTGTCCCTAAGAACCTCATCCGACTTCACTTCAATCATACACCTAGCAAAACTACTACGGCCCCAAGATTCTTTGCACATTTGACTAGTAAAAGCATCTAACCTTTTGGGCGTACCAATCAATGTAGCAAGAAGACTGAGCCCGTCATCAGAAAACATAGCTAAAGGAACATCATGGAATTTAACCCACACCGGAATGTTAGTCAAATCCTCTTTAAGCAAGTTGGTGTTCAATGTCCATGGTTTAAGAATAATAGGAACATTACGAATCAACCAAGGACCATTATCAAGAACATCATCAACGCCTTTTTTCGAATTAAACTTGAAGAAGAAGAATCCCTTAGCGTTCATCATAACCTTTTGTAAACCATACTTAGCCCACGTATTGCGAACATAATAGTCAACAACAGGGAAAGCAAGGCGTTGACCAAGGAAGTATCCGTAGAGAGTATTCTCAAACCTCATGTTCACCTCTTCCACCACTTTCATTGGGACTGAAAGGTCAACATCATCCTTCTTTTTGCTGCATTCTAGCCTCCGAAAATTAGACACGTGTTTCTGGGATTCATTAGAAGCAACACCCGCGTAAGAAACCGACTTAACTCCATTACCACTAGTAGTAACAACCTTGGGTGCATTAGGATCAGAAGTAACACAATGAGTAGTACCATACATATGGGATTGCATAGCCACATCAAAACTCGATGGAGGAGTATTTGCTGAATAAACTTTAGTACCATTCGACTTAGATTGAAGCCCAATACCACTCGAATTGTTCACATCAGAAGATGAAGCCATCTTAGCAATATCACTGTCAATTTTATTCATTGCTTCATCAAAGTTCTGATGCGCATTAGCAATCAATTGCTCCACACTAGGCTGTTGTGAAACATTAGAGGCCGAATCAGAAGCAGGTGTATCATGGCTTTGCTCCAAATCATCCAAAACAACCTTATCCTTAACCTTATTCACGTTATCAGCCCCATCACATTCTATATGATCAACAAGACTCTCGTTCTGACCAGTACTCCCATCATCATTGCATGTATTCAACCGTGCATCAAGTTCATCATCCTTTTGCAACCCAACTTGATCAGCCAAGTTAGATGGTGCATCAATAGTTTGCGAACCACTAGTTTGATCGGCCAAACTAGTAGAAGACCCCACATCTCTAGTGCCCTTACGAGCACTATTCTTGTTGAAGAAACCTTTTTCCATCCCTCTTAAACCCTCAACCAACCGAACCAAAACACCACAAACAAGTACCAATCAACCAGCTAGCATCAAAAAAGATAAAACCCAAGGACAATCAAAAAAGATAAAACCCTAACTGAAAAAGTTAGGGTTTTAAGCGTAAGCACCAAAAAATCTAACCTCCAGCCATGTAATCAATCAACTAATGAATTGTAATTTTGATAATCGACTAATCAGTAGAAGCGATACCCTAACAATATATTGAAACCAATTAGAAAATCCTAAGTCGGTTTGGAATTATAACTAACCCTAAATCGATTTAACCAGAAAACTACTAAAAACAATATGATATAGGCAACGAATTAGAACAAGTAATGATTGAAAAGAATACAAATCACTAGCTTAAACAATTCGAAGCAGAAACATACGATTTGAAAGAGCTGTTTTGGAGGAGCGATTAGGGATATTAGGGATATTCACTACACTACAATTGTTAAATACACTGTCTAGGGTTGTTAAACTTCGGTGTTGCAACTGCCGCATCAGTTACATTTCCAATGGATTCAGAGTTGGTGTAAAAGTTCAAGTTTCTTGATCTTTCAAAAGTTCTTTTTGTGTATTTTGTAGCATGGTATCGTACGTGTTGTAATGTTCTCATGTTGCTTTGGCTGCTGTTGTGTAATGATAAGGTTTTAAAAGGTACCATTTTGAGGGGTCATTTAAGTCCTTATTTGATCACTTTTGTATCCGTTATTGCTTAATATCGTTCCTTTTCACTTTTTAGGTCTCGTGAAGGCAAAATGCTGGAATGGCACTTATTTGGACGAAAAGGCGCGAATATATGAAGAAAATGGCCAAAGTCGAAATCGAGACACTCACAGTCGCTGAATGTAGAAGGCGACGGCGTCAGGAGCTATTTGCGACGCCGTCGGAGAATTATTGTGACGGGTCAGAACTCAAAACTCGTGTTTTCAAGAGACGGCGTCTAGTTGTGAAAGAGTAGGCCGTCGCTACTCAGACGGCCTAGATGCGATCCAGACGACGTCAGAAGCTGAAGAGGACGGCGTCACGGACATAAGGTGACGTCGTCGCAAGGTTAACGTGGCCAAGACGAAACCCTAATGGCGGCGACACGACGGCGTCACTAAACATAAGGTGACGCCGTCGCAATTGTAATCTTATATATAGAATCCGAATTTTTCAGTCTTTGTGTGGAGAGTCTTTGGAGTAAAAACCTAAAACCGAACCTAAGGTGTCTTGTACAGTATTTTAGGGTTTTTAACCCTATCTTACACCAAGATAAGTCTTTGCTTCATTAATTCAATTATGTCTTTGATTATTTGTGTGTATGCTTGCATGTTCTCCATGTCCGGCTAATTTATTTGTGTGTTTGCTTAGGAAGTATGAAACTTAATTATTAAATATTGATTGGTTGTTTCTTATCTTAGTTGATTAATGATCTAGTAATGCGATAGGTCATTCGTTGTGTACTTAATGCTTGATTCATCTTTGTGAACCCTAGAGTATGATTACCTGAGTGATTGTAGTCTAAACCATCCGAAGAGCGCCTTAGAGTAGGAGTCTATAATCTCTAAGTGGATTTGTAGACAAGACCCTTTGGTAAGTTCAAAGAGTTAGGGAGAAACGCATACCCTACAACTTTAAAAACACAACGCAACTAGGAATAAGACGTGACACTCAACCATCAATAGGAGATAATTAAGGAGTAATACAAACTAAGTAAACACATCTTTAAACTATCATACGAGCACACATTAATTAGACATAGACTCCCACAACCTTAGTTTAGATAATTAGATAATAGTAGAGTAATCGGTAGAAATACCAACCCCCCAAATCCAATATCCGAGATTCGTACCTTTCCATTTTCATAAAATATAAAAAGATAAAAAATAATCTTCCTCAACCTTAACCTTAGCGTAGTAACTCCCTACTAGCATTCCTATTCCCCTTGAGAACGATATCAATACCCGTGGCTTACCCTAATTACTACACTACAACGATTAGGTTCACTGCCTAGGGTGTTATAAAACTTGCTCGAAGAAAAGGAAGTTCCTTTGACCCCGAACGACGCGTGTAGCGTTATCAAGTTTTTGGCGCCGCTGCCGGGGAATAGAATAGCTAGTTAGTAGTCCACCTCGTTTAGGTTTCTTTGCTTGATTCCTATCAAGTAAATTTTTCTTATTTTTTTAGATTTCTCTTAGTCTATCCCCCTTCTTCGTAACCTTTGTTAGTAATTCCATCACTTTTCATCATGGAAGGTGATAACCCACTACCCTTCATCAACATACCACCAAATGACCCGCCAAGAGCCCGTACTCTTGGTGAATACTCAAGACCAAGCCACTTAGGCTATAGGAACACCATTGAGCTTCCCGACCAAGCCCAAACTACGGCCCTGCGATCCGACACCATCCGGTTGGTGCAAAACGGATGTGCATTCCATGGACTTCGTTCCGAAGATCCAAATCAGCATCTGAGGGATTTCCTCAAAATCGTCGATTCCATCGACCTTGATGCTACTACTCGGGAGACCACGCGCCTGCGTCTCTTCCAATTCTCTCTACGGGACCAAGCTAGTAATTGGCTTGAGCGACTTCCCGCCGGCTCCATCTCAAGTTGGGATGATCTTACTTCTCGCTTCCTTGCTCAATTTTTCCCACCGGGGAGAACTACTAAGCTTAGGCGAGACATCTTGACATTCCAGCAGCTCCAAGGTGAGTCTCTTTACAAAGCATGGACTCGATTTAAGGAATTACTCCGTAGACTTCCACACCATGGCATTGATCTTTGGCTTCAAATCCAAATCTTCTATGATCATACCGATTTCATCACTCGACGATCCATTGATCGAGCTGCCGGTGGAAGACTCAGCGACTTTAATGCAGAGCAATCTTGGGATATCATAGAGGAGCTCGCCGATCAAAACTACGAAGATTGGAGTGAATCTCCCAAAACTCCGATTAACGTAGTTAATGCCATATCCACTCCTCCTGAATCTCCCGATACACTCGAAG
Source organism: Chrysanthemum seticuspe (assembly GCA_019973895.1). Lineage (NCBI taxonomy): Eukaryota > Viridiplantae > Streptophyta > Magnoliopsida > Asterales > Asteraceae > Chrysanthemum > Chrysanthemum seticuspe. The sequence continues at coordinate 198,580,466 of BPTQ01000004.1, read as the reverse complement.
AGCAATTGAGTGCCATCGAGAGAGGAATTGATTATCTTATGGAAAGGCAGAAAAGAGCACCTGTACAAATTCCTCGAGAGATCGTCAAATCCGCCCACTCCACCAACCACTCCACACCTCTTTCGGAATCTCCAAGTCGCGAGCAAAACCCAAGTTCCGCAAGGCGCTTCCGTTCCACTTCCCCAATACCACTTTCACCAAGCTTCAAAGATCAAATGAGGGAGTATATGGCAGCTCATACAGAGAGATTAGCCAAATTTGAAGAGGAGGTTTATAGGCAGAGAGAGGAAATGCAAGCAAAAATGAAAGAAATGATGGATTTGGTAATTGAATTTACCAAAACAAGGGCTCCCGAAAAAGTGCTCGTAAGAAGCAATGATTGCCCTCCCACTTCATTCGTAAACGCCGTTTCCATCATGCCTGAGAATGCAAGGGTTGAGATGTGGAATACTGAGGAAAGCACGAAGGATGAGTCCATGCCTAATGATGAACCTGAGACCATTGAGTACTACCTTAAGCATGAAATTAACAAGAAAACCATTGCAAACCAAGTAAACAACTTTAGGTACAATGAAGTTCTTAGGGATGCTCTTGAAGGAAAGATGACGGAAGAAGAATACGATGCTTTACCTATGGAACCTCTGTATGAGTTGGTCATAAAAAAACCGTTAACAAGAAAACGAAACACCACAGGGAATTTCGTGATACCAGTTAGCATCGGTGACATGGACAATATAAATGCCTTGGCCGATCAAGGGACCGATGTGAACATAATGCCATTGTCAATCTATAATAAGCTAACTAATGAGAAACCAGCAAAAACCGACCTTAGACTTTCCCTAGCTAATCATACTTATGTCCATCTCGTAGGAATCGCTGTTGATGTTCTAATTGAGGTAGCTAACATCGTTTATCCAGTGGATTTCGTGATCATTGATGTTGAGGAAGATGAAAACGTACCTCTCATTCTTGGGACGCCATTCCTGGCCACCGCCAAGGCAACCATTAAATGCGGAGAAGGCATCATGATACTCAAAAGCGGGAAGGGGTACGCTAGAATACCCATCGTCCCACGATATCCTCTTAAGATCATGGAAATGATTACTGGTGGAAATCGAAAAGCCCCGGATAACAATGTTAAGAAGAAGAAGAATGACTGGGAAAAAGGGCTTAGAGACTTTATGGTTCAAGGATTGTATGCGACATTATGGAAACCCGATAAAAAGTTAAGAAGCAATCCTACCTCATTACCTAAGGTACAAAAGGACCCTAAGGAATTTATACAGGGAGAAAAAGTGCTCTTGTATAGGTCCCGGATAAGGGCATTACGAGGAAGAAGCAAACCAAGATGGTTTGGGCCTTTCACAGTTAAGGAGACCAATTTAAAAGATAAAACCGTAGCCATAATTGACAGCGTTGGCAAGGAATCCACGGTGAGCATAAAGCGTCTACACCCTTTCGATGAAGGGAAAACAAAGAGTCAAGAGAACGGTGGTGAGAAAACGTAGGAGCACGACTATGAGTCTAGCTACAAGACTCTTAAATAAAGAAAAGCGCTTCGTGGGAGGCAACCCATGCTTAATTGTTTGCTTGTTAGTGTCATATATCTTTTATTAATTGTTTACCCTCATGTTTAAATTTGTAAAAATGCTTTATTTTGTTTTTAACTTCGTCTTAATTACATATAAAGGTATTTTACATAAGGGATAAGTGTAGGGAGGATTACACACGTTTTCAAAAGAAACGTAAACATGAGAATAACAATTAACTAAAAGATATATATGTTTGTTTGTTCGAGTCAAATGCTTGTATCGAGTCATAATGAATGTTTTGCAGAAATTTTTCCAGATTCTAAAGATGTAAATTTTCCAGAAATTTTTCCAGAAAATCGCAGACCAGTTTTTGTCAGGATAACCTGACGGCGTCAGGATTGCAACCTGACGGCGTCAGGAAGGAGTAAAAACATCAGATTACTTTTTCTCGTTTTCTGAGCTACTTATAAATTTTTGGAATTTTCCAGGTCTTAATTTTCTTAGAAATTCTGTAAACATCCATTCCACAAGCATTATATCCTAGTTTAAATCGAGTCTTATATATATTATTACCGCCGATTTTACGCGAAGGTTTCGTTTGTTTTCTTCAAGTGTGCAGGTTTAGTTTGTCAAGAAGAAGTTACATAAGATTGGAGGAGCTTTTCACGCAATAATTCTTCTTGAAAAGAATTTAACCACCACTTTACACGGATCCTACCGAGCTAATCAGGGGAGTATTAGTTTCTTTCGTTTTTAATTACCTTCTTTTATCATAACTTTGATACTTTCGGGGAACATTGGGGACAATGTTCAGTTTAAGTGTAGGGAGGGAAAATAAAACGGGAACTTTGAAACTATGCTTATCCTTGACTATTTGCTTTGTTCAATTGTGATTGTGTAATAAACCATGAGAAAATGTCGGTTAGGGTAATTTTGGCACTAAATTTAAAATTTTTCATGACATATAGGAGTGGGCCATTAGTCTTAACAAAAGCGTCTCACGAATAGGAAGTTATATGACTAGCACAAAAACCCTTTACCACCCAAATTCCACCCAAAATGTGAGGATCGCCCTTAGATTAGTAGGAATTAAAGCATTCATCTTTAATGCTTAGAGTGTGAACCGGTAGTATATTAGATTCTAGAACTTGTTTTGTGATGCATTCCGAGATCGCAAGTGAGGCTACACTTGTGTAGTTAGGAATAACTAAATGATAAGAGGCATTAGGATAACCCTTGTTTGATACCTGTAATATAATTACTTCTTCCGCATCGGTTGAGTAATTCCCCCACACCCTTTGCGTTGTACTCATCTTTAGTACACGATACCCCTAGTTAACCCCTCAGAGCCTATCCTTTTCGCGGTTCTCGTGATATTTCGGTTTTTCCGGAATATCAATGAAGAGCATTGTTTACACCCCACCCCCAAATATACACCCAAATCGCCTTAGCCTACCCCTTATGCACTCACTTTTAGTGCAAATGTTTGTTATCACCCTAAACCCTTAGTTCAATTATCTAGTTGCTTGCATAAGTTGCTAAGTCGAGTCATATCCTTTGTATACAGTTTTGGGATGATTGAGATTCATGGGAAAAGTTAAAGTTTATGAAATGACGGGAAGGGAACGTTAAATTCAAATTCCCTTTGTTTACGTAATAATGTACCCCAAGTGTTTTGATCTTTTCAAATCGGGTCAAATTAGTGTTAGAGTAATAAAAACTCAAGTGTAGGGATATGCTTATAAATCTCTAGTATTTTGATGTTATCTTAGAGGATGGTAGAGTAAAAGTGTATGAAAAAAAAAAAAAAAAAAAAAAAAAATCGAAAAAAAAATAGAAAAAGAGAAAAAGAAAAAAAATAGAGTGAAAAAAAAAGAAGATATATATATATACGGGCTACCATCCTACATCTATCTTTAAATTTATGTTTGTTTATTTCAGTTATCTAGAGTTTAGAAGTGTCGAGTCTTGGCTTAGCAACGCCATTCTTTATATGCATTTAACATAGAGATTTTTGACTTGCCACCACTAAATAGCCTATCCCACCAAACCCTTATTTCCCTACCGTAAGCCTAACATTACAACCCTTTAAAAGACCTCTTTGATAGTCTTTCCTAGGTGCTTACGCCAAAGTGATGGAGGTTTGATCTATTCTCAAGCCTATGGTAATCTATGTACTAGGACCGGTTAATGAGTGTTTATCTTCCATTTCCTATATTGTTATATTTCATTTATACACCTGAGAGAGATGTGAGTATCCAAACACCCCATGTGAGGTGCTAGTATGTAATTTCCGTGCTTGTTATGACTTTTGCGGGGCTTATATGTGTTGTGGACCGTTTTGAATTAATGCTGAACGACCCCTAACTTATAAATTAATTGGCTAAAAGCACATTTGCTTGAGGACAAGCAAATAACAAGTGTAGGGATATTTGATAAGGTTTTAAAAGGTACCATTTTGAGGGGTCATTTAAGTCCTTATTTGATCACTTTTGTATCCGTTATTGCTTAATATCGTTCCTTTTCACTTTTTAGGTCTCGTGAAGGCAAAATGCTGGAATGACACTTATTTGGACGAAAAGGCGCGAATATATGAAGAAAATGGCCAAAGTCGAAATCGAGACACTCACAGTCGCTGAATGTAGAAGGCGACGGCGTCAGGAGCTATTTGCGACGCCGTCGGATAATTATTGTGATGGGTCAGAACTCAAAACTCGTGTTTTCAAGAGACGGCGTCTAGTTGTGAAAGAGTAGGCCGTCGCTACTCAGACGGCCTAGATGCGATCCAGACGACGTCAGAAGCTGAAGAGGACGGCGTCACGGACATAAGGTGACGCCGTCGCAAGGTTAACGTGGCCAAGACGAAACCCTAATGGCGGCGACACGACGGCGTCACTAAACATAAGGTGACGCCGTCGCAATTGTAATCTTATATATAGAATCCGAATTTTTCAGTCTTTGTGTGGAGAGTCTTTGGAGTAAAAACCTAAAACCGAACCTAAGGTGTCTTGTACAGTATTTTAGGGTTTTTAACCCTATCTTACACCAAGATAAGTCTTTGCTTCATTAATTCAATTATGTCTTTGATTATTTGTGTGTATGCTTGCATGTTCTCCATGTCCGGCTAATTTATTTGTGTGTTTGCTTAGGAAGTATGAAACTTAATTATTAAATATTGATTGGTTGTTTCTTAACTTAGTTGATTAATGATCTAGTAATGCGATAGGTCATTCGTTGTGTACTTAATGCTTGATTCATCTTTGTGAACCCTAGAGTATGATTACCTGAGTGATTGTAGTCTAAACCATCCGAAGAGCGCCTTAGAGTAGGAGTCTATAATCTCTAAGTGGATTTGTAGACAAGACCCTTTGGTAAGTTCAAAGAGTTAGGGAGAAACGCATACCCTACAACTTTAAAAACACAACGCAACTAGGAATAAGACGTGACACTCAACCATCAATAGGAGATAATTAAGGAGTAATACAAACTAAGTAAACACATCTTTAAACTATCATACGAGCACACATTAATTAGACATAGACTCCCACAACCTTAGTTTAGATAATTAGATAATAGTAGAGTAATCGGTAGAAATACCAACCCCCCAAATCCAATACCCGAGATTCGTACCTTTCCATTTTCATAAAATATAAAAAGATAAAAAATAATCTTCCTCAACCTTAACCTTAGCGTAGTAACTCCCTACTAGCATTCCTATTCCCCTTGAGAACGATATCAATACCCGGGGCTTACCCTAATTACTACACTACAACGATTAGGTTCACTGCCTAGGGTGTTATAAAATTTGCTCGAAGAAAAGGAAGTTCCTTTGACCCCGAACGACGCGTGTAGCGTTATCATGTAACTGACATGAGTTTCTTTTTGACTAAGTATGATTTATGACCTTTTGACCGATTAATCCAAGGTGTTTGAATTTACCGCCGCAAAGACTCAAACCTAGGAAAGCCTTCACTTTTCATGAGGTTGGCGTGACCATTTCAAGGTTGTTTACGCCGAAGAGGAATTGAACTTTAGACCTCATACATCTTAGAGTAATAGTTACAATCCTTTTTACCACTAAGCCACCCGTGAGTTGTTCGTTACTAACATGTTCTAATAACTTTCGAAGTTAAAATAATAAACATTATAACAAATATAGAATAAAAACTGTTATTTGCCACTTTATTTAAGCACACTAGAATAAGCAGTGAAATATTTATTACAACCTTTGAGATGAATAATCATAAATAAAAACAACGCTTCACTGAACGATTCCCCCACTCGTAGCATTTGTCTCCCTGAATTTCCGTTCTTCCGAGAGTTTTATCGCCAAACTACATTAAAAAAAAACATGCATTAAATAGCTGTGCCTTACTATATTATTAAACAGGATTTTTACCAAAGTTATGTAGCAAGAGTAAAATGGTAACTTGGTAGTACTTTTTCAGTGCTTCACGGATCGTGCCACCGTCTGGGATTGGTTCGACGACACCACTATCGGAATTCACTCGAGAAACCGGGCGATCGAGTAAACCTTCTCCGACTTTCACTAAGTCGTTTAAATTTTTGGTGGTTGCTATGTCCACTGAAGCCAAGTCACCAGTCAATGTATCGTCCTATTTTATACAAGGAGGTAGACACGAACTTTAGATGGTTTATCTGAGGCAAGTGATTGATTACTAGAATAGATAAAAAAAGAATTATCACGTTTCTGAGTATAGATTGCGGTTTTCTTGTTATACACGTTTTTATGAAGTATAAATATCCCATTAATTTGCTACTCAATTCATAGATGTTATTTCAAATTATGTCTATGTAGGTGCAATTGATTACTACATTTCCGAGATATGGGAAGGGTACCTGAATGCGAAGATAATTATTAGTAGAATTGAGGGCTTCAAAGACGACGTCATTGTGAAAAGCAACCAAATCGGAACTCGCTTGAGTGAATGCATCTATCAAAGGAGCCGTACCTTGATTGAGTAACCACTCGACAACTCCCCATTTTGCGGCCATTTTTGCATCAAATCGAGGTTGTTGCTTCTGTGTTCCCGTCCCCAGAGATATCATGAGATACCGTCTTAAATCCATAGGCGTAATTTCAGGGAAATTCGGATCTTCTTTCATAACTTGCCTTGTCACTTCCCCTATCGCAACCAAAGACTGCCAATCGATCGAGACACGATAAGATTAAGTTTCGGTTTATGTATCTATTGTCACATTGTTAATTAGTAGTTGTATTTGGAGCATGAAGAGAGTCAGTTCATTTGTGCACCATAAGGATTTTCTTAATGCACAGGAGTTGTAAGCTTGATTTCACTATAACAAATATGCATGCTAATTAGCATTGTAGAATAATGATAATTAGTGGCCCGCCCGGGAGAATTTGCGCCCGCTTTATGGAACATCACAATTAACATGCAAAGTCATCTCGTCTGAAACCAGATGAGGTATATGCCTGAGACTAGCTTCAAAGTTGCTTCACGTAGGGTTTACATGAAGAATCACAATCCCTTATACACCATTGGGTTATCATGTTTCAACTTCCAAACGAGAATAATTATTTTGGTAGTGGAGGGAACGAGAGGAGTCTTTTGGAGCAATGAAAAGATGGTACATGTGACTACAATGATTATGATGATGATTACTTTGATGATTGTGGTCTATTTGCGGCCCAATTAAAGGCTGCTGTCATCCATGAATTTAGACTTGGACATGTTGTTTTTCCTTTGGTTAGCATAAAGGTTGATGTGTCTTAGTTTATGCTTGGTTTTGTTTTGGTTTTCTAGTTGTGTGTAACTAGTTGAATCATTTATAGCCGGTCATGAATGATTTAAAGGTTGGTCAAATGGTTGCTAAAGGTTAATGTGGTATCTCAGCCACATTTCATTATATTTAACTGTTTTTTGGAGTAATATATTTTAAAGGGTGAAAGCATTTAAAAAAAAAAAAAAAAAAAAAAAAAAACTTCTACACTAGTAAAACCTATTTTTTGGAATGATTCATTTTCCGCTCCGACAAATCACACCGCTCTCTTTTCAGGTGGTCATTTCAACTTTTTAAACCCTTTTGAAAACTATTCCGATTAATATTTTGCGTGAGAAATTTTATATCAAGAATTTTCTTATTTAATTTATTTTGTTTAATTTGAGACACATTTTTAACATAAATAGTTATAAGTGGTATATATATATTGCATTTTAGACAATATGCATGTATTGTTTAAGGTCAAACCAATTCCTCACCCGACACGACTTATAGAGAACGATCAGCCATTTTCAACAGTTTGACCTCTTCATCAAAACACTTCTTTGCGCTAGTAAAAGTTATAGACCACACATAAGTATGTGCACTTCAATTTTTCCATGAACATCTGGCTGCACTATGTGCAGAAACAGTATTTCACTGATTCTTGGATTTGTACTTGTGCAAAGAGCGGATTCCATTAAAAAACTTAGGGGGCGCTTGGTTCAAATAGAGGAATAGAAATGGGAAAGGTACAGGGAATGCTAAGGAATGTAATGAGTATTACATTACCTCTAATTTCCATAACCCTCAATTTGTAGGGTAATGCTGCATTACCTTGGTTTGGGTAATGGTCCATTATATAATAGTATACCAAGCATAAGTAATGATTATCTTTCCCATTCCCCACCCTCTAATACATCCAACCAAGCATGCCCTTAGTCTTTTGCTTGTAGCTAGGTAATTGTACTCATTGCTCAAGAGTTGAAAAATATGATTACCGGGTTATTAGCTGCAACACCACCATCAATAAGGTTAAACTCTCGATCACCATTCTGAAAAAAGTGGGCAGGGAGGTATGTAGGTGCCGCCGATGTACCAATGCAAATATCTGATAATTGCACATTCAAGCTTGGCTCCCTTGGAACCTTTAATTAACAAATTATTAATGAATTTTAGTTTAATTGATATGGACTTTGTATCATCACCGTTCCAAACATAATCTACAATTAAATAACTTAAATAATTTTTAAAGTAAAATCTTAAGAAAATGGTGAACCACAATCAGTTTCAGGAAATAATAATTAATTTACAAATAAATAATTTTTAAATAAATTTATTTTTTTAAGACACCAGATAAAAGATATATGGGAATTTATATACAAGGAAAAATATATGTATCATGGACGAAAAATTAAATCAAATTACGCATTCAATATAATAATCTAGAAGAAAAATGCATACCTGAAATGAGCTAAAGATTGTGGGTTGCATATTCTTAATATCAAAACTAGGAATTACAACGTTAGTCAATGTCTGGCTTAACTTTGTGGTTCCTAGTATACCCGTTACAAGCTTCTTGAGGAACTTTCCATTGTATTTAGGTCCAAACAATGTCTTGATAAATTTAATAAACCCTGCAAAGGGACCACTATTTTGGCAACAAATTAAAAAATCAAAAGAAGAAAAAAACACATTAGGTAAAATCTAACTAAAATTCCAAATATATGGTGTGATTTGATCTCATGTGATAGCTCAACTATCTTACTTGTTATGATTTCTTATATAATTTGTTCACCTTCTTTGATTATAAAAAAAATATATATTGTAAACATGGAGTACAACTTACCCAACTTGTGGGAAAATCTTGGGACAATTATCAAGGTAAAATGGAACGATGTCTTTCGCAGCATACAACGGTCTGTTATTTGCGTTTGGAGCGGTTAGCATGACCGTAACAAGACCCCCTGTACTAGTTCCAGAAATAACATCAAAGTAATCTGCTAACCTTGCGTCTGCACCATCTAAATTCTGAGTGTATATACCACTTCATTAATCAATATTAACTTAAAGCAATAAATTTATTAACTCAATAGTCTGAAACAAATTTTTCATGATATCATGGACGGTTTTACTTCAAACTGCGGTGTTGGCGGAGCTATTAAGGGACCGGGAAGGGTCCCGGCCCCCCTAGGCCTAAGCTCGTTAGTGTATTTTTTCGCGATTTCAAGTGTATTTCCCAAAAAAAAAATTATTTCGGCCCTCCCATTTAATGTATTTCCTGAAAAAAATTTGTTTCGGCCCTCCCACGGAAAATTTTCTAGCTCCGCCATTGGCGGTGTACGTATCATGCGCTAATTGTCATTTTCATCCACGTGTTACATGAAATATGATTTCATGAAAAAAGCGTTCTTGGCCTTTAGAATCTAGTTAAAAGATACAAGCAATATAATGGCAAAAAAACAGGGTTTGTAAATTGTTTATGGTGATAATCTTGAGTCAAAAATGACCGAATCAGCGTTTTAGTAGCTACATTATGTTGTTTTAGAAATGTATGTATGTATATTTGCAGAAGTTATACCTGAAGTTCTGATTCGAGGGATTGGAGAATGACTCCTGGGATGATACCTCTTATTCCTCCACCATCAATATTAAGAATTGTTATGAGATTTCCGAAGCATGGAGGTCTGATTCGGCTAATAGAGCTTGCTGCGGTGGTGGTTTCACTTGTCATCTATAAGTTGTCAGAAATGCGAACTCTTTGATAACTTCCTCTGAAGTTTAAAAGAATTCTTTGTGGTAAGACTTTGAATAAGGTTCATATGCAAAGGCTGTTAAGTCTAGCTTTTATAAACATTCAGTAGTTCAATTGTAATAATATTCTAATTATGTTAAAATTTCATCACGTTATTTTACTTCACAAGAATTGCGCTTTTCTAATTAAATCACTTGATAACTTCATAACAACAGGTACTAGAAAAATAGAGGTGGTAGTATACACGGAAGTTTACTTTTTTGGGTAAAGGGTTCAATACACGGAAGTTTACTTAACATTAATTAATCTATATATATTCTCGTTTGTTGCAATGATTTTTTTTAAATAGGTTTCATAACACGAAATGTCATGCTTGAATTAATTTATCAAATATCTAATTAACTAGCTGAGACTTGATTTTTTTCTCATAAATTACTTTTGAGATAATCCATATATATTTTGTTTTAATCAAAATGTAGACCTTATATGTACATGAACACTACACGCAAGATATGATTGACTGCCAGTTTATAAACATATATGAAGTCTAAAAACCTACTTAATCTGATACTGTATAATTCATTCGGAAAACTAAAGACACACGCTTAACTATACATAGAATAATGTGGTAAGGTGGTTGCTGAAGTTTTCAGGGTTATGTTTAGTTGGAATCGTCAAATAGAGTCACACTAATAAGTAGCTTCTTACTAATTTTATTTATTTTATATACTAGTAAGGTACAAGGTTGCATATACGTACGCACAACCCACACAAAACGATAGCAAGACTTATCAAAAGCTCATGGGAACAACGTTAACAAGACTAATCAATTAGATGGAAAGTAAGTCTAGAAATTTAGCTTATGGAAAGAAGCTAGATCTATTTTACAAACAAAACTTAGCATATGGCCTATATTGTCAACCTTTAAACCTTTCTTGCTTTCATCTTGGTCTTCCAATTGGTACCAATATGTCCAAAGCATGGATCGGGAAGCCTATCATTGAAAAGTTTCGAAAATGTCTCACCTCTTGGAAAGCTAGAACATTGTCATTTGGTGGAAGACTTGCCCTCTTGAAGTCGGTTCTTAGGACACTTTACTTAACTTTCTATCTCTTCAAAGCTCCGAAGTGTGTAATCATCTATCTTGTGAAACTAAGGCAGAATGTTTTTAGGAGGTGTGGATGTCTTGTAATTCGTAGTCTCCAAACCTTAAATACTTCTATGTTGGCAAAGTGGTAGTTGCGTTTTCGTAATGAAAACAACTAACTTTCGAAGCTAGCGTTCAAATCTATCCATGGTTCACATTATGGAGGTGTTGTGAATCACTCTACCATTCGGCCTTCCCTCAACCTTTGGAAATCAATTCTTAAGTTAAATAATCACCTCCCACAACCACAACTCAATGTTTCAATCTACATGATGTTTTCATTAAAAATGTTGGTGATGGACTCTCTAGTCTCTACTGCCTTCTTGCGTGATAGTTAGATTGGAGGATAATGCCTTAAAGCTTTGTTCCCTCGTCTATTTGTATTGGAAATGGATAAAACACCGCAAAGTTTATTCAGATTTAATTTTTCCAATGAGCCAAAAAGGGAAACTTGGAATTAGCGCATGCCCATAAAGGGGTGGTGTTGAATTATCATAATTTAATTAACTGATTACCCTTAAAAGATTCAAACCCCTCTTTCAGACCTAATATATGGGACTACCTCTTAAACTCATCAAATTTCTTTTTTTTATGGTAAACTATGGTTTTCGACATTTTGGCCAACTAATCCACGGAGTTTGAGCACACCGCCACACAAACTCAAACCGAGTAAAACCTTCCTTTTTTAGGAGAATAAAATATTGAATCTTTAACCTTTCTCTCGATTGAACTATCAAGTTCATTGCACCTAGCAGAAGAAAAAAATATTGAATCTTTAACCTTTCTCTAGGTTGAACATCAAGTTCATTGGAACTATCTTCTCCCTAAAAAGGTAAACATTCACAGTTGGTGACTTTGTTTAGATCGGTTACCTACTAGATATAACCTTGATTATCATAGGATCGATGTTCAATCGACTAGATGCCCTGTTTGTGATGGGGCCATCGAGACTAGTCGAAATCTATTTTTTGATTGCCCTATAGCAACGAACCTTTTGAGTTTGGTTATGGCGTGGTGGAGACTTAGTGATAATCCTAATTTCTTACCGACTCTAGTCTCTTGGGAAGACACAACCAATTTTGGTAATCTTACAAAAAAGTATGCTTTAATTTGGTTGTTGAAACTACGGCTTGGATTATTTGGATTTTAGAAACCGGGTTTGATTTGATATGAAGTTACCACGAAAGGATACCATCTAGGAATAAATATTTTGTTTCTACTTTTTAATCCTTTTTTTTCCCTATGTAGCAAGATGGTATTACTAATGCGAAAAACCCTAGTTTCTCACTCTCAGTAGTCAACTTTTTTGAAAACCCTTTCTTACAATCGTGCCTTCATCTATTCTTCTAAATCTGTTGTTTTCTTGCATAAATTTGTAAAAGGGAGTGTTTAAATCTGTCATTCACAACCTTTGATCAGATTTATTGTTGTTACTTCGATTTTAGGGTTGGTGACATGCATATTTATTAGGGTTTCATAAATTTCTTCTACATTACTGGTTGTGATATGATCGTTTTATATTGCTTCATACATAATCAAACGTGGCCTTATTAATTATTATTTTCTTACATTACCCTTATCATATTATATTCTGATTTTTTATCTTTGGAAGATAGGCTTTGGTTCGGTTTGGGGTTTATTTATCGTTGGGTTTCTAGTCTCCACTGTTCTTATTCATTTTATTATTTTGTATCCGGGTTTGCTTATCCTAACTTGTGAGTGTACAATCGTGATACGTTTATAAAACCCTAATTCACATTAGGGTTTATCTGCGTGATTGAAGTTTTGACGTTGCTTGCTACTTTTCGTTGTTGTTTATGGTTGAATAGAATATGAAATCTGGTTTTTTTGATACTGATGGGGGTGGAGAGAGGAAGAAAAATAAAAAAGAGATTAACTTGGGTGGTTTGTTTACGTCTCAAAGTGATCGATCCGTTGCGTTTACCTGAATACAAGATTTCCAACATTGAGTGAACTGGCTTCTAGGGTTCGTAATATCGAGAGTAAGTTGTCTTCTAGTACCGATGTTGATGCTGGTAACACAGGTGAGATTGCATGTTGACCAGGTTGTTGGAGATACTAATGAGGCTATTTGGAATGGAAAGGCTATTGGGAATAACGAGGCTAATGATCCTTCTTCGGTAGTTTATGCTACTGAACAGGAGGCTAACACCACTCAAGCTGTCAAGAATGATAATACTTATTTGGCTTCTTTGAAAATATATGTTGGTGTGTCTTTTAAGTCACAAAGTTAATGGTACGAATGTCACTATTGATTCTATTACCAAAGCTGTGTGTACAACTTTTGAGGAGGCAATGCATGGTGTTTCAGATGCTAATGATTCCATACCTTCAAATGATAATGTGGATAAAACACCAGCAACTAATTCTAATGTGGATGGCCCATCGACTTAATGCCTCTAAAATTAGCCTTTTGTCTTCTAAGAAAGCTAATTTTCGATTCACTGATGAGACGGTACCTAAGGAGGCTGATTATGATGTGGGTTTACCCATTGGTTCGGTTGAGGAGGTTGAGCGGATGAAAAATTCTCTTTATGGGTATTTTATTGGGAAGACACTTGCTTTTCTTGTGGTTGAATGGTTTGTGCGTAATAATGGGGGTAAATATGGTCTTAAAAAAGGTACAATGAACGTGAACATTTTCTTCTTCTTTAAGTTCCCGTCTCTAAAAGATACTGAGGCTATTATTAGAGATGAACCTTGGATGATTCGTGGAATTCCTATCTTTCAGCTCTCAACAAGTGGTCTCAATTTGTAAGTCTTCTTAGAGAAGATTTGTCATGTGTTCTAGTTTGGATGAAGTTCCACGATGTCCCTATGGCTGCTTATACTCTAGATGGTTTAAGTTTGATTGCTTCTAAAATTGGTACTCCTTTGATGCTTAATTCTTATACTAATACTATGTGTTTAAAGTTATGGGGACGTAGTAGTTACGCGAGAGCTTTGATTGAAATCAATGCTTCCAATGATTTCTGTGAAAATTTAGTTTTGGCTATACTTAAACTCGTAGGGGAAGGGTATAATAAGGAAACTATTCACATTGAATACGAGTAGGAACCACCTCGGTGTGGTATATGTTTGCTTTATGGTCATTTGAATGATAATTGTCTTAAAGTCGCTCCTAAATGTGTGGTTCATGGGATTGGTAATAAAGGCAAAGGTCCGATTTTGGGAGCTACTAAGGAGGTGTCGAATAATGGGTTTACTACTATCAAGCGAAATCACTTATAAGCGGGTGTTTAGGGTTTCTAAGACCAAGAAAATGGAGTATCGGTCGTTGCTCCTAAGAATACAAAGGTTTCTCCTCCCAAAGACTCTACTAAGAAGGCGTCTACGTCTAAACAACCAAGTAAGGACACTGAAGTGGTTAACACGTCTAATGATTTTGATGCTCTTGGTGATTTGGATGAGGACCCTATTGTTAGTAAAGATTCGGATTTTGATAATAGATTTGAGAACATAGATAAACAGGAAAGTGCTACTAATTGATTCATTTGGCAGCCAAATACTACACCTCTTGTTGAAAAGATTAATAAGCTTGAAAATAAATTAATTGAGGAAAATTTTGTATTTCTGGGTGATGATGGGAAGCCGCTTCCTATGCAAAAGGCTAATGCGGAAAACTATGCAAGCATCCCAATTTAGTCTAATGTACCTCCTCCTTGTATTTCGAAGAGCACTCCTAACATGGTCAAAGAAGGAAAAAGGGTTGTCAATTAATTTTCTAAGGTTGGTGATCTTGTTATCTCGGATTGTGATGATGATGAAATCCTTGAGGACTTCAATGAAACTTCTAGTTTTATGGCTTTTGACGGTTCTAAAGGTGGTAGTGAAGTGGGCATGAGGAGCTTATTGGATCAATGGAAGGAAGATACCCATGACTAAAACCCTTATGATGATGATGAGTTTGATGATTGTGGTCTGATCGATGTTCAATTGAAGTTTGCTAATGCTTATGACATTAATCTTCGTGGGCAGATTGGATAGGTTATATTTATTTTGTTTTGCATAAGTATGACATGTCATTTCTTATGCTTTGTTATGTCTTAAGCATTGTAGGCGCTTTTAATTTGCCTCCTTTGGGCTGAGGTGTGAGATTCACCAACATCTGTTATACTTAATTATTTTTTGGAGTAATAATATTTTACCAGAGGTAACGCTTTTACCAAAAAAAAAATGATGGCGTTACTATGTTTTAATCTTTTGATATGTTTTAAACAAAAGATTGTATTCCTATGTTTTAATCTTTTGTTTCTCTGTATAGCATCTTGCTAGTTTTGTTATTAATAAAAATGTCGTAATATATATATATATATATATATATATATATATATATATATATATATATATATATATATATATATATATATATATAAGAGGAGGCATGCACAATATTATGTTAATACAAATAAGCCGTAAAAACGTTTATTTATATTTTACGATCTTCTAATGTTTTGTCGATAACAAAAGTAAAATCATATTAACGAAACAAATAAAATACGTAAATGGTTTGAACAAATAGTTTTCTAACACACTTACGTTTTCACATAAAACACTATAACAAGATTAAGTGATTTTATATTTTAGATACACATGTACAACAACTAGTGTTTACATATTGGCTTAACAAGTTTAAGTAACTCTATGAGTTAGATACATATGTACAACAACTAGTGCTTACATATTGGGTTAATACATACTTATATTAAGTACACTAAAATGGGTAAAAACAAGTATATACTAAAATGGGTAAAAGCAAGTATATACTAAATAGATAAAAACTAGCAAATGGTTTTTGACCCATAACCCATGGTTTTATATATACCACTTACACAAGTTCAATGTATCCTTAAGGTACATTGTATCTAGATTGAAAACCATGGATCAACCCATAACCTATGACCCATGACCCATAACCTAAAATACCCATGGGCAAAGAGGAGCGGACCACGGATCCCTAGCTTTGTGCTAGCCGGATCCCAAGTAGAAGGGATCCGTGGGATCCGGGGAAACAATAGTGAATTTCCTCTATAAATAGAGAGCCATTTCTTCCTTTCTATTGATCCCTTCACACACATACTTCCCCCAAGTATTCTAACCCTCTAACCTCAGATCCAAGAGATCTATGTAGCTTTTCTCTTTTGTTTTTTTGTGATCTTGTAGATTCCTATTAGAGGAAAGATCACCACATCTTGAAGACGTGCAAAGCTCAAGTCCATGAGTTGCCATGCTTCGTCATCATCAAGACAACGAAGGTTCTCTTGTTGATAGTTCTTCCTTTCTCCATAGATGTTGGGTTGAAGGCATTAGTGAAGAATGCCGAAAGTGTCAAGATGAAAGCATTAGTGAAAGATGCTGATCATCCGCGTCAAAGCATTAGTGAAGAATGCTTAAGGTGTCAAGACGAAGGCATTAGTGAAGGATGCCAAGCGTTGTGTCAAAGGCATTAGTGAAGGATGCCGAAGAATCAAATCAAGTAGCATTTGGGAAGAATGCTTAGGTCGTACAATCGATGAGGTGCATCGTTATACATATAAGTGTTTATTTATTCACAAGGATGGTGATATCCTTGATGGTGTTGTAACAAGGAGTAGATCTCCTTGATAATAGGTGTTGTGTCATGAAGGGTAGTAGTTCCTTCATAATGGAACTAGGTGCTTAGCCTAGTACCTAATAAAGGGTAGGCGACGTTGTGATAGGATTAGTTCTCCTAAGGTGTGAAAGAACTCGGTGGTTAGCCTAGCACCGTATAAAGGGTAGGCGACGTTGTGTTAGGTGTGGTTCGCCTTGGTGTGAAAGAACTCGGTATTTAGCTTTGTACCGGAAAAAGGTTAAGCGACGTTGTGAAGGCTTCTCCGCCATAAGGAGTTGGTGTAGTGCTTACGAACTCTCGAGTAGGTGACTCGGGGAGTGGAGTAGGGCAAGGAAGGTGTCCTTGTAGCCGAACCACTATAAATAACTTGTGTCGTGGTGATGTGCTTCTTACTCTTTATCTTTCATTATATGTTTATATATCTATCTATCAACGTCCAACATAAACAACCAAATAGATTGACATAAGTCGATCTAAATATTTAAAAGGAAGTTTTAAATTGGTAAAACTATTCAACCCCCCCTTCTAGTTTTCCACAATTGGTATAAGAGCTTCGTAACCAAGTTTCTAAAAGTATATTGTACTTTAAAGACTTGATACGATCCGTGTATGTTTGAAAACTACAAAGAAGGATTTTTTTTTCTTTGGATCATATTTTCTGTTAAAACATTTTGTTGGACATTGATAGATGATTCTAACAATATTCCGTTCTCGAGTAATTTTCATGCTAGAATTCTCCAAAATCTTCACTCAAAGATGAAGTCAACATTCAAGGAAGGATTCTTAAAGTAATCACAACTTAAGTACATCAAGTACAAAGGATTACTTTAAAAGCTCATGAAGTATCTTTGGTTTTATACCAAATCAAGAAGCATAAAGGTATGTTCTACTTTTCATTAGATAGGATACTTGAGTTCTATTTTTTTTCACAAATACTACTTTGATTATTATAACACTAAGAGCGTTAGAAGTCTCTTTCGTCACTCTTCCACCTTTCTCGTCATAGGGAATAATTTTTTTTACGCCGTCATCACATCCTCGATATGAGATTCATCAAAAGCCGTCATTCAAAAACAATCGTCATCTAAAACCTCCGAACTATTTTTTTGTAAGCTATTCCGTAAGCATACTACAAAAAGATTGTCAAACAAATTTTTTTTATGTTCTTAATAGCCGGATCCCTCTAGTTGTACTAGCCGGATCCCAATTACAAAGGATCCGGGGGAACCGTGGAACAGAACTCAGCCATACGCTTTCAAAAATCACAACTGATCTTTTTCCCTCTATTCTCATAACACAAAAACGACCAAGCTACTGCATCCATCCTCATTGGCTTTCATAACCTCAAAGCATTTCTTCCTAGAACACCATTGTAAGTAATTACATTAACTTGTTCTAATTTTCATCATCTTCATTCTAGGGTTTATGGTTCCTTAAGTTTTAATCAAATTAATTTAATTAGGGTTTTTCAAATTAATCGTGAAAAGAGGCTTTTTAACTAAATCACATTGTGCTCACAACATTGTTAATACAAACCAAAAACCATAAACCCATTTCCAACTAATTTTACCTAATTGGAAAATTTGTATCTCTAGGACCAACCATGCCCAAAGCCACTCAACAAGATCATCATGACACCGTCCACTATCTTACTCACTACTATCGTAAAAGGGGTCTGACCAACACTAACCGTAAAATTTTCAAAAGCCTCACAAAACGACTTATTCACGAAGGTCGTGTAGTCAAGGAATGTTTCCTTGAAAATACCGACACTCGTCAAGTTTTCTCGACAATCAACTTTGATTGTCTTCTTGACATTGATGAACAAATTTGTCCGGTTTTCATTTTTGAGTTTTACAAAAGCTTTAGGATTATTAGAAACACCGATAATAGCATCTCAATCGCCTTTATCATCAACACACAAAACTTTACTCTTCCTCTCAACACTTTTGCTCAAATTCTTCGCATTCCTTGTGAAGGAATTTGTATGTACTCTCAAGATTGGGCAATTAACGCTCAAAACCTTGCACTCGATCCTAAGCCTCTTTACAACACTCCTCTCGACAATCCCGAAACCATTCGCGATACTATCTTTAAGATTAGGACCGACCAATCCCGTTACGATCGTAACAATAAGTTAATTCACCGTAATCCCTTTAAAATGGAACTTTTTGAAATGCATCCCATGTTTAGAAAATGGGAAGAAATCCTTAGAGAAAACATCATTAGCCTAGTTGGAAACAAAGATCATCCAAACGCATGCCTTGTGCAAATGATCTATTGTCTTATCCACCAAAGGCCATTTAATCTTGCCTATTACATGGTAAGGAGAATGGCTGGGGTATTCAAAGCTTCCAACATGGTACTCCCATATGGTATGCTCCTAACACGACTTTGTAAGTACGTTAGTGCATTGCAACCATCCCCTATCAACGATGACCATTACCTTTCCGATCACGTCATGGTACCCCTTACCAAACAACCATCTAAACGGTTCATGGTCAATGGAGAGAAACCCGAAGCCCTCTCGGACTCCTCGGCCGGAGAAGAGGAAGAATAAGATGAGGAGGACATCGACCCCGTATCCAACATCAAATTGGACATTCTTGAATACCACGAACAACTTCCAACCATTCCAAACGAGACCGCGAAATACAAACAAATAAGAGGCATGATTCAAAACCTCGCTTACAATCTCACTAAGCCGTCAAAAAGAAAGAGGAAGAATTGACGAAAGAGACAATAGAAATGTGTTTAATTTTTATCTTATGTTTGAATGATTTCTTTTTAGCATTGTTGGTTTATGGAATTTTGGATATTGTTTCTGGTGCTATATGATGGCTTGCTTGTTTCTAATTTGCTTGTTTCATAGATTTAATTGTGCACAAAATCTGCACATCATTTTTTTGGTTCTGTGTTGATTCTGATCTGCAGATGCCGGATCCCTAGGATTAGCCTAGCCGGATCCTTCCCTTGAAGGAACCGTGGGATCCGTGACATCAGATCAACAATGCAGCATTCTGCACATTAAAACTGCTTTCTAGATAACATCACATTAGCTTAGCATGTTTTTTTTTTAGAACCCAACTAAGTCCACGTCAGGGATGAGAAAGGCTTAGACTCACTAAAGGCTTACTTACGATCTTAGTCTGATTATATCATCACATCTAATACTAACCATACTTCCGCTTCAACCACTCACAAAATAAGTCTCATCTCTCTAAACACTTAGGAAAGCAAGCTAAACAATTTTAGGAAATTGCTTTTAGTCTTCTATATCTCAAGATAAGACAAAAATTAGTTTTTCAATTCTTGAAATTTTTAAGAATTTTTCTTAATATCACCTCAAGCTAAAACCTGATCACTAGGATCATTTATTATGACTTGTCACCCTCATAACTCCTAGTGTTATCCTTGGACATCCATTGGTAGTTTTCTTGTCCCTTCCTTATTCCATAAAAAGCAATCATGTGCACAAACACTTATTACTCATGATCATTTAAGTACCCTCTCTTCCTAAAGCACTTAGGAGAGCTGAAACACCCAAAACAAGATAGGCTTTAGCTTCTAGAAACCCCATTTCAAATCTGTCATAACTGCTGAGAGCCGGATCCCTAGGAATAGCCTAGACGGATCCCTCCAAGGAGGGAACCGTGGGATCCGGGTGACAGTATATGTCTAACATTGCTAACCCAAACACTCCATCTCATCTTAAATGAGTTCCTAGATCAGTGAAACTCTGAATTTCAACCTTGTGCATGTCAATCATCACATTTCCAAGAACATTAGTGGATTAAGTCTTAAATACTAATTTCCGAGATCTTCTTCTTATTAACCACATTGCCTAGAAACATTTTAGTCATCAAAAACTAAACATCATTGCTTATGGTTGAGATTTCCAACAGCTAGAGACTTCTAAATTAAGTAAAAACCTCGAAACCCATTATTAATAATGATCTCACCTAAACTCTGTCTGAATAGCCGGATCCCTGGTCTTTAACCAGGCGGATCCCTGCTGAGAGGGATCCGCGGGATCCGTAGCTGCAGAGAGCATAAACCAGCTCCATGTTTGAATTCAAATCACCTTTTAGGTCTCCAACCACCTTAGCATTCATTGATTATCCTCATACAAACCTCAAAAGCATGCCTAACCTTTCAAATGGCCAAGAATTTAATTTTCTAATTCATATCATCCTTTATAAACCAAACAACCTTAGAGTTAAGGTACCACTCACAAATCACATCTCATAATCAACAACTAAAAGAATTCTTACTAGCATCATCACTATGACTAAAGCTCCTAGTGCTAACTCATCCACTCAAGAACCACCCAAGAAACTTGCTAGAATCATGCATGAAGTTTCCTCAACCAAATCACCTTTGGGTAAATCCACCAAAACTAGGATCTCTCCCACACTAAGAAAACCAATCAAACCTGTTCACAAGAAGAGTGCTTCCACTAGGACTTCATCACTTAAATCTACTAAACCCTCCACAACTCAACCTACCTCACTAGTACCTAGAGCCACCAAAAAGTCATTTGAAGATCCTCAACACACTCCACTTGAACCTCCACTTCAAGGCCATGACTATGAGTGCGACCATTGCAAACATGTTGAGAGAATGAAACATGAATTAGATGTACTAATACATGAGCTTCAAGCTCAAACTGAGAATGCTTAGGAAACCTTTCTCATCCTTGATCTTCAATAAGCTTTTAGTCAAATCTTAAGTTTGGAGTAACTTATTAACATTAATAACATCTATTTGGCTTGTTCATTCTCTTAGTTTTTAGAGATTTGGTTGTGTATCTCTTTGTTCTATTGAATGAATACTTTTATGCCATGACTATTATGTGTGTTGTGCTTGTTATATTGTACTTTTATCTCATTCCCTCAAGTTGCACTCCTTGACATTTCTTCACTGCTGAAGAAACTGGAACAGATAGTCGGATCCCTTCCTGTTAACTAGACGGATCCCTCCTTGAAGGGAACCGTGGGATCCGTGGTACAGAAGCACAAATTTCTACTAACTTGAGTCTCTTTTGCAGGAAATTATGCACTATACTCTTGTTTTTCTAATCTTTACTTTGTAGATTTTCAAAATAACACATGAAGATTTTGACACCATAAAAGCTAGGGGGAGCTTTGTGTCAAACAATATTGCAAAATCATTTGCAACTTAATCCAATTTTGGATTACACTTCATGATACCCCATTGCAACTTTGCAATATTCGAGGGGAGCACATTTTCGTCACTTAGACGAACCATTTGCAAACTTAATTGCAAACACAAGTAGCTTATTTTACATTATGTCCTTGACGCCCATTTTCAAAGGGATGGACTCGTCAAGGGGGAGTTAAGACGAGTACCATTCCCGTCACTTGCTCTCATTACATTTTTTATAATTTTTCTTATAAAAATTGTGTTAGTTTCTTCAAACACTTTTTGTTTCGACAAAAAGGGGGAGAAGAAAGTAAAAACTACAAATTCAAACATTTACAAATTTTAGCTTTTCCTTAAAATAATTTTATGTTTTGTCATCAACAAAAAGGGGGAGATTGTTAATACAAATAAGCCGTAAAAACGTTTATTTATATTTTACGATCTTCTAATGTTTTGTCGATAACAAAAGTAAAATCATATTAACGAAACAAATAAAATACGTAAATGGTTTGAACAAATAGTTTTCTAACACACTTACGTTTTCACATAAAACACTATAACAAGATTAAGTGATTTTATATTTTAGATACACATGTACAACAACTAGTGTTTACATATTGGCTTAACAAGTTTAAGTAACTCTATGAGTTAGATACATATGTACAACAACTAGTGCTTACATATTGGGTTAATACATACTTATATTAAGTACACTAAAATGGGTAAAAACAAGTATATACTAAAATGGGTAAAAGCAAGTATATACTAAATAGATAAAAACTAGCAAATGGTTTTTGACCCATAACCTATGGTTTTATATATACCACTTACACAAGTTCAATGTATCCTTAAGGTACATTGTATCTAGATTGAAAACCATGGATCAACCCATAACCTATGACCCATGACCCATAACCCAAAATACCCATGGGCAAAGAGGAGCGGACCACGGATCCCTAGCTTTGTGCTAGCCGGATCCCAAGTGGAAGGGATCCGTGGGATCCGGGGAAACAGTAGTGAATTTCCTCTATAAATAGAGAGCCATTTCTTCCTTTCTATTGATCCCTTCACACACATACTTCCCCCAAGTATTCTAACCCTCTAACCTCAGATCCAAGAGATCTATGTAGCTTTTCTCTTTTGTTTTTTTGTGATCTTGTAGATTCCTATTAGAGGAAAGATCACCACATCTTGAAGACGTGCAAAGCTCAAGTCCATGAGTTGCCATGCTTCGTCATCATCAAGACAACGAAGGTTCTCTTGTTGATAGTTCTTCCTTTCTCCATAGATGTTGGGTTGAAGGCATTAGTGAAGAATGCCGAAAGTGTCAAGATGAAAGCATTAGTGAAAGATGCTGATCATCCGCGTCAAAGCATTAGTGAAGAATGCTTAAGGTGTCAAGACGAAGGCATTAGTGAAGGATGCCAAGCGTTGTGTCAAAGGCATTAGTGAAGGATGCCGAAGAATCAAATCAAGTAGCATTTGGGAAGAATGCTTAGGTCGTACAATCGATGAGGTGCATCGTTATACATATAAGTGTTTATTTATTCACAAGGATGGTGATATCCTTGATGGTGTTGTAACAAGGAGTAGATCTCCTTGATAATAGGTGTTGTGTCGTGAAGGGTAGTAGTTCCTCCATAATGGAACTAGGTGCTTAGCCTAGTACCTAATAAAGGGTAGGCGACGTTGTGATAGGATTAGTTCTCCTAAGGTGTGAAAGAACTCGGTGGTTAGCCTAGCACCGTATAAAGGGTAGGCGACGTTGTGTTAGGTGTGGTTCGCCTTGGTGTGAAAGAACTCGGTATTTAGCTTTGTACCGGAAAAAGGTTAAGCGACGTTGTGAAGGCTTCTCCGCCATAAGGAGTTGGTGTAGTGCTTACGAACTCTCGAGTAGGTGACTCAGGGAGTGGAGTAGGGCAAGGAAGGTGTCCTTGTAGCCGAACCACTATAAATAACTTGTTTCGTGGTGATGTGCTTCTTACTCTTTATCTTTCATTATATTTTTATATATCTATCTATCAACGTCCAACATAAACAACCAAATAGATTGACATAAGTCGATCTAAAAATTCAAAAGGAAGTTTTAAATTGGCAAAACTATTCAACCCCCCCTTCTAGTTTTCCACATATTATTCTACGTGGCATCCCATAATGCCATGTCATTATTCCATATCATCATTGAATTTATATGGCATTTTTTAGCACATGTGGCATTTTTTTTTAATTTGTGTTGAATTTTGTATTTTCAAAAATTTTTAAATTATAAATTTCGGTATGTATTAGTGTATTTTTAAATTTAAGTATGTAAAATTCGGTTTAATTAAAAAGAAGACATGCATTGGATTCGAACTTGGGTCATTCATAAGTTATTTAAACAGCTTACCAATAGACTAAATTGTTTTTTGATTTATATCTTCCAAATCAATATAAATAAAGACATGTTAAAAAAATTCTGTACTTTGTAATTTAGGAATGTATATTATGAAGATAACAATTCATAAAAAAGATGATATACATTACCTTATATATTTTTAACATCAATTTAACATAATGTTAAAGATAATAATACCAATTTAACATCAACTCTAAAGAAGACTCTATTCGATGGAATTTTTATTCTAGGTCGTACACAGCTTTCAGAATTATTGTTAAAAAGTTAAAGGTGATCGTTCCAAGGTAAGATTTTTGTTTTTAATCTTTGAGTTACGATTTATTTGATATTAAATTAACGATTGATTCTTGATTTTGACATTAGGGTTTTTGATAAAAGTAGGGTTTAAATTATTTTTTTGAATTTTTATCACATAAGAATTTTAAGTTTTTTTAAACCTGCAAATTGATGAGGATATGTAGGCAGAAGGAGCTATTCGCATCGAAGCCTCAAAATTTCTGCATCAAAAACACCAATAGCACCATCTAAAAATCCAGTAAACAATATAGTAACTTCCAACTTCGAATAGTATTCACGGGTTTAACTGATGTTGTATTTGCGGTGGTGAGAGTGGAAGTGAAGATTCCAGCTAAGGAAGTGATGCAAATTCTAAAAGTGTAGGTACTGTTGCAAGTACTTATGTACTGCAACCTGTTGAATGGATATATGTGGGCCAAATATACATTCGCATGGGTAATATAGTTACTTATAAATACAGATGCACCTAATTATCCGTAAGTCTTGACAGGGAACTCGATTCACAAGCGAAGATGTCATACTGCGAATAGAGCACATGATTCATTTATTTTTGCTATTGATGCTTGGGGGGCTGAAGAAGCATTCACAATGGCTCATACCATCCATTAGTAAAGAAAAATCTGATGGAGATAAAAAATCATCAGCGTCTTCTTTTATATATGTTATAGTATTATTTAATATTAATTTAAATAAGGCTTTCAAGAATCATGATCATGAACTTCAAAAGCACATGCAGGTTGCTACAAAAATTCATTTGGTAGCTTCGTTTCAGATAGTTCGCATGGAGCAGAGGCGTGGTTTGAGGTGTAATTCATCAGGCAGGTTCTGTTATTGGTTTATCCGCTGTACATGGAAGTTGGAACCAACACTGCCTCAATTGGCATTTAAGTCACTTTTGACTTCAGAACCTAATATCTTCTCCAATGCAGATCTTACTGCTGCTTTGACCCTGTGAGTTTTCAAATGATGTTTTTGTTCCTGAAAAGTGTTTTGTTTTTTTTTCTTTTAGAAAAGCAATGACTAAAGAATTTTCCAAGGGTCTGTGATATGAAGTACCAAGTCAGTGGATCAGACTGACTTAGATCACACACCTTTACCACACCTTTGCCACCCCTTCATACGTGTGTTTGGTTAAGTGTTCATCCGATATTCTCTTATCTCATTTCTTCATATTGATGCTTGTGTTACAAACATGGTGACCTAACAGTGGTATCATTCGCCAAATAGTTGGGTGAAACGTGTGTTTGTTTTTGAAGTTTTTTGTGTCCTACGCGTAAGTCTCGGTATTCAAAATTTCATACGCTTAAAAGCTTTCATTTTTACACTTTAAAACTCAAGATTCTTGTCCTTTCAAGGTTATTTGGTGTTAAAGTTTAAGTTTTTGGCAAAAAAAGTTTGAAACTTTACGTGTATTTCATTGTTTTGGAGCTTGGTTTTAGTCGTGTGGATATTTCTACGCGTAAGGTGTATACGAGTTTTGGATCATCAAGTTTCACACTTTTGTGTTATATTGGTGATATTGAAGCCGTTTCATCATAAAAATCTAGTTTAGAAACACTCTTGGGCAGAAATATCAGTTTTGGCAAAATTTGGTTATTCTTACGCGTAACTAAACCCTAGTTTTACGCGTAAGAGCTCAAAGTCTACGCATAAGCTTTTCTTGGCTTGATCTTCAGTGCTAATTGGTTTACTCAGTGTTTTCTTACTTGGATAAGCCTGAAAACACTTCGACTTTGGATATCCTCTACACTGGATAAGTGTAAAGGATTTTTGGGTTAAAACCCTAGTTTTACGCCTAAGCATAAAAACTTACGAGTAAAAATCTTACGCATAAGCATTTCCTATGCATAAGCTAGTCTTACGACTAAGGAAATATTACGCATAAGTTTCTTACTATTAAGTCTTTGGTTTACGCATAAGCTAAGGATTCACCAAGTATACGCGTAAGCTAATCCTACACGTAAGCTCAATTCTTACACGTAAGGTGGTGTTTTTACGCATAAGCTATTTCCTTTGCATAAGCTGGTTTTCTACGCATAAGGCTACTTCATCAACAAAGTTTCATTCGACTACAAAGATCCATCATCAACACAAGTTTCAAGATGTCTCAACCACCATACTCTAGCTACTTCCCTCTTGTGTATCCTCAACAATAACAACAACAACAACTCGATCAACATCAACAATTTTATCAACAACTACAACAACAGCAACAACAACAACAACTTCAACAACAATTTCCTCAAGGAGCAATTCAACCACAAATGATTCAACCACCCCTTAGTCTTCAAGTACAACCCTAAACAAACTTTCAAAATCAACATCCATCCAGGAATACTATGAAGGAACCATCTTGGTTTGCAAAGATGTGTGAAGCTTTAAGCAGCCAACAATCCATTCATGAGGCTGGATCACTTGATAGACCTCCAATGCTCACTCCCGGAAACTACGATCAATGGGTGATAAGGTTCTTTAGGTTTTATGATCTAAAGAAGCCACATGGAAAGTTCTTGAAGAAGGTCATCCTGGAAGGTCCATTTCAGATGCCTACTGTCACTGTACCCGGAGATCCAACTGCTAATCCACCAAGAGGTGATGTCACCAACGTTGTCAGTCTTAATGAACTTACTACCGATCAACTTCTACACTTTGAAGTCGATGAACTGACAATGCAATATATCCTTTTGGGATTACCCAATCCGATACTTCGAAGTGTTGATGCTCAAAAGACTACTAAAGCAATGTGGGAGCATATTTATCTACTCATGGAAGGAACAAAACTCAATCAAGAAGACATGGAATCCAAAATCTACTTGGCTTATGAACACTTCATGATTGAACCAGGGGAGACATTAGAGTCATATCATCATCGATTCTCAGACATCATCAATGACTTGGAAAAACATAACATCATTATGCCAAGAATTGCAGTCAACACTAAGTTCTTGAGTAGTCTTGGTCCTGATTGGGAGAAGTATGTCATTTTCATCCGTCAAGCAAAGAATCTTCATCATGCTACATACGGATTGTTGTACGACTATTTGAAGCCCCACCAAAAGGAAGTTGACAAAGAAAGGGTTATCTGTGGACTCCCTGTTTCGCCTTCAATTCCTGATAACCAATCTTTAGCTTTGTGGGCTCAAACGTGTTATCCTCAATTCCCTACTTTACAAACTGTCTTCACAAATCCTCCGCAACCAACTGCAACAATTACGCCATATGATCCGTCACAACACCAATCTCAAGAAACTCAATTGGTTCCATACAACAACAACAATGATCAAGCACTTTACAATGAATCTAATGAGGATACAGAAGCTTTCGATGCATTGCAACAAGGGTTTGTCATGATTGCTAGAGCCTTCGGCTGATATTCAAACAAATCCAACAATCGCATTCGTACCTCATCAAACACAAGGAATCAGGCTGTTGTTAACAATGGACGTGTTGAAGTTCAGAATCGTGGTAATGTTCGTCAGATGGGCGGTGGTCAAGGGTTTAATGCTATTGGAAGGAATAACATGGGTGCTCCACAACAATGAGCTCAAGTGGTTGATCAGGGAAATGCTCAGACTGGGATTAATGGTCTTCGTTGTTATAACTATAATGAGAAGGGTCATCTGGCTTATGCATGCCCAAAGCCGAGGACAAGAGGCAGTGCTTATCACAAAGAGGCTTTACTCTTGGCTCTTAAGGATGAAGCTGGTGGAACTCTTACCAACAAGGAACAGAGCTTTATGGCAAATGCAGATTCTGATGATGATATGGAGGACTTGCAGGCTAATGCAGCAGTGATGCTATTGGCTAACATGCACGAACTCCACATGAGTGGTACAGGCCTAGTGTATGACAATGACGGCTTGTCTCAGGTACCGGATCAAACTATATTCATTACTGATCTGATATCTCAGCCAACATCTGCATCTGAAAAGGATCAGAGTGTTCAACATGAGCCGTCTACATCTCATTCCGATGATAATCAAATAGATCCCGTAGTCATATTTGACGATCAAGATGACCTTATGGTTAATACTGATAATCAAGTTGACTCCGTGGTTATATTTGAGGATCTAAATAATGATCATGTTGAGACTCACGTTGAACAAGCTGAACTTTCGTCTAATCCAGATCTTGAGCTCATGACGTTACTTAAAGACCAAGAATCTCGAATGAAATTGTGCAAAGACATCAATAAGCAATTAAAGGACAAAAATGCACTGCTGATTAAGGATAATGAATGCTTAAAATTTCAACTCAACATTTTTCAAACACAAGAAAAACATGAAAAAGGTTTTGAAGTCGCTTTTGCTAAATCTCACCAAAACGAAAAATCATTGGAACAACAGATACCCGATCTAGTTGCATCTAAGAATGCTTTGTTGTCTCAAACAGAACAACTGAAATATGATCATAAACAATAACTTAACGCTCTCACTTTGGAAACTCAAAAAGCCAAGTCTGAGTTGTTAACTTGTCAAAAACAGTTCTATGAGTACAAAAAGCATTCAAAGAAATGAATAGATGACTATCTTGAAGAAATTGTCGACTTACAAAACAAAATCAAAGAGTTTCGAAATGTTGTTTATAAACATGGTGAGTCAATCACAACTATTCAAAGGTTTACTTTTAAACCAAATCCAAATGGATATGGACCGAATCTTGCTGATTACAAACCAAAGTTTTCAAATAGAGCATTTAAACCAAATCCGGAAGTCTACAGTGCAGAACATAGAATTGATGATTCCATTATGAGTGTTGTTGAATATAATCGTATGGAGGAATTAGATGCAGAAGACGAGAGTCGATCAAAATTAGAAAATGTTGTTTACAACAAACCATTTAACTATTCAAAAGCCGTAACTTTCATCGCACAACATGACAATTCTAACACACCTTGGGTTATCACGCCTATTTCTGAGTCTTCTAATGTTAGTACCCAACCCAATTCTGCACAAGTTAATGGTCCTTTACCTTCACTCAGTGAAGTAAAAACAGTACCCGAACGTTGTCAAATTCTTAAATATTTTGAAACATTCCTTTCGGACATCAAACTTTTGAAAATGTGAAATAGAAATCAATTCTGAAATAACAGTTGAACATTTTCAATCGCCTCATGCGAGAGAACAAAGAGATATTTTTTAGAAAAGAATTTTACCTCATGTCCGGAATTTGAAAATGTGTGCAATATATTGGGAAAGGGATTTTCACAAGGAGCTTGAACTTATGAAAAGAGTTTTCGAGCAAACAGAAACATCAATTTCAAATACAAAACGTAAAAAGAAAATGTTAAGAAAAGATGTTGATCGACTCTTGGAAGATGTAATCTATGCTGATACCATAAATGTTGTGTTATTACATTCTGTTGCATCTGCATTTGATTTTATCTCTGCTGATTCTGTTGATTATGTTGCAAATGTTGAGAATACTGATACTATGTCACAAATCAAGTCTTTAAAAGTTGAAAATGAGCGATTGTTAAACGAGCTTTCAAATGCAAAACGTCGTCTTCAATGGTGTCAAAAAGATTGTCAAAATCGAGAACTCGCTTTGCAAGACAAGATCAACCAGTTGCATACCAAAACTCTTA
Source organism: Chrysanthemum seticuspe (assembly GCA_019973895.1). Lineage (NCBI taxonomy): Eukaryota > Viridiplantae > Streptophyta > Magnoliopsida > Asterales > Asteraceae > Chrysanthemum > Chrysanthemum seticuspe. The sequence continues at coordinate 198,550,228 of BPTQ01000004.1, read as the reverse complement.
ATCCAAAAATAGAGCAACTGGATGATGAAAACGTGTCTTTAAAGTGTCAAATTTCAAAACATGAACAAGAAATTGCCAAAGTCAAAACTGAATATGGTGTCATATTTGATTTGCACAAAAAGACTCGTCATGAAGCATCACAAGAAATTGATCACCATCTTGCACACACTAAAGATGTCATAAACGTTTATGGAAACATTCGTTCTCAAAATCAAGATTTGTTACACACTATCCATGATCTAAAAGCAGAGTTGGTAAAACTTAAGAAAGATAGGAATAGTAACACAGCAGTAACTGCACCTAGACAGATTCAAACTGCCTCTAGAACATTTAATGATAAACTACAAGAAACTAATGTGTTTCCCTCTACTGAAACATGAATAGTTACCTCTTTTCCCAACGCCTGCACTTCACAGCCTAGGAGCAATACAAGGAAGAATAGGAAGTTGCGACGTAAGAAAAGAACAATAAAGATCTATAAAGTAGAAGAACACCTTAGGCCTTTGAATAAAACTCAAGTTTCACCCACTTTAGATATTGCGTTTGACAAATGTAATGGAAAAAGTGATGTAACGTATGCTGAATCCTTAAGTACTTTAAATGTTAAGTTTGAAGCTTCTTGTGTTGGTTGTCATAAAAGCATGTTCTCTGGTTGTCATGATAAATGTGTTGCCAAGTCTATCTTGAATCATAAGCAGAATAAAAGAAAACGGAATACCTCTAGGCCCACTAATGCTTCTAAGTCTGTGCTACGTAAGCCACCCTCTAGTGTTCCGGCTATGATCATTGATGTACCCATAGAATCCCCTTCACCTCCTAGGAAGAACTTATCACCTAGTGCATTTACTAAGACCAAAGCTAAGACTAGTTGGAGATGGCAGAAATGGTTACATAATACACTTGGCTTTAAATGGATACCTAAAATCATTAACATGTGTGTTTCAACTATAACTGCTTCGGAACCCTCTAACTCTTCGGGTTCCACAGCTACTTCTATTCCATCTGTGTCGTCTGTGTGTAATGCAGGTGATACAGATCATCCTCTGGATTGTTGATAGCGGATGTTCCCGACATACGACATGCAATCTCAAACTGTTATCCAACTTTGTTTCAAAGTTCATTGGCACTGTCAGGTTCGGGAATGATCACTTCGCAGCTATCATGGGCTACGAAGATTACATCAATGGTAACATCGAAATTAGCAGGGTTTATTATGTGGAAGGCCTCGGTTACAATCTTTTCTCAGTTGGTCAATTATGTGATGGAGATTTGGAAGTTGCTTTTCGGGAGAAAACTTGTTTGATTCGTGATCTACAAGGAAACGATCTTATGTCTGGTACCCGCACATCAAGTCTTTATACAATCTCAATGCAAGACATGATTGCTTCATCTCCCATCTGTCTACTTTCAAAGACAACATCTACAAAATCTTGGCTATGGCACCGTCGTCTCTCACATTTGAACTTTCAAACCATAACCAATCTTGCACGATACAAACTTTTTGAAGGTCTCCCAAGATTTTGGTATTCTAAAGATCACCTATGCTCAGCTTGTGAACAAGGGAAAAGCACTCGTGCTCACTTTCCTTCAAAGGTGGAACACAGCTCACAACATGTGCTTCATCTTTTTCACATGGATTTGTGTGGCCCGATGCGCGTGTAGACGATTAATGGCAAACGCTACATCTTGGTAATTGTGGATGACTACTCAAGATGGACTTGGGTTTATTTTCTTTGAAGTAAAGATCAAGCTCCACAGATGATCATCACCTTTCTCACGAAAATTCAAGTTCAGCTCCGGAACACAATCAGACAAATTTAGAACAGACAAAGGAACTGAATTTGTGAATCAAACTCTTCGTACATACTATGAGAAAGTGGGAATTGAGCATCAAACATCAATTGCACGAACACCGGAGAAAAACAGAGTTGTTGAAAGACGAAACCGTACGTTAGTGGAAGCTGCAAGAACGATGTTGATAAATGCAAAACTTCTAGATTACTTGTGGGCTGAAGCCGTGTCAACTGCATGCTATACCCAGAATCGTTCAATGATTACTAAACGACACAACAAAACACCTTATGAGCTTATCCACAACCGTAAACCGAATCTCAAACACTTTCATGTATTTGGATCCCTTTGTTATCCGAATAATGATCGTGATGACTTTGGTAAGCTCAAAGCCAAAGCTGACATTGGAGTCTTTGTTGGATATTGTGAAAACTATAAGGGTTACCGGATCTGGAATCGTCGTACAAGGGAGATTATGGAAACGATTCATGCAAATTTCGATGAGCTTACAGAAATGGCTTCTGAGCATAACAACTTGGAACCCGGACATAACCGTCTAAACTTCCCTCAAACCCCATCATCAGCTGGACCAAGTTTACAACTTACTCGACGTCAAATGGAACAGCTATTTGCTCCTCTGTTTAATGATGATCTTGATGAACGTGCTTCAGATGTATCAAATGTTTCCGCTGCTCAACCTGATAATAATCCAATCCCTGATACACCTGCAACAACAACTACTGTTGAGGAAGCACCACCAATTGATTCTACAACAACAGTCGAACAAACCGCTTCCAACGACGCTGAACCAGCTGATGATATTCTGAACAATGAAGTACCCCCACCTGCAGATTATGATCCAAATGCGTTCTTCAATCCGTTTGCTTATGAAACTGCCACACCTGATGTTGCGGAATCATCTACAAGCCATTTGAATCCTCCCAATCTGCAGAATGTATATCAACATCAACCCTCCACACATCGTTGGACGAAAGACCATCCTCTTGTGAACATTATTGGAAACCCGAATCAACCAGTCGTAACTAGACAATGCCTTCAGACTGAAGGTGAACATTGCATTTATGCACTTACCGTCTGCCAAGCTGAACCCAAAAATAGTAAGGAAGCCATGACATATGACAACTGGATTGAATCCATACAAGAAGAACTTAATCAGTTTAAACGTCTTGAAGTATGGGAATTGGTTGAAAAACCATCTGGGGTCTATGTTATTGGTCTCAAATGGATTTGGAAAAACAAGCTAGATGCTGAAGGTACGGTTATCCGAAATAAGTCACGTCTGGTGGCTAAGGGTTATAGACAGGAAGAAGGGATTGATTACGAGGAATCATTCGCACTGGTTGCTAGACTTGAGACTGTTCGGATTTTTCTGGCATTTGCGGCTCACATGAACATAACGGTCTTTCAGATGGACGTCAAAACTGCTTTTATGAATGGAAAACTGAAAGAAACGGTCTATGTCAGCCAGCCAGAAGGATTCATTGATCCAGAGTTCCCTAATCACGTCTACAAACTGAACAAGGCTCTCTACGGTCTCAAACAAGCCCCTCGGGGGTGGTATGATAAGTTATCATCCTTTCTTATCGCTAATAATTTCGGCAAAGGATCGGTCTACCCTACACTATTCATACAATATCACGGGTCACACATTTTAATCGTTCAAATTTATGTGGATGAAATCATTTTTCGGTCAACACATCTAAAGTACTCAAACGCTTTTTCAAAACTTTTGAAAAAACATTTTGAAATGTCGATGATGGGTGAACTTACGTTCTTTCTAGGACTGCAAGTTAATCAATCACCCCGTGGTATTTTCTTGAGTCAGTCCAAATATGCTCTTGAAATTTTAAACAAAAATGGAATGCAAAACTGTGACACCTATGCCACACCAATGGCACATACCAAGAAACTGGACGCTGATTTGCATGGGAAATTGGTTGACCCTACCAAATACCGAAGTATCATTGGGTCTCTCATGTATCTAACAACCAGTAGACCTGATATTGTCTTTGCTGTATATCTTTGCTCCCGTTATCAGGCACGACCAACTAAAACCCACCTCTCTAAGGTTAAAAGAATCCTCCGATACATCAAGGGAACCATTAACTTGGGGATCTGGTATCTGAAGGATTCTGGTTTTGAACTAATAGCTTTTTCAGACGCTGATCACGCAGGTTGCTTAGATTCTCGAAAAAGTACTTCAGGAGCTTTACAATTTCTTGGTGATAAACTGGTGTCATGGCAATCGAAGAAGCAGGATTGTACATCGCTGTCCTCAACCGAAGCAGAATATGTAGCCATGTCGGCGTGTTGTGCTCAAGTCATTTGGATGCGAACACAACTCAAAGACTATGGTTACGTATTTGACAGAATCCCGATGTACTGCGACAATCTAAGTGCTATTGCGATCTCGTGCAACTCTGTTCAACATTCAAAATCAAAGCAAATCGATCTTCGATATCATTTCATCAAGGAGCATGTGGAAAAGGGTACCGTTGAATTATATTTTGTGGGTACTGAATACCAACTGGCAGATCTCCTCACCAAAGCCTTAGCTCCTGCTAGGTTTACTGAGCTGGTCCACCGGATTGGTATGCGGTGTTTGACTCCAGAAGAACTGGACGAACTTTTAAAACAATCTTAAAACCAGTCAAACACCAAAACCTCTTTTGTAAATATTTTTTCAAAAACAAATATAAAAATATAAAATTTTCAAAATTCAAAAATATTCTTCTCTCTAAACCTTACGCATAAGCTCCAACATACGCTTACGCGTAAGCCTTATGCTAAGGGCTCTTTTCCTACGCGTAACATTTCTTACACGTAAGTTAAGTTCCTACGCATAAGCTTATGCCTACGCGTATGGTTTACTGTTTACGCATAAGCTTGCAATTCCTACGCTTAAGCCTAATTTTTAACCATAATTATGAATTGTTACGCGTACAAACTTGTAAATAAATAAATCATAACGTCACGAAACCAAAATGTCACTAATAAGCTATAATGGTTAATATGTTGTGAAAATGAGTGAAAATTTGGACTTTACAATTCATAACTAATAAACTCACGAAACTTATCACGACTACTTTGGACTATTGGACATACAAGTGAAGTTGGATTCGTAACATTCATCAATATAACATATTCAATAATTGGACAATAAAATCAACTGTTGACTAACGTAATGTCTTTCAATATGTTGGTTCTTTTGGCTCAATATCTTTCAGATCACAATATGGACGTCATAATGCAAAACGTTGATGCACCAAATGTTCTCACAATGGAAGACATCTTCCAAGATGGTTACATAATGAAGATTGGGAAGAACAATCTCAGAGTCGATTTTGATAACTTCACGTGTTCTGAGTCTTCTTGTCAAATTGTTGTGGATATTCTGAAGACTCATCCTTACAAGAATATGCTCACTAATTCTGCAACTGTGCCGGAGATTTATGTTCACCAATTCTGGCACACCATGCAGAAGATCAAAGGTCAAGAGGTTGTGACAGTGACTCTCAACGACAAACGAGTCACCATCACTTCAGCAGACTTAAGGGCTATTCTCCTTCTTCCTACCATCCAGCCTGCCAGTTACATTGCTTCTCCTTCAGAAGATGTCACCCTCCAGTTCATGGTCGACATCGGCTATGATGAAGCTGCTGGGATTATCACCAAACATTCTTCAGTAGATCTTAAGAATATTCTTCAGCCATGGAGAACCCTCTACATCATGATCACCAAATCAGTTTCTGGACGTGATAGTGGTTATGAGCATCCCAAGCTCGTGGAACTAAAAGTATTTTGGGGCATGGTTAACATGATGCACATCGATTTCGCATGTCTAATTTGGGATGACATGATGTCATATTTCAGGAAACCTGGCACCAAAATTCCTTACATCAGATACACAAAATTGTTGATCCAGAGGATTCTCAGGAATAATCCTGATATTCCTTTGAGACTTGATGACCCTAACCATCACTCCGTGTTGTTTGAGCCTACACTCAATGTTGTCAGATTCAAAGAATCAACTACGAAGAAACAAGGTGTTGTTTTGCCAGATTGCCTTCTTACTGCTGAGATCAAGGAACTTCAATCGTACAAACGTTATCTGGAAGCAGTTGCATCAGGCAAAGTGGGGTTCATCGATGAAAAGTCTTCTGGTGTATCTGTCAAGAAGACAAGGAGATCAGGCAGTGCTGGAAGTGTTGCAAGCACTGAGAGTACACGTAAGTATCCAAAGAGGTCTCATGTTCTCAAAAAGAGAATTCCATCAAAGGGTGCCATCCCTATTCCCAAACCAGAACCAAAACTGATGGAAAAGGACTCGGAGGACACTAAAACTGAAGAAGAGGTTATCTATTCAGAATCTGCAACAGATGATACACTTACAGTTGCAAAACCTCTCAGTCCCAAAACTAACAAGGGAAAAATTCCAGTTGCTGAGCAAGAGGAAGAAGAGAGCTCAGATGAAGAGCCACAGGATGAAGACAAAGATTACCGAAAGAAATTGAAGAATCTCAGACTACAACATGTTGCTAAAGAGTTCAACCTACAACAAACTCGTGGCCCTGGAGGGTCAAGTGGTGATGCACTAACCACACCAGTTTCTGATGCGGTTAATCAACCCGATAAGGAAACTGGTACCACCACCCACGAATCAGAACATCAACAACTAGAGGATGAGATTATCTTTGACTTTGAGGAACCAGAAAAGAAGAAGGAGAAGACTGAGAAAATTACTGATGAAGATGTTGAGGCTGCTGCTAAAGAAAAAGCAGAACAAGCTCAAGCAGATGAAGAAGCTAGGGCTAAGGCAGAAGAAAAGGCTAAAGCTGAGAAGGAAGCTAATGATTATCTTCTAGATAGTCCCGCACGTAGCAAGGAACAAACTTCTAAGCCACCAAAGGACCCTGAGCCTCCTCATGACTCATCATCATCAGACTCATCTTCTTTGTCACCACCACCATCCAAAGCCACCACCAGATCCGCATCCAAATCGGTAAAGAAACCGAACGATACTTGGACATCACGTGCTAAAACAAGGATTGTCAAAGCTGTTAAGCAAGTAAGGAAGAAGAACGTGGTCAACAAGAAACTGAATCAACTTGCGGACAGAATCAATCTTCTTCAGAATGTGATAAACAAGGTTTCAGAAGAAAGGGATCAGATTCAACAATTTCTTAACAGAGATATCCAGGGGGAAATGGATAAGACGATCATAGAATACACTCACAAGTTTCTCCTCGACACTGTCCCTGGACTGACAAGAGAGATGTTCACCAGACAATTCTATCCAAATCTCATGCAATTGGTCAAAAGAACAATGCAATCCACTCCGATAGGAATGCAAATCCACCCAATCGAACCTACAGTTGTCTCCGATACAGAATTGATCTCCAAGCTTGTTATACAAATGTCTAAACGATCCGCAACGTTTACTTCTGACGAAGCTAAGCTATTTGAGGCATTGCTGGGATATCAACTCAAAACATCATGCAAAGTGGCAGCCGAACAGGCCAAGCGTCCAAGAGACGATGATGATGCGGATAAGGATTCTGAACCGAAACGAAAGAAGAAAAATGATGATTCATCCTCGATGCCTCCACCACCCCAAAGGACCTCCACCGCTAGAAGATCTCCACCACTTTCTCCTGCTAAAGACAAACCTCAGGACTCTGAGTCACCACCACAAAAAGAGAAAACCGGTGACCACTTTGAATACACTGGTGGTGACGATGAAGAAATTCCTGAGCCCCAACAACAACCTACTTCTTCTACATCAACAAAGAAACCAACATCATCACCAAAGCCTAAGAAGAAGAAAAAGATCGAAGTTGTGTCATGGCTAGATGATGATGACACTGAAGAGTATGACTGGTTTTCAAAACTTGTTGATGCAACCCCTCAGTTACAGGAAGGTTAAGAACCGGTAGATGGTCGAACGATGGAGCATGTGAAGCTTATACAAGAAAAGTTCAAGGTGATGAAGATGACAAAAGCAGAGTTGAGGCGAATCAAGAACGTCGCTTTTCAACTACTTAAGGACAGCTCAGACAGTGCCATTGAAGTCGAATATCATCTCGACAACATAGCACGAGCCATGTCCAACAAGATCGATTGGCTCAACCCTGAAGCAAATATCGACTTCACCAGACCAGAAAAAGCTCCATACTACACAGAGTGGACCAAACAACTACCTACCATTGGGCGACCGGATCAACCTAAGTTTCCCTACCGCTATTTCTTCAACAACGACTTGGAATTCCTTCTACACGGTAGCGATGTCACCAAGAAATACGCTACATCACTAACCCTCCCTTTCCCGGCAGCAATCTACTCTAACAGCATAGCCATCGAGGAAGACGCCACACACATGTTTGTTGACAAAGTGGAAAAGTATGACCTCGATGCACTGTATGGGATTCATCATTGGCCTGAACGAAGAAGAATCTACTACAGAAGCTGCCAGGTTCTTAGGTCGAAAAAGGAAGTGTTCAGTGACAAACGGATCATTGCAATTATGCATGTTACCTTGTCTTCGAAGTGAGACTACACATTCCTAAAGAAAATTGTGGTCAAATGACAAGACGAACATGACTATGACTTTACAGAAGCAGATTTCCCGAGATTGTCGCTCAATGACATTGATGACATGTATCTTGCCAAGGTACAAGGACGAATGCGACAATTCTCTACAAATATCCAACGCGAGTACATCAAGTCATTGTTAGTATTCATAAGAAGCATCGTGATCCAAGAACGTGTAGAAGATATTTAACTTGCCATGGAATCATACCAGAAGCGTGTTAATCTCACAAAACCACAGCTAGACCTTCCCGACATAAACAAACTTGCTCAGTACACCCTTATCAAGAAACCATTTGGGGTAGTCTACCGTAGTGAACTACACCACAATTGCTTCATGGCGTGCAAAGAGCTTCATAAGTTTGGGGATCAAACATTAAAGAAGGTTCGAGATAGATTAGCATACAGGTTAAAGGAGATCCATGACGACATAGGGTCACCGAAGAGATGGAATTCGAGGGATAGGAGGGATGTGAAGAAGATCATCACTCGGATTGATGAAAGGTTGTTCAGACGGGATCAGATAAGAACGTTGGAGAGTTTCGTAGGTGGTCGTCCAAGCATATCTCTCACAGGCTACCAACGTCCAGAACGCATTTCTGGTGTTATTGACGGACTTTCTGGTACCCCTGATTCTCCTTGAATTGTTTCTCTTATCATTATTTGGATGTGTGATTTATATTTGACAATGGCTTGTGCACACATAACAGTGTACAACCCGTACTTGTAATGAAAGGACCCTGTGGTACGCTTCAGTGCCACAATCCTATAAAAGGAGCGAAAGCTTCATACTTTTGAGTAAAACTAATCAAAACTTTCACTTTTCAAAGTTTTGCTCAAAAGAACAAGTACTTCCCCTTATGTTTTTCAAAACCTCAAAAGTTAATATCACTTGTTGAGGGGGAGTATTTGATTGAAAACTTTGTTCACAAAATTGTTCTTCATGGTAATCTTCCCACAAAACTTGAAATGGACATATTCGATATCAAAATTTCGTCAAAAATAACATTTATATGCCTTTTTTTAGGGGGTGAAAAATTATGTGATAAGAAATATGTTGTGAATTGCTAATGAATCGTCGTGCTAAAGACTTAACCAATGAATTGACGAGATCTTAAATGTTAGTAACTCGAAAAGACTTGTCCGGAATGGGTAATAATTTCAAGCTAGTTCGCTAGTAATGTAAACGTGTCTCACAAAGGACTTGTCCTAGTAGGATGTACCATTCGAGAAACTCTTGGTAGACATGAACTTTGACGGGTTTGCAACCTTTCGAGGTTTGTCCACACCTTCAAGGTAGTTATTAGAGCTAGTTGTCACCTAAAAGCTGACAATGTAACTCTTTAACTATGCAAAGTAACCGTGTCTCGCGGGGAATTGTCTATCTTGAGTTGATCAATTCAAAAGTGCGCGCTCTTCTCTCACGGTGCAAATTTCTATCAAAATACTTAAGCACGTGTGGAGGGGGAGTATTTATGCAAAATATAAAACTCTTTCAGTGGTACAAAATGTTTTTAATCATAACCACTTTGAGAGATTTTCTAGAAAATGGTTTACGGCAACATAGGTTAGTCATGGTGTTATAAGGTGACTAAGGTTAGGAATAATCGTCCTATGATCCACCAGAGCCGGAGGGATCTACCCAAGGACACCACCAATAGTTAGAATTTAGAAGTCCTTAGGTATGATTATAAAAAGGAGAAAATGAGAATCGGAGAAAGAAGGAGTTGAAGAATTAAAAAGAAAAGTAAAGAAAAGGGTGAAAACAAATAACCCTCCAAATTATTCAACTTAGGGCAGACACCGGGTTCAACTCATATGCTACTGGTTGTCACTAGTTGACACCGGTATTGAAGATCAAAGTCGTCATGGACCCAGTGACGCTTGCACTAAACCTTCTTAGCCACTCAAGTTTCTCTCAACAGAAGCTTGTTTCATTCTCACATGGAACCCTACGACAACTATCGGCTTTCTCTTAGAGATTGTGAAGAAAGAGACCCTCTCCCTAGTCTTCGCTCAGGAAAACCAAAGCGCACTATTGAGTCTAGAGCCACGAGATTCATCAAAAGATCTCTTAGGTACACTTGACATTTCATCACTTGTCGTTCAACAATAAAGACGCAAGTGATACATTATCGAGTCCTACACAGATCTTAGCAATCTGTCGAGAACATTTATGAGAGGTTCACACATGTGATCCTCAGTGATTGAATGGAAACTCCTGCCAGGGTCAACATCAAACAGCCCTGACAGCAGGTCACTTCGGTAACTCCTTGTGGGTTACGCTTAGTGTGTCTCAAACGGTCTACATTCATGGGGTGATGCTTCGGTGTACCTCAGCGACTCACCTGAACTGTAGGTGTACTTCGGTACATCGGTTATCTCACTTGTGGGACTCCAGTTCAGGAACATCCTTTGTGAGAATTAGAGACGTGTTTTCACACTATGCTGTTAACACACTCGAAGTTCAAACCTGTAAGCGCTGGATTATTTCTAACCCATGTTTTATGTTTTCTTCTTATGGATGCTCGCGGGAGGAAGAGATCGTGCTGATTCTCTACATGCTCATACCAACAACATCACAAAAGAAGTTCTCTCATTATCAAAGGCAACACAAAGTCATAATGATTCTTCACCAAATCAAAAAATCTTCAAAGTTATAAAGACTCGAGAACTACTTCACATCAGTAATGAAATTCAACGTTAAAGAGCGTGTGACCATGTTGGAGAAAGACGTGGAGACACTGGAGCAACGAAGCGGACCTGATGCAAATTACCACAACATACTATCACTACCACCACATAGAACAAAGATCATAGAGCAAAGAAAATGGAGACGTCAAAGCTGAAAAACTTCAAAGTAAACAAGATCTCTACACTGGGGAGATTGTTGGAATCAAGATAATTCTTCTCACAAGAAAGAAGAATGTCAAAAGACGTCGAAGCTACTATTACATCAGCACCTACAACGTTTAAAGATCACTTTGATTATTAATCACCAACACTTAGGGGGAGATTGTTGGAATCACTCCTAAACTAGATTACAAGTGTTAGTAATTAATATGTAATAGTTAGCTTAATTAGGCTTTTATGTTAGTAACTATGGCAAGGCTTATGTAGAAAGCCCATAAGCATTGGCCCAAGCCCAATAAGGAAAGGAAGGGAACTAGTGTGTTGCCCTAGTTCCTTCCCTATAAATAGTCTTGTAAACCTTATCTTGAAGTTTGGTTGTTCACTTTTCTATTTCACTCTAAGCATAAACCTTTCATTATTCATACGTGTGTTTGGTTAAGTGTTCATCTGATCTTCTCTTATCTCATTTCTTTATATTGATGCTTGTGTTACAAACATGGTGACCTAACATACTGTTTGTGCATAAACAATTAGTACGACTCAGTTATGGTGCATTAGAGCAGTGCACTGTAGTTTTTGCTTGAAATGGTCATTATTTGGGTTAATATTTGGCCTTAAAATGGTCAGATGGGTAAAATTCAAAAGAAATTAGCAAATGGGAACGATTTTCTTTGGTTGAACTGGTCAAAGTCATTCAAAGTGTATTCAATATGCATAATTCTCCTAAATTATTAAATTAAAAGAAATGTTGAACATCATTATATATAGTTTTTGACCCAGCGGGATTGGGTATTGTTGTTGTTGTTCTCATTTTAACACATCAGCTATTTTAGAATTTCAAAAGTGGGACAGTTTTTGTGGGCCAACCCACACAACCTACATAAAAAATACCATTTTGGGTCTACATTAAATTACCCATTTTACCCGAACCAGTAAAATAGTTGTACGCATTCGCAACTGTAATTTTTGATCATACAGGAATGACATATCGCCTGAGTAGTAGGTGTAGAGATGAACCACCACCTTTCAACCAATGAAAGCACAATTACTGTTGGCACACAACATTTTTTGGATCCATTGATGACAGTGAAGGCTCGAGTCATCACCATGGAAAGGCAAGTGCACTGATCCAAGCCGAGTGGCGTCCAAAGTCCCTTTTTAATCAAAGATACCCTATAGTATTTATTCTAGCAATGCGATCTTTTTTTTTTTTTTTTTTTTTTTTTTTTTTTTTTTTTTAGTGTTCGTTCCCACTTCATTATAATGATAATTTCAGTTGACTCAATGTTAGATTATTAATATTAACTGCAAACTTTTCGTTATTGGTATTTTTCCCTTATTTTCTTCGAACTTGGTCATAATAGGCAAATTACTGATAAACTTTAAACTCTTCTAATTTGTAGAGCATTGAGGTTAGGAAGAAAATGAAGAGTGCAAGAATACCATGGCCTCGAGGTTCCGGAGATGATAATTGGAACCACTTTTGGCAAGCAATTAAGAAGGTATATTTCTCACTCACATTCCAAAACGTTTGTTGAGTTTGACTTCAGAGTCGTGCCTATAAAATCTATAACTGAAATTTTTCTGGCTGTAAATTTTCGTACCAGCATTATCTTTTCTGTATGATATGTAATTAAGACAAGTTGAAATTAATTATGAAGTTGAAATTTAGCCTTTTGAGATACGTGGACCAAGTTGTAATGGCATATGAGTATATGACATTCAGTCTGTTACCCGCTTTTAGGTTTTGGCATCTAAGTGGAATGAAAGAGCATATATCAATTGCAGAAAAACAGACGTGAATTTTAATAAACAATGCATTGAGTTATTTAAGGGAGTGTTTGGAATTAAGTACAATTTTTTATGCGTATGTATGTAAATATCTTGTTGCTATAGTCCCCTACTGTTAAAAGTGAGGCCAATGATTGTGATGCTTAATCATCGTGTTCATTTTTGTTTTACTGTTGCAGCTATATTTTGGACTCTTGGTATTTGTTGGGTATGTGGTGGTTGACGCTCAGGAGATCATTGAGAAGGCTCACCTTGAAGATTTGGATTACGTCAAGAATGCAATCACACTTTTTACTCACTTCGTTGTTGTCTTTGTCCGCATCCTTATCATCATGGTAAGTCGTATTTCCGCATGTTTTTTGTTCTTTCTTGAGTTATCTTGCACATAAATTGACCCATTGGTTTATTGGTTATTTCTCAAAAAGGTCTGTCAGTCCAGAAAATCGTGAAAAGATTACGTTTGAATATATGTTGTGTTTCCAAATGGTAATTAGATCTTCTTGGCCACACAACAGTCTATTGCAAAAAGTATGAAGCTAAGTTCATATGTTTTACATTAGTGACACGCTTTTTATTGAGAAAAACTTAAGTCATTAATTACAACTTGAACTTTGAGAAAAATTCATAAGATGTCAAAGTGAAACCATAATTAATGATTTTTCCTGAATGAAATTATGTTTGTTAATGAAATTGGTGTTGTTTCGATTATGGATATTGGTATCTTAAGCATTTAGTAACTGAAAACCAAAACTATTTTTACTGTGTGTTTGGGGCTGCTGTGAAACAACAACAGTAAAGGTCTCAATTGGGTCATTTTTTACTGTGGTTTTTTAAGCATTGTATAGTAAAAGCTTGAAACTGTTATTTTTATTTGTAAACGTACAACCATCCTAAACAGTCCAAGTTTAACTTTAATAAATGGTCGCGCACAACTCACTCTATTTTTGAAAAATTAGAAATCATTGATATGAGATGATTTTTTGTAAACCATATTTGACTGAGGTTGTTTGGGTTTGCTCATCTAAACTGCGTATTTGATAGTATTTGTGATTGTAATAATATTTTATGAAAAAAACAGCTTGAAATTGCTAATTCCAAAATGCATGTTGTTCCTATAAAGCCGTGTAGAATAATGATCCATATATATTCTTATTACTCCTGATTTTCCGATTTTTGTTTTGCTTTGGATACACCATTACCGGAGACGCACATGTAAACAATGCTGCCATTTGTGGAAATATAGATGAAGAAGCTTTGAAGGTAATGGTAAAGCTACTATTTGTTCATATTCGAGGGAAATATCTGGTAAACACTTATTTTTTGCATTGGCATATAGGCTACAAGAAGTCAAATAAAATGGAAAAAGAGTTAAGCAATGCCATACATGTTAAAATTCTTATTTAATTGGCTACAATGAAGTTATATTACCAAATCAATCTATGTATTCAATTTGGTTAACTTTCAAACCAATTACATCTTTTGACACATATAACCCCTTTGCGATATAGAAGGCCTGATTTGACCCATTCATGAGTAAAAAGGGTAGAGTTTGTCACACCTATCAAGAATAATGTTTAAAAGATGCAGGAAAATATCACATAAAAAGACTTTTTTCTGATATCTTTTGATGCTTGGTCATTTAATAGAATGTACAACCAATACTTTTACATTGTGCAGGTGCTAATAGACGCAGACTCATTCGGTTTGTGGGCGACTTCAGTTTGGAAAAGATACGAAAAAACTTTTCTTTCTTGACTCTTACTGCCGTATATAGGCTAATATTGGATAATATGGTTGTCCCTCAACCTGATTAGGCTAATGTTCCAATGTAAATGAAGGTCATTAGTATCTGATTAATTGTGTTTGTGCATCAGCAACGTAACTTTTTTTTTATGTCCCTAGGTATAAAAGACGACAAATATCAGGTATGTAAGTTACAAATAAAGGCAATATTCTTTTTTTTTCTTGCATTTCTTGAACTACTTATGAAATACTTATAAACATTTGTGTGATGAATCATCGGTACAAAAAACACATTATGGTATGAAAATACTAAAACTAAAGTCACCATTTCGAAAATAATTCTTTATTTGATCATAGTAGCACCATACAGACTAACATGGATAAACTAAAATTGAGATGACCATTTCTTGTGAGTTAAAAAATAAGTTACAGCTGTCTAAATTATTGGACCTGAAGTTCAGAAAAGAACAAAATTTGTACCAACCCTGTTTTCCTGAAATAATAAGATCCTTGTTGAAACTTTTAAGTCTTGACTAGATTGGAATCGCTACACTTTTGTATTATTACTATACCAGATCTAGGGGCCTAAGGTCTTAATTCATGAGAGACAAGAAAAGGGTAACGGAAAGCTTTCTGCAAACGGGTTAGTTAGTCACTAGATGATAGCATCCCTGCTGAATCAGAGGAAGTGAAAACAGAAGAACGAAAATAAGGGATCTGACAACTGATTCACAATGAATTGGTTGAGGATTGGAAAGAGGACCAGAGAAACTTTGTACAATATGTGCTGTAACATCATATTTATTGATGTAGAATAGGTAAACAGAAGAATGCTCTAGAGTATTGTGCGCCACGTCTAAATGCCATTTAGTGCAGTATCACAGATCTTAATTCTGCATATGGTATATATAAAACGAAAGCTTGAAACACAAATGGTTATAAATAAATCTAGCCTTATAAGTTGAAACGTCGCTCTATAGGTAGCCATTTTTAGGACGATTTGAGGTGTATAGTTTATGTGCTTGGTTTTCACAACATTAGAACAAAGGAGGTCAAGCATTGGCAAATAAGGTATATTGATTTTATAACATATATAAGTTCATCATTGTAGCTGTGTTTTTATTATTGTTAACATGAATTGTTACAGTTGGCGGAAAAAGGGGCGCACATCCGTGTTACTAATCATGATCAAACAATAAAATTATATGTACCATGGGTTTTATGTCAAAATTAATGCTTCCTTCTGTTGTAGTTGTCAATAATACATTAAACCCTGTTATATTTTTATCTAAAACCAAATACATGAAAATCTGACATAACAAAAGCTATATTTTTTTCACCATGGGTAAAATGTTTCATGAACATAACTTTTTATAATTGTTACAACTGTTATCACTTATAAGAACTTAGTCATTGTTTGTTATGGAAACTTCATGGTGCCTGTTTTCTGTTTTTGTAGATTGAGGTCGGACATGTCACGAAGCACTAAAGCATCTGAAGTTTTGTGCCCGACTCCTAAGGTTCAGGTAGTGATAGGTTCTAATGTATAGAGTCTTATTAGGCTTATATTCGTAACTCAATTTCAGGGCAAGGTTTTTATTTCTTAATAACCATGATCAAACTGTATGACATCTTTTTCTTACTGGTTGTATGGATGATTGTCTAGGAAGCATTGCGAACAAGGGGATTGAAGGATGATACGACGTGCATAGTAGTGGACATAATTCCACCAGACACTGCAATGCCGCCACCATCCCCACCACGTAAAAGGCCAAGCAAGTTTAGTCTTAGATCTTTATTTTTCAGAAAGAATTCCCATGGTTCCGCAAGTAAACTGTCTAAGAAACTATCTGCTGTTGGCATCGTTGAGGAACTCTTTGAAGAAGGTTCTGCCATGCTTTCCGAAAGGTTAGTTTTTCTAAAACAAATACAACATTTTAGTGACGGAAGAAATGAGTATCTTTACATTTTGGGCTGTAACAACTGTAGGTTTTATTTATTTATTTATTTTATTTATTTATTTATTTCTCTCTTTATTGGCAAGTTTGAAATCCGAGTTATGCTTTAATCCGATTAAAAGCTGTTGATACAAAAGTTGGGCGTTCCTTGTTCGGGGCTCCGGTTCTCGTACCAATTGAGTCTTGATTCTTGAGACCTGCGCACTAAGTAACAGAAAACACCGTTAGGCTTATCGTGGGATTGTCTCCCACGATTATCCTCCGGCGTGAGAGTAAGTAATCGGTTTAGGGTTAAAGGAGAGTTAGGGTTTGTAGATCGTACCTTTAACGAGAGATATGATTCCCTTTATATACACACGGAATCCTTGTTGGTTCCGTGTTCCCCAACCTTCGGCGTATCTCACCTAAGTCGGTTGGCAAACAATTATCTCCATAATTAGGAGATATCCGATATCGTATTCCATAAATAACATTGGGTTTGGGCCTTCGTGGGCCCAAACACTTATCAGTTTAGCCCAGTTCGTGCTGGGCTCATTAGTATCGGACTTTAGTCAGGCTCGTGACCCGAATATAGACTATACATCATCAAAAGCGATTACCTGAAATTATCTTAGTCATCGATCGATAGTTACATTGTTTATCATGGATATATTGTAGATTGGGGAATGATGAGACATGTGGTCCATCAACATCGGGTCTTTTCATGTGTGCTGTATGTCAAGTAGACCTAGGGACAAGTGAAGGGATATCGGTTCATGCTGGTTCCATATTTTCAACAAGCTCAAAACCTTGGGAAGGTCCTTTTCTTTGCGCTGATTGTCGTAATAAGAAAGATGCCATGGAGGGAAAATGACCAAGTGGAGTCAAAGTCACTTAACACCTGCAATTATTTTCCCCATCTAACCTACTAGATTTTAAAAAATTGGCGAGCTTAACGATTCATTTGAATGCATAGGTGGTAATGTTGTAATAAGCTGCACATGGTATGATGTGAATGTAGGATTTCAGATTGCTTATTATTTGCTAAGATGTTGGTAGGAATGATACATAACTTGTAGCATTTAGAGTGTAGAATAAATAAGTTAGAACTAATGCTTTTACTTAATCCGTGGCCTTTTATTGTACTAACTTGTTTTCACCTAATGTGTAATCTTATATTGTAGCCGAATAATATGAACTGTGAAAATTTCAAACTATAACATATTGATACCGTTAATTGTAATTCTTGTGTAAGTGGTTACACTTTTGTTTGCTATGGTGGTAGCTTATTTTTATACGATTTACAAGCTAATAATATTATTTGATAGCCAATGAGGATAAAAACAAGACTTATTAAGTCAACTATGGATCAAAAGCTTCTACAATTCATTTTGTGATAGTCTTTAGAGTTGAAAAAAAATATATAAATGAGAGTGGATTAATGGGATACTGGGAAATATCTTGACAACACGTAGAAGTGAAGTATGTGGTGTCTCCCTCAAGGGTCTTTGTAGACCCAAAGTTGGAAAATTATAACCAGTTCTGAGAGTTAAGTTTTCTTTTAAAAAAATAGTTTACCAAAAGTCCAAATTTCCTAAAAAAAAATGTTTCAAGTCGACAGATTATTTTAAATTAACCCATATTGGTCCCATGTCCGGGTGAAGGAATAATATTGATCATTTACTAACCGAAAGTTGAAAGAAACATGACCCCTCCCTCCAACAATAGCAACAACGGAAATGGAATGTCTTCATGGCTCAGACTCTCCGGCCACCCATTAAACACTTCGCCTCCTTTTCTTCCTAACCTTCCTTTTCACTCAATGCCTAAACTACACTAGACTCAACCCTGACACAATTTACCCCTCTCTACTTCAAAAACACAAACTACTAGCAAGCTGCTTATGGGATGGTATTTAATGCGACAAAACAACCAGTGTCTTAGTTATTTCACTTCCATCTTAATCAATCACGGGATAGTGAAACGTTTGGTGGTAGACGTGGTCCAATTTGCACCTTCAAATAGGTCACTATCTATGTCTTCGATAGACGACCTCCAAGTCAACTATACATATACGTATATTTGCATTCAAAGTTCCAATAATTAACTTCGCCTTCCGTTCAATAGGGGCACCTAGCGAAACATCGATATTTGCATATTTCTTTAAAATATACTTAAACAACACTGTACAATATGCATTAAAAACTGTATTTTGAGAAAATATGTAAATATTTAAATTTTATCATGCATATATGTAATTTCTGCCGTTCAATATACGTTGTAAGCAGTTAAACGTCTTAATTAGTCAAGCCACATGTTGGTTTGCATCTTCACAGCCACATGCACACATAAATTATCTCCATCATATATACTCCATTTATTATAATAAATTTTCCTTTATTATTTTACTCTCAAAGTTTCAAAATGAAAAAACACATGTTGGTATCCTCTTTTGCAGCATTCTTACTAGCAAGAAATGCAACAATGTTGCAATGAGCTCGAAAAGGTGGACACCAAGTGCCAGTGCGAGGCTTTGTAGGAGGTTTACAAGCAAGCTCAGAAGCAACAACAAGAAGGTAGTTGTCATGGTGGACAACCGGTGCAACGCCTGATGTAAATCATGTGACAGCAACATTATGTTCACCAGATTGGGTAAATATTTATGGGTTGACACAATGATGTATGTACGACCATTTTTGAAAATGTATTCATTAAGTTGAAAAGAAGAGACAATAAATGATATCGATCATTTTTTTAGTAGTGATACTTTAGTTACAGCACTAGATGACGAGAGCTCAATTGCAACCTCTAGGAGGCAATAAAGCGTCACGTTTTTCTACAGTCGATGCAACCCAGTGGTTGTTCCTCCAGCAAGGGCAGTAGGGTTGGTCGCGCGTACTTGTGAAAGATTACTAAGAATACTCACATTCAAAGAACCAGCAGGAGGACAGGTTGGCTGTTGCCTATCACTAATGTTACACCCCCAAATTACCTGTTTTGCAGCGGAATGGAATTCCTGGGGATTGACTGTCATAGCATCACAATCACAGTTATATTGAACGACCTAAAGTGTCGTTTGGAAAATACATCGTTTGATTTAATAAAATAATCAGAGTTACAAAGTATAGGTCCCAAGTGAAAGTTACTATGCACGGAAAATAAGTTTAGTACAAGTTAAACGATGTTTTTAAAGTGTATCAATCCCATGTGAGACGCGTCGTCACCGCGACTCTATGATATGTCCACATGCATGCCATGAAGTGAATGCCTTAGATACCTGAGATAAAACATGCTTAAAAAAAGTCAACACAAAGGTTGAGTGAAATCCATAGGTTTAAGTAATTCGTTTGAACACAATCATCGTAGTGTGAGTTAAATTGTTTCACACTCATCGTTGAAAACAAAACAGTATTTATTTCACTAAGTTCATGACACCAAAGCGTAACATCGTACCAATAAAAATTGGTAATCATCGTTTCATCGCCGCCCTAATAGGTAAACTTGCCAATTTACCTTACTGGTTCAAATATAGTGCGCTCGATTTCCCCTAACTGGGTCAATAAGAGCGGGAGTGTTAATTCCAATAGGCCTATTCACAATATTCGCGCTCACTCGCAAGTGACTAATGGTGCATGATGTAGGGACTTCAAACATGGCAAATACTTAGTGACAATAAAACATTTGGATATGGCATACAGTTCAGAGCATTTGTGTTCGATTAAAAATATAGCATGTATCTCCCCCAAGAGTTTGTAAAACAATTAAGTAATAGAAAGTGGGGCTATGAACTCACCTTAGCAAGCAATGATAACGGAAACAATTGTGAAAGCTTGAAAAGTAACCCGAAAATCTTAACCGCAACCTAATAATTGAATTCGCTTGAGAAAATATGATATGTACTATATGCATATGAGTTTTAAATGAAAATGACTCTTATACACTTGTAATGAAGTTTTACGACTCAAAATATAATAAAACTCAAGTTTTGACGTTAAATAGTTGTTTTATTAAAAGTTTATAAAAGTGATTTTCTGCCAACTTTGCAGCATTATAAATAGTTCATTACTTATCGGTTTGGCTTGATTTGAATACTTATGTGTAGTGTACCGCGGGGGCTGAAAGAATATTAAAATCGCTTCCTATGGTTCCGTCTTAAAGTGTGTTAAAAAATAAGCTCGAACATGAGTCGTTGAAGACTATATGAATTAGTGCAGAAAATTGATAATTAGTTTTTGTAACTTTAATAATTCATAACTTCCTCATTTTAAGTCCGTTTTTGCTCGTTCAAGTCTCCAAATTTAGCTATTAATGTCTATTCTCATAATACAAAAGCTATTTTTACTGTGGACATGATTATCGAGGTCGTTTGGTTAGAATAGGGGCTGCTGTTCTAGATTGTTATGACAGACTTTTGTGGAGTTTTTACGGGTTCATTACTAATTCAATTTGTGTCCGTTTTGTGTGTTTTTAGGGGCTAAACTTACCTAAACATTTCCACCATCCAAAAATACAGGACATGATTTTTAATGGGTCGCTTTTTAAGGTTTTCGAGCCTATAAAATGGTGCCCGTCGAACCAGTTTTTCAAACAGCTAATGTTCACTTCAAAGGACCTTAACTCTTTCATTTCTTCATGAAATAACACATTTTCGGGGTCTAAAACTATCTACTTCGAGTCTAGTTTCCAAATATGGTATCCATTTATTTTTCCCATGCTCAGAACGTTCCCCATTTTCAAAATAAGATTCGTGGTCAGAATATATTTAAAAACTGTGGCTTTTAATTTTGAACTTTAAAGCAAACTTACAACAATACAAGTGTATAATAGCATGCATAATAAGATGATTATATATATGTAATATAAGTATGGAAATGTATTTTAAGGACGCTTACAATGAAGATGAGTGAATGAGTGAGCCATGAGTCTAAGAACACACGAGAACACAATATGATCAACCCTTCTAGCCTATCCTTGAAACACCATGGTGTATCTACCCAAATGAACTGAAAGAAAAACAAAAGACTTTTTCCCTTCCCTTAGCTTTATACTTAACCCAAATGAACCAAAGACCCAAGATTTGCTCCCCTTGTTGCGTTGACCTTGCTGTCGTGAGGTGAAGAGAGAAAGGAGAGATTGGTAGTGTTTTATGAGTGAACATGAACTAGTTGGTTTCCTCCTATAATAAGTTTTAAAGTAGCATTTTGAATGGTCAAATTATGTACCACATAACATGTATAACTAATAATGGAAATGACTCACATGCATGTTCTTGGGCGTGGGATTGATGGGCTCAAAGGAAATGTACAGTAAAAATATATGGTTGCTTAGAGTGTCACCATCCAAGGAACTAATCCAAAGGTAAACATGTGAGAAGTGATGTATTGAATTCTCGATGTGCACAGGGAAAAGAAAAAGAATGGGAGTGTGTTGACTATAGTTCTTTGTGTTCATATTTGTGTGTGCTCACTTTGAGTAAGCTACATATCTAGTCACTATCTCTAGATTTAATCATCAATGTTTGCATGCTCCTGGTGGTTCGAACAGTGAAAAAAAGAAAAGAAGGAATAGCGTGTTTGACTAAGCTTTTCTAATGTATGTAAGGTTGTGTGCTATTTTGGTGTTAGGACCAACTTTTATGCATAAGTCCTTTTCATTTTGTCAAGAATAATAAACCCATGTGATAATTTGAGGTAAGTTTGCCGCATGCTGATACAGAAGAGAAGGAGAATGAATTATTTAAATTTTTATTTAGCGTATTTTGGGTACCATTTGAGCTTAAAATAGAGTAGTGTTGGTCTTAAAAATAAATTTTAATGAATCAAAGTAAAGTATAATGAGATCATAAAAATAGTAGAAATACATTTCTTGAAAGATTTGAGTGAATAAATATTTATCGGGTTGAATTTAAAGAAACCGTCGTAATTATATAAATTTAACAATTTATATACAAAATATATTTAAAACACTAGGTAAACTCAAAATATTATTTTTATAAACCAAATGTAAGTATAAAAATATATCGGGATCATTTTTGGAAGTATCGGATTAAATGTTCAAAATAATAACTTACGCGATAACGTTTATTTAATATGAAATTTACGCGTTTAATGTGAAATGCAAAGTCATGAATGAACTAACATGATGCAGATGATGCTAATGAAATGTAGACTAAACTTAGTCTATATGAAATGTTCGTGATGATATGATCATGAATTCGCCGCTAAACCATTTAGGTTACGCGAATTTGGAACACGCAAACCTAGTTTACGATAAATGATGAAATAGTGAAGCATGAATTGTTTTGAGAAATGACTTGAAATTGCGAGTTGTCACAACTAACAAGAGGTTTCACATCTATTTGCATATTATCATTGATTGATATCATCTGTTGAGAAGTCGATAACGGTAAAGAAGTTTGCAAGCTCGATACTTCTTCAGAGGTAGCACGAGGAACATGCTGCAATGGTTGAGGTGATCTTGGCGAACTCCACTTGTAACCCGACAATACATACATATTCTCATAACGACAAACATCAAACAAAATCATAAATTCATTTACAGATAATTAAAATTCTTCAACATCATCTAAATTTGGTAAAATAACAGCTGGAAGCACCTATATACAATAACTAAATAAAAATAATTAACAAAAACAAAATAATAATAATAATAAATGTTAATAATATTATCAAATGTAAAAGATGTTCATGATTAATATTGTTTAGAACAAAATGTTACAAAGTGGTTACCTACTTTTAAACGTTTTATAAAATATGTTAACATCAATTATACTTATTAACCATTTAATTTAACTTTTAATAACTTTTAACTATATATTTGTTCTACTAAATCCTAAAAATAAAAACCACAAATCAAAGTACTTACCTACTTTTAGTCGTTTAATGGATTATGGTAACATCAATTATAGATCTTAACCGTTTCATTTAACTTTTAATTACTTTTTAGTATATATTTGATCCACTAAATCATAAAAATAAAAACCACAAGTCATACCCGTCCATCGGACGGGTTTTGACACTAGTATATATATATATATATATATATATAATCAAAATTATTTTTATTAGATGTTTTATCTTATACTCGTAAGTCTAGTTTGATAATTTTGGAACTATATATTTTAGCTTGTTTTATAATGGTTGTTTGGTAATTTTGGTTCAGTAAGTATTTTCAGAATTAGAAATTGTGTTTTAGTTGTTTAATCACTTTTATAAATAGTTTAAAAATATAGGCTATTTAACAATTACATATAAAGTGATAACAGTTGATGTGATCAAATAAAAAAAGGTAAAAATTAAAAGTATTATGTGTATTATCCTTAATAACTTATTATGCTTAATGAACTTTGCATATTGTTATTCTACACTTTTAAAACTGTTTATTGAGGGTAATTTCATCATTTCACACAGTTTCATCTTCTTCCTATTTGTAGAACACCAAAATAGTTTTTTTAAGGCCAAACATTGAACATAATTTTTTTGGTTTAATATGTAAGTTTTTAACATAAGCTTTTAATTTCGAAATTACCATAATGGTTTTTGTGACATATAAAATTAAGTTTTTGCAAACACTAATCAAACATAACCAAAATTCCAAAGTTTACTTCATTATCTTCAAAACAAAACTAACATATGGGTTTTCATAAGTAACATAAATATAACTCATGCAACCTTTTAATTACCATGGTACTAAGGCTTCATAAGTAACAAAGTTAGCCTTTACAAACTCAAATTCTTTAAATTTATTGCATAATACTCAAATCTAACTTGTAGGTTTTCATCAGTAACATATTTCAAACATTTTACAAGCTTCCAATATGATTTAATCATTGATAATAAGTTGAATGAAATGTTGGATGATGGGAATAAGGGCATTTAAGTATTTTCATGTGAGAAGAGTGAACTCAGTAATGCTGACGGTAAACAATATTATGTTAAAGGACAATAAATTTTGTTGGTTAATCATAATGTATTTTGTTGGATAACTGTTTTTATCCCTAAAAGATTATTAAGTTAGTACATTACATATAATTGATTTTATATGACGTATAAATAACAAAATTATTTCAACAAGAAAAAAAATTGGCACGAGAAAGCACGAGTTATAGATTGATCTATATGGGCGTTGAAATCATACTAAGAACCCGACAAATTACACAAACAATACACTATGAACCCTTAAATACAACGTGATGCATCGCACATTTATTCAATTAAAGGTTTATTTAAGCTTATTTAAAAAAAATGATAATAAACAAACATCCAATTATATTCATTCATCTTCATAGCATTTCCTTCTTCGACACGAGCACTGGCCTTTGCTGCAAAAACCAGGTTTGCTAACTTATGAAGTAATTCCCGATGTCTCTCCTGTGTTTTCCTTAGCGCTTCAACCACATCCAAAGCAACCACATCATTACCTAGGGCTTCCATGTTCGCAATCATACCTCAGTTTCTTGCCATTACCCTCCTTAAACGCTCACAGTTAGCAACAAGCAATTTAGACAACGCATCATCTTCGCCAGCCTGCTGAATAAACCACATACGCATGGAATCATTCAATTTAGAAGAACCAGAAAGAGTAATCAGGTTCTCTAGCATTTGAAATTGTGCCATTATATCAAAATACAAATGTTTTCACGTCTAAGCATGATAACAGTGTCAAATAAATAGGCAAATATTCGCTTATGTAACCTATGCAAATTTAAAAAGTGGAATTGAAAAGACTATTTTAAATAATCATTATTTACTACATAATTGCAAAGTCCAATCAAATACCCAAAACTAAAACGAAAATTATACTAAAGTAAGCATTACGCATTCCACATTTAGATAAGCCCGTATGCAACGCACGGGTCAGAATGACTCGTATTTCTAATAAACCAATCGTATTCATTCATTTTTTGATCACCAAAAAAAAAATAAAAAATAAAATAAAATAAAAAACTTTCACTCTTTTTATAAAAATTAAATATCTCGCAAACTGTTAATCGTTACGCGAAAAAAATCATACCAACACGAAAAAAATCATACTATCGCGACGAGAATTAAATTATCTTTTTATATATATACATTTCTATATACTTTTTTTTTTTTTTTTTTTTTTTTTTTTTTTTTTTTTTTAATTTTCGCCTACAAAAATCACATGTGATTTTTAGAATGAATCACATGTATTTTTTCTGGTCGGAAATTTTGAAAAAAAAAAGTTCATCGAAAGTATATAGAAATGCATATTTATAAAAAGATAATTTAATTCTCGTCACGATAGTTTATTTTTCGTAACTTGAAGATTTATCGTTTGCAAAATATGTTTGCTTTAAAAAATGAAAAATAGTTTTTTTTATTAATTTTGATGAAAAATAGATGGCTAAGATTGGTTCATTGAGTTTTATGACAAAAATGATATCTATATTGATCTCAACTCATAGAAAAAATTTTAATTGATAATAATAAAAAGGATTTTAACTTCACGTTTTAAAAAATTGAGAGAATTTTAAGAGGAGATTAAAACATAGAGGATTATAAGAGGAGATGAATTTATTTATTAGATGCATTTGAAATATTAGGTTGAGTTTTTTACTCATCCTTCTTATTTCAGTTTTTCTTTTTATTTGATCATAACTTATTATCAAGGTTATAAATAGCGTGAGGTGTGATGTGTTAGGATTTAGTAAATCCAGTTATTAAAGTGTCGGTCACCTCAAGTATATGTAATCGTTAGAAAGATCGTAGTCGTAGTTATTTAATGTTAGCTAGTATTTAGTTTAGTAACACCGTGGAGGACGGACGGGTCTTTACCCACTGTATGCCTGATCCACAGCCCGTAGGTGGCGTTTTATGTATGATACTATAAATACCCTCTACCTCCCAAGGTAGAGGGTTGGAGTTCATAATAAGATTTTACTTTCTCTCACTAAGTTCCCTAAACCTCTAAACTTTCTCTCTCTAAAACACATAGTGTACGCCCCTTAAGATCATGGTTTGATGTGTTTGTGAAATCCAATATGTTACAAATGGTATCAAGAGCCATGGTTTGATCATCTCTCTTACATGTTCTTGGATTTCTAGTGGTTTTATATGGTTTTTGGGTTTGAAAAGGTTTAGTGGTATTTGCATCATTTGGACCATTTCTTGTGTTAAAGTTTGGATTTTGATTGTACTTTTATGTTTAGAATCATCATAAGTGCTTAGGTTTTGATTTGGAAGGCTTGAATAACTGTGGTTGGATTGTTTTTGGATTTAAAAGTGGCGTTTGTGTTGTTTTCAAGTTAGCGATTTGTGTCTCGTTAAAGTATTCAGACAAGCGATTTGTCCTTGTTTGGAAGCGATTTGTGTCTGTTACAAATCACTTATTTAAGCAATTTGTCCGGGTAGTGGCTGCACTTGTGCGGGAAAGCGATTTGTCATTTTTTCAGCGACTTGCTTATTTAAGCGAGTTGTGAGTTTAAGCGACTTGACTTATTTATGCGACTTGCTTATTGAAGCGAGTTGTAAGTTTAAGCGACTTGTCTTGGTTAAGCGATTTTTCTTGGTTAAGCGACTTGTCTTGGTTTAAGCGATTTGTATGGTTAAGCGACTTGATTATTGAAGCGAGTTGACTGTTTAAGCGATTTGTTAGTTGATGCGACTTGTCACTTTTGAGCGATTTGTTGTCTGAGCGATTTGTCTCTTGTGGCTTAGTGCTTTTCTTCTTGATTACATTTTACGGTTTTCTCTTGATTTAGTAAAATCCCGTGAAAGAATCTATTTCCCGGTTTAATCCAAGAGTTTTTAAAATCCCAAAGAATCAGTAATTATGTCTACCAACGTACCCACTATCATCTCTTCTGTTGCTGAGGACGTTCAAGCAGCTGGATCAGATACTCGTCCACCTATGCTTGACAGAACTGACTATGACTCATGGGCTCAACGAATTAGGCTATACTGTTTGGGAAAGGAGAATGGGGTTAACATTCTCAAATCAATTGATGAAGGACCTTATCAGATTGAGACTACAAGAGACACACTTGAAACTGCTGCGGATGGTACAATGATCTTAGGTTTGGACAGACCAAAGACGTATGATGAGCTCAGTGATAAGGAGAAAAAGAGATACGAAGCTGATATCAGGGCATCAAACATTATACTTCAGGGTCTTCCAAAAGACATCTACAAGTTAATCAATCACAACACTGAAGCCAAGGCAGTTTGGGACAATGTCAAAATGCTTCTCTCTGGTTCTGAATTAACTAAAGAAGACAGAGAATCACAACTGTATGATGACTTTGAGCATTTTAAGATGAAACCAGGGGAAAGTGTCACTGAATATTACGTGAGGTTCCACAAGCTTGTGAATGACATGAGGAATATCAAAATGACTATACCAAATATTCAGCTAAACTCAAAGTTTGTGAACAACATGAATCCCGAATGGCACAAATTTGTCACTTCAGTCAAGTTGACTAAAGGTTTGAGGAACACTAACTATGAGCAATTGTATGCATTCCTGCTTCAGAATGAGAGACATGCTATGTTTGAACGAATGATCTTGGAAAAATTCAATTCAAATTCTGGTAATGGAAGTTCGTCAAATGACTCAACAGCATTCTACACTAATGTAGGAATTACCACCAAAGCTTCTCAAGTCATACCAATGGGTAATGGTAATCGCAAACTCATTCCTGATCCAAGTTTTAAGCAACCTGATGCTGAAGCAACCATGGAATATTTCATCAATCAACTGGCTCTTATGGTTAAGCAAAATCTGAACCTCACTCCACACACTAACAATGATATCAGAACTGCATCCAATCTACACAATCATGCTATTGTCAGTGATGGTTAGATCATGGTGCAACCAGTGCAAGGAAGACAATATGATTAAGGAAAAGGTGGAGTAGGTGGAGGGTATGTGGCTAATCAGAACCGTGGAAGGAATGCAAATCAAGGAAAGCCAATCAAGTGCTACAACTGTGGGGGTGAAGGACATATTGCAAGGAACTGCATGTCTCCAAAATGCCCTCAAAATGCAGAGTATTTCAGGGACAAGATGTTACTGGTGCAAGCTCAGGACAGTGGAGCGGTCTTGGATGAAGAAGAGTTGTTGTTTCTTGCTGAGTGAAATGCCAAAACCTATGATGCTGATGTGGATGAGCAGCCAATTCAGGAAATAGGTCACAATCATCAAAATGCCTTTCAAGTTGCTGACTGTGATGCATTTGACTTTGATGTCGATGATGAACCTACTGCCCAGACAATCTTCATGGCTAGCATCTCACCAATGGTCTCTCCAAAGGTCTCATCACCACAACAGGTTGGTCCATCCAAAGATTCAATCATTTCAGAGGTATTAAAACTATATGATGAAGTTGATGAGCAAAAGATACATAACGAAGTACAATCTCATAAAACTTATGAACCAGATATTGATAATGTGGTCAATGATGATACAAAATGAAAGTGAAATTATACCAAGTGATGCATCTTCTGCAGTCAATGATGACTATGTTTTTGATGAATACACTGCATGTGCCCCTGATGATTCTATTATCTCTGAACTGAATGCCTATAAAGAACAAGTTGCCATTTATGAACAACGTGCTAAGTTTGAGTTAACTACCCGTGAGCAGGAAATGGATGACCAAATGCGTACAATTATTATAAAAAGTAATTTTAGAGAAGAAGTGTTAAAACAAGAGTTAAACTCCTTACAAGAAAAGCTTTCTAAAACTGATAAGCAAAAGAAAGAACTCCAAGATAATGTTAAAGTGCTTAAACAAGAATTTAATGCCAAGGAATCAAAACTTTTGAATGACTTTTCTGTAGGATATTAGTTTTCACTTACACATCAAACCAAAACACCAAGTTGGCGTATAAATGGAATTCTAGAGAGAGAAAGTTAGAGATTTAGGGAAGTTAGTGAGAGAAAGTGAAAGATATTATTATGAGCTCCAACTCTCTACCTTGGAAGGTAGAGAGTATTTATAGTCTTACAATAAAACGCCACACAACGGGCTGTGGATCAGGCATACAGTGGGTAAAGACCCGTCCGTCCTCCAAGGTGTTACTTAACTAAATACTACTTAACTTAAAATAACTACGACTATGAGCTTTCTAACGATTACATATACTTGAGGTGACCGACTCTTTAATACCTGGAATTTCTAATTCCTAACAATCTCCCCCTAAGGGAGGTCACCTCAATCATGTACTAAAATTACATTGAATACAAATAGATATTACATTAACAATTGTTCTTGCATTCTTGATGTAGTACTTTGCTCCTAAGCTCGTAGTCATTGATTCTTCACATTGCATGTTTGGTTACTCCAGGTGGAGGTCTTTTACTGATCCACGTGATAATAAATTTGAGCCAACTTTTGAGACCATCAGCTAACAAAAGTCTCTGAGACATCCATTGTGGTGTTGGTATTATGTGATGTTGTGACTTTCGGACCGACATGCTCACATTCTGGATTATGATATCTTCTCATCAGAGTAGCGGAAGCTTTCGTTGATTCATGATATTGGCAGCAGCGTAGCAGAAGCATGGAGTGTAAATATCAGAGTCATTGATGCACTTATCATGATTTCTTGAGAGATGAATGTATTGTGTGAGCATGCGGCTATGGATTGACTGCTTCATTCTGATCAGCTGCAAACGTCGGGCGTACCTGCATACAACAGTTAACAATAAAGCGTACAAAAGTGTCTTTGACCACTTTAGTTGAATTGAGGTACACGGCCCACGGTTCCCCGTTGATCAGTACATGTACTGCCTGTGATCAGGTATAATTCCGAAGAATTTCCTTGACAGGGTTTCGCAGCTGCTCTAGCTGTTCTCAAACCGGAACGTCTCAAAGAAGACAACACGGAGTGAGTGAACCAGCGAATTTAAGTCCACTGATTGATGAAAAGATATTTTAAAAACAATCGTGTATTGCTCAATAGAAATTGTTTTTGCAATACAACGAAGGTTTTATTGGAAATCAATTATCAATCATAAAAACACCTTTTGGTTTGAAAAATTAGTACACGGTCGATGTGCTAAAGAAAAGAGTTATTAAGCACAAAGACCGGTTTTTCAAAGGTATCCGTCAATCCATAACCTGAACCAGGATTGATTCAAGAGATTGAATCGCCCCATTGTTTCTGGTCAGTTGTCACATGGTTGATCTATATGATAGATCTCACCTGCCACCTACCAGGAGCTTGTTTGATGTTGGCTCCAGAAGGTTTTCCATCTTCATTGTGAATATGTTTACACATCACTCAGATGTTCTGGCAATACCACAAGGATAATGCGTAGGACTCAAGATATAATCTCTCTTTTCACATTGTGTAAAACAGAGAGTCTTCATTGAAAGTGTCCTAATGAGATTTATTGATGATCTCGTGGCTCTAGACTCAATTTTGTGCATATTTGGATCCTGTGCCGGAGACTAGGGAGAGGGTCTCCTTCTTCAATATCAATAATCTCTAAGAGAAAGTCGATAGATAATGTCGGTTCCCCGTGAGAATGAAACAAGTCCTTTTAAGAGGAACTTGAGTGGTTTGGAAAGTTGAAGTGCAGTGCGTCACTGGGTCCATGACGTCTTGTCTTCAATACCGATGTTACCATCAGTAGCATATGAATTGAACCCGGTTTCTGCCCTAAGGTTGAATAAATGGAGGGCTATTTGTTTTCACCCTTTTCTCATTCAATTCTTTTTAATTCTTCAACCCCTTCAGTGCTTACCGAGACTTCATAGCTAGAACCTTGTTGGGTTTGTTCCAATACTAGCTCAGTCTCAGTCCGCACTCTTCCCATATCTCATTTTCTCCTTTTATCATCATACCTAAGAACTCTACACTAACTAGTGGATAGTCCCTGGGTAGATTCCTCCGGTTCTGGCGGATCATGGGAACACATACCTAACCTTATCATCCTTATATCACCATACATAAGTAAAGTTGGTCGGTCTATTTGGTATTGTTCATCTGCCATAGAAACCAATTGAAAACCATTTGAAAATCAATCCAGGTGCTTGTGATATTTTATCAAAGCATTTTGTACCTGAATTGTTTTTGATATTTTTAGAACAAGTGCTCCCCCTCAACATGTGCATCAAGTGATTGAAATCGTTTTGCACACGGAGGCAAGAGAAAGAGTTAGCTTCTTTGAATTCCATTTTCTAAAAGATATCAACATCACTTCCCTAATCAAAGCATTTTTTGGGAAGGATGAGGTTTTCATAAGTTTGCTCCCCCTCAGTATGTGCCTCGAGATTTGAAAAGAGTTTTGCACATACTAGAGGGAACCTGCAC
>BPTQ01000004.1:198483837-198514605 GCA_019973895.1 Chrysanthemum seticuspe | reverse complement strand
ACGCATGACATTAATTAAGCTTAAGACTATGATAAACGTTTGGAACATAACTACAGACGAACTTAAGACAAAGATTAGTACTTACATCACAATTACAAAACGGATTACTACAATTAACAGGTCAATTATAACAATTACGATTTTAAGTACGATTCTTCCGATTTTCCGTTTCTGTTTTCTTTCAATCTTTTGTCACCTTTGGGTGTCCTTCTTGTAAATCATTCTATCCGATAATAACCAATGGACAACCAGTATTCTGATTAGTCTGTTACGGGTGATCTTTTACCTACGGATGACCATCTTGATAAGGGAATTCTTCACTCGTGTGACACTTGTCCCGATTATGTCTGTGATCATGACGTAGATAAGTGTTACTAAGGTAACGGAATAAAAGATTATACTTACGAAGATAAAGACTACACCCACAAGGTTGGTAACAATGATTGGTTTACCTTGGGTAAGAACGTACCCCTAGGGTTAATAGGTCAATAGGTAAGAACAGACACAAGTTGATGTCTAGCAAGTTTAGCAAGAACCGCTGGCCAGTGCCGAGTACTTGAAGCACTCTTTTAAGTAGCCCTGTCAATCTAAGTCCTTACTAGTAAAGCCACGAATTGACATGCTGAACAAAGATGATCCTTTTCGTACTTGAGTCTAGGTAAACCTACAACTAAGTCCTTTCTGGTGAGATCATTGATGGTGCCGAAGTTCAGGTGATTGAGACGACGATGCCATAACCATGACTTTGTTTTAGAAGCCTTTGACAGCAAGCAAATTAGAGAAGACTTCATCATATCTTCGATAGAGATGGTGTATATATTTGAACCACGTGAACCTCTTAAAAGTTCCTTACCATCAAGTTCTCTAACGAAGCAGGTATGTTTTCTGAAGGCTACTTCTAGATCTGAATCGCAGAATTGACCAACAGAGAACAAGTTGTGACCAAGACCTTCTACATAGTAAAACCTGGAGATAACACTTTTGCCAACAACATAGTCTCCATAACCCATGATAGCACCGAAATGATCATTCCTGAATCTAACTGTCCCGATGAATTTTCTCACGAAGTTCATGAGCCGTGACCGGTCGCCAAGAACGATTTGAACGATCTGTAGTTGAACACAGACAAGAATGGATAACTGGATAATTGGGATCCCCATGCAAGAATGGGTTCCATTTGGTTAGTAACAATGGTTGGAACACCCACATCAGAAATAGAAGCATTCATATTAGAAAATAAGGCAATGGAATCATTGTGAATAGATGCAGTACTAGTGTCTGTATTAGCCCTGTTCACAGTGTGCTCACTTCTTAAGGGAATAGTTCTACCAGTAGGCATCCATTTTCTAGTGGGCATTGTCTGATTAGTCTTATGACCAACAGGTAACCAATAATAGCCTATCTTACTAAATGTTCTTCCTGTGGGTTTCCACTGTTTTCTAACTTTCTTTTGTCTTTGCCTTTTAGCCTTCTTAGCATGAATTTTAGCATTAACAATATTAACTGGACAATTAACATCATTAGGCAAAACATTAACACTACATTCATGATTAGAAACAGAATTCAAGCAGACATCAATACAAGGTTTGCAAATAGTATCAGAATTCGAATTAATTACAGTACGCCTATGGCTAATACTAGAATCAACACGATTCATTTTATTCGGTTCAAACTTAAAGTTCCTAGATTGTTCTTCTACTCTTTTCCAGTGCACATTCTTAGCTTGCGAGGTCCTATCATTCCTTATATTGTCTTGAGACTTTGACCTGCTCCCTTTAATGTCACTGATTACTCCTGTAGAGGGAATGGGAACATTAGTTGGTTTTACTGCTCTTTGCATCACCTGTTTAGATGTGTTGGGATCTGAACTACATGCAGGCACACTAAGGTTCACTTTCTTAAAACTAGAAGTACTGGGATTTGTACTCCTAGAAGGCACACTTGAGTTCTCTTTCTTAGCATTGACAAATTTGGAATCTGAACTACTTAAAGGCACACTAAGGTTCACATTCAAACCATTGGGCATCGAATGAATATCATACTTGGCATTAGGCATCGAGCATGGAATCAAAGGATTAAATCTCTTACCTAATGACTTTGGGCATATTGTGATCAAGCATTCTAGGATTTCTTGAGATCGTTTGGCATATAAGCATGCATGTCCAATTGCATTATCATGAGGTTTCTCTAACTTATCCTCTTCAACAATCTCACGCAGACATTCTAGGCAATCCTTAAGGGATGAGAAGTATGTTTGAACAGCAAGTTTGTTGTTCTTGAGATGAGGAGGGACATATTTCACAGACAAAGCATATTTATTACAAGAGTGAACCTTTGATACACCATTCTCCCCATTGGTCATAGGCATTTTCTCTTTTACCTGACTCTTCAGATTCTCAATTTTCTTTTGCAATGAAGCTATTTGTTCATTATTTTTGTTACGAGTGACCTTTATTGATTCAAATAACTCATTGAAATGACTTTTAACCTTTTCATTTTCTTCTAGAAAACTTTCGTTTTCCTTTTGTAATGCGTTTACTAGGTTTTGAAGATGAAACTTTTGAGAATTCTGAGAATCTAAAGGAGGAGGCATTTGGGAGCCTGTCATATTGTTCGTTTGACCCTTTAATTGAGAGATTTGGGCTTTCAACTTTCTGAACGTGTTGCAATGAGCTTGAATCTGTTCATCACGTTTGTTAATTTGAAAAACTGCATCAAACTCTGGAGCATCTGAGGATGTCTTGATATTTGAAGTTTTGACATTTTCTTTATGATGTTGATATTTTAGTTGTAAATTAAAATCCTCAACTTCTAGTTTAGAAAAATGTTTAACCAAATTGTCATGATCATCCAGTTCAATTTTCTCGTTTAGTTCAAAATTAGTTTTTTCAAGCTCAATGACACGATCATGGGAGACTTTCAGGGCAACAGATAATTCATGAAATTGAGAAGCATTAATAGAACAATTTGTAGCAGTGAAAAACATATCTTGAGCAACACATTCAGTAATAAGAGTTTCATTTAATGTATGCAAGTTCTTCCTCTCAATCTCATTATATTTTAGTGCACGCTCATAGTCACTAACTTCAACTATCATTGCATCAAATTCCTTTTCCATTCCCTTAATATCAGTTTCTATCCCCTTTTTAAGACTCTCAAAGTGATCTTTTAGAAGTTTAAAGAAAGGCATGACCTCAGTTAAATAACATTCTTTCATTTGCTCAAAACCCCTTTCTCCTTCAGTTATACCAGTGGGTGTGATCCTTTTCTTGCAAGTTTTCTCAAAATCAACAAATAGTTGAAATATAACATATTGGCTAATTAAGGTCTTGCTTTTAGTGGAAATTGTTCTAGGAACAAGATGCATTGGTGTATTAGGAGGATACACAGTCGCTCTAGGCATTTTCCAAAGGGGAGGGTTTGTTTCAACAATATTTTCAGCTTTCTGCTTATCTAAATCCATTTTCCAGAAAACTTGTTCGGGAGTCAACACTGTCTGAGGCTTAAACATGTTCAAGGAAATCCAGTTTTCCTTCTTGTAATCATGGGGTGTGATCTTTATTTTCATCTCTTTACATTTAGGATCATCTGATTTCTTATCTTCCTCAGTGCACTCAACGCAACTAGGTTTCTGTCTAGGTTTAAGGATTTCATTGCCATCATAAAGAACCTTATGAGCATTTCTAGCCCTTTTAATGACCTCTGGATTTGGTTCTTCAACAAGGGGAATGCTATGCTTATCGTTTAAGACTCTATGCTTAGTGATCATGTGAGCAGTCTGAATGGTGTTCCCTTGTATGTACAACTTGTTTTCAAGTTTGTTTTTCAAAGTTTTCAGATTAGAAAAATCTTTCAAGAGTTTTGATTCCTTTGCATTAAATTCTTGCTTAAGCATTTTCACATTTTCTTGAAGTTCTTGTTTTTGTTTAGCAGTTTTAGAAAGCTTTTCTTGCAAGGAATTTAACTCTTGTTTTAATACTTCTTCTCTAAAATTACTTTTTCTAATGATTGTACGCACTTGGTCATCCATTTCCTGCTCACGAGTGGTCAACTCAAATTTTGCACGTTGTTCATAGATAGCAACACGTTCTTTATAGGCATTTAGTTCAGAAATTACAGAATCATCAGGGGCACATGCAGTGTATTCATCAAAAACATAGTTATTGTTGACTGCAGAAGATGCATCACTTGGTACAACTTCACTTTCACTTTGTTTCACATATTGATCATATGGGACAATATTGATATTACCCATATTTCAACATTTGATTCAATAGTTTCAGTTGATTGTACTTTGTCATGCATCTGTTGCACATCAGCATCATCGTATAGTTTTAATACCTCTGAGATGAGTTTGTCTTTGGATGAGCCAGCTTGTGGTGAAGAAGAAACCTTGGGAGAAACCATTGGAGAAATGCTAGCCATAAAAATTGTGTGTGCAGTAGGTCCATCATCCACATCAGAGTCGTATGCATCACAATCAGCGACTTGAAAGGCATTCTGATGATTGTGACCTATCTCCTGAATAGGCTGCTCATCCACATCTGCATCATAGGTCTTGGCATTGCTCTCAGCAAGAAACAACAATTCCTCTTCATCCAAAGCAGCACCATTATCCTGAGCTTGTACAAGCAGCATCTTATCTCTGAAGTAATCAGCATTCTGTGGACGCTTTGGAGAGGTGCAGTTCCTTGCAATTTGTCCCTCACCACCACAGTTATAACATTTGATCGGCTTAGCTTGACCTTGATTACCATTTCTTCCTCGATTCTGATTACCAACATAACCTCTACCAGCTCCACCTCTTCCTTGATCAAACTGTCTTTCTTGAACTGACTGCCCCAGAATTTTCCCATCTCTGATCAAAGCATGGTTGTGAAGATTGGAGGCGGTTCGGATCTCATTGCAGGTGTGAAGTTTGTTGGTGTGAGGTGAAAGTGTCCTGTTCTCTTTAACCATGAGTGTTAGTTGATTGATGAAATGTTCCATGACAGCATTAGCATCAGTTTGCTTGAACCTTGGATCAGAAACGGGTTTGTGATTATCATCTTCCGTGGGTACAACTTGAGGAGCATTGGTGGTAATCCCATCATTTGTGAAAAAGGCAGTTGACTCATTTGTAGAGCTTGTTTCTCCCTGACCTTTGAACTGATCAAGAATCCTCTTTTCAAACATGGCATGTCTCTCATTCTGAAGGACGAAGGCATAAAGTTGCTCATAGTTTGTATTCTTCAATCCTTTAGTGAGCTTCACAGATGTCACAAACTTGTGCCATTCGGGATTCATGTTGTTTACAAATTTAGAGTTCAGCTGAATGTTAGGCATAGTCATTCTGATGTTCCTCATATCATTCACCAACTTATGAAATCTCACATAGTACTCATAGACACTCTCATCTCATAGAGTTGTGATTCTCTGTCTTCCATAGTTAATTCAGAACCTGAGAGAAGCATCTTGACATTATCCCATACTGCCTTTGCTTCGGTGTTGTGATTGATCAGCTTGTAGATGTCTTTAGGAAGACCTTGAAGAACTATGTTAGAAGCCCTGATATCAGCATCGAATCTCTTTTTCTCCTTATCATCAAGCTCATCATACATCTTTGGTCTGTCCATTCCGTAAATCAGAGTTCCATCTTCAGCAGTATCAAGTACATCTATAGTCGTCTCAACTCGATACGGTCCTTCATCAATGGATTTGAGAATGTTGACACCATTTTCCTTTCCAAGACAGTACAATCTGATTCGTTGAGCCCAAGAATCGTAGTCAGTTCTGTCAAGCATGGGTGGATGAGTATCTGAACCAGCTGCTTGAACATCCTCAGCAACAGTGGAGATGATAGTGGGAACGTTGGTAGACATGTTACCAGATTATACGGGATTTTATAACTCTATGATTAAACCGGGAAATAGATTCTTTCACGGGATTTTACTAAATCAAGAGAAAACCGTAAAAAATCACCCAAGTCGCTAGAAGATAATACACCAAGTCGCTAACACCTAATTAGCTATACCACCAAGTCGCTAAAGTCCCAAGTCGCTAAACAAAGGCAAGTCGCTAAATAGTAACTCGCTAAGCCTCAAGTCGGTAGCAAAATTTTGGCAGCAATTCGCTAAGATTCAAGTCGCTAAAGAATCAAGTCGCTAAATAGCAACTCGCTACTCACCAAGTCGCTAATACCAAGTCGCTACCCGTAGTGGAGAGTCCACTACTAGTACTGTAAGTCGCTAAGCCTAAGTCGCTAGCTCCAAAAACTTCAACTCGCTACAAAAATGTAAAGCAAGTCGCTACAAGGAGAAATAATCCGTAGATCAAGTCGCTAGCAAGAAAACTTCACAAACATCACTTTTCAATCCAAAAACAACCCAACCAAGATGATTCAAGCTTACCAAATGAAAACCTAAACACTTGTGATGATTCTAAACGTAAAAGTACTAACAAAATCCAAGCTTTAACACAAGAAATCAACCAAATGATGCACAAACACTAAACTTTTTCAAACTCAAAAACCACTAGAAATCCAAAGATGTGCAAGATATGATCTAACCATGGCTCTTGATACCAATTGTAGGATATTAGTTTTCACTTACACATCAAACCAAAACACCAAGTTGGCGTATAAATGGAATTCTAGAGAGAGAAAGTTAGAGGTTTAGGGAACTTAGTGAGAGAAAGTGAAAGATATTATTATGAGCTCCAACTCTCTACCTTGGAAGGTAGAGAGTATTTATAGTCTTACAATAAAACGCCACACAACGGGCTGTGGATCAGGCATACAGTGGGTAAAGACCCGTCCGTCCTCCACGGTGTTACTTAACTAAATACTACTTAACTTAAAATAACTACGACTATGAGCTTTCTAACGATTACATATACTTGAGGTGACCGACTCTTTAATACCTGGAATTTCTAATTCCTAACATTTTCCAATCTAAAAACTTTGAAAAAAAAGCTTGAAAATAAGTTGTACGTACAAGGGAATACCATTCAGACTGCTCACATGATCATTAAGCACATAGTCTTAAGCGATAAGCATAGTATTCCCCTAGTAGAGGAGCCAAATCCCGAGTATTGTAAAAAGGCTAAAACTTTCCATACAATTGTATATGATGGCAATGAGATCCTCAAGCCTAGGCAAACACCATCATGTATTGGAAGAACGGAAGAGGATAGAAAATTAGAAGATGCCTCTAGGGAGAAAATGGATAAGAAGCTAAAAGATCCCGAGTGTAAAAAGAAAAACATAACGATCAAACCCCATGATTACACAAAAGAAAATTGGATCTCCCTGAACATGTTTAAGCCTCAAACTCAATTAACCCCAGAACAAATTTTTTGGAAGAAAGACATGGATAAACAAAAAGCAAATGTACTTGTTGAAACAAACACTCCCCTTAGGAAAGTGCCTGCAGCTACTGTGTATCCTCCGAATACACCAATGCATTTAGTTCCTAGAACTATTTCCACTAATAGCAAGACCTTAATCAGCCTGTATGTTGTTTATCAACTATTCGTTGATTTTGAGAAGACATGTAAGAAGAGAATCACACCTACAGGTATAACTGAAGGGGAAAGGGGTTTTGAGCAAACTAAAGAATGCTATTTAACCGAGGTCATACATTTCTTTAGACAATTAAAAGGTCAATTTGAGAGTCTCCAAAAAGGGATTAACTCAGATATTAAAGAAATGGAAAAGGAATTTGATGCAATGATAGTTGAGGTCAATTATTATGAACGGGAACTCAAATATAATGAAATTGAAAGGAAGAATCTGCATGTCTTAAATGAGAACTTAGTATTGAGTTGTGTGGCTCAAGATGTGTTTTATACTGTTACTAAGCATTCTATTACTGCTTCTCAATTTCATGAATTATCCGTTGCTTTGAAAGTTTCCCATGATCGTGTCATTGAGCTTGAAAACAAAAACTCAAAACTAAATGAGAAAATTGACCAGGATGATCACGATAATTTGGTAAAACATCTTTCTAAGCTAGAAGTTGAACATTTTGATTTGCAACTAAAATATCAACATCTCAAAGAAAATGTCAAAACGTCAAACATCAAGACATCCTTAAAAGTTCCAGAGTTTGATGCAGTTTTTGAAATAAACAAACGTAACGAACTGATTCAAGCTCATTGTAACACGATCAGAAAGTTGAAAGCCCAAATTTCACAATTAAAGGGTGAAAAGAACAACGTGACTGGCTCCCAAATGCCTCCTCCTTTAGATTCTTAATTTTCTCAAAACTTTC
Source organism: Chrysanthemum seticuspe (assembly GCA_019973895.1). Classification (NCBI taxonomy): domain Eukaryota; kingdom Viridiplantae; phylum Streptophyta; class Magnoliopsida; order Asterales; family Asteraceae; genus Chrysanthemum; species Chrysanthemum seticuspe. The sequence goes on along the minus strand of BPTQ01000004.1, from coordinate 198,506,353 downwards.
ATCTTCAAAACATCATTAACGTATTACAACAAGAAAATGAGAGTGTTTTGGAAGAAAATGAAAAGATCAAACGACACTTCAAAGAGTTATACGATTTAGTGAAAGTCACTCGTGACAAAAACAATGAAAAAATAACTTCGTTACAAAAGGAAATTGAGAATCTGAAGAGTCAGGAAAAAGGGAAAATGCCACTTTTCTTTAATGAGAATGTTGCATCAAAGTCATCTGCAGACTCTAAATATACTATGACTGTTAAATACATTCCTCCTCATCTTAGAAATAACGAACTTATGTTTCATAATTATTTCTCTCATCTTAAGTATAGTCTAGAATGTCTCCGTGAGATTGTAGAAGAGGATTACATAAATAAGCCACTTGATAGTGAAATTAGGTTTGGTTGCGGATAAGTACATAATCAACTCTTCCCCTGGTCAGGGTGCTACAAGTGTGGGGAGCGTTGCCAGGTGTTGTTTAAGCTGTGTGAAGGCTTCTTCTGCCTCCGTGGTCCAGCGAAAATCTCCCTTTTTTATACACTTCTTGAGTGTCTTGAAGAGAGGTAGTGACTTGTCTGCTGGCTTAGATAAGAATCTGTTTAGGCCAACCAGTTTTCCATTGAGAGATTGGACTTCCTTCAACGTGCGCGGTGAAGGAAGTTCGATGACAGCCTTAGTTTTTTCTGGACATGGTTTGATGCCATCAAGTTCTATCAGGTATCCGAGAAACATGCCTTCTGTAGCGCCAAAAGTGCACTTTTTGGGGTTTAGCTTCATGTTGATCTCTTTGAGTCTTCTAAATGTTTCCTCAATGTCGCGCACCAACTCATCCTCAGTATGACTTTTTATGACCAGGTGGTCGACGTAAACTTCCAAGTTGCGGCCCACCTGTTTTTCAAATGCATTATCTACTAACCGCTGATAGGTGGCGCCTGTGTTCTTTAAGCCGAAGGGCATTTTGGTATAGCAGTAGACGCCTTGGCTTGTATGAAAGGACATTTTTTCCTCGTCCTCCTTAGCCATCTGGATTTGATGGAATCCTTTGTATGCATCGAGGAAGCACTTGAGTGGGTATCCACACAAAGATTCTACCTTCCAGTCTATCTCCGGTAGTGGGTAGCAGTCTTATGGACATGCCTTGTTGAGATCTGTGAAGTCCACACACATTCGCCAGCTACCGTCACTCTTCTTGACCATTACTGGGTTAGAAAGCCAGTTATGGTAGTAGACTTCTCGCATGATTCCTGCCTCTACTAGCTTGTGTGCCTCTGCCAGGATTGCTTGCCCGCGCTCTAGAGCCTGGTCGTGGTTCTTCTGGTGTATTGGTGAGTATCCTTGTCGGATTCTCAGCTTATGTTCTGTGATTGAACGTGGTACCCCGGTCATGTGCTTTGGCTCCCATGCAAAAACGTCCAAGTTATTTTGCAAGAGTGCGCACACAGATGCTTTGCCGTTTTCCGACAGCGATCCTCCGATTGATATTTCCTGTTCTGGGTAATCAGGATGAATTGCAACCTTCATGTTTGGAACTTTGGTTGTGCGCTGTTCTGGAATGGGTGCCATCTCGCATGTAATCGTGTTACATTCTCTATGTGTTACAGTGGCGCTGTAGAGAGTAACAATCCCACCTTCCACTAGGAATTTAAGCATCCCATGTGCTGTAGATGGTACTGCGCGCATGGCTGATATCCCTGGTCTTCCGATAATGCTATTATATGGCGAAGGGGATTTGATCACCATAAAATCCATCCAGGCAGTCGCGGAGTGTTCTTTATTGCCTACGCTGACTAGTCATCGTATTTGCCACATAGGCCATATCTTTTCTCCCGTAAAACCAGTCAGCGCTGTCCTGACCGGGCTTAACTGACTGCGTATTTCAGGTCGCAGTCGCTTGAAGCAGTGCTCATACATGATGTCTGCAGATGCTCCTCCATCAACGTATATGCGGTGGATGTCGTGACCCCCCGCACTAATTTTAATGGTGAGTGGCTCTACCACTGCGTTCTCCGCGGTTAAGGTGGGGAAAGAGATTTCACTTCCATGGGAAAACTTCTGGCTGACCTTCTGCCTAGTAACCCGCTGCCATGATTGTATCATGTAGATGGTGTCAGCCTTGTCCTTGGGTGCATCTTTCTTGTTCCCATTCTTCTGTCTATCCTTTCCTTCCTTGATGTGCTTGACCAAATGGTCCAATTTGCCCTCTTTTACCATTTTGTCAATGAGCTGGCGCAGTTGGACACATTCATTGGTGGTGTGGCCCTTTTGTGCGTGATATTCACAATATCCACTCCCCACGCGCCTATCCTTTGGAGTGCGCATTTGTGGTGGTCTTGGAAAGTTCGCGCCTTCTGTTGCGAGTATTTCCTTTGGAGTCTTGGTCAGCTGGATATACTTGTCGTTATCCCGTCCGCTCACCTGACCGCGGTAGCTCTTATTGCGGTTGCTACTCCGGTCATTGGATTGTCTCCCAGGTTGTTCCTGTGACCGATAGTTTGAGTAGCTTCTCTTGCTATCTGCTGCGACGGCTTCTCCTTGGACGAAGGACCTTGTCCGTTTCATCAGTTCATCGAAGGTTTGGGGGATCTTGTAGTTCAGCCTTTTGATGAGCTCTGGGTTATTGATCCCGTTCATGAACCCTGAGATTTTCAACACTTCGGGACACACCTTAACCTGTATGCACTCCTCTTTGAAGCGCTCCATATATGCGCTTATAGATTCCCCCTGGCGCTGTTTCACCCTGGCGAGTTCGACAGGATTTTTAGCGCACTTCTTCCGTTGAGTGAAGTTTAGGCGGAATGCCTTTCTCAACTCTTCAAAGCCATCAATGCTTCTGCGTGGAAGCTTACTCAGTTCTGCTCGTTTCCCACTAGTGTGGAATTGAACATGTGGCACCACACAGGTTGTGGCCAGTTTTCGATAGTAGCGGCTGATTCAAAAATTTTTAGGTGATCGTTAGGATCACCTGTTCCGTCATAGGTTTTGACGTTAGCGGGCATGCGCCTTCTCTTATCTTCTGAGAAATTGCTGATTCGTCGACTAAACGCATCCACCTTTTGGCGGCGCCACGGAAGAGACATGTCTTCCTCCTCCTGGTCACGGTATTTCCTCCTGGACTTCCAGTGTCCAGTCTCGCTATCCTCGTTGTCCGAGGAATTGCCAGAGGACGAATTTTCCCTCCTTCGACGTTTGCGCCGACTGTCCTCAGAATTTGCACTTGAAGGGCTTTCACTTGGGGAGTATCGTCGCCCAAGTCTGTCCTAGACTCTGCGGCTACCAAGTCTGGCGTGGACATTGGTACGCCGTTCATCCTCCTCACTTTCTTCCAGATGTTGTGAGTGAGATGTCTCATCATCCTCGACTCTCCTCCCGATTCTGTTAAACACTGGGGGTCGGCGACTGTCTCTCCCGTGCTTCTCCTTCTGACGGCGACTGTCAAGGGGAAGTTTCGTATTCTGAGTCGAAATTGAGTCAGGCTTGTAGGCTTCGACTCGACCTCTTTTTTGCTTCCTCTTGTATGAGAGTGGTCAAGGTTTCGTAATTTTGGGATTCGAAATCCCCCGGTGCTAGTTCCGGCATGACCCCTTCTAGAGCGAGGGTGTTTGTTTCTACCACTATGCCATTGTTTCGGTCTGGTGCATCTGGTGCCTCTGTCAAATCAGTCTCTAGCACTGATTGAAGAGGAGTGGTAAGAACGGTGCGAAATGGATCTCCTGCGCTGATGGTGGTTGTAGTGGCCTGGGTTGTCTCCGAGCGTGGTTCCACCAGAGGGAAGACCACTTCTTGGCCTGATTGCTGCTTTTTAGCAACACTGGTTGTCCCAGAAGTTTGCTTAGAAGCTGATCCGATGTGCAACTTCTTTCCTGTATGGTCTGTTTGCGATCGCTGATTTCCGTGCTTCATCATTCTAGTTCTTAGTTTTTAGTGATTGGTCCCACGGATGGCGTCACTTGTTGATACAAAAGTTGGGCGTTCCTTGTTCGGGGCTCCGGTTCTCGTACCAATTGAGTCTTGATTCTTGAGACCTGCGCACTAAGTAACAGAAAACACCGTTAGGCTTATCGTGGGATTGTCTCCCACGATTATCCTCCGGCGTGAGAGTAAGTAATAGGTTTAGGGTTAAAGGAGAGTTAGGGTTTGTAGATCGTACCTTTAACGAGAGATAGGATTCCCTTTATATACACACGGAATCCTTGTTGGTTCCGTGTTCCCCAACCTTCGGCGTATCTCGCCTAAGTCGGTTGGCAAACAATTATCTCCATAATTAGGAGATATCCGATATCGTATTCCATAAATAACATTGGGTTTGGGCCTTCGTGGGCCCAAGCACTTATCAGCTTAGCCCAGTTCGTGCTGGGCTCATTAGTATCGGACTTTAGTCGGGCTCGTGACCCGAATATAGACTATACATCATCAAAAGCGATTACCTGAAATTATCTTAGTCATCGATCGATAGTTACATTGTTTATCATGGATATATTGTAGATTGAGGAATGATGAGACATGTGGTCCATCAACATCGGGTCTTTTCATGTGTGCTGTATGTCAAGTAGACCTAGGGACAAGTTAAGGGATATCGGTTCATGCTGGTTCCATATTTTCAACAAGCTCAAAACCTTGGGAAGGTCCTTTTCTTTGTGCTGATTGTCGTAATAAGAAAGATGCCATGGAGGGAAAACGACCAAGTGGAGTCAAAGTCACTTAACACCTGCAATTATTTTCCCCGTCTAACCTACTAGATTTTAAAAAATTGGCGAGCTTAACGATTCATTTGAATGCATAGGTGGTAATGTTGTAATAAGCTGCACATGGTATGATGTGAATGTAGGATTTCAGATTGCTTATTATTTGCTAAGATGTTGGTAGGAATGATACATAACTTGTAGCGTTTAGAGTGTAGAATAAATAAGTTAGAACTAATGCTTTTACTTAATCCGTGGCCTTTTATTGTACTAACTTGTTTTCACCTAATGTGTAATCTTATATTGTAGCCGAATAATATGAACTGTGAAAATTTCCAACTATAACATATTGATACCGTTAATTGTAATTCTTGTATAAGTGGTTACACTTTTGTTTGCTATGGTGGTAGCTTATTTTTATACGATTTACAAGCTAATAATATTATTTGATAGCCAATGAGGATAAAAACAAGACTTATTAAGTCAACTGTGGATCAAAAGCTTCTACAATTCATTTTGTGATAGTCTTTAGAGTTGAAAAAAAATATATAAATGAGAGTGGATTAATGGGATACTGGGAAATATCTTGACAACACGTAGAAGTGAAGTATGTGGTGTCTCCCTCAAGGGTCTTTGTAGACCCAAAGTTGGAAAATTATAACCAGTTCTGAGAGTTAAGTTTTCTTTTAAAAAAACATTTTACCAAAAGTCCAAATTCCTAAAAATAAAAATGTTTCAAGTCGACAGATTATTTTAAATTAACCCATATTGGTCCCATGTCCGGGTGAAGGAATAAAATTGATCATTTACTAACCGAAAGTTGAAAGAAACACGACCCCTCCCTCCAACAATAGCAACAACGGAAATGGAATGTCTTCATGGCTCAGACTCTCCGGCCACCCATTGAACACTTCGCCTCCTTTTCTTCCTAACCTTCTTTTTCACTCAATGGCTAAACTACAGTAGACTCAACCCTGACACAATTTACCCCTCTCTACTTCAAAAACACAAACTACTAGCAAGCTGCTTATGGGATGGTATTTAATGCGACAAAACAACCAGTGTCTTAGTTATTTCACTTCCATCTTAATCAATCACGGGATAGTGAAACGTTTGGTGGTAGACGTGGTCCAATTTGCACCTTCAAATAGGTGACTATCTATGTCTTCGATAGACGACCTCCAAGTCAACTATACATATACGTATATTTGCATTCAAAGTTCCAATAATTAACTTCGCCTTCCGTTCAATAGGGGCATCTAGCGAAACATCGATATTTGCATATTTCTTCAAAATATACTTAAACAACACTGTACAATATGCATTAAAAACTGTATTTTGAGAAAATATGTAAATATTTAAATTTTATCATGCATATATGTAATTTCTGCCGTTCAATATACGTTGTAAGCAGTTAAACGTCTTAATTAGTCAAGCGACATGTTGGTTTGCATCTTCACAGCCACATGCACACATAAATTATCTCCATCATATATACTCCATTTATTATAATAAATTTTCCTTGATTATTTTACTCTCAAAGTTTCAAAATGAAAAAACACATGTTGGTATCCTCTTTTGCAGCATTCTTACTAGCAAGAAATGCAACAATGCTGCAATGAGCTCGAAAAGGTGGACACCAAGTGCCAGTGCGAGGCTTTGTAGGAGGTTTACAAGCAAGCTCAGAAGCAACAACATGAAGGTAGTTGTCATGGTGGACAACGGGTGCAACGCCTGATGTAAATCATGTGACAGCAACATTATGTTCACCAGATTGGGTAAATATTTATGGGTTGACACAATGATGTATGTACGACCATTTTTGAAAATGTATTCATTAAGTTGAAAAGAAGAGACAATAAATGATATCGATCATTTTTTTAGTAGTGATACTTTAGTTACAGCACTAGATGACGAGAGCTCAATTGCAACCTCTAGGAGGCAATAAAGCGTCACGTTTTTCTACAGTCGATGCAACCCAGTGGTTGTTCCTCCAGCAAGGGCAGTAGGGTTGGTCGCACGTGCTTGTGAAAGATTACTAAGAATACTCACATTCAAAGAACCAACATGAGGACAGGTTGGCTGTTGCCTATCACTAACAAGAGGTTTCACATCTATTTGCATATTATCATTGATTGATATCATCTGTTGAGAAGTCGATAACGATAAAGAAGTTTGCAAGCTCGATACTTCTTCAGAGGTAGCACGAGGAACATGCTGCAATGGTTGAGGTGATCTTGGCGAACTCCACTTGTAACCCGACAATACATACATATTCTCATCACAACAAACATCAAACAAAACCATAAATCCATTTACAGATAATTAAAATTCTTCAACATCATCTAAATTTGGTAAAATAACAGCTGGAAGCACCTATATACAATAACTAAATAGAAATAATTAACAAAAACAAAATAATAATAATAATAAATGTTAATAATATTATCAAATGTAAAAGATGTTCATGATTAATATTGTTTAGAACAAAATGTTACAAAGTAGTTACCTACTTTTAAACGTTTTATAAAATATGTTAACATCAATTATACTTATTAACCGTTTAATTTAACTTTTAATAACTTTTAACTATATATTTGTTCTACTAAATCCTAAAAATAAAAACCACAAATCAAAGTACTTACCTACTTTTAGTCGTTTAATGGATTATGGTAACATCAATTATAGATCTTAACCGTTTCATTTAACTTTTAATTACTTTTTAGTATATATTTGATCCACTAAATCATAAAAATAAAAACCACAAGTCATACCCGTCCATCGGACGGGTTTTGACACTAGTGTATATATATATATATATATATATATATATATATATATATATATATATAATCAAAATTATTTTTATTAGATGTTATATCTTATACTCGTAAGTCTAGTTTGATAATTTTGGTACTATATATTTTAGCTTGTTTTATAATGGTTGTTTGGTAATTTTGGTTCAGTAAGTATTTTCAGAATTAGAAATTGTGTTTTAGTTGTTTAATCACTTTTATAAATAGTTTAAAAATATAGGCTATTTAACAATTACATATAAAGTGATAACAGTTGATGTGATCAAATAAAAAAAGGTAAAAATTAAAAGTATTATGTGTATTATCCTCAATAACTTATTATGCTTAATGAACTTTGCATATTGTTATTCTACACTTTTAAAATTGTTTATTGAGGGTAATTTCATCATTTCACACAGTTTCATCTTCTTCCTATTTGTAGAACACCAAAATAGTTTTTTTTAAGGCCAAACATTGAACACAATTTTTTTGGTTTAATATGTCAGTTTTTAACATAAGCTTTTAATTTCGAAATTACCATAATGGTTTTTGTGACATATAAAATTAAGTTTTTGCAAACACTAACCAAACATAACCAAAATTCCAAAGTTTACTTCATTATCTTCAAAACAAAACTAACATATGGGTTTTCATAAGTAACATAAATATAACTCATGCAACCTTTTAATTACCATGGTACTAAGGCTTCATAAGTAACAAAGTTAGCCTTTACAAACTCAAATTCTTTAAATTTATTGCATAATACTCAAATCTAACTTGTGGGTTTTCATCAGTAACATATTTCAAACATTTTACAAGCTTCCAATATGATTTAATCATTGTTAATAAGTTGAATGAAATGTTGGATGATGGGAATAAGGGCATTTAAGTACTTTCATGTGAGAAGAGTGAACTCAGTAATGCTGACGGTAAACAATATTATGTTAAAGGACAATAAATTTTGTTGGTTAATCATAATGTATTTTGTTGGATAATTGTTTTTATCCCTAAAAGATTATTAAGTTAGTACATTACATATAATTGATTTTATATGACGTATAAATAACCAAATTATTTCAACAAGAAAAAAAATTGGCACGAGAAAGCACGAGTTATATATTGATCTATATGGGCGTTGAAATCATACTAAGAACCCGACAAATTACACAAACAATACACTATGAACCCTTAAATACAACGTGATGCATCACACATTTATTCAATTAAAGGTTTATTTAAGCTTATTTAAAAAAAAATGATAATAAACAAACATCTAATTATATTCATTCATCTTCATAGCATTTCCTTCTTCGACACGAGCACTGGCCTTTGCTGCAAAAACCAGGTTTGCTAACTTATGAAGTAATTCCCGATGTCTCTCATGTGTTTTCCTTAGCGCTTCAACCACATCCAAAGCAACCACATAATAACCTAGGGCTTCCATGTTCGCAATCATACCTCGGTTTCTTGCCATTACCCTCCTTAAACGCTCACAGTTAGCAACAAGCAATTTAGACAACACATCATCTTCGCCAGCCTGCTGAATAAACCACATACGCATGGAATCATTCAATTTAGAAGAACCAGAAAGAGTAATCAGGTTCTCTAGCATTTGAAATTGTGCCATTATATCAAAATACAAATGTTTTCACGTCTAAGCATGATAACAGTGTCAAATAAATAGGCAAATATTCGCTTATGTAACCTATGCAAATTTAAAAAGTGGAATTGAAAAGACTATTTTAAATAATCATTATTTACTACATAATTGCAAAGTCCAATCAAATACCCAAAACTAAAACGAAAATTATACTAAAGTAAGCATTACGCATTCCACATTTAGATAAGCCCGTATGCAACGCACGGGTCAGAATGACTCGTATTTCTAATAAACCAATCGTATTCATTCATTTTTCGATCACCAAAAAAAAAATAAAAAATAAAAAAAATAAAAAAACTTTCACTCTTTTTATAAAAATTAAATATCTCGCAAACTGTTAATCGTTACGCGAAAAAAATCATACCAACGCGAAAAAAATCATACTATCGCGACGAGAAATAAATTATCTTTTTATATATATACACTTCTATATACTTTCGACTTTTTTTTCTTTTTTTTTTTTTTTTTTTTTTTTAATTTTCGTCTACAAAAATCACATGTATTTTTTTTGGTCGGAAATTTTGAAAAAAAAAAGTTCATCGAAAGTATATAGAAATGCATATTTATAAAAAGATAATTTAATTCTCGTCGCGATAGTTTATTTTTCGTAACTTGAAGATTTATCGTTTGCAAAATATGTTTGCTTTAAAAAATGAAAAATAGTTTTTTTATTAATTTTGATGAAAAATAGATGGCTAAGATTGGTTCATTGAGTTTTATGGCAAAAATGATATCTATATTGATCTCAACTCATAGAAAAAATTTTAATTGATAATAATAAAAAGGATTTTAACTTCACGTTTTAAAAAATTGAGAGAATTTTAAGAGGAGATTAAAACATAGAGGATTATAAGAGGAGATGAATTTATTTATTAGATGTATTTGAAATATTAGGTTGAGTATTTTTACTCATCCTTCTTTTTCCAGTTTTTCTTTTTATTTGATCATAACTTATTATCAAGGTTATAAATAGCGTGAGGTGTGATGTGTTAGGATTTAGTTAATCCAGTTATTAAAGTGTCGGTCACCTCAAGTATATGTACTCGTTAGAAAGCTCGTAGTCGTAGTTATTTAATGTTAGTTAGTATTTAGATCACCTCAAGTATATGTAATGTCTTTCAATATGTTGGTTGTTTTGGCTCAATATCTTTCAGATCACAATATGGACGTCACAATGCAAAACGTTGATGCACCAAATGTTCTCACAATGGAAGACATCTTCCCAGATGGTTACATAATGAAGATTGGGAAGAACAATCTCAAAGTCGATTTTGATAACTTCACGTGTTCTGAGTCTTCTTGTCAAATTGCTGTGGATATTCTGAAGACTCATCCTTACAAGAATATGCTCACTAATTCTGCAACTGTGCCGGAGATTTATGTTCACCAATTCTGGCACACCATGCAGAAGATCAAAGGTCAAGAGGTTGTGACAGTGACTCTCAACGACAAACGAGTCACCATCACTTCAGCAGACTTAAGGGCTATTCTCCTTCTTCCTACCATCCAGCCTGCCAGTTACATTGCTTCTCCTTCAGAAGAGGTCACTCTCCAGTTCATGGTCGACATCGGCTATGATGAAGCTGCTGGGATTATCACCAAACATTCTTCAGTAGATCTTAAGAATATTCCTCAGCCATGGAGAACCCTCTACATCATGATCACCAAATCAGTTTCTGGACGTGATAGTGGTTATGAGCATCCCAAGCTCGTGGAACTACAAGTATTTTGGGGCATGGTTAACATGATGCACATCGATTTCGCATGTCTAATTTGGGATGACATGATGTCATATTTCAGGAAACCTGGCACCAAAACAAAACTGTTGATCCAGAGGATTCTCGGGAATAATCCTGATATTCCTTTGAGACTTGATGACCCTAACCATCAGTCCGTGTTGTTTGAGCCTACACTCAATGTTGTCAGATTCAAAGAATCAACTACGGAGAAACAAGGTGTTGTTTTGCCAGATTGCCTTCTTACTGCTGACATCAAGGAACTTCAATCGTACAAACGTTATCTGGAAGCAGTTGCATCAGGCAAAGTGGGGTTCATCGATGAAAAGTCTTCTGGTGTATCTGTCAAGAAGACAAGGAGATCAGGCAGTGCTGGAAGTGTTGCAAGCACTGAGAGTACACGTAAGTATCCAAAGAGGTCTCATGTTCTCAAAAAGAGAATTCCATCAAAGGTTGCCATCCCTATTCCCAAACCAGAACCAAAACTGATGGAAGAGGACTCGGAGGACACTGAAACTGAAGAAGAGGTTATCTACTCAGAATCTGCAACAGATGATACACTTACAGTTGCAAAACCTCTCAGTCCCAAAACTAACAAGGGAAAAACTCCAGTTGCTGAGCAAGAGGAATAAGAGAGCTCAGATGAAGAGCCACAGTATGAAGACAAAGATTACCTAAAAGAAATTGAAGAATCTCAGACTACAACATGTTGCTAAAGAGTTAAACCTACAACAAACTCGTGGCCCTGGAGGGTCAAGTGGTGATGCACTAACCACACCAGTTTCTAATGCGGTTAATCAACCCGATAAGGAAATTGGTACCACCACCCACGAATAAGAACATCAACAACTAGAGGATGAGATAATCTTTGACTTTGAGGAACCAGAAAAGAAGAAGGAGAAGACTGAGAAAATTACTGATGAAGATGTTGAGGCTGCTGCTAAAGAAAAAGCAGAACAAGCTCAAGCAGATAAAGAAGCTAGGGCTAAGGCAGAAGAAAAGGCTAAAGCTGAGAAGGAAGCTAATGATTATCTTCTAGATAGTCCCGCACGTAGCAAGGAACAAACTTCTGAGCCACCAAAGGACCCTGAGCCTCCTCATGACTCATCATCGTCAGACTCATCTTCTTTGTCACCACCACCATCCAAAGCCACCACCAGATCCGCATCCAAATCGGTAAAGAAACCGAACGATACTTGGACATCACGTGCTAAAACAAGGATTGTCAAAGCTGTTAAGCAAGTAAGGAAGAAGAACGTGGTCAACAAGAAACTGAATCAACTTGCGGACAGAATCAATCTTCTTCAGAATGTGATAAACAAGGTTTCAGAAGAAAGGGATCAGATTCAACAATTTCTTAACAGAGATATCCAGGGGGAAATGGATAAGACGATCATAGAATACACTCACAAGTTTCTCCTCGACACTGTCCCTGGAGTGACAAGAGAGATGTTCACCAGACAACTCTATCCAAATCTCATGAAATTGGTCAAAAGAACAATGCAATCCACCCAATCGAACCTACAGTTGTCTCCAATGCAGAATTGATCTCCAAGCTTGTATTACAAATGTATAAACGATCCGCAACTTTTACTTCTGACGAAGCTAAGCTATTTGAGGCATTGCTGGGATATCAACTCAAAACATCATGCAAAGTGGCAGCCGAACAGGCCAAGCGTCCAAGAGACGATGATGATGCGGATAAGGATTCTGAACCGAAACGAAAGAAGAAAAATGATGATTCATCCTCGATGCCTCCACCACCCCAAAGGACCTCCACCGCTAGAAGATCTCTACCACGTTCTCCTGCTAAAGACAAACCTCAGGACTCTGAGTCACCAGCACAAAAAGAGAAAACCGGTGACCACTTTGAATACACTGGTGGTGACGATGAAGAAATTCCTGAGCCCCAACAACAACCTACTTCTTCTACATCAACAAAGAAACCAACATCATCACCAAAGCCTAAGAAGAAGAAAAAGATCGAAGTTGTGTCATGGCTAGATGATGATGACACTGAAGAGTATGACTGGTTTTCAAAACTTGTTGATGCAACCCCTCAGTTACAGGAAGGTCAAGAACTGGTAGATGGTCGAACGATGGAGCATGTGAAGCTTATACAAGAAAAGTTCAAGGTGAAGAAGATGACAAAAGCAGAGTTGAGGCGAATCAAGAACGACGCTTTTCAACTACTTAAGGACAGCTTAGACAGTGCCATTGAAGTCAAATATCATCTCGACAACATAGCACGAGCCATGTCCAACAAGATCGATTGGCTCAACCCTGAAGCAAATATCGACTTCACCAGACCAGAAAAAGCTCCATACTACATAGACTGGACCAAACCACTACCTACCATTGGGCGACCGGATCAACCTAAGTTTCCCTACCGCTATTTCTTCAACAACGACTTGGAATTCCTTCTACATGGTAGCGATGTCACCAAGAAATACGCTACATCACTAACCCTCCCTTTCCCGGTAGCAATCTACTCTAACAGCATAGCCATAGAGGAAGACGCCACATACATGTTTGTTGAAAAAGTGGAAAAGTATGACCTCGATGCATTGTATGGGATTCATCATTGGCCTGAACGAAGAAGAATCTACTATAGAAGCTTCCAGGTTCTCAGGTCGAAAAAGGAAGTGTTCAGTGACAAACGGATCATTGCAATTATGCATGTTACCCTGTCGTCGAAGTGGGACTACACATTCCTAAAGAAAATTGTGGTCAAACGACAAGACGAACAGGACTATGACTTTACAGAAGCAGATTTCCCGAGATTGTCGCTCAATGACATTGATGACATGTATCTTGCCAAGGTACAAGGACGAATGCGACAATTCTCTACAAATATCCAACGCGAGTCATCAAGTCATTGTTAGTATTTATAAGAAGCATCGTGATCCAAGAACGTGTAGAAGATATTTAACTTGCCGTGGAATCATACCAGAAGCGTGTTAATCTCACAAAACCACAACTAGACCTTCCCGACATAAACCAACTTGCTCAGTACACCCTTATCAAGAAACCATTTGGGGTAGTCTACCGTAGTGAACTACACCACAATTGCTTCATGGCGTGCAAAGAGCTTCATAAGTTTGGGGATCAAACATTAAAGAAGGTTCGGGACAGATTAGCATACAGGTTAAAGGAGATCCATGACGGCATAGGGTCACCGAAGAGATGGAATTCGAGGGATAGGAGGGATGTAAAGACGATCATCACTCGGATTGATGAAAGGTTGTTCAGACGGGATCAGATAAGAACGTTGGAGAGTTTCGTAGGTGGTCGTCCAAGCATATCTCTCATAGGCTACCAACGTCCAGAACGCATTCCTGGTGTTATTGACGGACTTTCTGGTACCCCTGATTCTCCTTGAATTGTTTCTCTTATCATTATTTGGATGTGTGATTTATATTTGACAATGGCTTGTGCACACATAACAGTGTACAACCCGTACTTGTAATGAAAGGACCCTGTGGTATGCTTCAGTGCCACAATCCTATAAAAGGAGCGAAAGCTTCATACTTTTGAGTAAAACTAATCAAAAATTTCACTTTTCAAAGTTTTGCTCAAAAGAACAAGTACTTCCCCTTATGTTTTTCAAAACCTCAAAAGTTAATATCACTTGTTGAGGGGGAGTATTTGCTTGAAAACTTTGTTCACAAAATTGTTCTTCATGGTAATCTTCCCACAAAACTCGAAATGGACATATTCGATATCAAAATTTCGTCAAAAATAACATTTATATGCCTTTTTTTAGGGGGAGAAAAATTATGTGATAAGAAATATATTGTGAATTGCTAATGAATCGTCGTGCTAAAGACTTAAACAATGAATTGACGAGATCTTAAATGTTAGTAACTCGAAAAGACTTGTCCGGAACGGGTAATAATTTCAAGCTAGTTCGCTAGTAATGTAAACGTGTCTCGCAAAGGACTTGTCCTAGTAGGATGTACCATTCGAGAAACTCTTGGTAGACATGAACTTTGACGGGTTTGCAACCTTTCGAGGTTTGTCCACACCTTCAAGGTAGTTATTAGAGCTAGTTGTCACCTAAAAGCTGACAATGTAACTCTTTAACTATGCAAAGTAACCGTGTCTCGCGGGGAATTGTCTATCTTTAGTTGATCAATTCAAAAGTGCGCGCTCTTCTCTCACGGTGCAAATTTCTATCAAAATACTTAAGCACGTGTGGAGGGGGAGTATTTATGCAAAATATAAAACTCTTTCAGTGGTACAAAATGTTTTTAATCATAACCACTTTGAGAGATTTTCTAGAAAATGGTTTACGGCAACATAGGTTAGTCATGGTGTTATAAGATGACTAAGGTTAGGAATAACCGTCCTATGATCCACCAGAGCCGGAGAGATCTACCCAAGGACACCACCAATAGTTAGAATTTAGAAGTCCTTAGGTATGATTATAAAAAGGAGAAAATGAGAATCGGAGAAAGAAGGAGTTGAAGAATTAAAAAGAAAAGTAAAGAAAAGGGTGAAAACAAATAGCCCTCCAAATTATTCAACTTAGGGCAGACACCGGGTTCAACTCATATGCTACTGGTTGTCACTAGTTGACACCGGTATTGAAGATCAAAGTCGTCATGGACCCAGTGACGCTTGCACTAAACCTTCTTAGCCAATCAAGTTTCTCTCAACAGAAGCTTGTTTCATTCTCACATGGAACCCTACGACAACTATCGGCTTTCTCTTAGAGATTGTTGGTATTGAAGAAAGAGACCCTCTCCCTAGTCTCCGCTCAGGAAAACCAAAGCGCACTATTGAGTCTAGAGCCACGAGATTCATCAAAAGATCTCTTAGGTACACTTGACATTTCATCACTTGTCGTTCAACAATAAGGACGCAAGTGATACATTATCGAGTCCTACACAGATCTTAGCAATCTGTCGAGAACATTTATGAGAGGTTCACACATGTGATCCTCAGTGATTGAATGGAAACTCCTGCCAGGGTCAACATCAAACAGCCCTGACAGCAGGTCACTTCGGTAACTCCTTGTGGGTTACGCTTAGTGTGTCTCAAACGGTCTACATTCATGGGGTGATGCTTCGGTGTACCTCAGCGACTCACCTGAACTGTAGGTGTACTTCGGTACATCGCGTTATCTCACTTGTGGGACTCCAGTTTAGGAACAGCCTTTGTGAGAATTAGAGACGTGTTTTCACACTATGTTGTTAACACACTCGAAGTTCAAACCTGTAAGCGCTGGATTATTTCTAACCCATGTTTTATGTTTTCTTCTTATGGATGCTCGCGGGAGGAAGAGATCGTGCTGATTCTCTACATGCTCATACCAACAACATCACAAAAGAAGTTCTTTCATTATCAAAGGCAACACAAAGTCATAATGATTCTTCATCAAATCAAAAAATCTTCAAAGTTATAAAGACTCGAGAACTACTTCACATCAGTAATGAAATTCAACGTTAAAGAGCGTGTGAGCATGTTGGAGAAAGACGTGGAGACACTGGAGCAACGAAGCGGACCTGATGCAAATTACCACAACATATTATCACTACCACCACAAAGAACAAAGATCATAGAGCAAAGAAAATGGAGACGTCAAAGCTGAAAAACTTCAAAGTAAACAAGATCCCTACACTGGGGAGATTGTTGGAATCAAGATAATTCTTCTCACAAGAAAGAAGAATGTCAGAAGACATCGAAGCTACTATTACATCAGCACCTACAACGTTTAAAGATCACTTTAATTATTAATCACCAACACTTAGGGGGAGATTGTTGGAATCACTCCTAAACTAGATTACAAGTGTTAGTAATTAATATGTAATAGTTAGCTTAATTAGGCTTTTATGTTAGTAACTATGGCAAGGCTTATGTAGAAAGCCCATAAGCCTTGGCCCAAGCCCAATAAGGAAAGGAAGGGAACTAGTGTGTTGCCCTAGTTCCTTCCCTATAAATAGTCTTGTAAACCTTCTCTTGAAGTTTGGTTGTTCACTTTTCTATTTCACTCTAAGCATAAACCTTTCATTATTCATACGTGTGTTTGGTTAAGTGTTCATCCAATCTTCTCTTATCTCATTTCTTTATATTGATGCTTGTGTTACAAACATGGTGACCTAACATACTGTTTGTGCATAAACAATTAGTACAACTCAGTTATGGTGCATTAGAGCAGTGCACTGTAGTTTTTGCTTGAAATGGTCATTATTTGGGTTAATATTTGGCCTTAAAATGGTCAGATGGGTAAAATTCAAAAGAAATTAGCAAATGGGAACGATTTGCTTTGGTTGAACTGGTCAAAGTCATTCAAAGTGTATTCAATATGCATAATTCTCCTAAATTATTAAATTAAAAGAAATGTTGAACATCATCATATATAGTTTTTGACCCAGCGGGATTGGGTATTGTTGTTGTTGTTCTCATTTTAACACATCAGCTATTTTAGAATTTCAAAAGTGGGATAGTTTTTGTGGGCCAACCCACACAACCTATATAAAAATTACCATTTTGGGTCTGCATTAAATTACCCATTTTACCCGAACTAGTAAAATAGTTGTACGTATTCGCAACTGTAATTGTTGATCATACAGGAATGACATATCGCCTGAGTAGTAGGTGTGGAGATGAACCACCACCTTTCAACCAATGAAAGCACAATTACTGTTGGCACACAACATTTTTTGGATCCATTGATGACAGTGAAGACTCGAGTCATCACCATGGAAAGGCAAGTGCACTGATCCAAGCCGAGTGGCGTCCAAAGTCCCTTTTTACGTTTTCAGGGGAAGTTTACACTAAAGCTTTTGACAAAAGTGCCAAGTTTAGTCTTGCCCTGCCTCTTAGATCCTTAAATATTGGCATCTGGCAGTAGTAATGAGTTTCTTAGGAATGGTTAATACATTATGGTAGAAACATGTTTAAAGCTATGTTAAAACATGGTAGTAGATACATGTCAAGAAGCCTCATCTTAACTTCGCATTGTTTCATTAAATGTAAATAGTTGATCTTTTGGGTTCTTATTACTCATGTTAATATACATATTGAAGTGTTTCAGGACTTTACATTAATAGGTTTTTTTATGAGTGTAGTTATAGGTTAGACTAGGACTTGGAGTATGTTTGGGATTGCGCTTATAATGATAATTTCAGTTGACTCAATTTTAGATTATTAATATTAACTGCAAACTTTTCGTTATTGGTATTTTACCCTTATTTTCTTCGAACTTGGTCATAATAGGCAAATTGCTGATAAACTTTAAACTCTTCTAATTTGTAGAGCATTGAGGTTAGGAAGAAAATGAAGAGTGCAAGAATACCATGGCCTCGAGGTTCCGGAGATGATACTTGGAACCACTTTTGGCAAGCAATTAAGAAGGTATATTTCTCACTCACATTACAAAACGTTTGTTGAGTTTGACTTCAGAGTCGTGCCTATAAAATCTATAACTGAAATTTTTCTGGTTGTAAATTTTCGTACCAGCATTATCTTTTCTGTATGATATGTAATTAAGACAAGTTGAAATTAATTATGAAGTTGAAATTTAGCCTTTTGAGATACGTGGACCAAGATGTAATGGCATATGAGTATATGACATTCAGTCTGTTACCCGTTTTTAGGTTTTGGCATCTAAGTGGAACGAAAGAGCATATATCAATTGCAGAAAAATAGACGTGAATTTTAATAAACAATGCATTGAGTTATTTAAGGGAGTGTTTGGGATTAAGTACAATTTTTTTATGCGTATGTATGTAAATATCTTGTTGCTATAGTCCCCTACTGTTAAAAGTGAGGCCAATGATTGTGATGCTTAATCATCGTGTTCATTTTTGTTTTACTGTTGCAGCTATATTTTGGACTCTTGGTATTTGTTGGGTATGTGGTGGTTGACGCTCAGGAGATCATTGAGAAGGCTCACTTTGAAGATTTGGATTACGTCAAGAATGCAATCACACTTTTTACTCACTTCGTTGTTGTCTTTGTCCGCATCCTTATCATCATGGTAAGTGGTATTTCCGCATGTTTTTTGTTCTTTCTTGAGTTATCTTGCACATAAATTGACCCATTGGTTTATTGGTTATTTCTCAAAAAGGTCTGTCGGTTCAGAAAATCGTGAAAAGATTACGTTTGAATATATGTTGTGTTTCGAAATAGTAATTAGATCTTCTTGGCCACACAACAGTCTATTGCAAAAAGTATGAAGCTAAGTTCATATGTTTTACATTAGTGACACGCTTTTTATTGAGAAAAACTTAAGTCATTAATTACAACTTGAACTTTGAGAAAAATTCATAAGATGTCAAAGTGAAACCATAATTAATGATTTTTCATGAATGAAATTATGTTTGTTAATGAAATTGGTGTTGTTTCGATTATGGATATTGGTATCTTAAGCATTTAGTAACTGAAAACCAAAACTATTTTTACTGTGTGTTTGGGGCTGCTGTGAAACAACAACAGTAAAGGTCTCAATTGGGTCATTTTTTACTGTGGTTTTTTAAGCATTGTATAGTAAAAGCTTGAAACTGCTATTTTTATTTGTAAACGTACAACCATCCTAAACAGTCCAAGTTTAACTTTAATAAATGGTCTCGCACAACTCACTCTATTTTTGAAAAATTAGAAATCATTGATATGAGATGATTTTTTGTAAACTATATTTGACTGAGGTTGTTTGGGTTTGCTCATCTAAACTGTGTATTTGATAGTATTTGTGATTGTAATAATATTTTCTGAAAAAAACATCTTGAAATTGCTAATTCCAAAATGCATGTTGTTCCTATAAAGCCGTGTAGAATAATGATCCATATATATTCTTATTACTCCTGATTTTCCGATTTTTGTTTTGCTTTGGATACACCATTACCGGAGACGCACATGTAAACAATGCTGCCATTTGTGGAAATACAGATGAAGAAGCTTTGAAGGTAATGGTAAAGCTACTATTTGTTCATATTCGAGGGAAATATCTGGTAAACACTTATTTTTTGCATTGGCATATAGGCTACAAGAAGTCAAATAAAATGGAAAAAGAGTTAAGCAATGTCATACATGTTAAAATTCTTATTTAATTGGCTACAATGAAGTTATATTACCAAATCAATCTATGTATTCAATTTGGTTAACTTTCAAACCAATTACATCTTTTGACACATATAACCCCTTTGCGATATAGAAGGCCTGATTTGACCCATTCATGAGTAAAAAGGATAGAGTTTGTCACACCTATCAAGAATAATGTTTAAAAGATGCAGGAAAATATCACATAAAAAAACTTTTTTCTGATATCTTTTGATGCTTGGTCTTTTAATAGAATGTACAACCAATACTTTTACATTGTGCAGGTGCTAATAGACGCAGACTCATTCGGTTTGTGGGCGACTTCAGTTTGGAAAAGATACGAAAAAAACTTTACTTTCTCGACTCTTACTGCCGTATATAGGCTAATGTTGGATAATATGGTTGTCCCTCAACCTGA
The DNA here is from genome assembly GCA_019973895.1 of Chrysanthemum seticuspe. Lineage (NCBI taxonomy): Eukaryota > Viridiplantae > Streptophyta > Magnoliopsida > Asterales > Asteraceae > Chrysanthemum > Chrysanthemum seticuspe. The sequence continues at coordinate 198,486,027 of BPTQ01000004.1, read as the reverse complement.
TTAGGCTAATGTTCCAATGTAAATGAAGGTCATTAGTATTTGATTAATTGTGTTTGTGCATCAGCAACGTAACTTTTTTTTTATGTCCCTAGGTATAAAAGACGAAAAATATCAGGTATGTAAGTTACAAATAAAGGCAGTCTTCTTTTTTTTTTTGCATTTCTTGAACTACTTATGAAACACTTATAAACATTTGTGTGATGAATCATCGGTACAAAAAACACATTATGGTATGAAAATACTAAAACTAAAGTCACCATTTCGAAAATAATTCTTTATTTGATCATAGTAGCACCATACAGACTAACATGGATAAACTAAAATTGAGATGACCATTTCTTGTGAGTTAAAAAATAAGTTACAGCTGTCTAAATTATTGGACCTGAAGTTCAGAAAAGAACAAAATTTGGACCAACCCTGTTTTCCTGAAATAATAAGATCCTTGTTGAAACTTTTAAGGCTTGACTAGATTGGAATCACTACACTTTTGTATTATTACTATACCAGATCTAGGGGCCTAAGGTCTTAATTCATGAGAGACAAGAAAAGGGTAACGGAAAGCTTTCTGCAAACGGGTTAGTTAGTCACTAGATGATAGCATCCCTGCTGAATCAGAGGAAGTGAAAACAGAAGAACGAAAATAAGGGATCTGACAACTGATTCACAATGAATTGGTTGAGGATTGGAAAGAGGATCAGAGAAACTTTGTACAATATGTGCTGTAACATCAGATTTATTGATGTAGAATAGGTAAACAGAAGAATGCTCTAGAGTATTGTGCGCCACGTCTAAATGCCATTTAGTGCAGTATCACAGATCTTAATTCTGCATATGGTATATATAAAACGAAAGCTTGAAACACAAATGGTTATAAATAAATCTAGCCTTATAAGTTGAAACGTCGCTCTATAGGTAGCCATTTTTAGGACGATTTGAGGTGTATAGTTTATGTGCTTGGTTTTCACAACATTAGAACAAAGGAGGTCAAGCATTGGCAAATAAGGTATATTGATTTTATAACATATATAAGTTCATCATTGTAGCTGTGTTTTTATTATTGTTAACATGAATTGTTACAGTTGGCGGAAAAAGGGGCGCACATCCGTGTTACTAATCATGATCAAACAATAAAATTATATGTACCATGGGTTTTATGTCCAAATTAATGCTTCCTTCTGTTGTAGTTTTCAATAATACATTAAACCCTGTTATATTTTTATCTAAAACCAAATACATGAAAATCTGACGTAACAAAAGCTATATTTTTTTCACCATGGGTAAAATGTTTCATGAACATAACTTTTTATAATTGTTACAACTGTTATCACTTATAAGAACTTAGTCATTGTTTGTTATGGAAACTTCATGGTGCCTGTTTTCTGTTTTTGTAGATTGAGGTCGGACATGTCACGAAGCACTAAAGCATCTGAAGTTTTGTGCCCGACTCCTAAGGTTCAGGTAGTGATAGGTTCTAATGTATAAAGTCTTATTAGGCTTATATTCGTGACTAAGTTTTAGGGCAAGGTTTTTATTTCTTAATAACCATGATCAAACTGTATGACATCTTTTTCTTACTGGTTGTATGGATGATTGTCTAGGAAGCATTGCGACAAGGGGATTGAAGGATGATACGACGTGCATAGTAGTGGACATAATTCCACCAGACACTGCAATGCCGCCACCATCCCCACCACGTAAAAGGCCAAGCAAGTTTAGTCTTAGATCTTTATTTTTCAGAAAGAATTCCCATGGTTCCGCAAGTAAACTGTCTTAGAAACTATCTGCTGTTGGCATCGTTGAGGAACTCTTTGAAGAAGGTTCTGCCATGCTTTCCGAAAGGTTAGTTTTTCTAAAACAAATAAAACATTTTAGTGACGGAACAAATGAGTATCTTAACATTTTGGGCTGTAACAACTGTAGGTTTTATTTATTTATTTATTTTATTTATTTATTTATTTCTCTTTTTATTGGCAAGTTTGAAATCCAAGTTATGCTTTAATCCGATTAAAAGCTGTTGATACAAAAGTTGGGCGTTCCTTGTTCGGGGCTCCGGTTCTCGTACCAATTGAGTCTTGATTCTTGAGACCTGCGCACTAAGTAACAGAAAACACCGTTAGGCTTATCGTGGGATTGTCTCCCACGATTATCCTCCGGCGTGAGAGTAAGTAATCGGTTTAGGGTTAAAGGAGA
>BPTQ01000004.1:198464596-198479161 GCA_019973895.1 Chrysanthemum seticuspe | reverse complement strand
CGCTACTGCTGCGCAGAGTGAACCCAAAATGCATGAAATTTTGTAGCAAACTTAACATTGTTTGAATAAAGTCGTGTTCTACTAAAAGTAAACCCTGGATATGAAACCTTTGAGACTAACAAAATAATTTAGTTTGCTACACAAAAGGTTTGCTGTGAAATCCAGCAAGTTATATAGACATTGACACTACGATACTGTCAGTTAGGGGTCCTTAAGGTAAGGCGACGTTTTGTCCATTAAACCAACACACTGTGTTCTCTTTCTTAATTGAAGAAACTAATGGTAAAAGATTTTCTATAGTTGTAGTGAAGGAACTAGTTTAGTTCATCTATTTCGTAAAGGCCCTTCCTACTCCAAAGGTGTTCAAACGAGGGGGAGTTATACACGGAGCTCCAAACTTTTCTCAAAACGTGTATGATCTCCTGAAACGTGATCATTTATCTCAATGTGCAGGTTCCCTCTAGTATGTGCAAAACTCTTTTCAAACCTCGAGGCACATATTGAGGGGGAGCAAACTTGTGGAAACCTCATCCTTCCCGGAAATGCTTTATCTACTTGATTTGATCAAGGAAGTGATGTTGATATCTTTTAGAAAATGGTAATCAAAGAAGTTAATTCTTTCTCTTGTGTCACACAACCAAATTACCTGTTTTGCAGCGGAATGGAATTCCTGGGGATTGACTGTCATAGCATCACAGTTACAGATATATTGAACGACCTAAAGTGTCGTTTGGAAAACACATCGTTTGATTTAATAAAACAATCAGAGTTTCCAAAGTATAGGTCCCAAATGAAAATCATCTTGTGCTGAAATAAGTTTGTTACAATTCAAACGATGTTTTAAAGTACGTAAAACCCAAGTGAGACGCGTCGTCATCGCGACTCCATGATGTGTCCAAATGCATGCCATGAAGTGTATGCCATAGATACCTGAGATAAAACATGCTAAAAGTGTCAACACAAAGGTTGAGTGAGTTCATAGAGTTTGTGTTGAAATGTAAAGCCTTTCAAAATCGTTTATGCAGCAAAGGCATCGTAAATCCACTCAGTTCCAAGTTCCGCCCATACAAAACATGCAACCTGTGTATTCACAACCCATTGCCAAAATGTATATAGTTTATGTTCAAGCGCATGATGTCAAATGAATTCACAATAGTATCTAACTCGACGTAGAACAATAGCACTTAATCAATAGGACTAGACTCAATGAATCAGTAGTCAACTGATTTAGAACATTATACGACGTAGAACTGTAGCACATAATCAATAGTACATGACTCAATGTATCAGTAGTCAACTGATATAGTACTTTATACGACGATGTATCAGTAGTCAACTGACATAGAACTTTATACGACGTAGAACTATACCAAACAAACAAAAACAACTAATATAGTACAACATTCAGTTTTGAAACAATGGTGATCATGATAGAAGTTATCCTTAAAAAGATAAAGTACTTGTGAAAAATAGTTGAGCATGTATCTCCCCCAAAACAGTTATGAAAACAAGTAAAAGTAGGGGCTATAGAACTCACTTGGTAAAATGAGGCGATGACAAAAGTGAGTACACTGAAATGTAGCGTGAATCTCGAAAATGACCTATTATGAATGATATGATATGTAATAAGTTATGATATAATGTTATGCATGCATTTCGTATGTTATTTATACCATTTGTGAGTTTTGAAAATAATACTCTTCGTCGAAAAATAGTCTTTTGACGTCTTGACCATTCTTAAATCACTTTATAAGTATTTACGTCAAAATGTCATACTACAATGGTTTCGTAATGATTTATAGTGAAATTATCACTTTTCGTCGTAAAATAAAGTCGTCGGAAATTTCATGAAAGTGACAAAAATGGCTTCGAAAAGCTAGTCGTAAAATGGTGTACGTCAAACGTTAGGAAACGAACTCGACGGTTTTGGAAAGTTTGTATCAAAATCTAGAAGTTTCAGTTCAGGAGTTTTCGACATAAAGGTCTCGAACATAAAGATAATAAGGGTTAAAGATGGTGATTTTGTCTAATTGTTGTGTAAAAAGTGAGTTTCGGCAAAGTTTAAGCAACCGTAAATAATTTATTACAACTCCGCTATACAAACGGTTGGTCGTTTTGAAAAATATGCTTGATGATCTCGATTTTATTAGAAGACATTTCGTTCCAAAAAGTTCCACGTCCACGTTAAAAAAACAGCCTTAAACATGGTCGTTTTAGTTACCGTAACACTTATCTCGTAAAAATAATATAGTTTTTCTGAAAATAATAGTTACGGCAAGTTTGTAAAAACGTGTATATCTTAGTCGTTTCAAATCCGTTTTCTACGTATAATACGTCCTTAGCTTCGTATCAAAGTATACTAATATATTTTTGATAAGTCGAAATAATTTGTAAAGCTTAGGACTCGTTTTTTACTCGAACAAGATAAAAATTGTATGCTGAAATTTCAGAAAAATATATATATCGTCGCCAAACTTGAAAAATTCATAACTTCTTCGTTATAACTCCGTTTTAATCCGTTCAAGCGGCAACGGATTCGTTTTAAAGTATATTTTCTAAATATCAAGGCCAAAATTTCGTGCCTACTATCGGATTTTCCAGAAAAACAAAATAAGGACAGAACACTTTTTATACTTATCGAAAATAGTTTTTCTCGTACTAAACCTATTCCAATCCCTTCAAATCAACTCCAAAACTAATCTAATCCTACCATACACCTTCTTAGGGTGTCATGGGTTCCTAAACATCATCAAGACCAAAATATAACAAGGGAATAATTATAGGATGACTTTTATATACTAAACTCTAAAAATCAATGTAAAAATGGTATAAACAACAATAAGTCTTGCATGTATGCTCAAAAATGAAGAAATACATATGAAATGATAAGGAAAGATGAAAAATGTAAATGATATGCTTACTAGTAAACTTGATGAGGTGATTAGAACAAGGATTAACCTAAACACCCTAGGTTTTTATTTCAAAACCTTGATTAAGAGTGTAACTAGATTGATTTAAACTTGATCTTGAAAATTTTGATGATCCCTTGATGCTCCTATGTTGTGACCGGTTTAGAGAGAAGGAAAAACAAGGAGAGAAAACTTGATTGAGGTGAATTATTGTTGTGAAGGAAATGTGTGAGAATTAAGTGAAGTATAGATATATACATGTAATAAAGAAAGTCACCAACTAATAAATGAGGCACCTCCCCCCCCCATGACCGGTTTTTAGGGGATGTGTTCCACAAAATATCTTTTTTTTTTTTTTTTTTTTTTTTTTTATAATGTATAAGTAATTGTTAAAAATGTAAGTAAAGTGTGTAGTTAAGTAAAAAGTGTAGTAACTTGTACATAGTTGTGAATTTAGAGTAGTAGGAACTAAAATAAGTTTTAAGGGATCAAAGTAAAGTATATTGTAGTTATAAAAATTGTAAAATACATTTCTTGAAAAATTTGAGTGATAAAATAATTATCATACAGTTTTTAAGAAAAGTGTCGTAATAATATAACTTTAACGATTATTATACAAAATAAATTTAAAACACTAGGTAAACTCAAAATATAGTTTTTATAAACTAAATGTAAGTATAAAAATATATCGGGATCATTTTTGGAAGTATTGAATTAAATGTTCAAAATAATAATTCACGCGATAGCGTTTATTTAATATAAAATTTTACGCGTTTAATGTGAAATGTAAAGTCATGAATGAACTAACATGATGCAAATGATGTTAATGAAATGTAGACTAAACTTAGTCCATATGAAATGTTCGGGATGATATGATCAGGAATTCACCGCTAAACCATAAAGGTTACGCGAATTTGGAACACGCAAACCCAGTTTACGATAAATGTTGAAATTGTAAGGCATGAATTGTTTCGAGAAATGACCTGAAATTACGAGTTGTCACAAAGTTGAATGAAATGTTGGATGATGGGAATAAGGGCATTTAAGTATTTTCATGTGAGAAGAGTGAACCCAGTAATGCTGACGGTAAACAATATTATGTTAAAGGACAATAAATTTTGTTGGTTAATCATAATGTATTTTGTTGGATAATTGTTTTTATCCCTAAAAGATTATTAAGTTAGTACATTACATATAATTGATTTTATATGACGTATAAATAACAAAATTATTTCAACAAGAAAAAAAATTGGCACGAGAAAGCACGAGTTATAGATTGATCTATATGGGCGTTGAAATCATACTAAGAACCCGACAAATTACACAAACAATACACTATGAACCCTTAAATACAACGTGATGCATCGCACATTTATTCAATTAAAGGTTTATTTAAGCTTATTTAAAAAAAATGATAATAACCAAACATATAATTATATTCATTCATCTTCATAGTATTTCCTTCTTCGACACGAGCACTGGCCTTTGCTGCAAAAACCAGGTTTGCTAACTTATGAAGTAATTCCCGATGTCTCTCCTGTGTTTTCCTTAGCGCTTCAACCACATCCAAAGCAACCACATCATTACCTAGGGCTTCCATGTTCGCAATCATACCTCGGTTTCTTGCCATTACCCTCCTTAAACGCTCACAGTTAGCAACAAGCAATTTAGACAACGCATCATCTTCGCCAGCCTGCTGAATAAACCACATACGCATGGAATCATTCAATTTAGAAGAACCAGAAAGAGTAATCAGGTTCTCTAGCATTTGAAATTGTGCCATTATATCAAAATACAAATGTTTTCACGTCTAAGCATGATAACAGTGTCAAATAAATAGGCAAATATTCGCTTATGTAACCTATGCAAATTTAAAAAGTGGAATTGAAAAGACTATTTTAAATAATCATTATTTACTACATAATTGCAAAGTCCAATCAAATACCCAAAACTAAAACGAAAATTATACTAAAGTAAGCATTACGCATTCCACATTTAGATAAGCCCGTATGCAACGCACGGGTCAGAATGACTCGTATTTCTAATAAACCAATCGTATTCATTCATTTTTCGATCACCAAAAAAAAATAAAAAATAAAATAAAATAAAAAACTTTCACTCTTTTTATAAAAATTAAATATCTCGCAAACTGTTAATCGTTACGAGAAAAAAATCATACCAACGCGAAAAAAATCATACTATCGCGACGAGAATTAAATTATCTTTTTATATATATACACTTCTATATACTTTTTTTTTTTTTTTTTTTTTTTTTTTAAATTTTCGCATACAAAATCACATGTGATTTTTAGAATGAATCACATGTATTTTTTTGGTCGGAAATTTTGAAAAACAAAGTTCATCGAAAGTATATAGAAATGCATATTTATAAAAAGATAATTTAATTCTCGTCGCGATAGTTTATTTTTCGTAACTTGAAGATTTATCGTTTGCAAAATATGTTTGCTTTAAAAACTGAAAAATAGTTTTTTTTATTAATTTTGAAAAATAGATGGCTAAGATTGGTTCATTGAGTTTTATGGCAAAAATGATATCTATATTGATCTCAACTCATAGAAAAAATTTTAATTGATAATAATAAAAAGGATTTTAACTTAACGTTTTAAAAAATTGAGAGAATTTTAAGAGGAGATTAAAACATAGAGGATTATAAGAGGAGATGAATTTATTTATTAGATGCATTTGAAATATTAGGTTGAGTTTTTTACTCATCCTTCTTATTCCAGTTTTTCTTTTTATTTGATCATAACTTATTATCAAGGTTATAAATAGCGTGAGGTGTGATGTGTTAGGATTTAGTAAATCCAGTTATTAAAGTGTCGGTCACCTCAAGTATATGTAATCGTTAGAAAGCTCGTAGTCGTAGTTATTTAATGTTAGTTAGTATTTAGTTTAGTAACACCGTGTAGGACGGACGGGTCTTTACCCACTGTATGCCTGATCCACAGCCCGTAGGTGGCGTTTTATGTATGATACTATAAATACCCTCTACCTCCCAAGGTAGAGGGTTGGAGCTCATAATAAGATTTTACTTTCGCTCACTAAGTTCCCTAAACCTCTAAACTTTCTCTCTCTAAAACCCATAGTGTACGCCCCTTAAGATCATGGTTTGATGTGTTTGTGAAATCCAATATGTTACAAATGGTATCAAGAGCCATGGTTTGATCATCTCTCTTACATGTTCTTGGATTTCTAGTGGTTTTTTATGGTTTTTGGTTTGAAAAGGTTTAGTGGTATTTGCATCATTTGGACCATTTCTTGTGTTAAAGTTTGGATTTTGATTGTACTTTTGTGTTTAGAATCATCATAAGTGCTTAGGTTTTGATTTGGAAGGCTTGAATCACTGTGGTTGGATTGTTTTTGGATTTAAAAGTGGCGTTTGTGTTGTTTTCAAGTTAGCGATTTGTGTTTCGTTAAAGTATTCAGACAAGCGATTTGTCCTTGTTTGGAAGCGATTTGTGTCTGTTACAAATCACTTATTTAAGCAATTTGTCCGGGTAGTGGCTGCACTTGTGCGATTTGTGCGGGAAAGCGATTTGTCATTTTTTCAGCGACTTGCTTATTTAAGCGAGTTGTGAGTTTAAGCGACTTGACTTATTTATGCGACTTGCTTATTGAAGCGAGTTGTAAGTTTAAGCGACTTGTCTTGGTTAAGCGATTTGTCTTGGTTAAGCTACTTGTCTTGGTTTAAGCGATTTGTATGGTTAAGCGACTTGATTATTGAAGCGAGTTGACTGTTTAAGCGATTTGTTAGTTGATGCGACTTGTCACTTTTGAGCGATTTGTTGTCTGAGCGATTTGTCTCTTGTGACTTAGTGCTTTTCTTCTTGATTACATTTTACGGTTTTCTCTTGATTTAGTAAAATCCAGTGAAAGAATCTATTTCCCGGTTTAATCCAAGAGTTTTTAAAATCCCAAAGAATCAGTAATTATGTCTACCAATGTACCCACTATCATCTCTTCTGCTGCTGAGGACGTTCAAGCAGCTGGATCAAATACTCGTCCACCTATGCTTGACAGATTTGACTATGACTCATGGGCTCAACGAATTACGTTATATTGTTTGGGAAAGGAGAATGGGGTTAACATTCTCAAATCAATTGATGAAGGACCTTATCAGATTGAGACTACAAGAGACACACTTAAAAATGCTGCGGATGGTACAGTGATCTTAGGTTTGGACAGACCAAAGACGTATGATGAGCTTAGTGATAAGGAGAAAAAGAGATACGATGCTGATATCAGGGCATCAAACATTATACTTCAGGGTCTTCCAAAAGACATCTACAAGTTAATCAATCACAACACTGAAGCCAAGGCAGTTTGGGACAATGTCAAGATGCTTCTCTCTGGTTCTGAATTAACTAAAGAAGACAGAGAATCACAACTGTATGATGACTTTGAGCATTTTAAGATGAAACCAGGGGAAAGTGTCACTGAATATTACGTGAGGTTCCACAAGCTTGTGAATGACATGAGGAATATCAAATTGACTATGCCAAATATTCAGCTAAACTCAAAGTTTGTGAACAACATGAATCCTGAATGGCACAAATTTGTCACTTCAGTCAAGTTGACTAAAGGTTTGAGGAACACTAACTATCAGCAATTGTATGCATTCCTTCTTTAGAATGAGAGACATGCTATGTTTGAACGAATGATCTTGGAAAAATTCAATTCAAATTCTGGTAATGGAAGTTCGTCAAATGACTCAACAGCATTCTACACTAATGTAGGAATTACCACCAAAGCTTCTCAAGTCATACCAATGGGTAATGGTAACCGCAAACTCATTCTTGATCCAAGTTTTAAGCAACCTGATGCTGAAGCAACCATGGAATATTTCATCAATCAACTGGCTCTTATGGTTAAGAAAAATCTGAACCTCACTCCACACACTAACAATGATATCAGAACTGCATCCAATCTACACAATCATGCTATTGTCAGAGATGGTAAGATCATGGTGCAACCAGTGCAAGGAAGACAGTATGAACAAGGAAAAGGTGAAGTAGGTGGAGGGTATGTGGCTAATCAGAACCGTGGAAGGAATGCAAATCAAGGAAAGCCAATCAAGTGCTACAACTGTGGGGGTGAAGGACATATTGCAAGGAACTGCACGTCTCCAAAATGCCCTCAAAATGCAGAGTATTTCAGGGACAAGATGTTGCTGGTGCAAGCTCAGGACAGTGGAGCGGTCTTGGATGAAGAAGAGTTGCTGTTTCTTCCTGAGGGAAATGCCAAAACCTATGATGCTGATGTGGATGAGCAGCCAATTCAGGAAATAGGTCACAATCATCAAAATGCCTTTCAAGTTGCTGACTGTGATGCATTTGACTTTGATGTCGATGATGAACCTACTGCCCAGACAATCTTCATGGCTATCATCTCACCAATGGTCTCTCCAAAGGTCTCATCACCACAACAGGTTGGTCCATCCAAAGATTCAATCATTTCAGAGGTATTAAAACTATACGATGAAGTTGATGAGCAAAAGATACATAACGAAGTACAATCTCATGAAACTTATGAACCAGATATTGATAATGTGGTCAATGATGATACAAAATGAAAGTGAAATTGTACCAAGTGATGCATCTTTTGCAGTCAATGATGACTATGTTTTTGATGAATACACTGCATGTGCCCTTGATGATTCTATTATCTCTAAACTGAATGCCTATAAAGAACAAGTTGCCATTTATGAACAACGTGCTAAGTTTGAGTTAACTACCCGTGAGCAGGAAATGGATGACCAAATGCGTACAATTATTAGAAAAAGTAATTTTAGAGAAGAAGTGTTAAAAAAAGAGTTAAACTCCTTACAAGAAAAGCTTTCTAAAACTGATAAGCAAAAGAAAGAACTCCAAGATAATGTTAAAGTGCTTAAACAAGAATTTAATGCTAAGGAATCAAAACTTTTGAATGACTTTTCCAATCTAAAAACTTTGAAAAACAAGCTTGAAAATAAGTTGTACGTACAAGGGAATACCATTCAGACTGCTCACATGATCATTAAGCACAGAGTCTTAAGCTATAAGCATAGTATTCCCCTAGTAGAGGAGCCAAATCCCGAGTATTGTAAAAAGGCTAAAACTTTCCATACAATTGTATATGATGGCAATGAGATCCTCAAGCCTAGGCAAACACCATCATGTATTGGAAGCACGGAAGAGGATAGAAAATTAGAAGATGCCTCTAGGGAGAAAATGGATAAGAAGCTAAAAGATCCCGAGTGTAAAAAGAAAAACATAACGATCAAACCCCATGATTACACAAAAGAAAATTGGATCTCCCTGAACATGTTTAAGCCTCAAACTCAATTAACCCCAGAACAAATTTTTTGGAAGAAAGACATGGATAAACCAAAAGCAAATGTACTTGTTGAAACAAACACTCCCCTTAGGAAAGTGCCTGCAGCTACTGTGTATCCTCCGAATACACCAATGCATTTAGTTCCTAGAACTATTTCCATTAATAGCAAGACCTTAATCAGCCTGTATGTTGTTTATCAACTATTCGTTGATTTTGAGAAGATATGTAAGAAGAGAATCACACCTACAGGTATAACTGAAGGGGAAAGGGGTTTTGAGCAAACTAAAGAATGCTATTTAACTGAGGTCATACATTTCTTTAGACAATTAAAAGGTCAATTTGAGAGTCTCCAAAAAGGGATTAACTCAGATATTAAAGAAATGGAAAAGGAACTTGATGCAATGATAGTTGAGGTCAATGATTATGAACGGGAACTCAAATATAATGAAATTGAAAGGAAGAATCTGCATGTCTTAAATGAGAACTTACTATTGAGTTGTGTGGCTCAAGATGTATTTTATACTGTTACTAAGCATTCTATTACTGCTTCTCAATTTCATGAATTATCTGTTGCTTTGAAAGTTTCCCATGATCGTGTCATTGAGCTTGAAAACAAAAACTCAAAACTAAATGAGAAAATTGACCAGGATGATCACGATAATTTGGTAAAACATCTTTCTAAGCTAGAAGTTGAACATTTTGATTTGCAACTAAAATATCAACATCTCAAAGAAAATGTCAAAACGTCAAACATCAGGACATCCTTAAATGTTCCAGAGTTTGATGCAGTTTTTGAAATAAACAAACGTGACGAACAGATTCAAGCTCACTATAACACGATCAGAAAGTTGAAAGCCCAAATTTCACAATTAAAGGGTGAAAAGAACAACGTGACTGGCTCCCAAATGCCTCCTCCTTTAGATTCTCAATTTTCTCAAAACTTTCATCTTCAAAACATCATTAACGTATTACATCAAGAAAATGAGAGTTTTTTGGAAGAAAATGAAAAGATCAAACGACACTTCAAAGAGTTATACGATTCAGTGAAAGTCACTCGTGACAAAAACAATGAAAAAATAACTTCGTTACAAAGGGAAATTGAGAATCTGAAGAGTCAGGAAAAAGGGAAAATGCCACTTTTCTTTAATGAGAATGTTGCATCAAAGTCTTCTGCAGACTCTAAATATACTGTGACTGTTAAATACATTCCTCCTCATCTTAGAAATAATGAACTTGTGTTTCATAATTATTTCTCTCATCTTAAGTATAGTCTAGAATGTCTCCGTGAGATTGTAGAAGAGGATTACATAAATAAGCCACTTGATAGTGAAATTAGGTTTGCTTGCATTCAGGCCAAACGATCTCAGGAGCTGTTAGAATGCTTAAGAGCAACATGCCCTAAATCCTTATGTGAGAAAGATAAAGCTGTGATACCTTGTTCAATGCTTAGTGCTAAATATGCAACCCATTCTATGCCCAGTATCAAGAAAGTGAATTTTAATGTGCCTTCAAGTAGCTCAGATCCCAACACGTCCAAACTTGAATTGCAAAAAGTAGCAAAACCAACTAATGTTCCCATTCCCTCTACAGGAGTAGAAAGTGACACCAAAGCGAGCATGTCAAAGCCTCAAGGCAACACAAAGAATGATAGGACCTTACAAGCTAGGAATGTTCAGTGGAAGAGAGTAGAAGATCACTTTAGGAAGAATTTAAATAAAATGAATCGTGTTGATTCTAGTGTTAGCTCTAACCGTGCTGTAATTAATGCGAATTCTACTACTTTTGGCAAAACATGTAATGATGATTGCTTGGTTTCTGTTACTAATCATGTATGTGGTGTGAATGATTTGATTAATGCTGTTAAATACCCATTTAAAATTGTTAATGCCAAAAATCAAGCTAAGAAGGCTAGAAAGCAAAGGCGGAAGAAGGTTAGAAAACATTGGAAACCCACGGGAAGAAAATTTAGTAATATAGGTTATGAATGGATACATACTGGCCGCAAATTTAATCTTAATGAGTTGTACCCTAAATCTTCTAAGTCAATGCCCATTAGGAAATGGATGCCCACTGGTAGAACTATACCTTTAAGAAGTGAACATGCTTTGAATAGATCTACTGTTTCTCCTAGCCCAGCATCTACCACTAATGATTTTATTGACTCTGTGTAACATATTGGATTTCACATACACATCGAATCACTAACAAAGTAGGCGTACAAGATGAGTTTTAGAGAGAGAAAGTTAGAGGTTTGGGAACTTTTAGTGAGAGAAAGAAAAATCTTATTATGAGCTCCAACCCTCTACCTTGGGAGGTAGAGAGTATTTATAGTCTTACAATAAAACGCCACCTGACGGGCTGTGGATCAGGCATACAGTGGGTAAAGACCCGTCCGTCCTCCACGATGTTACTTAACTAAATACTACTTAACATTAAATAACTACGACTACGAGCTTTCTAACGAATACATATACTTGAGGTGACCGACACTTTAACTAATGGATTTTCCAAATCCTTACAATCTCCCCTTAAGGGAGGTCACCTCAAACACACATTAAAATTACATAGAATTAAAACAGATATTTCATTAAGATAGTTCTTGAATTCTTGTTCATGTTGTTTGTTCTGTAGCTCGTAGTCTTTGATTCTTCATTATTGCATGTTTGGATAATCTGAGTGGAGGTCTTTAACTGATCCACGTGATACTGAGTTTTGAGCCAGCTTTGAGATCATCAGCCACAATAAATCTCTGACTCATCCATTGTGGTGTTGGTATTATGTGATGTTGTGACATTTGGACCGACATGCTTACATTCTGGATCATGATATATTCTTATCAGATTAGCGGACGCTTTTCGTTGAATCATGATATTGGCAGCAGCGTAGCAGAAGCATGGAGTGATAATATCAAAGTCATTGATCCACTAATCATGATTTATTTGGAAATGAATGTGTTGTGTGAGCATGCGGCTATGGATTGACTGCTCCATTCTGATCAGCTGCAAACGTAGGGTGTTCCTGCATAAAACAGTTAGCAATAAAGCACACAAGAGTGTCTTTGATCACTTTTATTGAATTGAGGTACACGGCCCACGGTTCCCCGTTGATCAGTACAAGTACTGCCTGTGATCAGGTATAATTCCGAAGAATTTCCTAGACAGGGTTTCGCAGCTGTTCTAGCCGTTCTCAAACCGGAACGTCTCAAAGAAGACAACACGGAGTGAGTGAACCAGCGAATTGAGATTCACCGATTGATGAAAAGAGATTTGAAAAACAATCGTGTACTGCTCAATAGAAATTGTTTTTGCAATACAACGAAGGTTTTGATGAAAATCAATTATCAATCATAAACACCTTTTATTTTGAAATATAAGTACACAGTCGATGTGCTAAAGAAAATAGTTTTTAAGCACAATGACCGGTTTTTCAAAGGTATCCGTCAAACCATAACCTGAACCAGGATTGATTCAAAAGATTGAATCGCCCCATTGTTTCTGTTTAGTTGTCACATGGTTGATCTATTGGGTAGATCTCACATGCCACCCACCAGGAGCTTGTTTCATGTTGGCTCCAGAAGGTTTTCCATCTTCACTGTGAATATGTTTGCATATCACTCAGATGTTCTGGCAATACCACAAGGATAATGCGTAGGACTCATAAGATGTAATCTCTCTTTCCACATTGTGTGAAACAGAGAGTCTTCATTGAAAGTGTCCTAATGAGATTTATTGATGATCTCGTGGCTCTAGACTCAATTGTGCATATTTGGTTCCTAAGCCGGAGACTAGGGAGAGGGTCTCCTTCTTCAGTATCAACAAACTCTAAGAGAAAGTCGATAGAGAATGTCGGTTCCCCGTGAGAATGAAACAAGTCCTTTTAAGAGGAACTTGAGTGGTTTGGAAAGTTTTAGTGCAGTGCGTCACTGGGTACATGACGTCATGTCTTCAATACCGATGTTACCTTGGTAACCACCAGTAGCATATGAATTGAACCCGGTTTCTGCCCTAAGGTTGAATAAATGGAGGGCTATTTCTTTTCACCCTTTTTCACATTCAATTCTTTTTCATTCTTCAACCCCTTCAGTGCTTACCGAAACTTCATAACTAAAACCTTGTTGGGTTTATTCCAGTACTAGCTCAGTTTCAGTCCGCACTCTTCCCATATCTCATTTTTCTCATTTTTTCAATATACCTAAGGACTCTACACTATCAAGTGGTTTTGTCCCTGGGTAGATCTCTCCGGTTCTGGCGGATCATTAGACCTCAACCTAACCTTATCATCCTTATATCACCATGCATAAAGTAAAGTTGGTCGGTCTTTTGATATAGTTCTTCCGCCTTGAAACCAATTGAAAACCATTTGAAAATCAATCAAGATACTTGTGATATAAAATCAAAGTATTTTGTATCTTAATTTTTTTTGATATTTTAGAAATGCTCCCCCTCAACATATGCATAAAATTCAGAAATTGTTTAGCACATGGAGGCAAGAGATCTTTGAAATCGTTAGATTAAGAATGAAAGGTCCAATCTTTTGATTAACATTTTCTAAAATGATCATCATCACTTCCCAATCAATTTGAGTAGATAAAACATTTTGAGGAAGGATGAGGTTTTCAAAAGTTTGCTCCCCCTCAATATGTGCCTCGAAGTTTGAAAGAGTTTGCACATATTAGAGGGAACCTGCACTTAAAGACAATTCAATCACGTTTCAATAATTTAAGGTTTAAAGTAGATGCTCCCCCTCAACATGTGCATGGAAAATTTGAAATCGTTTGTCACATGCGGGGAGGAAAACTTGCTAAACGCTTATGAACCCATTTATCGAATTATCAGTTTAAATCCAATTTAAATCACAAATTCTCCCCCGATCATAATTATCAAATCATTTGAGATTTGTGATCTCTGTAGATTTAAATTGATTTTGAAAGCTTTTAAGGAGAATTGTGACCTGATTATGAAAAAAAAAATTTAACTGATAAGGATCGGATTTTGAGACTTTAAACTCCATAGATTAAACATGCATGATTATCTTTTGAAAACAATTGTATGACAAATAACCTTTTGATTTAATTGAAATCATTCTCCCCCTCAATCAATGACATCAGTTGTTGATTGAGAGATAGATAGTTTTGACTAACGTGAAGTCCGGATGATTTTCAAAAATAGAGTCCGAGTTATTTTTTCAAACCAATTAGTTTTCATTAGATAGTAAGTGATAGTTTTATAGAATCAGAGCATGAGATTTGAAACATGAGATAAAGCATGGCTCTGTTCTTTCTCTGAAAATTGGGTTACTGCTTGAAATGACAATAAACCCT
>BPTQ01000004.1:197901598-198464326 GCA_019973895.1 Chrysanthemum seticuspe | reverse complement strand
AGAATTACCACTAAACTTTCTCCACCAAATGCAGTCGGTCGGTCTCCCAAAACACTTAGGTCTCGTAGGATGAGTACAGATAGCGAACTTTTTCCAGGAAATGCCAAACTTCGTTCGAGGATCTCGTACCATACTATGCGATAGTTTCAAAGAAGATAGATGACCTAAGTCGTTCCCTCGTCAACTAGGCTGCAACAAGTGGTCTTTCAGTCCATTTGTAAATTAAGTGCAAGTTTAAATACAACTACTATAATAGAAACGGAGCTGACTGGGGTTACTTACACTAGCAAAAAGATTACTTTACCCAAGGTTTAAAGTTTACAGTTACTACCCTGTTTACAGTAAAAAGAACCCTAATGTTTAAAACGTTTCAGGGCCTCCGTAAAAATATTTAGTTAGATTTATACGTTTACTCTAAAATTTCTTTAAACCTAAACAAAGAACACTGTGGCAACTGTGAGGGTACTAACTTGCATGGTTCGACCTACTCCTGGTGAGTCCCTAGTACCATCTAGTTTGCTTTATAGCATCATACTAACCTAGGGACTACATGGAGTGTCGATCATCTGGTCTGTAGAACAAGCGACACACGTACACACGATCTATAGTCCGATTCGGATGATTTTTCGTGGAACTTCGCCAATTGGTCTACTAGCTGTGAGGTACATCAGGGATCCAATCATACTACGATATTTCGTTTGATCTACCATGATCCCTGAGTGGTCCTCATCCAGCTTGGTACGTTCAATCATGGGAGTGTCAACGGTGTCACAAGAAACAAATCCAAATTTCTTTAAAATCTCATTTGCATATTTAGATTGATTTATAAAAATGCCTCCGGGACTTTGCAAAATTTGTAATCCCAAGAAAAATGACATTTGTCCCATCATTGACATTTGAAATTTGGAACCCATTTCATTAGAAAAACGATCACATTCATTGGGGTCAGTCGAGGCAAAGATAATATCATCAACATAAATTTGAACGTGAATTAAATGTTTACCTGACTTTCTGGTGAACAACGTCGGATCAACTGCTCCCTTGCTGAATCCAGTAGATAGAAGAAACTTTGATAGCGTATCATACCATGCTCTAGGAGCTTGCTTCAAACCGTAAAGGACCTTTTTCAAGCGATAGACATGAGTAGGATGCTCTGGATTCACAAAACCCTCTGGCTGGCTGACGTAAACCACCTCTTTCAAATCACCATTAAGAAATGCGGTTTTCACATCCATCTTCTTCTTGACGATATCCTTTAGCCACTAACTTAGCCTTATTTTTCAACACATCACCATGCTCATCATAGCACAGTCTGGAGCAGGTACTAATTCTCATACATCTAATCGATCAAACTCATGAATTTCTTCTTGCATGGCATTGAACCAGCTGTCTTCATTCATAGCAGTTTTAACGTCTTTAGGTTCGATCTTAGAAAGTACGGAGTTGAAGAAGCACCATACGCATCAGTAGCAAGTTGTTTATGAGTGGATACTGGATGAGAAAGGTTTCTAATGATGTTGTCCAATGGGTGATCATGTGTCCATTTTCTAAGGTGTTCATGTGGTTGTAGTTGTGGAACTGAAGTAGCAGAGTCGATGTCTCCTGATGAAGATGGTTCAGATGATGATTCAGGAGCAAATATATTTTCAAATAGAGCATCTTCGGGAGTAGCAAAGGGATTAACTTCATCTTGTGAATCAGAAGCAACTCCATGATGTACACTCGGTGATTGAAGGTTTGTTGAAGAGACAGATTGATCAGCAGCAGGCGCTTCCTGACTTAATGACATAGAAACTGAAGGGATAGAAGCAGCCTCTGATGATGGGATTAACAGATCATTAGCAGTTGGTTCATAGTGTTCATCAAACATTGGATCAAATAGTTTATTCAAGTCATCTTCTGAAGGAGGTACATAAGGAGTTGCTAGTGAGGAGCCGTAAACAAGAGTAGAACTGATGGGACTACAGGACCGGTCAGCTCATCGAACGTAACGTGAATTGTTTCCATGATATTTCGGGGTCTTTTGTTGTAGATTCGGTATCCCTTTTTGTTTGGTGCATATCCTACAAATACTCCAATGTCCGCTTTAGGTTTAAGTTTGCCTAAGTCTTGACCCTCATTAGTTGGATAACACAATGCACCAAACACACGAAGGAATGATAAATTAGGTTTTCTATTGTGGACAAGTTCATATGGAGTTTTTCCATGAGCAGTGTGAATTAGGGATCGATTTTGAGTGTAGCATGCAGTGGCAATGGCTTCAACCCAGAGAAACATTGGAACCTTTGAGTAAATCAACATTGTTCTTGCAGCTTCCATAAGAGTTCGATTTCGTCTTTCAACTACACCGTTCTGTTGAGGAGTTCTTGGAACACTTCTTTGATGACTGATTCCAACACTTTCATAAAACTCACTAAGTTGTTTATTAACAAACTCAGTTCCATTGTCTGTTCGGATGATTCTGATAGTTTTGTTAAGTTGAACCTTCAGCTGTTTGATAAGTTTGATGATGATATCTGGTGTTTCATCCTTTGTCCTTAAGAACTTATCCCAGGTGAATCGAGAGTAATCATCAACCACAACTAATACATATTTCTTCCCAAAGATATTCTGCACTCTCATGGGTCCACATAAGTCCATGTGAATTGTATGAAGAACTTCTGTAACTGAGTTTGTAGGCTTGGGTTTGTGGGTATATTTCTTGCTTTTTCCCAATTGGCATGCTGAAGAAAGATGATCCTTTTCATACTTTAGTCTAGATAGACCTACAACTAAGTCCTTTCTGGAGAGATCATTGATGGTGTCGAAGTTCAAGTGATTGAGACGACGATGCCATAACCATGACTTTGTTTTCGAAGCCTTTGACAACAAGCAAATTGGAGAAGACTTCATCATATCTTCGACAGAGATGGTGTATAGATTTGAACCACGAGTTCCTCTTAAAAGTTCCTTACCATCAAGTTCTCTAACGAAACAAGTATGTTTTCTGAATGCCACTTCTAGATCAGAATCACAGAATTGACCGACAGAAAATAAGTTATGACCAAGACCTTCTACGTAGTATACCCTAGAGATAACACTATCACCGACAACATAATCTCCATAACCCATAATTGCACCAAAATGATCATTCTCGAATCTAACAGTCCCGATGAATTTACTCACGAAGTTCATGAGCCACGACCGGTCTCCAGTCATATGCTTGGAACAGCCTGAGTCCAGGTACCACAGAACGATTTGAACGATCTGCAGTTGAACACATACAAGAATGGATAACTGGATAATTGGGATTCCCATACAAGAATGGGTTCCATTTGGTTAGTAACAGTGATTGGAACACCCACATCAGAAGTAGACACAATGGAATCATCAGAAATAGATGCAGTGCTAGTATCCGTATTTGACCTATTCAAAGTATGTTCACTTCTTAAGGGAATAGTTCTACCAGTAGGCATCCATTTTTTAGAGGGCATTGTCTTAGCAAATTGAGGGCAGAACTGATTAACTTTATGGCCAAAAGGTATCCATTGATAACCTATCTTACTAAATGTTCTTCCTGTGGGTTTCCACTGTTTTCTAACTTTCTTTCGCTTTTGCCTTTTAGCCTTCTTAGCTTGATTTTTAACATTAACAGTTTTAACTGGGCATTTGACAGCATTAGACAAATCATTCATACCACATTCAAGATTAGTAAGAGAAACCACGCAATCATCATTACATGTTTTGCCAAAAGTAGTAGAATTCGCATTAATTACAGTACGCTTAGAGCTAACACTAGAATCAACACGATTCGTTTTATTCAAATTCTCCCTACAGTGATCTTCTACTTTCTTCCAATGCACATTCTTAGCTTGCGAGGTCCTATCATTCCTTGTATTGCCTTGAGACTTTGACCTGCTCGCTTTAATGTCACTGATTACTCCTGTAGAGGGAATGGGAACATTAGTTGGTTTTGCTACTTTTTGCCTTTCCTATTTTGATGAGCTGGGATGTGAACTATTTGACGGCACACTGAGGTTCACTTTCTTAATAATGGAGGTGCTGGGATCTGAGCTACTTGAAGGCATACTAAAGTTCACATTCATAACATTGGGCATTGAATGACTTGCATACTTGGCACTAGGCATAGAACAAGGTATCAAGGGATTGACTTGCTCACCTAAAGTTTTAGGGCATATTGTAATTAAGCATTCTAGAAGTTCTTGAGATCGTTTGGCATATAAGCATGCATGGCCAATTGCATTATCAAGTGGTTTCTCTAACTTATCCTGTTCTACAATCTCACGGAAACATTCTAGGCTGTCCTTAAGGTATGAGAAATATGTTTGAATAGCAAGTTTGTTATTCCTAAGATGAGGAGGAACATATTTCACAGACAAAGCATATTTATTACATCCATGCACCTTTGAAGCACCATTCTCCCCATTGGTCATTGGCATTTTCCCTTTTACCTGACTCTTCAGATTCCTAATTTCCTTTTGCAACGAAGTTATATGTTCATTATTTTTGTTACGAGTGACTTTTATTGACTCAAATAACTCATTGAAATGACGTTTAACCTTTTCATTTTCTTCTTGAAAACTCTCATTTTCCTTTTGTAAAGCATTAACCAAGTTTTGAAGATGAAAGTTTTGAGAATTCCGAGAATCTAAAGGAGGAGGCATTTGGGAGCCAGTCACATTGTTCATTTCACCCTTTAATTGAGAAATTTGGGCTTTCAACTTTCTGATCGTGTTATGATGAGCTTGAATCTGTTCATCACGTTTGTTTAATTCAAAAACTGCATCAAACTCTATAACATCTGAGGATATCTTGATGTTTGAGGTTTTAACATTTTCTTTGAGATGTTGATATTTTAGTTGTAAATCAAAATGTTCAACTTCTAACTTAGAAAAATGTTTTACCAAATTATCGTGATCATCCTATTCAATTTTCTCACTTAATTTAGAGTTTTTGATTTCAAGCTCAATGACACGATCATGAGAGACTTTCAAAGCAACATATAATTCATGAAATTGAGAAGCAGTAATAGAGCAATTAGTGGCGGTGTAAAACACATCGGAGAGATACATTCAGAAATCAGATTCTCATTTAAGGTATGCAAGTTCTTCCTCTCAATTTCATTATATTTTAATGCTCGCTCATAGTCACTAACCTCAACTATCATTGCATCAAATTCCTTTTCCATTCCTTTAATATCTGAATCCATCCCCTATTAAGACTCTCAAATTGATCTTTTAATTGTTTAAAGAAAGGCATGACCTCAGTTAAATAGCATTCTTTTGTTTGCTCAAAACCCCTTTCCCCTTCAGTTATCCCAGTGGGTGTGATCCTTTTCTTACAAGTTTTCTCAAAGTCAACAAATAATTGAAATATAACATATTGACTGATTAAGGTCTTGCTTTTAGTGGCAATAGTTCTAGGAACTAAATGCATTGGTGTATTTGGAGGATACACAGTCGCTGCAGGCATTTTCCTAAGGGGAGGGTTTGTTTCAACAAGATTTTCAGCTTTTTGCTTATCTAAGTCCTTTTTCCAGAACACTTGTTCAGGTGTTAACAAAGTTTGAGGCTTAAACTTGTTTAAGGAAATCCAATTTTCCTTTTTGTAATCATGGGGTTTGACAATGATCTTATTTTCTTTGCACTTGGGATCGTTAAGCTTCTTATCCATTTTCTCCCTAGATGCATCATCTAATTTTCTATCTTCCTCAGTGCAATCAATGCAACTAGGTGTCTGTCTTGGTTTAAGAATTTCATTGCCATCATAGATTACTTTTTGAGCAGCTTTTGCTATCTTACCATACTCAGGGTTCGATTCCTTTATAATGGGGATACTATGCTTATTGCTGAGAACTCTATGCTTCGTGATCATGTGAGCAGTCTGAATGGCATTCCCTTGTACGTACAACTTATTTTCAAGCTTGTTTTTCAAGGTTTTTAGATTAGAAAAATCATTCAAAAGTTTTGATTCCTTAGCACTGAATTCTTGCTTAAGCATTTTAACATTTTCTTGAAGTTCTTGTTTTTGCTTAGCAGTTTTAGAAAGCTTTTATTGTAAAGAGTTTAACTCTTGTTTTAATACTTCTTCTCTAAACTTACTTTTTCTAATAGTTGTACGCATTTGGTCATCCATTTCCTGCTCACGGGTGGTTAACTCAAACTTAGCATGCTGTTCATAAATAGCAACACGTTCTTTATAGGCATTCAGTTCAGAGACTACAGAATTATCAGGGATACATGCAGTGTATTCATAAAAAATATAGTCATCATTGACTGCAGAAGATGCATCACTTGGTACAGTCTCACTTTCACTTTGTTTCACATATTGATCATATGGGACGACATTGATATTACCCATATTTTCAATATCTGACTCAATAGTTTCAGTTGATTGTACTTTGTCATGCATCTTTTGCACATCAGCATCATCGTATAGTTTTAATACCTCAGAAATAATTATGTCTTTGGATGGACCAGCTGGTGGTGATGAAGAGACTTTAGAAGGGACCATTGGAGAAATGCTAGCCATGAAGATTGTTTGTGCAGTAGGTTCATCATCAACGTCAGAGTCGTATGCATCCCAATCAGCGACTTGAAAGGCATTCTGATGATTGTGGCCTATCTCCTGAATTGGCTGCTCATCCACATCTGCATCATATGTCTTGGCATTTCCCTCAGCAAGAAACAACAACTCCTCTTCATCCAAAGCTGCACCATTATCCTGAGCTTGCACAAGCAACATCTTATCCCTGAAGTACTCTGCATTCTGAGGGCGTTTTGGTGATGTGCAGTTCCTTGCAATATGTCCCTCACCACCACAGTTGTAACACTTGATCGGCTTTGCTTGTCCTTGATTTCCAATCCTTCCCCGATTCTGATTTCCCACATATCCTCTACCAACTCCACCTCTTCCTTGTTCGTACTGACTTTCTTGAACTGGCTACACCATAACCTTCCCATCTCTGACAGTGGCTTGATTGCGTAGATTGGAGGCTGTTCTGAGGTTGTTGTTGGTGTGTGGGAGAGAGTTCATGTTTTGACTAATCATGAGAGCCAGTTGATTAATGAAGTTTCCCACGGATGCATCAGCATCAGCTTATTTGAACATTGGATCGGGAATGAGTTTGTGATTACCATTACCCATGGGTATAACTTGAGAAGCTTTGGTGGTAACACCAATATTGGTGTAGAAGGCTGTAGAATCATTTGGTGAGCTTGTTTCTCCCTGATTGGTTTTGAACTGATTCAAAATCCTTTTTTCAAACATTGCATGCCTCTCATTTTGAAGAAGGAAGGCATACAATTGCTCATAGTTTGTATTCTTTAGTCCTTTGGTTAGCTTCATAGAGGTGACAAACTTGTGCCATTCGGGATTCATGTTGTTCACAAATTTTGAGTTCAACTGAATGTTTGGCATGGTCATTTTGATATTCCTCATATCATTAACAAGCTTGTGGAATCTCACGTAATACTCATAGACACTCTCATCTGGTTTCATCTTGAAATGCTTAAATTCATCATAGAGTTGTGATTCTCTGTCTTCCATAGTTAATTCAGAACCTGAGAGAAGCATCTTGACATTATCCCACACTGCCTTGGCTTCGGTGTTGTGATTGATAAGCTTGTAGATATCCTTTGGAAGACCTTGAAGTATGATGCTAGAAGCCCTGATATCAGCATCGAATCTTTTTTTCTCCTTATCATTGAGCTCATCATATGTCTTTGGTCTGTCTATTCCATAGATCATTGTTCCATCTGCAGCTGTATCAATTAAGTCTCTTGTAGTCTCAATCTGATAAGGTCCTTCATCAATCGATTTGAGAATGTTGACCCCATTTTCCTTTCCAAGATAGTACAATCTGATTCTTTGAGCCCAAGAGTCGTAGTCAGTTCTGTCAAGCATGGGTGGACGAGTATCTGAACCAGCTGCTTGAACATCCTCGGCAACAGTGGAGATGATTGTAGGTACGTTGGTAGACATGTTTAAAGATTACACGGGATTTTATAACTCAATGATTAAACCGGGAAATAGATTCTTTCACGGGATTTTACTAAATCAAGAGAAAACCGTATTTCAAACAAAAGTCAACCAAGTCGCTAAGAATCCTTGAACTAAGTCGCTAAGAACCAAGTTGCTAAGTATTAAGAAGACAAGTCGCTATGTTAGGATCCAAATATTATTGTGTTGATGATTCGGGTGGTCTTGGATGATCAAAATACATGTTAGCCATTACAGAGAGAAAGTTAGAGAGTTGGGTGTTTTCTTGGTAGAGAGTTACTTCACAAATTGTAGAATATTAGATTGAAAGCACCACCCCTTCCATGGATGGAAGGGGTATTTATACTTACAGACTCAACGACCTCCTATCGGCCTGTGGATCAGGGATACAGTGGGTAAAGACCCGTCCTTCCTCCACGGTGTTGCTCTAAACTAAACTACACTACAAACTAACTAATAAACAACTTAATAACGTAAATAACGATAAGTCTACGAGCTAACTTAAGCTAGATAACATTTGGGGTGACCGACTCTTCACTAAGGAATTTTCTAATTCCTAACAATCTCCCCCTAAGGGAGGTCACCCCATGTTTTACATTTCGAATCCTAGCATTCTATTCTTGACATCGGTCTTGAGCTCGTAGATTTCAATTCTTCATTTCAACAATCTTTATGCTTTAGTAGTGATTCTTCAAAGTCCGCACTGATTTGTACTTTTAGTGGAGGCCTTTAACTGATCCACATCTTTGATGATCTTCGAGCTTTCATTGAGATCATCAGCCACAGTAAATCTCTGGATCACCCTTTATTGTGTTGCCATCATGTGAAGTTGTGACTTTCGGACCGACATGCTCACACTTTTGAATCATGACATCTTTCCATCAGAGTAGCGGAAGCCTTACTGGTTCATGATATTTATAGCAGCGAAGCAGAAGCATAGTACGAAATATCAGAGCCAGGTTATGTAGATATGCACCAGTCATGATTTCTTCAATTAAGTGTTGATGTTGTGAGCATGCGGCTTTGGATTGATCGCTCAATTCTGATCAGCTGCAACCGTCCAAATGTACCTGCAAACAACAGTTAGCAATAAAACACACGAAAGTGTCTTTGACCACTTTCGTCGAATTGAGGTACACGGCCCACTGTTCCCCGTTGATCAGTACAAGTACTGCCTGTGATCAGGTATGATTCCTAAGAATCTCCTTGACAGGGTTTCGCAGCTGCTCTAGCTGTTCTCAAACCGGAACGTCTCAAAGAAGACAACACGGAGTGAGTGAACCAGCGAATTGAGATTCACTGATTGATGAAAAATGATTTGAAAAGCAGTCGTGTATTGCTTAAGATAGAAAGTGTTTTGCAATACAACGAAGGTTTTATGGAAAATCAATTATCAATCATAAATACCCTTTAATTTTGAAACATTAATACACAGTCAATGTGCTATAGAAAAGAACTTTTAAGCACAACGACCGGTTTTTCAAAGGTATCCGTCAATCCTTATCCTGGACCAAGGTTGATTCAAGATTGAATCTCCCCATCGTTTCTATCCAGTTGTCACAAGTTTGATCTTACGAGAAGATCTCACATGTCACCCACCAAGAGCTTGTTTGATGTAGGCTCTAGAGGGATTTCGATCTTCATTGTGAATATTTTTACATATCACTCGGATGTTCTGGCAATACCACAAGGATAATGCGTAGGACTCTTAATATATATACTTACTTTCCACATTGTGTGAAAAAGCAAGTCTTCAAGAATTTAGTGTCCTAACGAGATATTGTGGATGATCTCTTGGCTCTAGACTCAATCGTGCATATTTGGTTCCTGTGTCGGAGACTAGGGAGAGGGTCTCCTACTTCAATATCAACCATCTCTAAGAGAAAGTCGATAGATTATGTCGGTTCCCCGTGAGAATGAAACAAGCCCTTTTAAGAGGAACTTGAGTGGCTTGGGAAGTTTAGTGCAGTGCGTCACTGGGTCCATGACGTCTTGTCTTCAATACCAATGTTACCTTAGTAACAACCAGTAGCATATGTATTGAACCCGGTTTCTGCCCTAAGGTTGAATTGATGGAGGGCTATTTCTTTTCACCCTTTTCATATTCATTTCTTTTTCATTCTTCAACCCCTTCAGTGCTTACCGAGACTTCATAACTAGAACCTTGTTGGGTTTATTCCAGTACTAGCTCTGTCTCAGTCCGCACTCTTCCCATTTCTCATTTTCTCCTTTTTTTTCATCATACCTAAGGACTCTACACTATCTAGTGGATTGTCCCTGGGTAGATCCCTCCGGCTCTGGTGGGATCGTGGGAAGGAATACCTAACCTAACCATCCTTATAACACCATGCATAAAATAAATTGGTCGGTCTTTTGGTATTGTTCTTTCCTTCTCGAAACCAATTGAAAAATCATTTGGAAAATCAATCAAGGTACTTGTGATATAAAATCAAAACATTTTGTACCTTAATTGTTTTGATCAATTTAGAAATGCTTTCCCTCAACATGTGCATATGATATTGAAATTGTTTGGTACATGGAGGCAAGAGTTCTTTGAAATAATTTCTTGATCACAATTTCTTTAGAAAAAGCCTTTTGATTTTTCTTTGGTAAATTCTCCCCCTTAATATGTGCATAGGATATTTGAAATCATTTTATCACATAGAGGCAAGAGTTCAGTTGAAGCACAATCACGATCACAAAACACTATTTAGAAACCATTTGAAAACTCAATCAAGGTACATTATGTTAAAACATAAAAACTTTTGTACCTCGATAGTTTATTTTCTTTTAAAATGCTCCCCCTCAATATATGCTTCGAGATTCGAAAGCGTTTAGCACATACGAGAGAGCAGCCTGCACAATTGAATCAAAACGATCACCTTTTATCAAATTTCATTATTAAATCACAAATTCTCCCCCGATAAAAAATATCAAACCCTTTGAGATTTTGGATCCCAAGTGATTTAATTAGGTTTAGAAAACATTGGAGAAAATGTGGCCTTGTTTAAATACTCATCTGGTTTTTGGATAAATCCTCCTCCTCAACATGTGCATTGTGTATTTGAAATCGTTTGGCACATGGAGGCAGGAGTGCCTTTGAAGGACTAAAACCAATTTCATTTAAACAGATAAGAGATTTAACTCACGATCTCTACCCCGATCAAAATTTCAAACCTTTTGAGATTTGTGATCCCAATTGATTTAAATCATTTAAAACATTTTGGGGAAAGACGTGGTTTGATTTAACTTTGAAAAATGTCAGATAAGGACCACTTTAAGACATTAAAGAATGTTAGTGTCAGGTATGATAGTTTTAAGAGATCTTTAAGTAAAATAAAACAATTTCACAATCAAACAAGAACAGAAAAAATTTCATTTTGAAAGACCTTGATTCAAAAGAAAAATCATACCATGACATAACATTAAATCTTTAGATCACCACAAATTTTGTACAAACAGACTTTTTGTGAAGAAATATCGTTTGAAAATATTTTATTTTAAATCACTCTCCCCCTCAATCCATGACAGAAGTTAATAATTGAGTGACTTAGGTTTTGATAACAAGAAGTCCGGTGATTTTCAAAAAATTAGTCCAATATATTTTCAAAACAATATTTTCCATTTTCAAAACAATTTAATCAAATTATTCAAAATTGTTTAAAAATGGTATCCTGCACAAAGATACGTTACGTGGTTGAGAAGCTTCTGTTGTTGTTGCTGTAGGGTTTGGAAGAAAAACCGTCTGCTGATGCAGTGAGACTTCTTCTTACGTTGCATTTTGAATGCCAACTGAGGTCAAATTAAGCTCCATTTCTTCAATCACTTAGAAGAAAACCATCTGCAGATGCAGTGAGACCTCTTACGTTGCATTTATGCCAACTCTCCATAGAAGTCCAATTAAGCTCCGTTTCTTCATTTGTCAACCCAAGATATAGTTACCCTTTCCTTGCGGCATCCAATCATCTTCAATTGTGGGATCCAGATTGGGAACATTCTTATATACCAATATACCTGCATACGTTAGTGAACACACATACAGATATATGGTGGTCGACATCACCCAAACAACAATCGACTAATTCAAGTCAATTCAACATATCAATCAGTTCATATAAGGTATGGAAATAATGTGTTCATCAAACTATAATCATCTAAACCTAACAATCACATCCTAGAAACCTAGTCCTTCAACATAGGCAATTATATATTATAATTAAGCACGTAGGATAATTAGGAAAGTCCGTTAGATGATGTAAATTTGAATAACATTATCCCCTCAATCAATGACTCATTTTCTAAAAAGTTTTAAAAGCGCTGAAATCATTGATTGAGTTTTTGCAATTTTATGAAAACTTGATTCTGATTGGTTTTGCAACTCATTAACCACCATTTTGTTAAAACACCAAATATTTTTCTGAAGAATTTTAGACGGAAAAACATTTGTGTAGGAACAGCAGTCCTTCGACATACTTTCCTTGTTTTGTTTTTAGGATAAGTGCACGAAATATTTTAAAATAGTTTAAGCGTAGCACTTTCCTTCTTTAAAACAACGGGTTGCTATCTGAAATAATAGCAAACCATAATTTGAAGCACGGGTTACAGTCTGAAATAACTGTAAGCCATTTGATTTGTGACATGTTTTGAAAATGAATATTTACACCTCCTGCTCGAACTTCATCTAAAGTCCCGTGCCATTATTGAATGACATTTCTAAGACCGCAGATGTTATCGATACCAGAAGACATGTCTTTAGAAAACATATTTTTGGTATTTTTGAAATTTTCAGATTTTTATGAATTTTTTAAGGTTTTATATTTTTCTATTTTCTTTTTGAGGTTTTCTATTTTTGTATTTGGTTTTGCTGGTTTTATATTTTTGTATTTTGCTTTTTTGAAAAATATATACAAAGATAGAGAAGATGATATAGTAAAAGAAGATGATGATACGAGTACCGAGATAAGGATATCGAGCAGCACGTCGTAGAAGATAGAAGTCATCAACTCTTAAACATTCACCACCAAAGCTTCCAAGACTCTTGAATCAAAGAGAGAAATTGAGCCACTTGAAAGTGAGACTTTGGTAGCTTCCCCCCAAACCGTAAATCTTCTTATTGAGCAGTTTCAAAGCTTTCTTTCAAGCTTCCATTAGCCAGGTGCACCAAGAAGCACACCATTATCATTTATCCCGCTGCTCCATTTAAAGAACGATAATCGATGTTCTCCGTTCGGGGTTATATCATCAACAAGAACAACAGCAACGTATCATCCCACGTATAAATAATCTTCTCAAATTTTTTTTTTTTTTTTTTTTTTTTTTTTTTTTTTTTTTTCACTGAAGTCTGAAGCGATCCATTCCAAAAGGTGTCAAGAGAACACTTCCCCCGTGTAGTTGAAATGATGCAGTCCGTCTCTTAGTATAATGGTCAAGAACTCTCCCGAATACACTTCATGAGGGGAATGAAGAACACCTTCCCATGTTCACATTTTTCTTCCCGGATGAACGTGTATGAAGCTCAAGAACCCGAAGTACACTTATACCCAAGAGCTCTCCCGAATACACATCATGAGGGGAATGAAAACACCTCCTCATGTTCACATTTTTCTTCCCTGATGATCGTGTATGAAGCTCAAGTATCCGAAGTATACCAATACCCAAGGAAGGAAAAACTGATAACACTGAAGAAGCAGGCCAAGTCACTGATTATCTCTGCGGATGACAATCTCTGCGGATGTCAACTCCGGAATAAGTGATTATATCTCTGAATCACTGATTAAGCCCTCAAGTGAAACAGCTAAGCGCCCCCAATGTACACAATTCTCTCTCCTCTGATGATTGTGATACCATCTAGATCATCATGCACTTGTGTACCTCTTTTATCTTCAGAAACTTTCTCTAACATCACTTCCCCCACGTAGATGAAATACTAACACTAAACGCCTTGATGAGTAAAACCTTGAGTTTCTCTGCGGTCATGACATTTGTTTTCCCGGGATATCTTCAATCACTTAGAAGAATTAAGTTCATCAAGTTTACTCGTCATGAGTCAAACCTTGAGTTTCTCTGCGGTAATAACATTTGTCTTCCCGGGATATCTTCAATTACTTAGAAGTATTAAGTTCATCAAGTTTACTCGCGTTTTAGGTGCTTATCTCCTTACTCCTTGCTGGTTTTTGACACTTCAGAATCAACAACTCTTTGTAAGTCCGTGTACTAGAAATATTTTGAGAAGAACATCATTAGCTCAGATGTATCTGTGAGAGTCAACTTGCTGAAGAATAACGTGAGCAGGTCTAATTAGGGATTAGATTTGGCATTTCAAACTCCCCCAATTAGTGCTCTCCCCTAAACTGACAATCTTTTAATAAATGCTCAGAATAAGAAGAAGTCTTTTGATAATCAAATTCAACCCGTCTTTTAGTCTTCTAACATACAGTAGAAAATGTAGAATCGATTGTAGACTCGACCTTCTTCAAGATTGTCCAGTTGGGGAATAGAAAGTCAACATCTTCAACTCACCAAAAACAAGAACATTAGCAAAAAGCATCCCAATCAACTTACATCTTGCACATCCCCTTAACTAGAATCCCTCCCAATCAAACAAGAACAGAAAGATGTTCATCAAGGAAATCAGCAATCAGGCCGCAACGAACACACGAAATGGTAACACCAAGCAAACAATAACATCAAACAAGAACAGAAGGTTTTTCGAAATCATCATGTTGATGTGCACGTGAAGCATTAACCGAAAGCACTTTGTCAATAAACTCATATCAGCTTGTGAAGATGTCAACTAACGGCTCTTAAGAAGAAACTCCATGTGAAGATTACCCGATAAGAAGAAGCTCGGTTCTTACATGAGTTTAGAGCCGTATGACCATTTAAATTCTCAAATAATAATCAACCATGCAGTAATTTCACACTTCTTCTCCCCCTCAAGAATTGCATACGGAGTTGCCATTCTTGATTAAATAAGTGAAAATCATCCGAATGTTCTATTCACACTTCTCTCCCGCAAAATAAGCACATGATGTCGCCATCTTCATTATAATCGAGCAAGTGGAATGAGAAAAACAATCAGTGGTAGCCCGGTTCACTTGATGACTGAAGCGCATGGAAAAAGTATGAAGCATGTTGATGAGAATGGTCATAATAAGAAGATTTCTCTTCTTCAGAAGATAAAGCGCACTGACACGTACACTTTTCTTTTCTTTAGAGTACGAGGCATGAACTTTTGTATTCATACGTCATAAATCTCTCTCTTTTCAGCTCTCTTAGCAAAACATGTAATCAACCCATTATCATTCAGTAGGCTCTTTGTCGTGACAGCTGATGGAGAGAACCCAATATGATGAATTTGACCCTGAAGTAAACTAACCCGAACTCGTGACTCAAACTTGCACATGTGTAACAAAGAGCGGTGCCGAGAACTCATGCTCCATTGAATCTCTAAGTACTCTATACTCTTCAACCAACCAACCATCAAGTAATAGACGTACATCACCTCTTGAAAATCCACAATTGAATGTGACACTGAGCACTACAACGTAACTCCTTAAAGTGATAGTTATTTTGTGGTGGTATAATCCCAATTCCCCCAAGTGGTAAAAGAAAAGGTAAAAGACACCCAACAATAACTAGATTTCCAAGTCTTCATTTATGATAGTAAGCTCGAACAAGGATCATGAAGAATCTTCATCCAACCATCCCCAATACCTTCAGATACTAAGTACACTCGCCCGTGATAATTCACTTCAACCTCAAATAAATAATATTGAATTAACGCCGTTGTCACATCCTCTGGTTAACTGCTCAAATCTAGCCTTCTTTGACATTTAAACGAACTCTGATAATGGTTTCATCCCGACCATGGTTAAAAACACGTAACCCCGTAAAATCATGTAAAAACCAAACTGTCATGAAGACAACCCAAACACATACCCAATTCATGAAGTACACCCTTTTATCCCTTCTTCGAAGCAGAAACTGTAGCACCAGCATCAAGAAGATCCAGAATTACACTTTCTCTTCTCCAAGATAGTTCCATCATTACGGGATTTTACAGTTCCATGGTTTAAACCGAGAAATAGATTCTTTCGCGGGATTTTACAAAACCAGGAATAAACCGTAAGATAGTTCTGGAAATGCACTTTACTATTACCAGGATGTTTCCATAGTCACGGGATTTTACAAGTCTATGATTTAAACCGAGAAATAGGTTCTTTCGCGGGATTTTACAAAATCAAGACAAAACCGTAAACAATGACAGCTTGAATATGTAATGACAATTTTGGTTTCGGTGAATATCTGTTTTAGGGGAACATGCAGCGGTTCATCAACAGTTCATTATCCAACATCAACAACCTCATCAACAATCATCCAATACAAACTTTGGTAAATACATCATTCACGCATTCTGTCGGCTATTGTAGTGACCACACGGAGAAGTAAACCCGATATATCAAACTTGATCATGAAGTAGAATTCCCCAGATATGTTACTTAAACTTGTGCTCATCCTTGTGAAAAAGAAACGGTGTACCCAATGTACAAAACTTCTTGACATATTCTCAAATGCGTGAGACACCGAAGTGATAGTTACGTTGTGGGTTAAACGAGATAGAATCACAACCGTAATTAAATAGCCAAGTCTTTATCACACTCAATAAACGCCCAAACAAGTCATCTTTGCGGAATGGTAGAAAGAAAGAAGACGAAATAAGTGAACGCGCCCGGAAAACCTCACTTCAAATCCAAATAAGAGATACTGTCCAAACAACCCCGTAGACAACTTTGTTCAACAATCAATTCAAGCTGAGACATAATATCTTTAGTGAAAGTGCATAAACCAAAGTATCAGACCTCAATCATAATGATTCCCATCATCCTACCAACTCTCATCATCAAATCTCATAACTCAGATCACATAACCAAATTTCATTATCAAGGCCTCATAAAGTCCAAAATACATATCACACATCATCAAGTTTGACCTAGGTTCAATCATCCAAGTCTTATTTACAAGTCCAAGCTCAAAATGAATTCATATACACGGTCCATAGCATGATTGCAACACCCGTCCCTTCTCAAACAATATCAGGCCCAACTTTTCTCATAAAATCACTAAATGATTAATTGATTAAAAGCCATTTTATGAAAAAATAGATAGCGGACTATTTCATATTATGTCAATTGAAACCAGAAGCTTGTGTAAGATCATTTTTGTCAAATAAAGAATGTTAATGACATATGGTATAATGACAAATGACATGTAAACCACGAAAACAAGGTCTGCGAACCATTCCAACTTGACTTCACATTATGTGGTGCCAATTCGTGAGTTAATGCACAACATAAAATAACATTCACAGGCCCATTTAACCATAATATTCATTCGGCCCAAGCTTCCTTACTCCCAAATCCTCATATTAATCGGTTTCATAGCCCATCCAAACAAATGCTCACCCTAATTATTAGGGTATATAACTGCTCACACCACTCACACTTAACCTAATAATCCACCACATATCACACGCAGTCACACTCTCCAATCTCAGAAGTGTGCTTTACAAACCCTAAGATTGCAACCAAAAAAAAATCTCCGCCCCCATCAATCAAGTACTCTCACAGCCTCTCTCATTTCATTCTTAATTATCAAACCCTAAACTCTAATCCTCGAAACACCTTGAACGTATAACAGTCTTTACTCACCACAGGGATGGTTCGAGATATCTTTAATGCCACAGGGATGGTCTAAGGCTTGAAACGGCTTCAAGGTCATTAAATAATGGTCTCAGGTAGGTTTTTATGTGATTATGTCGTGTCTTGTGTTGTTGAACGAAACAAGAAAATGGTTTTAACATTGTTGTTAACATCATTTCTTAAATTCGAAAATTGTCACAAACAATTTGATCTATGATGTAAGTTTATTTCGTGATAAGGGCTCTTGGAAGTCTTGATATATCATTTAAGTGCCACGAAATGATTCTGAGATCTCGTAAAGATGTGTCATTTAGTTTTTCATTTAAACCGAACAAGAAGGAGATGAAACCCTAATGGTTTTGATCTTTCTTCAGTTTGTTTCGAATATAATCACAACCTTTGGATCGATGATGGTTGAGGTTCTAACCAACAAGATCTACCAAGATCTGGTAAATGGTTGGAATGAAACTGAGATCATTAGAATGATATGGTCTTGAAGATCTTGATGATAACACTTTCGTAATCTGTTTCCTAGAGATGTGTTTGAGATGGGTTTGAAGTTAGGATAGATAGTAGCTTGGTGTTGTAGGAAGTGGTATTCGGAACTGATTTTGTTTATTGGATATCACGTATTTTGTTTACATAAGAAATGACTGATGATGGAGTAATACTGAGGTCGTGGTAATATTGTTTTGGTAAATGGTATTTTATTGGTTTTGGTCGAGTGAAAGGTTAACGGGTCGCATAAGAGTCTTGTAGTTAGGTTTTCATGGTCAAGTCATAGTCTTCTTCTTCATCATTTATGTCACAAGGTCAAGTCGCTAGTGACAATGGTCTTGAGCCAACTCGCTAGCCAACTCGCTAGCCAAGTCGCTAGCCAAGTTGCTAGCCAAGTCGCTAAGCTAACTCGCTACGACTTGTTAAATAACAAGTCGCTAGGTGACCTAACTCGCTAGGTAGATTCAGTGTATTTGGACATCTTTTTCTAATAACTCGCTAGCATGAATATATGAGATTTCTGACTACTTTTCCGACCATGTTAATAACAAACCCAGAAACATGCAGCAAAAAGCATTGTATGACCCATTTGACCAAACAAAATGACCATTTGACTACAAAAGTTTCACGGAAATGATAGCAAAATCGTTGTATACAGATAGTTTGACCACAAGTTATGACCAGCAAAGTCAGACCAAATAACACGATAAGGACTGTTTTGACATAACACAACCAGATAACATATTACCCAAAAATCAGTTAACAACATTTTACAACCATGTATAAACTGTTAACAACATTTTCCGTCCATAAAACCATGTAAAAACATGTATATAAACTGTTTAATACATATTCCGACCACTTATAGATACAAAAACAGTTTTAACCATGTTTCAAAAACCACACAAATCAATACAACACAAAAACCTTGGCTCTGGTACCAATTGTTAGGATCCAAATATTATTGTGTTGATGATTCGGGTGGTCTTGGATGATCAAAATACATGTTAGCCATTACAGAGAGAAAGTTAGAGAGTTGGGTGTTTTCTTGGTAGAGAGTTACTTCACAAATTGTAGAATATTAGATTGAAAGCACCACCCCTTCCATGGATGGAAGGGGTATTTATACTTACAGACTCAACGACCTCCTATCGGCCTGTGGATCAGGGATACAGTGGGTAAAGACCCGTCCTTCCTCCACGGTGTTGCTCTAAACTAAACTACACTACAAACTAACTAATAAACAACTTAATAACGTAAATAACGACAAGTCTACGAGCTAACTTAAGCTAGATAACATTTGGGGTGAACGACTCTTCACTAAGGAATTTTCTAATTCCTAACACGCTAAGATCCAAATCGCTAAGAATTTTGACAGCAAATCGCTAAGCACCAATTCGCTAAGAAATCAAGTCGCTAAATAGCAACTCGCTAATGTCTAAATCGCTAAGACCAAGTCGCTAAGAAACTTAAAGAACAAGTCGCTATCAAAATTGAAAGCAAGTCGCTACCTTACCAAGTCGCTACCCGTAGTGGAGAATCCACTAAGTGTACTGTTTGTAGGCTTGTCTCAAAAGGCAAGTCGCTACGACCAAGTCGCTACCAAAACTCACTACAACTCGCTACCTTTTACTGAAGCAAGTCGCTACCAAGAAATTTACTCTGAGAGCCAAGTCGCTACCAAGAAAAACTTTAAAAACACACTTTTCAATCCAAAACAAGCTCAACCACAGTGATTCAAGCTTACCAAATCAAAACCCAAACACATACAATGATCCTAAACACAAAAGTACATCCAAAATTCAAACTTTAACACTAGAAATGAACCAAATGA
This sequence comes from Chrysanthemum seticuspe, assembly GCA_019973895.1. Lineage (NCBI taxonomy): Eukaryota > Viridiplantae > Streptophyta > Magnoliopsida > Asterales > Asteraceae > Chrysanthemum > Chrysanthemum seticuspe. Next base: position 198,444,292 of record BPTQ01000004.1, on the reverse strand, counting down.
TGCAAAAATCACTAAACTTTTTCAAACTCAAAAACCATCTAAAAACAACTAGAAATCCAAGGATATGTAAGAGATGATCTAACCATGGCTCTGATACCATTTGCAACATATTGGATTTCACATACACATCGAATCACTAATAAAGTAGGCGTACAAGATGAGTTTTAGAGAGAAAAAGTTAGAGGTTTGGGAACTTTTAGTGAGAGAAAGAAAAATCTTATTATGAGATCCAACTCTCTACCTTGGGAGGTAGAGAGTATTTATAGTCTTATAATAAAACGCCACCTGACGGGATGTGGATCAGGCATACAGTGGGTAAAGACCCGTCCGTCCTCCACGGTGTTACTTGACTAAATACTGCTTAACATTAAATAACTACGACTACAAGCTTTCTAACGAATACATATACTTGAGGTGACCGACACTTTAACTACTGGATTTTCCGAATCCTAACACTCTGTTTTTGATGTGGTTGTTCCAATCTCTTTGTCTAACCAAGTGGAACTCATTATTGCATGGGGTTCCTAATTATCCAGTTATCCATTCTTGTTTGTGTTCAACTGCAGATCGTTCAAATCGTTCTGTGATACCTGGACTCAGGCTGTTCCAAGCATATGACTGGAGATCGCTCGCTGCTCATGAACTTCGTGAGTAAATTCATCGGGACTGTTAGATTCGGGAACGACCATTTTGCTGCAATTATGGGTTATGGAGACTATGTTGTTGGTGATAGTGTAATCTCCAGGGTATATTATGTAGAAGGTCTTGGTCATAACCAGTTTTCTGTTGGTCAATTCTGTTATTCCGATCTAGAGGTGGCTTTTAGAAAATATACTTTCTTCGTTATTGAACTTGACGGTGTGGAAATTTTAAGAGGAACACGGGGTTCAAATCTATACACCATCTCTATCGAAGACATGATGAAGTCTTCTCCAATCTGCTTGTTGTCAATGGCTTCGAAAACAAAGTCATGGTTATGGCATCGTCGTCTCAATCACTTGAACTTCGGCACCATTAATGATCTTTCCAGAAAGGACCTTGTAAGAGGCTTACCCAAATTAAAGTATGAAAAGGATCATCTTTGTTCAGCATGCCAATTGGGAAAAAGCAAGAAATATGCCCACAAACCCAAACCTGCAAACTCAGTTATGGAAGTTCTTCATACCCTTCATATGGATTTGTGCGGACCAATGAGAGTGCAAATGATAAATGGGAAGAAATATGTTTTAGTCGTTGTTGATGATTACTCTCGATTTACTTGGGTTAAGTTTTTGAGGACAAAGGATGAAACTCCAGATGTCATCATCAAACTTATCAAGCAGCTTCAGGTTCGACTTAACAAGACTGTTAGAATTATTCGAACAGACAATGGCACTGAGTTTGTTAACAAAGACCTAAGTAAATTTTATGAAAGCATTGGAATCAGTCATCAAAGAAGTGTTCCACTCACGCCTCAACAGAATGGTGTAGTTGAAAGACGAAATCGGACCCTTGTTGAAGCTGCAAGAACTATGCTAATTTATTCAAAGGTTCCAATGTTTCTCTGGGCTGAAGCCATTGCCACTGCTTGCTACACCCAAAATCGTTCCCTCATACACACCACTCATGGAAAAACTCCATACGAACTTGTTCATAAACGAAAACCTGATCTCTCCTACCTTCATGTATTTGGTGCTTTGTGCTATCCAACGAATGACGGTCAAGATTTAGGAAAATTAAGAGCTAAGGCGGACATTGGAGTTTTTGTGGGTTATGCATCAAACAAGAAGGGTTACCGAATCTACAACAAAAGAACCCGAGATATCATGGAAATTATTCACGTCACGTTCGATGAGCTGTCTGGGAAAATGGCTCCAGGACAATCAAGTTCTGGACCCGTATCACAACCTTCATCAAGTAGTCCCATTAGTTCTTCTCTTGTACAAAATCCCTCACCAGCAATTCCATATATACCTCCTTCAGAAGATGATTTGAAGAAATTGTTTGATCCAATGTTTGATGAACACTATGAGCCAATTGCTAATGATCTGTCAAATCCATCAACAGAGGCTGCTCCTATCCCTATCAACGTAGATAACCCTTCAGTTTCTATATCATTGAGTCAAGAAGCGCCTGCTGTTGATCACTCTATCTCATCATCAAATCCTCAATCATCGAGTGTACATCATGAAATTGTTTCTGGCACCTATGATGGAGATAACCCATTTGCTACTCCCGAAGATGCTCCCTTTGAGAACATATTTGCTCCTGAACCATAATCAGAACCATCTTCATCAGGGGATAATGACTCTGCTACTTCAGTTCCTCAACAACAACCACACGAACACCTTAGAAAATGGACTCATGACCATCCATTGGACAACATCATTAGAAACCCATCTCGTCCAGTATCCACTCGTAAACAACTTGCAACTGATGCCTTATGGTGCTTCTTTAACTCCGTACTATCCAAGGTCGAACCAAAAGATGTTAAAACTGCCATGAATGAAGACAGCTGGTTCAATGCCATGCAAGAAGAAATTCATGAGTTCGATCGACTAGATGTATGGGAATTAGTACCTGCTCCTGACTGTGCTATGATCATTGCTCTAAAGTGGATCTTCAAAGTAAAACTTGATGAGCATGGTGATGTTTTAAAGAACAAGGCTCGATTGGTTGCAAAAAGATACCGTCAAGAGGAGGGTATTGACTTTGAAGAATCATTTGCTCCAGTTGCACGTATTGAGGCAATCAGAATCTTCCTGGCTAATTCTGCAAGTAAGAACATGGTAGTCTATTAGATGGATGTCAAGACGGCTTTTCTTAACGGAGATCTTAAAGAAGTCGTATGCGTCAGCCAACCTGAAGGTTTTGTAAATCCAGAGCATCCTACTCATGTCTATCGCTTGAAGAAGGCTCTTTACGGTTTGAAGCAAGCTCCAAGGGCATGGTACGATACGCTATCAAAGTTTCTTCTGTCTACTGGATTCAGCAAAGGAGCAGTTGATCCGACATTGTTCACCAGAAAGTCAGGCAAACACTTAATTCATGTTCAAATCTATGTTGATGATATTATTTTTGCCTCGACTGACCCCAATGAATGTGACCGTTTTTCTAAGGAGATGGGCTCCAAATTTCAAATGTCAATGATGGGACAAATGTCATTTTTCTTGGGATTACAAATTTCACAAAATCCCAGAGGCATTTTTATCAATCAATCTAAATATGCTAATGAGATTTTAAAGAAATTTGGATGTGATTCTTGTGACCCTGTTGACACTCCCATGGTGGAGCGTACTAAACTAGATGAGGACCTCTCAGGGATCATGGTTGACCAGACTAAATATTGTAGTATGATTGGATCCCTGATGTACCTTACTGCCAGTAGACCAGACATTCTGTTCGCTGTATGCATGTGTGCTAGATACCAGGCTAAGCCTACCAAAAAGCACCTTGAAGCGGTTAAACGGGTCTTTTGGTATCTCCAAGGAAGCATCAACATGGGACTTTGGTACTCGAAGGACACCGGTATGTCACTAACAGCCTATGCAGATGCTGACCATGCAGGATGTCAAGATACACGTCGAAGCATGTCTGGAGGTGCTCAGTTTTTGGGTGATAAGCTTGTGAGCTGGTCTTCAAAGAAACAAATGAGTACTTCTATATCCTCTACAGAGGCTGAATACATAGCCATGTCATCTTGTTGTGCTCAAATCCTATGGATGAGATCCCAATTATCTGACTATGGCTTTGAATTCAACAAAATCCCTCTGTATTGTGATAACAAAAGTGTCATTGCTCTCTCATGCAATAACGTTCAACATTCAAGATCAAAGCATATCGACATTCGACATCATTTCATCAGGGAGCAAGTGGAGAACGGTGTGGTGGAACTTTATTTTGTAAGGACTGAATACCAATTAGCAGACATCTTCACCAAAGCTCTTCCTAAAGAACATTTTGAGTTTATCCTCCAACGACTTGGTCTAAAGAGTCTACAACCGGAAACACTCAAATGTGTTCAAGAGGAAGACGAGGAGTAAAAGTTTTTCTTCATTCATTTCTTGTATATATTTATTCAAAAATCAAAATACAAAATTATAAAACCCACAAAAGAAAATAGAAAAATATAAATTTCAAAAAATCCATAAAAATCAGAAAATCTTTGAAAAAGCTAAAAATATTTTTCCCATCTTTTCTTTTATTCGATTTCATCTACGGTCTTTGTGTTGTCATTCAAAGAGTGACACGGGTCTTTAGATGAAGCTCGAATGTACATATTTAAAATAAAAATAAAAATAAAAATAAATAAATAAATAAATTTTGAGAGAATGAAAAACAAAAGGCTTATAGTCATTTCAGACTATACCCCATTTTTAACGAAAGAAAAGAGCCATACTTTATCTTATTTTTCAAATCTCATGCTCTGATTCTAAAAACAAATGTTTGTCACTAAAAAGACAAATGTTTCCTTCACAAATATTTTTCCTTCTATAAATTCTTCTGAAAAATATTTGTTATCTAAATGAAAACTAATAAAAATAACTTGGACTCAATTTTTGAAAATCATCTGGACTTGACATTTGTCAAAATCTCTATCTCTCAATCAACAACTTATGTCATTGATTGAGGAGGATAATGAGTTCATTTAAATCAAAAGGTTATTTGTCATACAATTGGTTCAGACCAAGGCTTATGTCATGTTTTCAAAAGATACTCAAGCATGTTTAATCTTTGGAGTTTAAAGTCTCAGATTTGATCCTATCGGTTAAATGTTTTCATAAGCAAGTCACAATTCTCCTCAAAAGCTTTCAAAATCAATTTAAATCTACAGAGATCACAAAGCTCAAATGATTTGACAATTGTGATCGGGGGAGAATTTGTGATTTAAATTGGATTTAAACTGATAATTCGATAAATGGTTTTATAGTGATTTACAAGCTCTCCTCCCTACATGTGCCAAACGATTTCAAATTTTTCATGCACATGTTGAGGGGGAGCATCTATTTCAAAGCAAAAAGGATTAAAACGTGATTGATTTGCTTCAAAGTGCAGGTTTTCCCTAACATGTGCAAAACACTTTCAAATCTCTATGCACATATTGAGGGGGAGCAAATTTTTGAGAACCACATTTTTTCCCAAAAATATCTTTAACTAAGAATGAAAAATACTAATCTTGATCGGGAAGGTGATGTAGATATTTTTAGAAAATGCTAATCAATGAATTGAATTCTTCCTCTTGCCTCCATGTGCCAAAATGATTTCAAATATTCGATGCACATGTTGAGGGGGAGCTCATTTTCTGAAATATCAAAAACAATTCAGGTACAAAATGCTTTGATAATTTATCACACGTATCTGGAGTGATTTTCAAATGGTTTTCAATTGGTTCCAATGGCAGATGAACAATACCAAAAAGACCGACCAAATTTACTTTATGTATGGTGATATAAGGATGGTTAGGTTAGGTATTCGTTCCCACGATCCCGCCAGAGCCGGAGGGATCTACCTAGGGACAATCCACTAGATAGTGTAGAAGTCCTTACGTATGATGAAAAAAAATATGAGAAAAGTGAGAAACGGGAAGAGTGCGGACTGAGGCTGAGCTAGTACTGGAATAAACCCAACAAGGTTCTAGTTATGAAGTCTCGGTAAGCACTGAAGGGGTTGAAGAATGAAAAAGAATTGAATGAGAAAAGGGTGAAAAGAAATAGCCCTCCAATAATTCAACCTTAGGGCAGATACCGGGTTCAATACATATGCTACTGGTTGTTACTAAGGTAACACCGGTATTGAAGACAAGACGTCATGGACCCAGTGACGCAGTGCACTACAACTTCCCAAGCTACTCAAGTTTCTCTTAAAAGGACTTGTTTCATTCTCACGGGGAACCTACATAATCTATCGACTCTCTCTTAGAGATTGTTGATATTGATGAAGGATACCCTCTCCCTAGTCTCCGACATAGGAACCAAATGTGCACAATTGAGTCTAGAGCCACGAGATCATCTATAAATCTCATTTGGACACTGTCAATGAAGACTCTCTGTTTCACACAATGTGGAAAAAGAGAACATATTTCAAGAGTCCTACGCATTATCCTTGTGGTATTGCCAGAACATCTGAGTGATATGCAAACATATTCACAATGAAGATGGAAAGCCTTCTAGAGCCAACATCGAACAAGCTCTTGGTAGGTGGCATGTAAGATCTATCCAACAGATCAACCATGTGACAACTGAACAGAAACAATGGGGCGATTGAAAATCATGAATCTATCCTGGTTCAGGTTATGGATTGACGGATACCTTTGAAAAACTGGTCGTTGTGCTTGAAATTCTTTTCTCTAGCACATCGACTGTGTATTAATATTTCAAAAATGAAAGGTGTTTATGATTGATAACTGATTTTCCTTAAAACCTTCGTTGTATTGCAAAAACATTTTATTGAGCAGTACACGATTGTTTTTCAAATCTCTTTTCATCAATCAGTGAATCTCAAATTCGCTGGTTCACTCACTCCGTGATGTCTTCTTTGAGATGTTCCGGTTTGAGAACAGCTAGAGCAGCTGCGAAACCCTGTCAAGGAGATTCTTCGGAATTATACCTTATCACAGGCAGTACTTGTACTGATCAACGGGGAACCATGGGCCTTGTACCTCAATTCAACGAAAGTGATCAAACACACTTTCGTGCGCTTTATTGCTAACTGTTGTATGCAGGTACACCCGACGTTTGCAGCTGATCAGAATGGAGAGGTCAATCCATAGCCGCATGCTCACACAACACATTCATTTCTAAAGAAATCATGATAAGTGCATCAACGACTCTGATATTATCACTCCATGCTTCTGCTACGCTGCTGCAAATATCATGAATCAACTAAAGCTTCCGCTACTCTGATGAGAAGAAATCATGATCCATAATGTGAGCATGTCGGTCCAAAAGTCACAATATCACATAATGTCAACACTACAAAGGAAGAGTCAGAGATTTATGGTAGCTGATGATCTCAAAGCTGGTTCAAAACTCATTATCACGTGGATCAGTTAAAGACCTCCACTCGGTTTAACCAAACATGCAAAACATGAAGAATCAAAGACTACGGGCTACAGAGCAAAGAACTTTAACAAGAATCCAAGAACAATCTTAATGTAATCTCTGTTTGTATTCAATGTAATTTGAGGTGACCTCCCTTAGGGGGAGATTGTTAGGATTTAGTAAATCCAGTTATTAAAGTATCGCTCACCTCAAGTATATGTAATCGTTAGAAAGCTCGTAGTCGTAGTTATTTAATGTTAATTAGTATTTAGTTTAGTAACACCGTGGAGGACGGACGGGTCTATACCTACTGTATGCCTGATCCACAGCCCGTAGGTGGCGTTTTATGTATGATACTATAAATACCCTCTACCTCCCAAGGTAGAGGGTTGGAGCTCATAATAAGATTTTACTTTCTCTCACTAAGTTCCCTAAACCTCTAAACTTTCTCTCTCTAAAACCCATAGTGTACGCCCCTTAAGATCATGGTTTGATGTGTTTGTGAAATCCAATATGTTACATGATGTGACCATGATTAAGCCTCATGCCTTATGAGCCATGATGTGACACAAAATATAAAAATATTTATAAATTTATAAATAGAATGAAAAGTTGTGTATAAAACTTATGGGTATAGGGGTATATATAGGTAAATAAAATGGTAACATTATTATTATTTTCTAATATGTGACCCTTTGGTAAGGGGCTAACAAAAACATTACCGTTTTTCTTATTGGTTCGTGAGAGGTGATGGTGATCACCTCTATCTCCTTTTTTTCCTTGCTTTGCGCGTGACGATAGGGGTGGCAATTCTCGACACGACACAATAAACAATACGAATCTGACATGAAGTAAAACAGGTTTGGGTTGAGTATAAACAAGTTTTGGTATAAAAAATGTTTGACCCGTCTAGCCCGTTTAATAAGTGAGTCGTTTTTATAATGAGTAAGTATTAAACACATCAACCGGTGAACCTGTTTAATTATTTAAAATATATAACTTGAATTTTATGTTGTATTCTGATTACATATATAGTTTGTTATGTATTTAATATAAGTAGACTAGGATTTTATGTTTCATTTGGATTTAGTTGAATTGAAAATTCATTAACTCATCATCGCTTGACTTATTTTCGTAAACAGGTTAAACAAGTTACACGTGTTATGCAGGCTATGTTTAGGGTTGATTTCGTGACATGATTAATAAACAAGTCGTTTTTTGGTAGATGTTACACTAAGCAGCTAACCCGCGAACCCAAACACGACTTGATTGGCATCTCTAATGTCGGGAAGGGTGTTTTATGTGTGGTGACGCGTGATGAGTCACCATAAGGGTGATCCATTACCCTTAGGGGTGGCAATTCTTAATACGACACGAAATAACACAAACCCGACACGAAGTTAACATGTTTGGGTTGAAGATATACAGGTTTAGGTTAAAAAAATAAAATAAAATAAAGACCAAAATACACTGTTGGTCCCTAAACTTGTCACTGCGCTTCGTGATGGGACAAACCTGGGCATTATCATCGTGGGGAGTCCAAAACTTGGGTTTTTAATGCCAAACTAGTCCCTTGACCAATTTTCTGTTAGTCAACGTCTGTTAATTTCCCCATGTGTCTTGCACATGAGGGTAAAATGGTCATTTCATTATTTTGGTTAATCACCCTTCATCTTCATCTTCCTCATGTTTAAACCCAGATTCCGGCGACCTTAAACCCAGAATCCGGCGACCAAGAATTATATCATGTGTATCATTCTTTTTTATATCAAACTTTCAAATAGATTAGACGTGTCAAATGGGTCAAGTATATGTTTCTTAGTATGCAAGAGTTGTGTTCTCTGGCTCTTTAGACAACAGATCTGTATTGTTGTGGCTATCCGGCTACTACAAAACTAACAATCTAAATCTGATTATTTGAGCCTGTATGGTTAGATAATCGATATTACTTTAGCACTATGCAAACATTATGAAACACAATCACCTTCAAAACACAATGCCAAACACCCTCTAAGATATATATACTTTAAGTGGTTAGTTTGTTACTTTTAGCAAGTTACTCTCGGAATGAATAATTGAGTTTCTGGTTTTGGGTTGGTGGTAGTTTTTTTAGATTAATTAGAAACGCATATATGCAACTGCAACTAACAATATGATGTAATCAATTTCGTGAAAATTTAACCACCAAGGGGTGTGAAGTTGGTTATCTGCATGTGGTAAAAGACCGGGGAATGGTACGTCCAAGGTTGAAAACTTGGCTAGTACAATGAAAGAATTAAAACAACCATCGTGTGGTTACGCCAGTTTCCCTTTGGGAGAGCTTCACCCACTTCAAGTTTGTGTGGCACTAGATTCAGACCCCATGGATTTAGATACAGCACCAAAGTCAGAGACCATGACCGCTTTTAAAATTTTGTTACTTGGTAGCTTTTTCAAACGTGATACTTGTACTTATTGGCTTGGGTTATAATTTCTTACGAGATGCTGATAACCGGCAAATCTGAGGTTATAATGTCTAACAGGTGAGCATGCCTAAAATTAATAAGTTTTGCTATATGGGTCATGTGGGGATACAAAGTGTATTAATCCATGATATACAATTTGTTTATACTTTATATGCATAAAGCTAATTTGGTTTTTTTCTTTCTAAATTTACTATGAACAGGCTGCAAAACTTATAGGCCCTCCAGCAACATTTGATGCCTCAAAACTTGAAGTAATTTTCAAGGGAGAAGAAAAAGATAAGTACACAATAATTATCCCGAGGACCTACAACCTTTCGCATTGCGACTTTAACGCTGATCTCACATTAACCATCTCAAATGTTATTGACCATGACCAAGTGCCTATTTTCTTTTGTTCTTTTTTACCAACAATACCTTCTAAAGTTTCCAACATTTTGCACCGCCACAAATGGAAATGCTAATAGATTAATAACAGCATTGACTGTATCTTTGACTCCATTTTTCCCTCTACCAGGTCCACTCCAACACAACACATTATAAGTTTAAGATGTACATCAGATACCAAATCAGAAACAAGTTTCACATGTTCCCTTCTAAGCAAAACATGGCGAAAAGTTGAAGCACAACCTGGAAGACACTGACATAATGACGTCTCTTTCGCTAGGGAAACAATTACACTCTGTCATGGTTACATTAGGTTGTTTGTCTAAAATACATCTGGGTTTAAACATTAGGAAGATGAAGATGAAGGGTAATTAACCAAAATAATGAAATGACCATTTTACCCTCATGTGCAAGACACATGGGGAAATTAACAGACGTTGACTAACAGAAAATTGGTCAAGGGACTAGTTTGGCATTAAAAACCCAAGTTTCCAGGTTTAGGGACCAACGGTGTATTTTAGTCTAAATTAAAAAAAAAGTCAACCTATCTAATGCGTTTAATAAACGGGTCGTAATTGGGTTGAGTAAGTATTAAACATGTCAACCCATGAACCCGTTTAAATATATAAGCCTCTAAAAATAAGATATATAACTTGGATTATATGTGGGATTAAGATTAAATATATTTTGTTATATACTTAATGAGTGAATTATGATTATAACTTAGATATCATTGAAATTACCGTATAGTTATCTGTATATAATTCTTATCAGTTTTATGTTCCTCATATCATTTTATGTAAACTAGTTAAATAAACAAACCATCAACTTTATTTACCACTTGACGTATTTAATTAAACCGGTTAAACGGGAAACACGTTATGCAGGTATGGGTTAGGGTTGAGTGTTTTAACACGAATAATAAATGATCCGTATTTGAGTAGAGGTTATTATAACCCAGCAATCCGCGAACTTAAATAGTGTGAAGATCGTTGAAAGCTCTTAGACGAGGTCTAATAATATATCTAGGAACACATAATAACGAAAGCGGAATATTCAATAAGAATTAACGTTATAATGAACAAGGTTTTTCATTATCATAAACTAACTAAACAATAATAAAGATCAAAGACTTGATCTTTAACACTAACTAACTAAACCACTAAACCCTAGGCGTTTTTCCAATCCCTACGCCTAGGTTCCCACACACACACACCTTTAGACGTCTACATCTTGTACGCACGTACTAAAACTAATGACCCTATGTCTCTTTATATACTAGAGACATCTAGGGTTTACAAGAGGAATCATAATATAATTAGGAAACAATACAATTAGGAAACTAAATATTCTTTTAAGCATATCTTCTAGAATCTTCCAAATCCTCAATCTTTTTGTAGTTTCCCTTCTTGTCACTTTTAGTCCTTCATGTTTCATTCTTCTTGTTTTGTATTATCAAATCTATAATAGACCCAACAATCTTCCCCTATTTGATGATGACAAAACAAACACAATTCTTGTACGAACTTCCCTAGACGAAGTAGCAGAAGTTGAGATAATTAAATCTCACCATGAATGAAACAATCTTCCCCTTGACTTAAACATGTCACTCAAACATCTCTTCCCCTTTTTGTTATTATCTAAATAGGGAACGTATGCAAATAATAATCTTGACCACCACGAACCAATATCATACTTCCAATCTAAGCCATCCAATGCTTCAAATCGCCCACCATTACGCATCATAAGAAAAATGGATTCAAAACAATAGAAAACTTCAACTAGCAGTAGTAATAATGATCAACAGTAGTAAAAATCAAACACTTTCCCTTGAGTGATGCATGTAGATGGTTAAACTTTTAACAATAAGCTTTCCCCAAAAACCATATGTTAACCATCTTCTTGATTCTTCAAAATCTGTAAGCTCCTTGTAATGATCACTTTGTGAAGAAAAGCAAATATAACGAACTTGATGAAGAAGTAGAATTTCCCAAACTTGTGTCTTAAATCTGTACTATCCACGGAACTCCATACTTATACGAACCAACAATATAAGTAGACCGCAATCCCTTGAAAAGAATCCTCAACTAGTATGAGACACTGAGCACTACAATGTAACTCCTTTAAGTGATAGACAATGTGTGCATAGAGCATCACAAGAAAAATCACACATTGCTAGATTCAACAAGCTATATGATATGAACACAAACCAAGTAATTCCACTTCACCTTCAAATAAGTGATAAATAATCCTCTTCGTAATCAATTCTTCAATAAATCAAATACGAGCATTTTAAATCCTTTAAGAACAAATAACCAAACCAAACTCCTTGTGTGTGTGAACAATAACCATTCTGTGTGTGTGTCATCCAAAAATCCATAACCATTATCACGACTTCCCCTTAAATCAAAAACCATATGAGAAGCAGTACTTTCAATTTAACAGTACTTTGAAACCTCCTCACAGTACTTTGAGAAGTAGCAGTTCCTTGAGCATAAGCAGTACTTTGAATAAAATCTGCAGTACTTTGTGAACATAAGCAGTACTTTAAGAAGTACCTCGCAGCATTACTTAGACCTACGAGCAGTACTTTGATTAAATAAGCATCAGCAGTACTTTAAAAACATCAAACAACAGTACTTTTAAACCAAGCAGTACTTTGAAAATACGCAGCAGTACTTTCAGCAGTACTTTCACATAGAAGCTCAGATGGAAAATCCCTTCGGTGGAAAGTTAGATTGATATATAGAGAACATCCACCAAAAATTTCGTTACGATCCAACGGTTAACGAAAAAGTTATGATCGTTTCAAAACAGTGCTGTTGTAACCTTACGGATTTTTCTGCAGCAGAATTCGACTGCTTATATCTTTTGATTGAGAGCTCCGATTGACAAACCCTTCGGTGAGATTAAAGATAGATATACCAAGAAGCTCCAGTTCGAATTTTAGCCCAATCCAACAGTTCATTAAAAAGTTATGGCTGTTTGAAAACAGCCCTGCAGAAAGATACGAAAATTCCAGATTCAAATTTTTTTCTTCTTTTCTCTTCGATAAACCTTGTAGGTCCTAGATATCACGAGCCCCAGTCTCTGATACCACTTGATAAGATCATTTTAAGCTCTAGGGGATAACAATAACAACGATTATAATGCACAGCGGAATAAGAAAACATCGTTTGTTATTATTAACAAAGTTCTTCTTCATCATCTCCTCTACTAAACACTTTACTAATCACTAATATACTAAATACTAACCTAGGCGTTTACATGAACATACGCCTAGGAACTAACTAATAAACCATCACCCTACGCCTGTACACACACACACCTTTGGTGTTTAATAGGCTATGGGATGTTCTGCATGCAATAGATAGAGTGGATTTATTCCATTTATATCACTTGGTGAGAGACTATTTTGAACAAATACTTTTAATAGATAGAGTGGATGTTCTGGTATGAACTTTATTTGAATAAATACTTTTTGATATATCAGTACTTTTATTCAAAGTACTGCTGATCAGACGGTACTTTCATCAAAGTACTGTTTGCAGACATAAACCAGTTAAATAAATTTTTGAAGAAATTTTTTGTTAAGTAATAAATACTTTGAAACAAAGGTTCAATAAATGGTTTTTGTGATGATAACATCAATAGGTTATCAATCCACCATGGTTACAAAAGGATTGACTAATCCATGAGCAAACGGCTCTGGTAAAGATATATCAAATCCGTTTTTAGTTGACAACTTGCTAATAAGTTGGATGGTACTCAACTCACCATATCAGTAATGTGAAGAGTTGGCTAGCCCACAAGATAATGGCTTGTGGTAAAGGCTGTGGAAAAACCATTGTTGGTAATTAGTTCACCATTAGATAGAAGAACTAACTAGTCCAGAAGGGTACAGTTTTTGGTAAAGACAAATCAAATCTGTTGATAGCTGGTGGTTTGCTAAAAATCATATGGTTATCAATGTACCATGGTCTTACACACCAAAACATTTGGCTACTCCAGAGATAATGGCTTTGGTAAAGAGATCTAAATCCATTAAATTTTCAATGATTCACTTGGAAGTGATGAGAATAGTATGCAACTTAAACTGAATTAATGTACAATTTGTCATATGTTGCTGTGTTGCTGAAAAGATGGAGATTGCTGGATGCTGCTGTGAAAAGAACAATTCTAAGAGATACTTTGACAAGCACAGATATTACAGAGATAAAATCTAAAGACTAAGAAACAATCCGTTTTTAAAGATGAAGATATTAAAGACATATTCATAAAGGAACTTGAAGTCAAGCAAGTAGAATTCAAGTTAGGGGAGGATTGTTGGGATATGAAAGTACTGGAAGAAGTCAAAGAGTCAAAGTACTGCTAAAGACAAAGTCAAAGTACTGCACTATGTGGAAAGTACTGTTTGTCGTATTAAAGTACTGTTCCAACGGTAATATTGATGGGTAATTGCATGTAACGGTAACTTTGTTATTATGGGCTGTGATTTTTCAAATCCCACCTATAAATAACTACTTCCCGATTTTCCCTCTCATATTATTACTTAGACACTTTTCCATACTTATCTCACAATCACCATCTTTATTATTCGATACTATCTTCTCATTGTGCTTACTTATTCATCAATGGCGAATCGATTAACTGTTTCAAAGCACAATATGGTGGCTAATTTGGACAAGACTGAGGCGAATGTGGCTTTTTATGATATCATTGATTATCTTACTGGGTCTCCAATTAGTTGTGCTCTTTTAGTTGAGCCGGATATTATTGAACCTTGGATTCAAGAATTTTGGGCTAATGCTAGAGATAATATGGAAGAGGATGAATATTATATTAGATCAACAGTGGTTGGACGAACTATCAAGATTACAGAGGCTTCTATTCGAGAAGATTTATTATTTGGTGATGAAGAAGGGGCTATTCGATTTGACAGGCACCTAATTTAGGATACTTTTAGAGATCTTGGTTATGAAGGGTCTTAGACAGAACAAACATTCAAGAAAGCATTATTCTGTCCTCAATGGAAGTTCTTAATTCATGTATTGCTCCATTGCATAAGTTCTAAAAGTACTTCTTGGGAGCAGTTTGGGTCAAATATAGCATCTGCTGTGGTTGGATTCGCTACCAACAGAGTGTTTAATTTTTCAAGGCTTATTTTGGATGGGATGCTTTCACATATATCATCTGGGTCAAAGTGGTTGATGTACCCAAGGTTTGTACAGGTTTTCTTAAACAAGCAATTGGCTGATGTTCCAAAACCTGCTGCTTTGTTACCTGTTATTGTGCAACAAGCCAAAATATTTACATTTATGGCTCGGCGAAGTGATTTGTTCAGAGGTGGAGATACTCCATTGACTCCTACAATGCTGGAAGTTGTTCAAGCTGTACATGATGAAGCTGGAGAGGATGAGGAAAGTGAAGGTGCTGCTTCTGTACCTAGTACTGCTTCACAAAGTGCTACCTCTCTGGATGCTGCTTCTCAAAGATCTGCATCACCAAGTGCTGCAACACAAGGTACTGCTTCTCAGCAACGTACTGATGCTCCAGAACATGTTGCTGTTACACCTTCACCATCTCTACACGAATCTCAACAAGAAGTTCACTCACAATCTCAAGGAGATGAAGTTTCTATGGAATCTGAAGGTCAAGTTCTCAACAATTATACTTTAACTAGGGAATTGACAAGGTTGAAGAAATCTTTTGAAGAGCAAGCTAAGGCGCTTAAGAAGTTGAAACGTAAGTATATGTGGTTAAGGAATTTTATTAAACCATATATTCAAGGTTACAATTTATGGGTTAAAGAGGAAAACAAACGCCGTAAGAAACTTCGTAAGGAATTAAAACGCAAGAAGGTTCATAAACCATCTTCTGTCAACTTGGGGAGGAATTTAGAAAAGGAAAATTTGAAAGAAGATGTTACGAAGAAGAAAGAAACTGAAGGTACTGAAGAAAATATTATTTCAGATACTGAGGAACAAGAACAAGTTCAAGGTACTGATGTTCAAGGTACTGATGATCAAGGTACTGAACATAAAAGTGCTGCTTTTCAAGATACTTCAAGACAAGAGGTAATAACACCACGAGTATTGAATTTTGATGAAGAAGCTGGTCCTTCTACAACTGTTATACAAGAAGAGGAGGAAGCTACATTCAAACCTATTCATTCTGCAAGTGATGATGAATTAATTGCTACAATTTTAGATTTGTCACAACCAAGAGGAGGAGTTACTATTAGAGATATACAAGAAGAAGAACAACAAAGAACTTCTCAACCTGCAATTGATCCAAAAGATAAAGGGAAAGGTGTTCTGGTTGAAACTAAGAAAACGAAATTAGCTTTAGCAGAACTTAGAGCAATTGAAGTTGCTAGGAATAAAGCTGCAGCTAGAAAAGTTCAAGAAGAGTTAAATGCTAAAGATAGAGAAGAACAGGAAGCTCAAGAAGCTCAGAATAGAGAAGCAGCTCAAAAGGTACAAGATGAATTAGATGCTGAAGCTGCTGAACCATTACAGTCACCTACTCCTGTTAGATATATGTCAAGAAGACCTAATTTAGCAAAAGAAAGGAATGCAATGATGGCATATTTAAAAAGCAGAGGATATAAAGGATTGCAGAAGCTGAATTATGTGGATATGAAAAGACTATATGATGCTGAGAGAGAAGGTTATAAGAAAGATGTTGCAGGCATTAAAGACTTTAGAGAAGAAGCTTTTTGGACTGAAGCTGAAAGAAAGAAGAGTTTGAAAAGAAAAAGAAAAATTGAAGTTTCAGATGTTCAATTTTCAAAGAAAGAAAAAGTTGAATTAAGGACTGAGACAAAGGATGAATTAAGAAACTATCTCAGAGTAGTAGATTTTGATTACTCAAAAGAAGATGCTGATATGAAGATGAATAGATCTCAGATTACTACTTTTAAAGTTGTGGAATCTAAAGAAGGAAGTTATATGATGTTTCACAGAAATGATGAAAGCTTCAAGGTGTTTAATAGGCTATGGGATGTTCTGCATGCAATAGATAGAGTGGATTTATTCCATTTATATCACTTGGTGAGAGACTATTTTGAACATCATTCTATAGAAGGAATTGGTCTAGTACTACTTGGAGATCTCACTACAGCATGGGAAGCTGAAGATCAGAGCAATGGTGATATTTGGAAAGATCAAGAGAGCTGGGAGATTGTCTGTTGGAGATTCTTTGAAGAATCTGGAGTTCATGTTCTAGAGCTGGAAAATGGGACGATGATTCATATGTTTGCAGACAGAAGATATCCTCTCACTGTTGAACTGATGAGAAGGATGTTGGAACATGGAATGGAAGTAGAAGAGGATAATGAAATTGCTCTTATGGTTATCAATTTGTTCATCAACTGGACTACTATTGCTGAGGATGATCAATAACTGGTATGAACTTTATTTGAATAAATACTTTTTGATATATCAGTACTTTTATTCAATGTACTGCTGATCAGACAGTACTTTCATCAAAGTACTGTTTGCAGACATAAACCAGTTAAATAAATTTTTGAAGAAATTTTTTGTTAAGTAATAAATATTTTGAAACAAAGGTTCAATAAATGGTTTTTGTGATGATAACATCAATAGGTTATCAATCCACCAAGGTTACAAAAAGGGGAAGAAAGGCGAAAAAGTTAGTGCTGTTAGCCACACTCTTAAAGGAGAAGCTAAGAACTTCCATTGAGGACAGAATAATGCTTTCTTGAATGTTTGTTCTGTCAAAGACCCTTCATAACCAAGATCTCTAAAAGTATCCCAAATTAGGTGCCTGTCAAATCGAATAGCCCCTTCTTCATCACCAAATAATAAATCTTCTCGAATAGAAGCCTCTGTAATCTTGATAGTCCGTCCAACCACTGTTGATCTAATATAATATTCATCCTCTTCCATATTATCTCTAGCATTAGCCCAAAATTCTTGAGTCCAAGGTTCAATAATATCCGGCTCAACTAAAAGAGCATAACTAATTGGAGACCCAGTAAGATAATCAATGATATCATAAAAAGCCACATTCGCCTCAGTCTTGTCCAAATTAGCCATCATATTGTGCTTTGAAACGGTTAATTGATTCGCCATTGATGAATAAGTAAGCACAATGAGAAGATAGTATCGAATAATAAAGATGGTGATTGTGAGATAAGTATGGAAAAGTGTCTAAGTAATAATATGAGAGGGAAAATCGGGAAGTAGTTATTTATAGGTGGGATTTAAAAAATCACAGCCCATAATAACAAAGTTACCGTTACATGCAATTACCCATCAATATTACCGTTGGAACAGTACTTTAATACGACAAACAGTACTTTCCACATAAGCAGTACTTTCCCAAGCAGTACTTTCCAAGCAGTACTTTCAGGAAACACAGTACTTTGCCAAATTCCTTCATATAAACTAAGTATAAACAAGTATCCTCCCCTCAAGCAATACACAGGACTATACTAACACCTTATAGTCCTCCCCTCAAACATAGCTTAGTAGTTAATCATTCCAATGCTCACGACCAAGTGATTGAATCGTGACACATCAAAACCTTTTGTGAGTAAATCAGCTACATTGTCATCCGTGTGAACCTTAACAACATTGATGAGCCTGTGCTCATAACAATCTCTGATAAAGTGATGCCTAATCTGAATATGCTTTGTCTTGGAATGATACACAGGATTCTTCACAATACAAATGGTACTCTCATTATCAATATTGATAGGAGTATTTTTGAAATTGAACCCATAGTCCAAGAGTTGATTCTGCATCCACAAAACTTGTCCACAACAGCTTGCAGCAGCTACGTATTCAGCTTCAGTAGATGATGTTGCTGCAATTGTCTGCTTCTTGCATTGCCAGGAGACTAACCTTCTTCCAAGATATTGGCATCCACCAGTTGTTGATCTTCTATCATAATTATCACCTGCATAGTCACTATCTGAAAAAGCTTCCAAGTGAAAAGGTGACTCTTTAGGATACCACAACCCCAACTTAGGTTGTTGTTTTAAATAACAGAAGATACGCTTTACTGCATTCATGTGAGAGATCTTTGGTGAGACTTGATATCTTGCACATAGACAAACTTCAAACATGATATCAGGCCTTGATGCAGTAAGATACATAAGAGAGCCAATCATAGATCTGTATAGCTTGACTTCAACAGGCTGTCCATCTTCATCTTTGCCCAATGAATTGATAGATTTAATAGGTGTAGTAACAGCCTTCATATCATCAAAATTAAACTTCTTAAGTATGTCTGTAACATATTTGTCTTGACTGATAAAGATTCCTTCCTTTGACTGCTTAACCTGAAGACCTAAAAAGAAAGTTAACTCTCCCATTGAACTCATTTGAAATTCCTTCTGCATCAGCAGCTCAAACTCCTTAACCATGGACTGTTTGGTAGCTCCAAATATGATATCATCAACATAAACCTGAACTAACATGATATCCTTCTTGTCTCTCTTGATAAAAAAAGTCTTGTCGATAGCTCCCCTCCTATATCCATGCTGTAATAAGAAAGTAGAGAGCCTTTCATACCAAGCTCTAGGTGCCTGATGAAGGCCATAAAGAGCCTTAACCACCTTATAGACTTTGTTTGGATGTTTAGGATCTTCAAAACCTGGAGGTTGCTTAACATACACCTCTTCTGTTATAGTGCCATAAAGAAAGGCACTCTTGACATCCATTTGATAGACCTGAAAACCCATATAAGAAGCAAAAGAAAGAAATATTCTAATTGCTTCAATCCTTGCCACAGGAGCAAATACCTCATCATAATCTACCAATCTACCCCTTCTTCTTGTCTATAACCTTGAGCAACTAACCTTGCCTTGTTTTTGATAACATTGTCTCTTTCATCTCTTTTGACTCTAAAAACCCATCGGGTTCCAATAACTCTCTTCCCATCTGGAAGATCACATAAAACCCAAACTTCTTGAAGTTTAAATTGAAGAAGTTCTTCCTGCATAGCTTCAACCCAGCTTTCTTTGGTCAAAGCTTGAGCAATATTCTTAGGTTCCTCTTGAGAGATGAAACAAGTAAATAAGCAGGTTTGATGGTCCTTATGATTCAGCCTGTTTTGTTTATACACAAAGCTAAGTAAAGAATTGTGAGGTTTTGGGAAACCCTTAGCTTTGTGTCTTGTAATTACCCCAGAAGTAGAAGGACCAATGATTTGATCAGCTGGATGATTCTTATGAATTCGTAAGATTGGTGACTGTGGAACTCCATATGTATCATCCAAGTTAGTATAATCAGCACCTGCATTGGAGTCTGAGAAAATACCTTCATCTTTAAGCTCATCATCGGTTTCTTCTAACCCAGGCATGGTAGGATCAGCCAAATCATCTAAAGTATTGTCAACAGGTGCAACAGTACTTTGGTTGAAAGTACTGTCCAAAGTACTGTGAGAAAATTCTGCAGTCTTGGTCTTCTTTGCCTCTTCATAAGCTCTCCTTTGTTCATCAGTGTAAGAATGTGCTAATACATCTTGAAGAAGCATCTGATTAAGTTCCTCTTGAATAGATTGATCCTCAGCAGATAATGAGGATTGTGGTGCAACAGTACTTTGTTTTGGAGAAACAGTACTTTGCTTAGGAACAGCAGTACTTTGTTTTAGACTTAAAGGATCTTCATCAGAAACAGCATCAGGTCTAATATGAACTCCATGAACAACATATTGTGAATCTTCTCCATGATACACTGGTTTGTTCTCTTCTCTTACAGGTACATAGTTCATGGATGGAGTTAAAACTTCAAGATCAAACATCCAATCAGGACCTTTACCTTTCTGATTCTCTTGATCTTCTAAAAACTCAACATGAAGACAATCTTGAACCTTCTTAGTAACTTTGTTGTAGACCCTAAAGCCTTTGCTGTTGGTACAATAACCCAATAAATAACCTTCTTCTGACTTGCCATCAAACTTACCCAAATTATCAATGGTGTTTAAAAATAGTGAGAGGACATCCAAAAGGCTTCAAGAATCGTATGTTGGGTTTGTTGCCCATCAGCAACTCATAAGGTGTCTTCATTTGTGGTTTTGTGACAGATACTCTGTTAAGAACATAACAAGCAGTACTTACAGCCTCAGCCCAGAATTGAATAGGTAGTTGAGAGTCTGCAAGCATAGTTCTGGCTGCTTCAACCAAAGTCCTATTTTTCCTTTCTGCAACACCATTTTGCTGTGGTGTTCTTGCAATACTGAACTCCCTTTTGATTCCTTTGTTAGCACATAAGTCATCCATAAGTTTATTCTTGAATTCAGTCCCATTGTCACATCTAATACCTCTAACCTTGAGTCTTAATTGATTTTCAAGTGCTATAATCAGTGTCTGAATAGCATCAAAAGTATCATCTTTAAAGCCCAAAAAGAAAACCCAACTGAATCTACTGCAATCATCTGTAATCACCAAGCAGTACTTCTTCTTGTTTAAACTTGCCACAGAGACAGGTCCAAACAGATCCATATGTAACAGCTCCAATGGTTCTCTTATAGTTCTCTCCTCAAGCTTCTTGCAGGAAGCTTTATGTTGTTTACCCTTCTTGCATGCCAAACATGAATGATCATTCTTGTAAGTCTTTGAAGGTAAACCTCTAACTAAATTGCCTTTGACCAGTTTGTTGATATTCTTGTAGTTAACATGGCCCAATCTTTTATGCCACTGATGTGTTTCTTCAGTTGATGCTTTTGCCACTAAACAGGTGGCCCTTCCATAAGAGTGAAGACTCTTCATGTCCAGACTATACACATCATTTGTCCGTGGTACTCTGAGTACTACAAAGTCATCAGCAACAGGTTTGAAGTTAGATGAAAGAATAAGACATTCTGTGTCCGTGAATAACACAGGATGCTTTTTATCACAGATTTGAGAGACTGACAACAAGTTGAACTTTAGCTCCTTCACATATCTAACATTCTCAAAATCGATTCTTCCAGCTTTGATTATTCCTTTCCCAGTAATCCTTCCTCCATTGGGATCATTCCCAAAAGCAACTCTTCCTCCACTAATAGATCTAAAATCAGACAAGATCTCTTTATCTCCTGTCATACTGCCAGAGCAACCACTATCCATAATAAGATGATCGTTAAGCTCCTCTTCTGGGTTGCCCTGCACACAAAGAAAAGAGTTAGAAACTTTTAGGAACCCAAGCCATTACTGACTTATGTTCCCCTTGTGGTGTTACAAACTCAAATTCCTTGAGTATGTAATTCCCATTATCCTTCAAATGATGATCCAAAATTATCTTTTGGTTTTTAGCATGTGGATTTTCAAAACTTTCTGGTTTTTCAACATAAATCTCTTTCACCAGATTATTAACATTTTCTTGTATCACAAAAACATCTGATTCACTTTTTGTGGAACGTACTGTTTGTCCCTCAGCAGTACTTTCCCTTTTTACCCATTCAGTTTTAACAGGTGGTTCCTGTGATCTAGATCCCCTATGTGTATTGGAATACCTTCTAGGTTGATAGTGAGATTTCCTAGGATTCCTATTCCAAGTAGTATGATCAGTACCTTGTTTCTGAGCAGTACTTTGGAAAGTACTGTGAGATATTGAAGGTCTTCTCTGATGTGGATATCTGTGATCTGGTGTGAAGTTTATGTGATTAATCCTATTTGAATTATTCCAAACTGATTTATGCTCTCTAGGTTTCTGGTTGGTAGACTTATTCCTTGGAAACTTGCTTAGATATTCTGAGTGTTTGTCACAATCTTTGATTAAGTGATGAGGACTATAACACACAAAACACAATTTTTGACCCATATGTCCAAAGTGATTTCTTCTATGTCTATGCCCAAAATTATTTTGCCTTCTTGGTGAATGATAAAATCTGTTTTGACCAAAGTTATCCCCAAAAGGTTTAGCAGTACTGTTTTGAAAAGGTTTTGCAGAAGGTACTGCTTGTTGAGCAGTACTTTGTTTTAAAGGTACTGCTTGATTTTGAACATTATTTTCAACAGCTTCTTTTGGTTTCTCAGACCTAGATTGAGCTACAAGCTTCTTCCTAAACTCTAGACTGTCTACTCCAAAACGAGAAACATCAGGCCTAGAGGGTTGGTGACTAATGGGATGAGGAACAACATGATAACCATTGTCTTTCTTATATTCAGGAGGTGGTTCACTTATTGAGCCGTCATTACTAGATGTATCTACATAGTTAATGAGTTCATCATCACTAGTGGTTATGTCCTCAAAAACACCATCATCCTGATCACTAGGTTGGTCTTCATCTATGTTACTAAAGTCCATTCCAAATCCTAAGCCTGTTCTAATGTAAGCCCTTCTCTGTTTTTCAACATAAGCAACATGGGACAAGCCAGACTCTCCCCAAGCAGCAAACTTAGCTAAAAAATCATCTCTTTCCTTAGTTAATTTCTCAATTTCAGAAATTTTACAGTTTAGTTTCCATTCACTAAGTTTTAACTGATAATCCTGTTGTTCATATTTTTCAGCCCAAGCCATTTCATTATTTTCATGAGTTAATATTTTGGCTTCCATAGACTCTAAAGTGATTTGATAACCTGCTACCTCAGACCTAGCCCTAATACAATTATCTCTTTCAATCACATAATTGTTAAGCAATTTTAGATAAAACGCATAACAGTTTGAGCATACCTCAGAGATAGGAGACTGAGTTGGTGAAGTAGCCACCATAGCAAGAAGAACAGGATCATCTTCACTTTCTTCGCTCCAATCAAATCCTCCAAAGACATCATCAGATTCCAAAGCAGCATGTTCAGATTCTTCATCAAAAGCAGTGCTCCAGTCCAATGCTTCCACTGTGTCTTTAACTTCATCTTCCACTGCTACCATACAGTAAGTCACTGGTTCATCATCAAATTCTTCACTCCAGTCAACTTCTGATAGTTCTCCTGAGCAACCAAAGCCTTTGTTTCAGTTACTGGAATTTCTTTAAGCTCAAGTTTTGGCTTCTCAGATGTTCTGTTTGCTTGATACTTAGCAAACCTGCACTCCCTTGCAAAGTGACCAGTCTTTTGACAATTGAAGCATTCAATTTGAGATTTGTCAAAAGTTATTCCTTGTTTTGGTTTGAAATCAATACTTTTGCCTGTCTTCTTCATGTACTTTTTGATCCTTGAAGTGATCATAGCAACTTGCCACCTGATATCAATTTCTTCAAGTGCATCTTCTTCAATCTGTGCTAGATCCTCTTCATAAGTGACAGGTAACTTCAGATTCTTCATCAAAAGCAGTGCTCCAGTCCAATGCTTCCACTGTGTCTTTAACTTCATCTTCCACTGCTACCATACAGTAAGTCACTGGTTCATCATCAAATTCTTCACTCCAGTCAACTTCTGATAGTTCTCCTGAGCAACCAAAGCCTTTGTTTCAGTTACTGGAATTTCTTTAAGCTCAAGTTTTGGCTTCTCAGATGTTCTGTTTGCTTGATACTTAGCAAACCTGCACTCCCTTGCAAAGTGACCAGTCTTTTGACAATTGAAGCATTCAATTTGAGATTTGTCAAAAGTTATTCCTTGTTTTGGTTTGAAATCAATACTTTTGCCTGTCTTCTTCATGTACTTTTTGATCCTTGAAGTGATCATAGCAACTTGCCACCTGATATCAATTTCTTCAAGTGCATCTTCTTCAATCTGTGCTAGATCCTCTTCATAAGTGACAGGTAAGCTTGTTTGTTGTGTAAAGAAAGAGCACACAACTTCATCTGAGTGCAAAGTGGTAGATGGTGGGGCCTGCTGAGCATATGAAGGGGGATTGTAAACAGCAGTACTTTGAGGAACAGTACTTTGAGGAGAAGCAGTACTTTTGGAAGTACTACTCTTCTTTTCAGATGATAGAAAAGCAATACTGTGAGATTTGGAACTTGGTTGACCACTCATCTCATGTTCATACACCTTCAGTTGATGATTGAGATCATCAAAGTCCATGACATCCAATCCTTGTTGTCCTCTGATCATAGTGGCAATCACATGCCATGTAGATGGCAAGCTCCTTAGAAACTTCAAATTAGCATCCTCAACTGACACTTCTGCCTTGTATAACTCCAACATGTTGAGGAGGTTTTGAAACCTATCATATGCAGCATCTATACTCTCTCTTTCTCCTACTGTGAAAGTTTCAAACTGTTGTTTCAGCAAGTTTCTGTGCATCTTCTTAGAGGCTTCATTCCCTCCAAATCTGGTCTTGAGAGCAGCCCAGAGCTGCTTAGCATCTTTAGCATCATGAAATTTGAGAAGATGACCATCTGGAATGGCAGATAAGAGAATATTTAGTGCCTTTTCTTGATTCCTAATGGTTGCTGCTGGTAAGACTGCCTTTGGTGCAGTTGGTTGTCCAGGAATACTAATGGGTTCAGTAACTACTTCATTCCCATTAACAATTACATTCCATAAAGCATGGTCTGTAATGGCAATATACTGCCTCATCTTCATGCACCAGAGATCATATTCTCCCTTCTTGATTATTGGAATTCTGAGTGAGGTGATTGAGGGTGGTGGAACAGCTTCAGTCGACATCTTGAATATTGTTGAAGTAGGGTTTCTTCCTAGTCAGAGTTTCCACACAAGCTCTGATACCACTTGTTGGATCGATATACTTTAATCAAACTAACTAACCATCACCCTAGGCGTTCCCTAAACGCCTGTACACACACACACCTTTGGTGTTCACATCTTGACACACTCTAAATCTAATTACAAAAATGCTTCGAAAACCAAACAAATTGAGCATTCAAACAACTTCAATAACCTGTGTGTGTGTGAACTAATATAAACTCCATACCAAGCTGAGAATCAAATCCATGTATGACTACCCTTCAATTCCAAAACAATCCTATTAGCAACACTTTTTCTGTCATTAAACCGTCGCTAATATTTTACTATGTTGCATTCTCCTTCCTCCCAAATCTGTTAGTGACACCTTTTCTGTTGCTGAGCTGTTGCTAAACTGTCTCAAATCACAAACCATGCCCAATATCTTCATTCTAACTAAGAAATAATATATTTCTTTTATCCATAAACCTTTACATTCGTTGAAGAAAGTGACAAACTGTATTCCAACTAAAATTGAGAGTCAAAGATGTCAAGCCATCTTTGAAATATCACCGACCAATTCTGTACTAAAATACCACCGTCCCATGATATTATCAAACCGACTTCATACTTATACATTAAAGAACTTTGACATAATATCATGTAGTCAAACCATTCACCAACCCATGTGATCACCTCATTCAGCAACTTCCCATGATAATCATCCAAATGCAAATCAATACCAAACGTATAGCACTACCAATAAATTTGAGTTACCTTTGTCGCCAAGTATAGAATATTATCTTCAATCTGGTCCTTAAGTTCCTGGTCGCATGCTCTTGCTAAACGAGTGCACCAAACAATAATATCAGTAGTAACAATGCTTTAACACTTTCTCGTAATAACCCAACATGCAAGCTTCCTATTATCCTTAACGGATAGACCAATCAAGCATGCTTCCATTCAAACAATCAGTACGTTGACAGCATAAGCAGTACTTTGAGAACATAAGCAGTACTTTGAAGTATAAGCAGTACTTTGAAAATCTAACTCCCATGCGTGTGTCTTCAAATAAACTCATAAAAACCACTTATCTCAAATTGACCAATAAGCTTCTAACTCAAGGTTCGTTCCATTCATGAAATCAGTTGCTCATATATATTGATAATCCAATAACAGCCTTGACAATCACATGAGCAGCTTCCATTACACCTCACATGTCACATGAGCATCTTTCAATATATAATCTTGACAATTAATACTTGTAACATCAGCTCATGCAATCACAAACCTCCTATGGTAGCATGAATATTAAGCGTAGGAGCAATACTAAAATAAGGACGACAGTACTAAGTTTCTGTCATGGAGCAGTACAAGGTTCCAAACGCAGCAGACAAACACAAACTTCCAACAGTACCATGTATTCACATGAGCAGTACAAACTGTTGTAGACCAGTAACATCAGTAACATCATCACGTTTGTTTGAAAACCCTTGATCGACAATAGCAGCAGCAAATCTCACGAATCAGTAACAATAGCTTTAACAAACCAAAGTATTCAAGAAACCCTAAAGCTGATCATATAGAAAACCCTAACAGTAAACCTATTATAACACCTCCAAAGTTGCTTTCATCCATGAATAATACGCATCAAACAACATATTGTACACCATGGCTCTTTGTCTTCTTATGCATGACTTCAAAAAATATATAGTGTGTCGGTACCATCCAAACGAACTAACTTTACCCACACTCTTAACTTTGTCGAGCATTACTTTCATCTAATTCATCACAAAAACTTCATGCAGAACATCCACTCTATCTATTAAACAAGTGATATAAATGGTCTGATGAAATAGTACTTTTTGAACCTTTCTCAAAGTACTGCAAGAACAAAAGAACTGTTATATTCGTTTATGGAAAGAATTGTATTCCATGTTTAGATTACTTGTCGTACAAGAATACAAATTGTAAACCGACTAGGATATCCTTGAGCCTATAAAAGGACTCCTAGATTGGCATTAGAGGAACGATTTACAGAAAGAGTTTTAGAGTTTACGAATTAGTGTTTTAGAGAAAAGTTCGATTATCTTAGAGTTGTATTAGAGTATCTGCATAATAAGCAGATTTAGAGTTTATAATAAAAGTTATTCTTCTTAGCTTTGTTAAGTAAATTCCGCGTACTTAATAAAGATTGCTCAGTGTTTCTTTGTTAATAACTTAGGATTTATCCGAGGTTATTAAACCTTAACGAGCTAATTAAAGTTAGTTTGATTAAAGTATATCGATCCAACAAATAGGTTAACTCGACTACGACTCGATTGTTACCCCTAATCACCTTTCATGAAATCAAGTCTTAGAGTTAATTAATTTAATTTATTGTGGTTATATTGAATTGGTATTCTATTGAATTGGAAATATGGAGGGAACGTGTGTATAAAATGTGGCGCCAAAATACAACAATTATATTAAAATTGGGAATATGGAGGGATATATGTGGCGCAAAATACATCAATTCTATTAAAATTGGGAATATGGAGGGAACTTATGTAAGATGTGGCGCCAAAATACTCCTAGTGATTGGGTTTTAATTCTTAAAATCCAAAGTTGGAGGGACTCCAAGATAATGTGGCGTCATATTTTCACATTCGATCTTCAAATAAATGTAGCTTGAAATATACATATAATAGTCAAATTGAATAAAAAGGTACTCATTTTATGTTCAATTTTAATTAAAAGTACTATTTTTTTTTTCAATTTAAGATACCCGACTTTTTTTTTTGGGTCGATTAAGGTTTTTTTTTCCAACTTCCGTTAACCATTTCGTTAATAAATTACATGTTTGGTCTTTGAGTTTGTATAGGTATTTCATGTTTTGATGGATCTGGACACACTCCTTGTGTCAATGATATTTTGTATGATATTATTAAGCACGCGAAATTTACTTAGTAATACTTAGAAGATGGATTATATGATGTTCTGTATATAAACACAGATTAAACACAAAACATAAGCTCCAATATTATTAATGAATAATACGAGTGATCTTAACTTATCACTCGGGTTACACCTTGAAGCTCTTGTGTGTAATACGTATGTAATTACCAGTGCCTAAGACAATGATCTAGGATCTCCTTTTATACAACAAGGAGTCCTTTACAAGATAAGTATAAAGCTAACATAATAGAATATACACAAGATCTATTCTATACTTATCTAGACGTGTTAACCTTATCATAAACAATAGCAGTGGTAATAATGTTCTAGCAGTGGGAATACGTTTCCACTGCTAGTGTTAAACCAAGCAGTATAAACCACATACTATCTGTGGTAACGGATTATTCCCAACAATCCTCCCCTAAACTTATGATTTCTCTGCAAATCAATAAGTTTCTTCAATATACATTATCTTCAAGGATTTGGGGAATTCAACCAAACACTTCACTTCTTTCTTAACTTCTGTATGGCTCGTGAGCATTGATCTTGAAGCCTATGTAACAATGCTCTGACCTTCTCATTGTCTTCATGAACTCTTATTGATAAGCTTAACATCACTGTAAGAGCTCCAGCTCTAAGTGGATATTCTTTCTCAGCAAGCATGAAAAAGTCTTCTCCATTAGCTGGAGAGACATGATGAACTTCACATGAATCATAGTAAAACCATTTAGTACCAAAACATGTGAATAAGGTTTTCCAGAAGTCATCATCAACATTTGGTTCATAGAGCCTTCTAAGATTCACCCATAACTGCATCTCCTTTGTATCTTTGAGATCTTGAGCATTAAACCTTTCTTGAACTAATCTCCATAGTGTATTAAGGTCATCTCTTACAACAGCTTTAATAAGATCTTCAAATGTCATGAATGATGAAGTTTCACCTCCCAGCCTTGTGATCTTCCATGATGGAGCTAAATTGCTAGCAGTAAAAACTTCCCAATCAATAATAGGATGTCGAACTTGCAGTGGTTCTGGATGAAAATCTTCTTCCATAATCACAATCTTTCCAGTTAGTTGTTCTTCAGTGAATTTCTCTGTAGGAATTTCCTTCTCAGTAGACATTGTTTGATCTTCATCAACCTTAGTCTTCTTAACAGTTTGAGAATCACTTACTTTGGCCTTTCTCTTCAATCTAGGAAACCTTTTTGCTTCTTCTTCAGAGCCCATTGGAGTAAAAGCTTTATCTTGTTTTACAACTCTGTAGTAAGCCTTTTCAACTTGATCGTCAGGCATTCCTTTAAATTGATGCTTCTTCCAATTACCAACATGACAACAATAAATCTTCATATATGAAAGAATTTGTGCCTTGGTAGGTTGTCTTGGTTTCTTTTGGTTCTTTTGGCCCTTTTTGACTGAACTAATTACATTTTGAAGTGCTTGATAGTTCTTCATTATAATGAAATCCTTCAACTGAGCAGATCTTTGTTCTTCAGTTAACGATGCATCAGCTACAAGGTCAATTGCCTATTTCTTGATCTCTAGATTATTTGCAATCAAGAATTGAATATCTTCTTCAGTAGGAACATAGCTAAACTCTGGAGTCTTCTCTTTTAGAATTGTAGGTTGAACAATTGAAAGTGAATCTTCAGTATCTTCCATTCTATCCAATCTTTTAACCTCCAAAAAGCTTGCACTTCCATTTCTTTCAATCTTTTCTTCTCAGCAACTTTCTCAGCAACTTGTTCTTCAGCTATCTTCTTAGCAAGTTATCTATATAGATCAATATGGACTTGTCTTTTCTTTGAAATCTTACTTCCAGTTTGCTCTACACTTTCCATAATTGCTTTACCTTTGTCTTTCTTTAGCTTATCAACTTTTTCACTTGCAGTGGCAATATTTGGCTCTGCAGTGGAAATTGAATTAGTGGCAAAATCAGTTGCAGTTTGGAAAATGTCTTGATCTTCAAGTTGCTCTTCATGAGTTTCAGCTTCCTTTGCTCCTTTACTTGTATCTCCTTCATCTTCAAATTCAATTGTCCTCCCCTCAGTGTCAGCACCTGTTTTCCTCCCCTGTTTGGAAGAATTTCCCAAATCATGATCAGCTGAATCACCATCAGTAGGTGAGGATGAAGATGAAATCACCACCTTTGCAGTCTTCTTGTGCTTTTTCAACCCTTGTATCTCCTCCTTTAAGGTCTGAATCTCTGTCTTTAAGTGTTGAACATCCTTGACATGTTGCTTCTTGACATTTGCCAAGTCCTTCTGTAGAGATTCAACCTGCTTTGCTAATT
Organism: Chrysanthemum seticuspe; assembly: GCA_019973895.1. Classification (NCBI taxonomy): domain Eukaryota; kingdom Viridiplantae; phylum Streptophyta; class Magnoliopsida; order Asterales; family Asteraceae; genus Chrysanthemum; species Chrysanthemum seticuspe. The sequence goes on along the minus strand of BPTQ01000004.1, from coordinate 198,413,674 downwards.
TGGTACACAAAACCATCAATTCCAATTGGTTCCCACTGCCCTCATCACTTCCAACTGTATTACCTGTTGGGAGAGGTGAATCATGGGGCAAAGGTTCAGATTCCTCCCTAGATGGACTAGGTTGAAGTCTAGAACCACCACTGCTTGTTCCTAAACCATAAGGTTAAGAAACGTGCTGTGTTGTCATGAGAGGAGTTGACTGTTTAGACCTTCTCTCATAGGTTCTTGAAACTGGTGGGGTATAATCAATGTTTGGAACATTAATTATGGGTGTGTTTTGTTCAGTTGAAATCTTAGCAAGCATTTGGGGTAGGAGAGGTGTATAAATCATATTGCCATCTTTGTTCAAATTTTGAAAAACTTTACGCTTTAGGCAGCTGATTTGATAAACATTAGTGTGAGGTTGCAGTTGAAACTCATTTAGCACTGCTTGCACAAACCTTGGATACATTAAAATTTTTGTTTTACTCTGTACATTGCCTTTCATACTTGTAAAAATATAATTTGACCAGTTGAAAATCTTATCAGTGACTAGACAAACCAAAGGATAAGCCATGGTTGAACTAAATTGCTCATAAGATGTTTTCTTGGGACTGAGACAATGCAACAAAGTATGAATCAAAAATCTCCATTGGGGACAAAAACCACTCTTTTTGAAAGTAGCCTTTTTGTCAGTGGTATCATACCCCATAGATGATAAAGTATCATGAATTTCAGGGATAGGTAATATGATGAGACCATTGAGATCATCCAAGTGGAGTACTCTCCTCAAGGATGCCTCAGTAACATCAATAGTTACCCCATCCACAGTGGCTCTTAGAGCATTAACTGTTTCATGTGTATCTCCATTCTCAAATGTTATGGATTGAGCAGAAGTCCAAAACTGTTTGATTTGAGAGATATAGATTGTGGGATTTAAAAGCAAAGCATACCTTATATGGGAGGTATGAAGAAAGTCCACAATCTGATGAAAAACAGGGCCACTCTTCACATTAGACTTTTGTAGGTAGGCCACTAGGTTGTGCTCATCTGCAAATTTCAAAGGTGCCATAGAAACTTTTGGATGAAAAATAGTATTATGTCAGTAAGAATTGAAATAATAGCTAGCCAATTGAGAGAGAAAGATATATAGGGTTAGGGTTTAGAATTATTGCGCAAGTAAACTTATCTTTAGAAAGTATTATAATATGGAAAGAAGATAATTTACATAAAATTAGAACCCTATATATATGACAATCAGTGGTTACTTTCAACGGCTAGTAAAAAATAAGTTACTGACACAATCAGTTGTAACGGCTAGAACAACAGTGGTAATATTACACTGTCAGTGGAAACTGTGAACTAGCAGTTGTAATTTTTCACAAAAATTTCAAAGAGCAGTGGTAAATAAAATCAAATAAAACTAGACTACTCTTATCATAGTTTTTAGCAAACTACTAGCTATCAACGGATTTGATATGTCTTTACCATGAGCCGTTTTCTATGGACTAGCCAACTCTTAATGATAAAGAATATGATGAGTTGATAACCATATAGTTTTTGGTAAACTATCAACCATAAACGGATTTGACAAGTCTTTACCAGTAGTCGTTTGCTCTGGACTAGTTGATTCTTATGTGTATAAGACATGGTGAATCAATAACCATTTGTTGTGTATCTCAGATATACACCTTTTAACATCAATTCCCACCAAAGCTTGGTTATGTGTTTAAGAGATAGGAATAACCAACTTGATATTAACCAAAGTTACCTTTAACCAAACCAATACCCAGGTAAAAGATTTTCCAAAGTCAACTTGATAATATCCATATTTACTCCTTAACCTACCAAAATAGGAAAAAGTAAATATTCTCATTAAATAAACCTTTCAACCGACTTTGTCTATATAAGGAGACTTGGCTTATTGTAATCTTCATCAAATCACACTCAAACATCCAAAAACCCTAAAACAATCATGAGTAATTCCTCCAATATCATCAACATCTCTTCAGACTCAGAAGAAGAATATGTAATCGAGTCAGAGTCCTCATCTGAAGCATCAGGATGGTGTGGATACTTTCCACCAGAAGCTGGCTCTTCATCCAAGAGGTATACCAAAGAAACTGCTAAGCGTATACCTGTAGCTAAGCCTGCAAAGTCTCTTGAGTTCTACTCGAGCTCATCAGATGATGATGAGGTGAATGATGAAACTTTTTTTTGGGTAAAGGGGAGTAATCCTGCACCCTGGTAAATATATTAACCAAATAAACGTTTAAGTACAATGTATATGAGTGAAATCCCATATATCAGCCCGTTACATAGGCGTAGAGCTTACATAACAAGATACTTCCTGTTTTCTAAACAAGAAAACAAACCACTACTCAAATGATAACAAATGACACAATGAAATAAGATTACTTCCTAGGACCTTGAAACTTTGTGCCATACATGGCATTAAAGGCATCCAAATTCCCAGGAAGATCACGAACCTGCTTCGCATAGTTATCGAAGTCATAGTCATCATACTCATCTTCAAACTCTTGGCCACCACCAAATATATTCGTAGACTCATCAAATGGGTTAGCAACAACCTCATCTTCAGAATCAGACACCTCAATCTCTCCCACTTTAGAAAAAGGGTTAGCTCTCTTAGTAGAAGAGGTAGACGGAATAGGTTGACCATCATCATCCACAAGAATAGCTTTCCCATCAATAATTAGTTTTTCAAGCTTACCAATTTTCTCAACTATAGGAGTAGGACCAACATCTATTGTTCCCATTGAATCACTCACAAGCGGAACATGTGATGTAGAACCAGTCTTAATCAACTCATCCTCATTAACCTCCATTGTACGACCAGTATCCACATCTGTATCGTCCATATTAAGAGCATCATGCTGATTAGACGTAGTGATCCTGGTTCCACTCGTACTAGCCACATTAGAAGCCATCGTCTTACCGACATTTACTTTCTTGGGTTCAGGAGGAGGCTTTTTGGGCCGATATTTAAAATGCTTGCCCACCACAGATTTAGTAGAACCTCCTCGACCCGGATTCGGCCCAACTTGCTTTCCCTTCTTCTTATTGTTAACAGTCTGAAAACCATCACTTACGTTCTTATGAGGTTGAGCAGTCGGAATCACAAACTTAGGACAATCCACCAAAGTATGTCCAAATACCCGACATTTCTCACATCTAGGCGGTTTCCATTCATATTCAACACGGATCTTCTCAATAGTCGAACCCGTACCATCAAGTAAAGGAATCTCGACAGTGAGGTTGTCCCTAAGAACCTCATCCGACTTCACTTCAATCATACACCTAGCAAAACTACTACGGCCCTAAGATTCTTTGCACATTTGACTAGTAAAAGCATCTAACCTTTTAGGTGTACCAATTAATGTAGCAAGAAGACTGAGCCCGTCATCAGAAAACATAGCTAAAGGAACATCATGGAATTTAACCCACACTGGAATGTTAGTCAAATCCTCTTTAAGCAAGTTGGTGTTCAATGTACATGGTTTAAGAATAATAGGAACATTACGAATCAACCAAGGACCATTATCAAGAACATCATCAACGCCTTTTTTCGAATTAAACTTGAAGAAGAAGAATCCCTTAGCGGAATGATGAAACTTATTCCATGGCTAAAGATTTTCCAAAAGCTCTTTCAATAGCACTAGAAACAGCTATCTCCAATATGAAGCAGATCTCCATTCCAACAAAGGTTGCAATGCTACCAAAACCTCCTCCACAAGTTCTTGGTCTTCCATGTCCAAGAATGCAATCCAACTTTGAGAACAAAAGGAAGAGGGTACAGAAAAACAAGCATGACTATGTGGGCAAAGGCAAGAAACCAATGGAGTAGCTGGAATTAGATGTAGAATGTGCTAGGTTGCAGTCTTTTGTGTTTTGATGATAAGTAGTACTTTAACTTTTGGTTGTATTGAATCATGTTCTATTAATGAAGTTCCTCTGTTTTCCTTTTTCCACTGTAAAATAAAACTTGTTACCACTGGTTGCAAAATAGTTCCCACTGTTAAATAATAATTTCTGTATAAACATCAGTGGACAACTAGAAAGTCAATCACCAAAGAGTAACCTATTCAATGTAAACAAAGGAATCCTTCAACTCTGCAAATCACGAACATAAACCAAATACTGGAATCACTATTGAGTTTTGGCAATGGTTAGTGTATATGTATAAATGAACATAGCAGTGGCTATACTCAATAAAGTCAACTCACAAACACTGATACACTTTCCAAGGCCACAGGACTCCTATTTACTTCTCAACTACTTGCACCTTCCCCTTATTAACTTCTTGAATCCTACTTAACATATATTTAACATACCATTTAACACAAACCACTCAAATCACATACACCAAAACTTTCACTCTCAAAGGTCATTTCTCTAATAACACCATGAGTCAATCAAGTCCAATCAATCTTTCTTCTAGCAGTTCATCTGATAGTTCATTGGATGACTTTGTTTTGAAAAACCCTGGGAGAGTTGAAAAAGAAGAGTATGAGAAGGTTGTATCCAGGAAGAGAAGACATTCAATGGTTCTTTCAAATCCTTTTCCTGCTGGTCCTTCATCACTACAACCAGAGCCTCAGGATGCACTAATCAAGGAAGATAACTCAGAGATTAGTTCCTATGTATCTCCATATGAATATACAAATGATGAGACCTCTGGAAGAGTCCTGAGTGTTCCCCCTCTTGCAGCAATAGCTCCTCCTGAAGAGCTCCAACCATCACCTTCACTACCATTGCTATCAGCACCTCCATCAGCAGGTCCTTCATCATCCTCACCACCAGTCAGAGAAGTGGTGAGGGGGTTTGCATATCCTAGAGTGTATGAGTGGATTGACATGCGAGGAGCTCCTAAGGTGATGCCAAGCTGGGGCTTCCCAAAGAAGCCATAGATGGAAGCTTGTGTTTGGAGTAGGTTGTTGGTGGTTGTTTTCAGTAGATGTAATGATGCTCGTACTCTGTATTCCATGGATGTAACTGCTGCACTTAGAGTGCAGTTTTGTGAAATAATAATAATAATCCATGTTTTTCCACTAACTTTCATTATCACATTTTGGTGTTCCTGCATCACACATTTTGTTCCACTAACTTTCATTATCAAAACTGACATACTGTCCATTATAATGCTCTAAATCAGAAAGATAGGACTTATTGCCAGTCATGTGCCTTGAACACCCACTATCTGTATATCCTTGATTTGATCTTTTTGTCCTTGGATGTTCCTGCACATAAGATTAAAGAGTTAGTTTCTTTTGGGGACCCAAGCCATAATTGACTTGGATCTGCCTCGTGTATCAATATAGTTAAATCTATCAAAGGTCATTGATACACCATTGGGATTGGTTGTAGAGGTATTTCCTTTAGGTTTCCATTCCCAACGTGCTGAGGCCTTCACAGCATTGCCCATATCCCCCCTTTTCTTGTTCACAACCCTTGCAGTGGTAACTTTTGAATGAGCAGTGGTAACTGCTGGTTTCTTTTTAGGCACCCACTGTTGGTTATAATTAAACTTTTTGGCTTGAAAGGTTCCTTTCCCTGGTTGTGCAGATTTTGCGAAAGTTGTTTTGGAGTTTGCACTTTTAACAGGTGACTTAGGATGAGCAGTGTTAACAGTTTTAGCAGTGGCAAAAGTTTTGAGACCACTTCTAAGTTGAACTTCTCTTGGGACCATTTTGCAATGTGTGTTAGGGTGTACATTATGTTGAAACCTGTTAGGCTCCACCCTTTTATTCCCATGGACTTCCCTTCTCCCAACATGATAGTCACAATAAGCATGTAAATGATCAAAACTACCACATATATAGCATGCCTTATTGTAAATAACAAAATCACTACCTAGTTGTTGAGATTTAACATGATTCCAACTCCTCTGGTTACCCCTAGGAGCTGTAGGTTTGTTCCTATACATCTCTGCATACTTCACAGTTAGTCTAGGTTTATTAACTGGTTTCCTAGGTTCCTCTGTAACATTATTAACAACTTTTGGGATAGAAGTCTCTACATTCTTTTTAATACTCTCATCTACAACAGATGAGTCACTAGCACTCTCAAAAACAGCATTATCAAGGTTAACTTCTTCCTCACTTTTCAACTTAGTTTCCTTTAAAGGACCATATTCTCTTTCAAGTTCCTTAAAATCTTCTAAACCTGTATGAGCTAAATCTATACCTGGAGGTGATGCTACACCTCTTAGTGGTGGAGGCACTGTATTATTACCCATACCAGACTTAGCTTTACTATAAATTTGAGCATTCCAAATTTTATCAATTGCCTTAGACTGACGATAACATGTATCTAAGGTTAAATTGACATTTTCATTTTTCTTTTGAAGTTTTTCAAGCTCTATTTGGTATGCTTCATTCACAGCTTTTGTATGGTCTAACTCTCTTCTAAGAAGAATCATATCATCACTATATTTTGACTCATTTTCTTGAAAGTGCTCTATTTGTTTTTCTAAAACTGCCATGGCTCTCCTAAGATTAGACACAGTATAATTAGCAGTATATAATTCTTGTCTTTCATTAGAATATAAATCATTAAGTCTTTTAATTTCTCTAGCAGCCCTACATGTTTTAGAGCAACATTCAGAGTTTTGTACCTCAGAGTCAGAGAAAGCCATGAGTGCAACTTCAGTAGAGACAAGAGCAGCATCAGAATGTTCTGCTTCTTGTTCATCAGCCATGAAACTCCAATCATAGCTCACACCATCAATAGCCAACATTGCCTTTGGTTCTTCCACAGTTGGTCCCTTCTTTTGCTTGTACCAAGTAGACCTGTTGTCCTTGGTCTTTGGTCTTCTGCATTCTCTAGCAAAATGTCCAAACTTGTGGCAGTTAAAGCACTCCACTTTCTTTTTGTCAAAGCCTGCAATATCATCACCATTAATGTGGATAGGCTTGCCAGTCTTCTTGTAGAATTTCTTAGCCCTCATGCTAAGAAGAGCTATTTGCCATTTTATATCCATCTCCTCCAAGTCATCTTCATCAATTTGCTCTATGTCTTCATGAGTTAAGACAGAGCCATCGACTTGTGTTGAGATAAGAGCATAAAAGGTAGGATCTCCAATACTAGCAACCTTTTTTTTGAACCTTTAGTGGCAACATTAACATTACCAGTGGAAACTTTAGAACCTGCAGTGGCAATATCATCATCACTTTCATCTTCAGAATCATCACTGTCAACAGAGGTTGACAACAATGCCAAGCTACTAGAGCTTGTACCAAGTTTCCCTGCCTTCTTCAACCTTTGCTCAATAAGTTTGAAGTTGTTGTAAAGGTCATTGAGCTTCATTGTTTCTATGTCTGATTTGTTTTCCCAGACAGTAACATTGGTTTGAAACTCGGAAGGCAAACTTCTTAGAAACTTCAAATTCAGGTCTTCCTTTTCTACCTCAATGCCAAACACAATCAGCTGTGTTACAATCTTCTGAAGTTTGGTGAAAATGCTATCAAGTGAGTCATTGCTTGAAGCAGAGAAGTTTTCATAACTTTGCTTCAATAATGTCTTTTGTATCTTCTTAGTAGCATCATTACCACCAAACACTGAGCAAATCTCTTCAAACAGTTCTTTAACAGTCTTGAACTTGCTGAATGCAATGATCTGGTCTCTAGGAAGAGTCATCAGCAGCAAACTTCTAGCCTTAATATGATTCTTCCTTTGTGCCTTTTCAGCATTGCATTCAGGCACAGAAACTTTCACAACATCTGTTTCACCAATTTTCGAAGTAGTAGTCACAGATTTGAAAGAATCACCAGTTTGAATGATCTCCCAAAGAGCATACTCCTGTATGAGGAAGTATTGCTCAATTAGTATCCTCCACATCTCAAACTCATTAAGTTTGAGCTTAGGAAGTCTTGGAGTAGAAGAAAAGTTTGATTGATTGTTTTCAATCTCCATTGAATTGAGTGAGTAGGTTAAGCTTATTCCTTGGATCTTCTAAAACAAAATATCAGAACCTTCGCTCTGATATCACTTGATGGATCTGGACACACTCCTTGTGTCAATGATATTTTGTATGATATTATTAAGCATGCGGAATTTACTTAGTAATACTTAGAAGATGGATTATATGATGTTATGTATATAAACACAGATTAAACACAAAACATAAGCTCCAATATTATTAATGAATAATACGAGTGATCTTAGCTTATCACCAGGGTTACACCTTGAAGATCTTGTGTGTAATACGTATGTAATTACCGGTGCCTAAGACAATGACCTAGGATCTCCTTTTATACAACAAGGAGTCCTTTACAAGATAAGTATAAAGCTAACATAATAGAATATACACAAGATCTATTCTATACTTATCTAGACGCGTTAACCTTATCATAAACAATAGCAGTGGTAATAATGTTCTAGCAGTGGGAATACGTTTCCACTGCTAGTGTTAAACCAAGCAGTATAAACCACATACTATCCGTGGTAACAGATTATTCCTAACAATCCTCCCCTAAACATATGATTTCTCTGCAAATCAATAAGTTTCTTCAATATACATTATCTTCAAGGATTTGGGGAATTCAACCAAACACTTCACTTCTTTCTTAACTTCTGTATGGCTCTTGAGCATTGATCTTGAAGCCTATGTAATAATGCTCTGACCTTCTCATTGTCTTCATGAACTCTTATTGATAATCTTAACATCACTGTAAGAGCTCCAGCTCTAAGTGGATATTCTTTCTCAGCAAGCATGAAAAAGTCTTCTTCATTAGCTGTAGAGACATGATGAACTTCACATGAATCATAGTAAAACCATTTAGTACCAAAACATGTGAATAAGGTTTTCCAGAAGTCATCATCAACATTTGGTTCATAGAGCCTTCTAAGATTCACCCATAACTGCATCTCCTTTGTATCTTTGAGATCTTGAGCATTAAACCTTTCTTGAACTAATCTCCATAGTGTATTAAGGTCATCTCTGTCGATAGCTTTAATAAGATCTTCAAATGTCATGAATGATGAAGTTTCACCTCCCAGCCTTGTGATCTTCCATGATGGAGCTAAATTGCTAGCAGTAAAAACTTCCCAATCAATAATAGGATGTCGAACTTGCAGTGGTTCTGGATGAAAATCTTCTTCCATAATCACAATCATTCCAGTTAGTTGTTCTTCAGTGAATTTCTCTGTAGGAATTTCCTTCTCAGTAGACATTGTTTGATCTTCATCAACCTTAGTCTTCTTAACAGTTTGAGAATCACTTACTTTGGCCTTTCTCTTCAATCTAGGAAACCTTTTTGCTTCTTCTTCAGAGCCCATTGGAGTAAAAGCTTTATCTTGTTTTACAACTCTGTAGTAAGCCTTTTCAACTTGATCGTCAGGCATTCCTTTAAATTGATGCTTCTTCCAATTACCAACATGACAACAATAAATCTTCATATATGAAAGAATTTGTGCCTTGGTAGGTTGTCTTGGTTTCTTTTGGTTCTTTTGGCCCTTTTTGACTGAACTAATTACATTTTGAAGTGCTTAATAGTTCTTCATTATAAGGAAATCCTTCAACTGAGCAGATCTTTGTTCTTCAGTTAAGGATGCATCAGCTACAAGGTCAATTGCCTTTTTCTTGATCTCCAGATTATTTGCAATCAAGAATTGAATATCTTCTTCAGTAGGAACATAGCTAAACTCTGGAGTCTTCTCTTTTAGAATTGTAGGTTGAACAGTTGAAAGTGAATTTTCAGTATCTTCCATTCTATCCAATCTTTTTGCCTCCAAAAACCTTGCAACTTCCATTTCTTTCAATCTTTTCTTCTCAGCAACTTGTTCTTCAGCTATCTTCTTAGCAAGTTCTCTATCAAGATCAATTTGGACTTGTCTTTTCTTTGAAATCTTACTTCCAGTTTGCTCTACACTTTCCATAATTGCTTTACCTTTGTCTTTCTTTAGCTTATCAACTTCTTCACTTGCAGTGGCAATATTTGGCTATGCAATGGAAATTGAATCAGTGGCAAAATCAGTTGCAGTTTGGAAAATGTCTTGATCTTCAAGTTGCTCTTCATGAGTTTTAGCTTCCTTTGCTCCTTTACTTGTATCTCCTTCATCTTCAAATTCAATTGTCCTCCCCTCAGTGTCAGCACCTGTTTTCCTCCCCTGTTTGGAAGAATTTCCCAAATCATGATCAGCTGAATCACCATCAGTAGGTGAGGATGAAGATGAAATCACCAACTTTGCAGTCTTCTTGTGCTTTTTCAACCCTTGTATCTCCTCCTTTAAGGTCTGAATCTCTGTCTTTAAGTATTGAACATCCTTGACATGTTGCTTCTTGACATTTGCCATGTCCTTCTGTAGAGATTCAACCTGCTTTGCTAATTTGGTACACAAAACCATCAATTCCAATTGGTCCCACTGCCCTCATCACTTCCAACTGTATTACCTGTTGGGAGAGGTGAATCATGGGGCAAAGGTTCAGATTCCTCCCTAGTTGGACTAGGTTGAAGTCTAGAACCACCACTGCTTGTTCCTAAACCATAAGGTTCAGAAACGTGTTGTGTTGTCATGAGAGGAGTTGACTGTTTAGACCTTCTCTCATAGGTTCTTGAAACTGGTGGGGTATAATCAATGTTTGGAACATTAATTATGGGTTTGTTTTGTTCAGTTGAAATCTTAGCAAGCATTTAGGGTAGGAGAGGTGTAAAAATCATATTGCCATCTTTGTTCAAATTTTGAAAAACTTTAGGCTTTAGGCAACTGATTTGATAAACATTAGTGTGAGGTTGCAGTTGAAACTCATTTAGCACTGCTTGCACAAACCTTGGATACATTAAAATTTTTGTTTTACTCTGTACATTGCCTTTCATACTTGTAAAAATATAATTTGACCAGTTGAAAATCTTATCAGTGACTAGACAAACCAAAGGATAAGCCATGGTTGAACTAAATTGCTCATAAGATGTTTTCTTGGGACTGAGACAATTCAACAAAGTATGAATCAAAAATCTCCATTGGGGACAAAAACCACTCTTTTTGAAAGTAGCCTTTTTGTCAGTGGTATCATACCTCATAGATGATAAAGTATCATGAATTTCAGGCATAGGTAATATGATGAGACCATTGAGATCATCCAAGTGGAGTACTCTCCTAAAGGATGCATCAGTAACATCAATAGTTACCCCATCCACAGTGGCTCTTAGAGCATTCACTGTTTCATGTGTATCTCCATTCTCAAATGTTATGGACTGAGCAGAAGTCCAAAACTGTTTGATTTGAGAGATATAGATTGTGGGATTTAAAAGCAAAGCATACCTTATATGGGAGGTATGAAGAAAGTCCACAATCTGATGAAAAACAGGGCCACTCTTCACATTAGACTTTTGTAGGTATTCCACTAGGTTGTGCTCATCTGCAAATTTCAAAGGTGCCATAGAAACTTTTGGATGAAAAATAGTATTATGTCAGTAAGAATTGAAATAATAGCTAGCCAATTGAGAGAGAAAGATATATAGGGTTAGGGTTTAGAATTATTGCGCAAGTAAACTTATCGTTAGAAAGTATTATAATATGGAAAGAAGATAATATACATAAAATTGGAACCCTATATATATGACAATCAGTGGTTACTTTCAACGGCTAGTAAAAAATAAGTTACTGACACAATCAGTTGTAACGGCTAGAACAATAGTGGTAATATAACACTGTCAGTGGAAACTGTGAACTAGCAGAGGTAATTTTTCACAAAAAATTCAAAGAGCAGTGGTAAATAAAATCAAATAAAACTAGACTACTCTTATCATAGTTTTTAGCAAACTACCAGCTATCAACGGATTTAATATGTCTTTACCATGAGCCGTTTGCTATGGACTAGTCAACTCTTAATCATAAAGAATATGGTGAGTTGATAACCATATAGTTTTTGGTAAACTATCAACCATAAACGGATTTGACAAGTCTTTACCAGCAGCCGTTTGTTCTGGATTTGTTGATTCTTATGTGTATCAGACATGGTGAATCAATAACCATTTGTTGTGTATCTCAGATATACACCTTTTAACAACAATTCCCACCAAAGCTTGGTTATGTGTTTAAGAGATAGGAATAACCAACTTGATATTAACCAAACCAATACCCAAGTAAAAGATCTTCCAAAGTCAACTTGATAATATCCATATTTACTCCTTAACCTACCAAAATAGGAAAAGGTAAATATTCTCATTAAATAACCCTTTCAACCGACTTTGTCTATATAAGGAGACTTGGCTTATTGTAATCTTCATCAAATCACATTCAAACATCCAAAAACCCTAAAACAAACATGAGTAATTCCTCCAATATCATCAACATCTCTTCAGACTCAGAAGAAGAATATGTAATCGAGTCAGAGTCCTCATCTGAAGCATCAGGATGGTGTGGATACTTTCCACCAGAAGCTGGCTCTTCATCCAAGAGGTATACCAAAGAAACTGCTAAGCGTATACCTATAGCTAAGCCTGCAAAGTCTCTTGAGTTCTACTCGAGCTCATCAGATGATGATGAGGTGAATGATGAAACTTATTCCATGGCTAAAGATTTGCCAAAAGTTCTTTCAATAGCACTGGAAACAGCTATCTCCAATATGAAGCAGATCTCCATTCCAACAAAGGCTGCGATGCTACCAAAACCTCCTCCACAAGTTCTTGGTCTTCCATGTCCAAGAATGCAATCCACCTTTGAGAACAAAAGGAAGAGGGCACAGAAAAACAAGCATGACTATGTGGGCAACGGCAAGAAACCAATGGAGTAGCTGGAATTAGATGTAGAATGTGCTAGGTTGCAGTCTTTTGTGTTTTGATGATAAGTAGTACTTTAACTTTTGGTTGTATTGAATCATGTTCTATTAATGAAGTTCCTCTGTTTTCCTTTTTCCACTGTAAAAGCAAACTTGTTACCACTGGTTGCAAAATAGTTCCCACTGTTAAACAATAATTTCTGTATAAACATTAGTGGACAACTAGAAAGTCAATCACCAAAGAGTAACATATTCAATGTAAACAAAGGAATCCTTCAACTCTGCAAATCACGAACATAAACCAAATACTGGAATCACTATTGAGTTTTGGCAATGGTTACTGTATATGTATAAATGAACAAAGCAGTGGCTATACTCAATAAAGTCAACTCACAAACACTGATACACTTTCCAAGGCCACAGGACTCCTATTTACTTCTTAACTACTTGCACCTTCCCCTTATTAACTTCTTGAATCCAACTTAACATATATTTAACAAACCATTTAACACAAACCACTCAAATCACATACACCAAAACTTTCACTCTCAAAGGTCATTTCTCCAATAACACCATGAGTCAATCAAGTCCAATCAATCTTTCTTCTAGCAGTTCATCTGATAGTTCATGGGATGACTTTGTTTTGAAAATCCCTAGGAGAGTTGAAAAATAAGAGTATGAGAAGGTTGTATCTAGGGAGAGAAGACATTCAATGGTTCTTTCAAATCCTTTTCCTGCTGTTCCTTCATCACTACAACCAGAGCCTCAAGATGCACTAATCATGGAAGATAGCTCAGAGATCAGCTCGTATGTATCTCCATATGAAGATACAGATGATGAGACCTCTGGAAGAGTCCTGAGTGTTCCCCCTCTTGCAGCAATAGCTCCTCCTGAAGAGCTCCAACCATCACCTTCACTACCATTGCTATCAGCACCTCCATCAGCAGGTCCTTCATCATCCTCACCACCAGTCAGAGAAGTGGTGAGGGGGTTAGCATGTCCTAGAGTGTATGAGTAGATTGACATGCGAGGAGCTGCTAAGGTGATGCCAAGCTGGGGCTTCCCAAAGAATCCATAGATGGAAGCTTGTGTTTGGAGTAGGTTGTTGGTGGTTGTTTTCAGTAGACGTAATGATGCTTGTACTATGTATTCCATGGATGTAACTGCTGCACTTAGAGTGCAGTTTTGTGAAATAATAATAATAATAATCCATGTTTTTCCTTTAATTTTTGTGTTCCTGCATCACACATTTTGTTTCACTAACTTTCATTATCAAAACTGGCATACTGTCCATTATAATGCTCTAAATCAGAAAGATAGGACTTGTTGCCAGTCATGTGCCTTGAACACCCACTATCTGTATATCCTTGATATGATCTTTTTGTCCTTGGATGTTCCTGCACATAAGAGTAAAGAGTTAGTTTCTTTTGGGGACCCAAGCTAGAATTGACTTGGATCTGCCTCGTGTATCAATATAGTTAAATCTATCAATGGTCATTGATACACCATTGGGATTGGTTGTAGAGGTATTTCCTTTAGGTTTCCATTCCCAACGTGCTGAGGCCTTCATAGCATTGCCCATATCCCCCCTTTCCTTGTTCACAACCCTTGCAGTGGTAACTTTTGAATGAGCAGTGGTAACTGCTGGTTTTTTTTTAGGCACCCACTGTTGGTTATAATTAAACATTTTGGCTTGAAAGGTTCCTTTCCCTGGTTGTGCAGATTTTGCAAAAGTTGTTTTGGAGTTTGCACTTTTAAAAGGTGACTTAGGATGAGCAGTGTTAACAGTTTTAGCAGTGGAAAAAGTTTTGAGACCACTTCTAAGTTGAACTACCCTTGGGACCATTTTGCAATGTGTGTTAGGGTGTACATTATGTTGAAACCTGTTAGTATCCACCCTTTTATTCCCATGGACTTCCCTTCTCCCAACATGATAGTCACAATAAGCATGTAAATGATCAAAACTACCACATATATAGCATGCCTTATTGTACATAACAAAATCACTACCTAGTTGTTGAGATTTAACATGATTCCAACTCCTCTGGTTACCCTTAGGAGCTGTAGGTTTGTTCCTATACATCTCTGCATACTTCACAGTTGGTCTAGGTTTATTAACTGGTTTCCTAGGTTTCTCTGTAACATTATTAACAACTTTTGGGATAGAAGTCTCTACATTCTTTTTAATACTCTCATCTACAACAGATGAGTCACTAGCACTCTCAAAAACATCATTATCAAGCTTAACTTCTTCCTCACTTTTCAACTTAGTGTCCTTTAAAGGACCATATTCTCTTTCAAGTTCCTTAAAATCTTCTAAACCTGTATGAGCTAAATCTATACCTGGAGGTGATGGTACACCTCTTAGTGGTGGAGGCACTGTATTATAACCCATACCAGACTTAGCTTTACTATAAATTTGAGCATTCTAATTTTTATCAATTGCCTTAGACTGATGATAACATGTATCTAAGGTTAAATTGACATTTTCATTTTTCTTTTGAAGTTTTTCAAGCTCTATTTGGTATGCTTCATTCACAGCTTTTGTATGATCTAACTTTCTTCTAAGAAGAATCATATCATCACTATATTTTGACTCATTTTCTTGAAAGTGCTCTATTTGTTTTTCTAAAACTTCCGTGGCTCTCCTAAGATTAGACACAGTATAATTAGCAATATATAATTCTTGTCTTTCATTAGAATATAAATCATTAAGTCTTTCAACTTCTCTAGCAGCCCTACATGTTTTAGAGCAACATTCAGAGTTTTGTACCTCAGAGTCAGAGAAAGCCATGAGTGCAACTTTAGTAGAAACAAGAGCAGCATCAGAATGTTCTTCTTCTTGTTCATCAGCCATGAAACTCCAATCATAGCTCACACCATCAATAGCCAATATTGCCTTTGGTTCTTCCACAGTTGGTCCCTTCTTTTGCTTGTACCAAGTAGACCTGTTGTCCTTGGTCTTTGGTCTTCTGCATTCTCTAGCAAAATGTCCAAACTTGTGGCAGTTAAAGCACTCCACTTTCTTTTTGTCAAAGCCTGCAGTATCATCACCATTAATGGAGATAGGCTTGCCAGTCTTCTTGTAGAATTTCTTAGCCCTCATGCTAAGAATAGCTATTTGCCATTTTATATCCATCTCCTCCAAGTCATCTTCATCAATTTGCTCTATGTCTTCATGAGTTAAGACAGAGCCATCGACTTATGTTGAGATAAAAGCATAAAAGGTAGGATCTCCAATACTAGCAACCTTCTTTTTTGAACCTTTAGTGGCAACATTAACATTACCAGTGGAAACTTTAGAACCTGCAGTGGCAATATCATCATCACTTTCATCTTCAGAATCATCACTGTCAACAGAGGTTGACAACAATGCCAAGCTACTAGAGCTTGTACCAAGTTTCCCTGCCTTCTTCAACCTTTGCTCAATAAGTTTGAAGTTGTTGTAAAGGTTATTGAGCTTCATTGTTTCTATGTCTGATTTGTTTTCCCAGACAGTAACATTGGTTTGAAACCCGGAAGGAAAACTTCTTAGAAACTTCAAATTCATGTCTTCCTTTTCTACCTGAATGCCAAACACAGTCAGCTGTGTTACAATCTTCTGAAGTTTGGTGAAAATGATATCAAGTGAGTCATTGCTTGAAGCAGAGAAGTTTTCATAACTTTGCTTCAATAATGTCTTTTGTGTCATCTTAGTAGCATCATTACCACCAAACACTGAGCAAATCTCTTCAAACAGTTC
Organism: Chrysanthemum seticuspe; assembly: GCA_019973895.1. Lineage (NCBI taxonomy): Eukaryota > Viridiplantae > Streptophyta > Magnoliopsida > Asterales > Asteraceae > Chrysanthemum > Chrysanthemum seticuspe. The sequence continues at coordinate 198,397,211 of BPTQ01000004.1, read as the reverse complement.
TTTAGCAGTCTTGAACTTGCTGAATGCAATGATCTGGTCTCTAGGAAGAGTCATCAGCAGCAAACTTCTAGCCTTAAGATCATTCTTCCTTTGTGCCTTTTCAGCATTGGATTCAAGCACAGACACTTTCACAACATCTGTTTCACCAATTTTTGAAGTAGTAGTCACAGATTTGAAAGAATCACCAGTTTGAATGATCTCCTAAAGAGCATACTCCTGTATGAGGAAGTATTGCTCAATTTGTATCCTCCACATCTCAAACTCATTAAGTTTGAGCTTAGGAAGTCTCGGAGTAGAAGAAGAGTTTGATTGATTGTTTTCAATCTCCATTGAATTGAGTGAGTAGGTTAAGCTTATTCCATGGATCTTCTAAAACAAAATATCAGAACCTTCGCTCTGATACCACTTGATGGATCTGGACACACTCCTTGTGTCAATGATATTTTGTATGATATTATTAAGCTCGCGGAATTTACTTAGTAATACTTAGAAGATGGATTATATGATGTTATGTATATAAACACAGATTAAACACAAAACATAAGCTCCAATATTATTAATGAATAATACGAGTGATCTTAGCTTATCACTAGGGTTACACCTTGAAGCTCTTGTGTGTAATACGTATGTAATTACTAGTGCCTAAGACAATGACCTAGGATCTCCTTTTATTAAACAAGGATTCCTTTACAAGATAAGTATAAAGCTAACATAATAGAATATACACAAGATCTATTCTATACTTATCTAGACGCGTTAACCTTATCATAAACAATAGCAGTGGTAATAATGTTCTAGCAGTGGGAATACGTTTCCACTGCTAGTGTTAAACCAAGCAGTATAAACCACATACTATTTGTGGTAACGGATTATTCTCAACATGTTTGGTCTATTTTCGTCTGTTTTCATACGCTTGCATACGTTTTCCTCCAAATTTTGTATGTTTTTGTCCGTTTTACACGTTTTCATCCGTTTTTGCACGCTTTCGTCTGGTTTTTCACGTTTTTAAACGTTTTCGTCCGTTTTTGCACGTTTCAGTCCGTTTTTACACGTTTTCGTCCGTTTTACACGTTTTCTTCAGTTTTACACGTTTTCGTCCGTTTATGCACGTTTTCATACGTTTTTGCACGCTTCGGCCCGTTTTTTCACGTTTCCGTCCGTTTTTACACGTTTCCATCCATTTATACACGTTTTCATCCGTTTTTGCACGTTTTTGTCCGTTTTGACACGTTTTCGTCTGTTTCTACATGGTTTCATCCGTTTTTGCAAGTTTTGTCCATTTTGACACATTTTCGTCTGTTTCTACATGTTTTCGTCAGTTTTTGCACGTTTTCGGCTGTTTTTACACGTTTTCGTCTGTTTTTGCATGTTTCTATTTGTTTTATACGTTTTCATCCGTTTTTACACGTTTCGGTCCGTTTTCACACATTTTCGTCCGTTTTTGCACGTTTGCATCCGTTTTTGCACGTTTCGGTCCGTTTTTGCATGTTTTCGTCTGTTTTTACACGTTTTGGACGTTTTCATCTGTTTTTTACACGTTTTCGTTGTTTCGTCCATTTTTGTACGTTTCCATCATTTTTTCCACGTTTTCGTCCGTTTTTGCACATCAGAAATTGACAAAAACGGTCGAAAACATGTAAAAACGGACCAAAAATGTGTAAAAAGTAGATGAGAATGTGTAAAACGGACGAAAACGTACAAAAACGGACCGAAGCGTGCAAAAACGAATGCAAACGTGCAAAAACGGACGAAAACGTACAAAACAGACAAAACTTGTAAAAGCAGACAAAAACGTGTAAAAACGGACAAAAACAGACAAAAACGTGCAAAAACGGACGGAAACGTGTAAAAACAGACGAAAACGTCCAAAAATGGACGAAACAGTGCAAAAACAGACGAAAACGTGTAAAAACGGACGAAAACGTGCAAAAACGGACATAAACATTTAAAACGGACGAAAACGTGCAAAAACGGACACAACGTGTAAAAAGGGACGAAAACGTGTAAAAACGGAAGAAAACGTGCAAAAACATACGAAAACGTGTAAAACAGACCGAAACGTGTAAAAACAGAAGAAAACGTGTAAAAACATACAGAAACGTGCAAAAACAGACGGAAAACGTGGAAAACGGACGAAAACATGTAAAAACGGATGAAAACGTGCATAAACAGACGAAAGCATGCAAAAACGGACGAAAACGTGTAAAAACGGACGAAAAGGTGCAAAAACAGACGAAAACATGAAAAAACGGACGAAAACGTGTAAAAACGGACGAAAACGTATAAAAACGGACGAAAATGTATGCAAGCTTATAAAAACGGACGGAAATAGACCAAACATGAAATGCCTATATAAACTCAAGGACCAAACATGTAATTTACTGATGACGTACCCTCCGATCAGGTCGAAGGACCCCCCTTCGGCCTCAGTCGAAGTTACATTACGAAGACCCAAGTCTTTCTTCATAAGTCATTGGTGGCGTAAAACCATTCATCATTGACATGGTTACCAGTTGGGAATCCGCCAGCCGAAGGCCTATGCCCTTCGGTGTCTTCCCTTGAAGATGCCAAGACAAATAAGAACCTTGACTTGGTCTTCCCCCACGTTCCCACTATGTCCTTAGCTTCCCCGCCAAGTCCGAGATAGTGGGGATGAAGCCCTAGCGGTTACCATAAATCAGGGGACGCCCCCCATGATCTCCTAAACGTGTGCTAACACTCTCCAAGCTATTTTCATCACCTATAAATAAGTTGGACGAGTCATTTCAATGGTATGTTCACTCAACACAGTATTTCACATACATCATATTATCCATAACTCATATCACATACTTATTCACACGCCGGAGGTGGTTCGCAGGGCCCAACCCCTGCGCAATCACTTAACGAAGTGTCTATTATTTCTTATTGCAGATTGACTACAAGTTTGGCGCAAGCATATCACCCTTCATACCCTTCGATCACCATCGAAGGCCTGGTCGTACGAATTATTGTACAATCAGTGGCGCCTTCCGTGGGACCCGCTTCTATTGGTCTCGTTATTCCAAACTTACACCCAGTCAATCACTCTCACTAGTTTTACGGCATGACTCAAGGAAGAGAAGATACACCTCCACCGGGTTTCTCGACCTTGACACCAATTCCAGTCAACGATCCTAACAGCCTTCCCAACATAACCGCATCCACTTTTACCATACGATCTCACCCTGAAATAACCCCCAACAACCATGCTTCAACCTCAGCTAACCCTGAACTGGTAATTAGTCCGGCATTTGTTGAAGCTAACATCGAAGCATTAGAATCTTTACTAAGAGCTCGAAAGAGGCAAGCTCGGAACGTGGAGATGCGAAGGGAGTTAGAATACTCAAGCGATGAGTATGACGAAGAGTTGGAAATGGAGACTAGGCCCTTGGCTCCTGGGACTACTCGCTCAGCGCTAAGGGTAGGGTCTCCGATCAGTCGAAGGCCTAGCGGAAGGTCGGTTGTTTTCGAAGACGTTCTGGAGAGGGCTCCGACTAGGCGGGAAGGCACGATAGAAGGCTCCAATGGAAGGAGTCACCGAAGGGAGGCTACGGAGGTTAATCTGCCACCACTCTTGGCGGCTCATCTGGGAAGAACTGAAGTGGGGGTTCAACTGCAGCCTTCTCGCGCATCCGGCGTAGAAGGCGATCCACCTCAAATGAATGGGGGAGGAAATCTTCCTCCTCATGGTATGTACCCTCCTTTTCAGGCTCAATCTTACCCTCAAGGGGTTTATCCCCCACCTAACGGGCAGGCTAGTAACCCCAGTTTCACTCAACCATACGGAAGTATGCTCTACGGACAACCTATGGTATACCCTTCGTACCCTGTAGGAAGTCACCCACCTTATATACCTACTGCTTACCCTCAATATGTCAACCAAAACCCTGTTGGATTACCTCCAAATCATAACCTGTACAATGCTATCCCTACCTACATGCCACCTTATAACTGCTTTTATTCGGAGCCCATGGGCTCCACAACACCCTTCGTAAGATGGATAGAAGACTACCCTTTACCCGATGGGTTGAAAATGCCCGCGCATATTGGTACCTACGATGGGAAAGGGGATCCGGATAACTTTTTACACTTGTTTGAAGGGGCTATTAGAATGAAGAAGTGGGTTATGCCTGTCGCTTGTCATATGTTTACATACACCCTACGAGATCGAATATGGTGGAACGGGCAAAAACTGGGTAGCATTGTGAATTTGGATGATCTCAAGGCCAAGTTCAGATCACATTTTAGCCAATAGAAAAAGTTCACAAGGACACACCTGACAGTACACAACATCAAGCAGAGGGAGAATGAGAGCACCAGGGCTTTCATTACCAGATACAGTGACGACACATTACAAATAATGGGCTTGCACGAATACCAGCGCATTTTAGGTTTTGTGCATGGCTTACGAAACAGAAGTCTGGTCGAATTCCTCTCCACCGACCTCCCTGCAACCTACAAAGGCTTGGTGGAGAAGGCTTACACCTGGATCGAAGCAAAAGAAGTATCTACCAACGGGACTCCAGTCGAAAATAAAGAAAATCACAGCAAAGCCCCGAAGCATCCTTCGTGGGAAGGGTCGAGGAACAAGCACAAAAATAAGGACAGGTTCACACCGTACCACAAAAACATCAAGCATGGGCTCTTGGCTAGTCTGTCCAAATCTCCAAGGGAGATACTTGCTACGGAAAAGGCTGCGAAGGCCTTTGATCCTCCTCCTCGCTTGGCAAATAAAGGAAGGCCCAGAGATATTTCCAAATTTTGCTACTTCCATGACGATTACGGACATGACACCAACAACTGCATAGAACTAAAGAAGCAGATAGAAGAGGCCGTAAAGTCCGTCCAATTGGGACATTTGGTGAAGGGTATAAAAAGAGGTAAAGACAAAACCTCCGACACACAGTTGGGGAAAGATACCACACCTGCCGAAACACCCATCCTCATGGTATACAAGGAAGATTCTAGTTCAAAGAGGAAAGAAACAGAGGAAGCCTTGTGCGGAGTAGGAGATGTCACTTTTCCTTCAATCACAGGGAAAGTTCTTTCAAATGACCCCGTGGTCATCAAAGTCTTGATCTCCAACAAAGAAGTAAACGGAGCCTACCTTGACTGCGGTAGCTCCTGCGAAGTTATCTACGAACGATGTCTCCTAAAGCTCAAACCTTCAATAAGGTCGAAGAGAGTAGATTCAAAGGTACCTTTAGTAGGGTTCTCAGGGGAACACTCATGGACCTTGGGAGAAGTCCCTCTAGAGGTTACGATTGGAGAAGGGAGGCTAAAAAGAACAGAAACTCTGGTTTTCACGATCGTAAGGTCCGAATCTCCCTACAACCTATTGATAGGAAGAACAGCAATGCAGAAGATAGGCATCATTGTCTCAACCATACATGCCGCGATCAAATTCCAAACACCTTTCGGCATTGGAACGGTTTTCTCCAGCTATAAGGTGAAGGAGTCTACGGCAGAAAGCAAGAGGGTCAAACAGGTTTCGGAGGAACCTTCGAAAGATGTTCTCAGTTGTGCTAACGCTGAAGAACGCATCGTGGTAAATGATCTCTACCCCGATCAGACAGTAGTAATCGGAAAGCAGCTTCCAACCTCCTTTAAAGCAGAATTGGAAAAGGTACTTCGTGCTAATGCAGATGTCTTCGCATGGACCTATTCTGACATGACGGGGGTCCCCAGAACTCTCACCATAGACGGAAAGCCCTTTGGCACTGAACACAAGCTCAATGAGTTCAAACATATTGAACCCATCAAACAAAAGCGTCGAAGTCTAGCTCCTGAAAGAAATGCCGCTGCATGCAAAGAAGTGGACGAACTCGTAGCAGCAGGCATACTCAGAGAGGGGAAGTATCAAACTTGGGTGGCCAATCCGGTGATGGTCAAGAAGCATGACGGAGGATGGAGAATGTGCGTAGATTTCACTGACATTAACAAAGCCTGTCCGAAGGACTGCTACCCTCTGCCAGAGATTGATTGGAAGGTGGAATCCTTGTCAGGGTTTCGGCTAAAGTGTTTCCTAGACGCTTATAAAGGTTACCATCAGATACAAATGGTCGAAGAAGACGAAGAGAAGACAACCTTTTTTACAGGAAAAGGCGTTTATTGTTACAAAAAGATGCCTTTTGGTTTGAAAAATGCAGGTGCCACCTACCAACGATTGGTGGACAAAGCCTTCCACAAGCAAATAGGTAGGAATCTGGAGGCATACGTAGATGATATGGTCATTAAGAGTAGATCGGAGGAGGATATGCTCTCCGACATCAAGGAAACCTTCGATCAGCTTCGCGCCATCAATATGAAATTAAATCCCAAGAAGTGTTCCTTTGGTGTGGATGAAGGACAATTTTTGGGGCATCTGATCACCAAGCAGGGTATTAAGGCCAATCCTTCGAAAGTCAAAGCCATCACAGATTTGCAACCTCCTAAGTCCCTAAAGTAAGTGCAAAGTCTTAACGGAAAGCTAGCAGCCCTCAGCAGGTTCTTATCGAAGGGTGCAGACAGATCTTTGCCGTTCTTCAAAACACTCAAAGGATGCACGGACAAAAAGACGTTCCAATGGAGCATAGATGCAGAAGCAACCTTTCAAAAGCTCAAGGAGTTCATGGCTATTCTACCTACACTTACGGCCCCAATCAAAGGCGAAGTGTTGTTCATGTATATTGCAGCCTCCTTCGAAAGCATCAGCGCCGTGTTATTGGCAGAAAGGGAGAAGAAGCAAATCCCTATATACTTCATTAGTAGGGTACTACAGGGAGCTGAGCTAAATTATCCAGCATTGGAGAAGCTAATTTTGGCTTTAGTTCATGCTGCGAGACACCTTCGAAGGTACTTTCAAGCTCATCCGATAACCGTACTTACCGACAAGCCAATTAAGCAGATACTTTCGAAGCCGGAGAAATCTGGAAGGATAGCTAAATGGGCTATCGAGCTAGGAGAACATGATATTGAATACAAGGGCAGGAGCTCGGTCAAAGGGCAAATATTGGCAGACTTTTTAGCAGGAACACCCTCCGAACCGAAACATGACAAAAAGGTTGTTGAAAAGGAGCCCGCTAAGGCAATCGAAGGGTGGAAACTTTATACTGACGGAGCCTCCAGCTCCGATGGTTCTGGCGCATGTCTCATGCTCGTTGATCCCAAAGGGAAGGAATACACTTACGCACTTCGTTTCGAATTCGATGCTACGAACAATGAAGCGGAGTACGAAGCCTTGTTAGCAGGTCTCCGATTGGCCAAAGATATGGAAGTGGAAGACTTGGCTATTTTTGTTGACTCACAACTAGTGGCCAACCAGATAAAAGGCTCCTACGAGGCAAGACAACCTGTGATCAAGCAATATCTGGATAAGGCCAAAGAAATGCTCGAAGGGTTCGCATCTTACAACATAGAGCATGTTCGAAGAAACCAAAACAAGAAGGCGGATGCACTTAGCAAACTGGCATCAATGGCATTTGCTCATTTAACAAAGGAAGTTTTGGTCGAAATATTGGCAGATAGGTCCATCATCCGAAAGGAGGTGTCTGACGTAATACTGGAGGAAGACTCGAATTGGATGACTCCAATTAGAGAATATCTAATAAGTGGCATACTGCCGGAGGATCCGAAGTTGGCTCGAAAGGTGCGCATCAAAGCACCACAATACAGGATCATGGGAAATTACTTATACAGAAGATCTTTTCTATCCCATTGGCTCCGTTGTGTAGGACCAAGGCAAGCTACCAACATCATCTAAGAAGTGCATGAAGGATCCTGCGGACTTCATGCAGGACCCCGCTCTGTTGTCTCCAAAGTCATGAGGGTCGGATATTACTGGCCTTCAATGCACCGAGACGCTGTCGACATCATTCAGAAGTGTGAAGCCTGTCAAGTCCACTCAAGAGTCCCAAGGCTACCAAAGCAAGATATGACTTCCGTAACGTCCGCATGGCCCTTCAGCCAATGGGGGATAGATATTGTAGGCCCTCTGCCAGTTGCTCCAGGAGGAGTAAAGTTCTTGGTCATAGCCATCGATTACTTCACTAAATGGGTGGAAGCGAAGCCTTTGGCATCCATCACAGGAAGACACATGGAAAAATTTGTGTGGGAACATATTATATGTCGGTTCGGAGTACCTCACATCATCATTTCAGATAATGGTAAGCAGTTTGCCGGAGGGGTATTCCCAGTGTTTTGCAGGGGTCTGAATGTCAAACAATCCTTCACTTCCGTTTACCATCCTCAAGGTAACGGTCAAGTAGAAGTTACCAACAGAGACATCATACAAGGAATAGAACGACGGCTGGGATACAGTCATCACGGTTGGGTAGATGAACTACCTCAAATACTCTGGGCACATCGAACGCATACGAAGTCAAGTCACGAAGAAACGGCTTTCAGCTTGACATATGGCACGGAAACTATCATCCCTTCAGAAGTAAGTGTCGAAACAGAAAGGGTCATGAACTTCGAAGCAGCAGATAACGAAGAAAGACTCCGTAGTAACTTGGACCTACTTGAAGAACGAAGGGAAATAGCCTCCATTAGAGAGGCTATACACAAGCAAAAGATTGAAAGGTACTATAACAAGCGAGTCATGCCTCCGACTTTCAAACCAGGGGAATATGTCCTCCGACTCAATAGCGCAAGTAAAGCTGAGTACCAGGGTAAACTGGGACCTACATGGGAAGGACCCTACGTTATTAAGGAAGCCTATGGCAACGGAGCCTACAAGCTGGAAACCTTGGAAGGAGACGCTATTGATAGAACCTGGAATGGCACTACTCTTCGTAAGTTCTACGTATGAAACTTACAATGTCTAAGGACACATTTTATTTGCTTTCAATCAATGTATTTGCATTCTTCTCACTTAGGGAAAGAAGCATTAATAGTAGGCATCTAGTATTCATTTCTTAAAATGATGTAATCCTCCCTACCCACTTAATGATAATAACACATTTCCCTCAAATCTCTTGTTTCATTCAATACAACAAAAATTTGTCCACCAAGTCGCTTTATAAGTTTTAATGTCGAAGGGATGTACAAAGACTAAACAACATGTCTTGCTCACATGCATAACATCCATCTCAACTTCACATTAACTTTCCTATATGGCCTTAAGGTATTTCATGCCTTTCGCTGCCCAAAGGATCAAGACGGAGTGGGTCGCGACCCTCTGTCAGCAGTTAAATTATACGATTGCTAATATTCTTGGTGAAGTAACTACACTCAATGAGGCTATGCATCTACCATACGCCTTAGGTTGTAACAAATATTTTTTACGTAAGTAAAAATAAAATGAGAAGAATCACACATGGCAAAATTCGAGCCCTAGTGGCTTCATTGTAGATTAATGACTAGTTTAACTAGTCTAAAACAGGCCATAGCCTTAACGATTCAACAAAATAAAATATTGTCTTAGGCCGTAGCCTACACAAACCACAAGTTAATTGTTTCATCAAGCACGAAGCCTGGAAAGGAACACAGAAAATTGTTTTAAACAGGGTACATACCACCCTGGGGATCAAATTACAACCACATGGTTGCCTTCATTAAACGTTGGAATGAGTGGGATCAGCTGAACCTGAGGATGGAACCTGGGGTGATGGAGTCCTCTTGGAGGAAGATGGAGGCTGAACTGTCCTTGGCTTCTTGGCTAGCAGGTCCTCAATTGAGGCCGCTGGGTCCTTCGTCACATCTGCAAGGAAAGGGAACTCTAAAGCAGTTAATTGATTACCTGTATCATCATATTCTTTTTCATGAGTTGCCCTGTAGTACGGAATTTTCTCCAGCACCACTGGTTCCCCAGTCTTAGCTACCTCCTCCAAAGTGGTACACTTGCCATGAAAAATGGCAGTATTCACCACATTCCCAATGGCAATCCCCACATCATCGCTATGGTAAAGTTCCATAGCAATATAGGGGATCACTTTGGTTATCAGGTCCACCCTGTCCTTCTTCAGCATCTTCAGATGAAGGTTTAATCCATCTACCTTTTCTCGGAGCTTGATCTCTTGGTCCAGCAACTTTGCCCTCTCTTGTTCGAGACCTCCACACTTGGATGAAAGAACAGATATCTGATCCTTATAGCCAACAACCTTAGAGCCTTCGACAGTTAACCTGCTGCACTCAGCCTCGCTCGTTGCCAATTGACCTTTGAGCTTTTCATTCTCAGCTCTGAGATCTTGCACCAAGGGGTTCTTATCAAAATCCTCCAATGCTTCCTCACACTTCTTCTCCAGGTCTGCATACTTCTGATCCCTAGCCTTCTCCCTTCTCAGCATAGCATCCATTTCTTCTCGAGCTTTGGTGACAGCACAGAGCAATTCCCTTGTCCTAGCATTGAGTTGGTTGTCAAGCATGCACTAGCGAACATAGCTTTTATCATGAAGATCGCAAAGCCTCTCTATGGACATGTTGTCCATCACCCTCTTCCACTTGGGTGGGATCACATGGCTCACGAGTTGGTGACAAGCTAGGGGAGAAGGAAGCTCATTCGTATCAGGAAGTCCTATAACAAATGTACATTTCATTAGCATATTATATTTGGTACCTAATTTTGTTTCACAGGAAAGAAACTTACCATGGATATCATCGCCGCTGGGCCTTTCGATGGCTGGAAATACCACAGCCTTACCCTGGGCACTCTTTTGCCGGGTAGTTCAAGTGGGAGGAGTAGGTAGAATAAGCTTTCTTTTTGAATCAGATTTCACAGCCTTAGCACTGGCACCTTTCCTGCTTCGGACCCTCTCACCTATGCCGGAGGGTCCTACGATGGCCAATGGTCCTTCGGAGACTGGTTCGCCTGAGTCAGCAACGTTCTCCACCAGCTGATCTTCTACATCTATGGGTTCCTTTGATGGAGGAGCAGAGGATACAGGCTCGACAGGCTGGGCTTCCACCTCGTCTTTGTTTATGGACACCGATGGGGAGCCCACGCCATAGCTTGTCTCTTGGGGATTATTTGGAAGAAAGCTTACCTCTTTTGCACCTCCAGCCACAACAAAGTTCCTGAACGACATCTCTGCACAAAGAAGCAAATGAGATAAATATCAGCGAGATAAGTTTTTGTTTCTTATGTTAATTTAAAAAATACATACTTTCTCCATCACAAATTATCTCAGGTACCAATGGAGACCCCCCCCCATCTTTCAGCAATGCCAGCCATGAACAAGATTGGCTCAGGGAAGGTCTGGCAGTCAGCTGGATGACGAGCCAAACGCTGATACAATGGGTTTCTTCTCACAGTATAAGGCAATGGATCGGTGAACCTTTTCTCATCATATTGAAAGTCTGGGTTTAACAATGCAGAGTATCCAGGAGGGATAATGGTAGTCTGGATATATAAGAACTTTCCTTTCCAGTTCCTTATGTTCGTAAAAGTTCTATCTATCAATATGGGCACCTCCCTTTCACCCCTCTTGGCCAAGGTCAACCAATCTCCTCCCGGGTATAGATTCAAAAAACCCCTAAGCACAATCAAGGATGGTTCAAACCCATAAGCTTTGCACATAACAATGTATGTTGTAAGCTTGGCTAGGCCAAAAGGGTTGAACCTAGAAATGTGTACTTCATAATACCGGAGGAATTCTAAGATCAAAGGATGCAAAGGTATCCTAAGGTTGGAAGTGGTGAAAGCATGGGTATACAAGCCTACATAATTTTCAGGGGCATCAAATATCCCTTGATTTTTACTCGATAGCATTATTTTATGTTCCTTTGGAATGGGATAATCAGTGAGGAACGCTTTAAGCTCCTCCCTGGTTAGTGTGCAGCCTTGTTGTTTTATCACAAAATTTTTATTGGTAGACATGCTACCTTCTAAAGAACACAAAATGTATTTGAAATACAGAGAAGAAGGAGCGCTTTACCTTGTTTAGTCGAAGGCTTGATCGGAAGAATTTTTAGTAGGTGAATAACTTTGGGTGAGAGTTACTTTGTTAGGGTTTTACTGTTTTTTGCATTTTATATACCCTACAAATGTTGCATCTCAGCCCTACACGTGTCCGGACCTATCCCTTTTCTACCGGATTTCAAACCTTTTTTAAATTTTGAAAGGATGTTTACTTTTACCGAGGAAACAGGGGTAGTTATGATTAATCATGCATTTAATGCGCTCAATATTAACAAGACTTTTCATCTTCGTTCTTTTTTGTGACGAAGGGGAGGTTTCGTTTTTACTTCTGAGTCGTAAGCAATATTTCTTGTTCGTACATATCACTTTCGACTGGGGGGCTTGATGACGTACCCTCTGATCAGGTCGAAGGACCCCCCTTCGGCCTTAGTCGAAATTACATTACGAAGACCCAAGTCTTTCTTCATAAGTCATTGGTGGCGTAAAACCATTCATCATTGACATGGTTACCAGTTGGGAATCCGCCAGCCGAAGGCCTATGCCCTTCGGTGTCTTCCCTTGAAGATGCCAAGACAAATAAGAACCTTGACTTGATCCCCCACGTTCCCACTATGTCCTTAACTTCCCCGCCAAGTCCGAGATAGTGGGGATGAAGCCCTAGCGGTTACCATAAATCAGGGGACGCCCCCCATGATCTCCTAAACGTGTGCTAACACTCTCCAAGCTATTTTCATCGCCTATAAATAGGTTGGACGAGTCATTTCAATGGTATGTTCACTCAACACAGTATTTCACATACATCATATTATCCATAACTCATATCACATACTTATTCACACGCCGGAGGTGGTTCGCAGGGCCCAACCCCTGCGCAATCACTTAACGAAGTGTCTATTATTTCTTATTGCAAATTGACTACAAGTTTGGCGCAAGCATATCACCCTTCATACCCTTCGATCACCATCGAAGGCCTGGTCGTACGAATTATTGTACAATCATTTACTAATGAAATGGTTAACAGAAGTTAGAAAAAAAACCTAAATCGGCCCAAAAAAAAAGTCGGGTACTTTAAATTGAGAAAAAAAATAGTACTTTTAATTGAAATTTAACATAAGATAGGTACTTTTTTATGCAATTTACCCTATAATTATTTATATTCACAAATATATAACGCCACAAATTTAAAGATTGTCCTTTAGAGTTGCCACTAAATGTCGATGTTTATAAAATCTTTCAAAAACATAGTATCTGAAACTATTTGTACTTGTACAGTAACGAACACATACAACTTTAAAATATTAGAAATCTGCTACACTTTGTGCTAAATGTTGCCTTTAAATTTTTAGATGTGCAACACTTCTAAAAAATGTTGCACAAGCATGTAAAATTTGCAACACTTATATGAAAGTATCGCATTAGATATATAAATGCAACACTTATATGAAAAATGTTGCATTATAACCAATGTTGTAAAAAAAGCGACACATTTAACAAGTGTTGCTTCAAAAATGCTAGCATCATTTTGTAGTAGTGATAAAAAAAACCCTAATCACACTGAATAAACGAGACTTATCTTTGAAAAAAGAGACTTAATCAAAGACAGTAACGTCGAGGAAATACAAATTAACGTTCGAGGATAGATAGGAATTGCTGGAATGATTGTTAGGTTTTAGGGTTAAAAACGATCACGAGGGAGGGAGGGAGGGAGGCGGAGAAGTTTTTTTATAAGCAAATTACGAAAATAAACCATATACACAGTGATTATACGAGAGTGAACCTTTTTTCTATAGTTTACCGAGATGACCATTTTCTGTCACTATCATACATTTTCTATTTTGTCACAATCATACCTTGTCACAATCATAACTTTTCCATTGCCCCACAACATATCTTTATCATTTATAAACATGATCCTTCATTAAATTTCTTAGTAACATCCTGAAGGCTTTGATGGGAGCTATGGTAAATCAGCTAACAACGAAAAAATTTAAACTAAGTAAACAAAGATGAGGCTTGGTCTTTCAACACAACGCTCTGTTTCATTGATGTTCTATAACGAAGTACCTATGCAAGAAGTATATCTTCTATGTCCTACAAATACATTTACAAGAACAATTGACAAAATGATATTTAGGGTCGACCTTCTAAGGGACCTGTAGAAAGCTCATGACTGAGATCATAGTATGATTGGTTTTTCACATGTTTAGTTTTATTTGGCTACTGGATTATCACCCAAAATTTCAAGTAGGGGCTGGATTTTTGCCTTTACCACTAATACTATGAACCACAAGTTCCAGCATGAACAATTGGAGTTGATACCAGGCTTGTAAGAACAGACAAACAGAAGGAAAACAAACCAATGTAGTGGTCATTTGTTGAGGTGCCTTCACTCATTGAGATGCCTCATTTAGTCATTTTAATACCCCATTAAAGGCGCCAAATTCGACTCATTTTTACTACGAATGAGTCAGTTCTGATTATGTATTATCACTAAGGGCCAGAGGAAAAAAAGATGAGGCTTGGTCTTTCAACACAACGCTCTGTTTCATTGATGTTCTATAACGAAACCTGGTTCTATATCCCACGCCCGGGGCCACGCCCAAGCCCAAGCCACGCCCAGGCTGCCACGCCCAGCTCAACTTCCCGAGAAATAGGTCTTGTATTAAGTGTGATTCTTGGTTTAAAGCTGCTTAGAAAGTAAACACCGTTAGTCTCACCGCGGAACGGGGTTCCGCGGTCAACCTCCAGCGTGAGAGTAAGTAATGGTTTTTAGAGAGATAAGGTTAGTTCTAGAGAGAGAGTGAATATGTGTTACTGTTTGAATAGTGGCAAGGTCTCTCTTTATATGGTTGACCCTTCTGTCGTGTTCTCAAGGTCACGGGTCATGAGAGCGACAGTTTGTAAGTGGGGAGTGACGTAGGTCAACTTCAGAGCTTGTCCCATTGTTGTGACAGTGATGCTTTTGGGCGGGAGTTGTCCCGCTTTCCCTTTTCGGGGATTGCAGGCTGTAGTACGCCAAGCCTGGGCGAGATTCCATACCTTTTATGTTGGGCGCGGTTGTGTCCTCCTTCGGACGTATCTACTATCCGCGGAATGGCCTTTTCGTTGGTGTCCGTGTCGTGGGTGCCTGGACGATGGTTTGGTGACCATTGACGGGATATGTATCTAGTCCGCGCCCGACCCGTATGAGTGCCGGAGGCATTATACATAATCACGTTTGGTCCGCGCCCGGCCCTTATAAGTGCCGGGGGGTCATACGTGATCAAGTCCCCCCAGTTTAGTGTGCTTGTTGGTCCAGTACAAGCGCTGCTAGACTAAGTTATTTCGTTCACCCGCGGTTGGGTGTTCCGTGGGGAATCCTAGTCACTGCTGACTGTATTTTCCACTCATGCCAAAGATAAGCGTTACAGATGTCCCTTGGGATTCTCGAACCGCCCTAGACCGCGTGTTTTCTGACTGACATGACGTTTTGGCTGCTTCCATCTCGTCCGTTGATCTAAGCAGATCTGGACCATTGGTTACGAGCTGGGGACGTGGTGATTTTTTGGCCGTTCGATTAGCCTGTTGGTTTTACTTTTAAGAAGGTATAAATACCCCTCTTTTTTACCTTCTTGGCTACTGTTGCCATTTCATCTTCACGTGTAAAAAAGAAAAAAGCCCACCAAGCCCTTTGTGTGCGTCCTTACTTGTTCAGGTTAGGTTTTTCTTCCCTCATTATAGTTCCATGGCTAAAAAACTTCTAAGCGATTTTACTTGTAAGTTATCACAGAAAGATCTTAGTGATTTTTGCTCTAAATACCATATCCCCTCTACTGTTCACCCTATTCTTCCTGGTCCTAATGTTACCATAAGGGATGCCCCTCAGGGTAAGATAGGCGTATACACTAGATTTTTTGAATTCTGCAATTTTAGGATTCCCGTTTCCGTGTTCCTGTGTAGAGTTTTGGAGTATTTTCAAATCCATTTGTCGCAGTTGTCCGTATTAGCCGCCGCTAGGATTAGTCATTTTGAGATCCTTTGCCGCATTCATGGTGGAACCCCCACCTTGTCTTTATTTAGGAAGTTTTATTACTCCGGGATGAAAGATGAGTGGATGACCCTAGAGAAGCGTAAGGGTCCTAAGTCGTTGATTGTGCCGGTTTGCTATACCGCTCCCTTGGATTCTGTAAAGAATTGAAAGGAGTATTTCTTTTAGGTTGACGCGACCGTTTTCCCCTTGGCTATCTCGTGGAATGAGAAGGTCTCTGTTGACCGTGATCCTCCCCCAGCCGATGACGACGTTGACCTTGAGTTATTACGTCGCCTTGACATGCAGCGTGCTCCTTTTAAGAAGTTTCCGGAGCCTTTCCTTTGTGTGATTGGCCTTAGCCGTGCCTGGGATGATGCTACGGCGCGGCCTACTTTTATGGCTTCGGATACTGAGGGTGGGTTCTTCTTTTAGGGTTTGTCGCGTCTTATTGTCTTCTTCCCCCTGTTTTTTTAGTTATTAACGCCTGTTTTTTTTTCTTTGCATAGATGTCTCTCTTTGCTTTCATCAACCAGCCGGATCCCTTCGAAGTGACATCCGGTGAAAGAACGTTGCAAGAGGGCGAGAAGACGCTGCAGGATGAAACTGTTGGGCGCGTTATAGAGCCCTCTGAGAACCTGATCACGCTGGTCCAAGAGACCATTGTGTAGAATGTGGAGGCGGCCAAGGCCAGCAAGGCTACTGGGAAAAAGAGGGTCAGGCTTGATGTTCCTTCCAAACAGCCAGAGAAGAAGAGGATCACTCCTATGCCGGAGCAGGGTTCCGGGTCCGCTGCTGGTAAGGCATCTACTTTTTTTTTTATATTACTTCTTTTTTGGGTGGAGAGAACTTAAACGTTTTTAATTATGCAGGGGATGCGGCTGCGGGGCCTATTCCTGTTATGGAGCTCCGCTACGAGTCCGATTCTGGACATCGGCCGCTGGAGATAACCGTTGCTTCTTCTGAGGCTACCCCGGATCCTTAGGCGGATCTGGATGCTACTTCCAAGACATCCACCAGTGCTCACCAAGAGAACTTGGATACTGAGATGTCTGGTCCATCCCAGCCACCGCCTTTGCAGAAGGAGAGTGTCTTCGGATTTGAATCTCCGCCGCAGGACCAATCTGTTCACCGTCCTGCGGCCTCTGATGATGACTTTTACGAGTCTCTGTCCGTGGATACAGCGGAGGAAAAAAATGTTTATGTCCCTAAATGGCTACACACCAATGATTTCCGCATGAACGATGCTTGGGTTTGTCAGAGCATGTTGGATAATCTTGTAACTCCCGGCTATTTGTCCATGCTGCGCAACTTGCCGCATAAAGATTTACTTGAGCAGTATAACATCATGACTCTGCAACAAACTTGTATGTCTTCGGAGGCGCCCCTACGGCTGGAGTTTGAGCTAAACAAGACTAATAAGTTGAATAAGAGGCTCGAGAGGAGGGATAAGAGGATTGAGGCTCTGAAGGGGAAGGTTCAGGAGTTGGAGACTGAAGCTGCGGAGGCATGGGGTCTCCGCGAGCGTGTTGGGTTGCTTGAGTCCGAATCGGAGGAAGTTAAGAGGTTGCGCGAGCGTGTGGCGCAGTTGGAGGGCATGATTGCGCCCAAAGATGAACAATTAGCCAACTTAACTGTTGAAAATGCGGAGTTAAAGGGTAAAGTTGCAGGGTTGACTGCTGTTTGTGATGAGTTGAAGACACAGGTTAAGGATGCAGGTTTGCTGTAGGAGAAGTTGAAAGAGTGTGAAGAGAAAGTCCGCAGTGAATATGATGGTCAACTTGCTCAGTTAGATCAGAGGTTGGTGGAGTTGAACCGCGAGTTTGATGAGGAGTTATTCCCTAGCACTCTTCTTGCCATTGAAGGTAAGTGGTGGGTAATTGGGCACGGCTTTCGCAGGGCATGGATGGCATTCAAGCAGTCTGATGAGTTGCAGACGCGATTGGGGGATTGTATAAGTAAGGCCATTGCTGAAGGGCTAAGGCAGGGTCTAGAGGCGGGGATTGTGCATGGGGCTAAGGGTTTGAAGTTGGAACAGATTAAGGCTTACAATCCGCGGGCGAAAGAGGTTTACCGCGAGGCTATTGTTCGCCTTAGCGATGTTCCTTTCCCCCTTTTATACTCCTTGGAGGCGTGCAAGGATTCTTCTCTAGAGTTCCTTATGTCTCAGCTGGTGTTGCAGGAGGAGCGACCCAGCGGCTCGGGGGACTTTGTGTTTAACGACCCGACGGCGGAGGAAGTTGCGCTTCCCAGTTCTTTATTACAAACCATTACCAGGCGTCCGCGTGCTATTGCAGCGTATAAAGAGAGGAAAAATCAGATCTACGGTAAGAAGTTTGATTTTTGGAAACCTGAGCTGATTGTCTCCGAGGTTGTGCACCAGGTTACTTCCACCGGGGAGCCTTCCATGGTTATAGTTCCCTCTGGTCGGACTCCTTATGCTGGTCACTGGTCCTACCGAGGAGGATGAGAAAGAGGAGGAGGAAAATTCTACCCATGATGACATGTTCGATACGAGCATACTTGATCGTGCCGGGGATGTTTGAGGTATCTTTCCACGGGCGGAATTTAGACTATGCCGCCTCTCCAGTTTATGTGAAGCTTAGTAACTTTACCTGTTTGGTTAGGGCCGTGGTTGCCGCGGTGCCTTTATTTTGTAATCCGGGGGTGTGCCCCTGTGTACTTGTAAAAAAGCCTTTGTGGACTTAATGGAAATACTTTTGGCTCTATTACGTACATGCTTTTTCTGTTTGCCGGAGTTAGTTGTTCCGGGCTTTGGTTTGTACCCGTTGCCATACTTTAGCAGTCCGGGGGTAACATGGGATGGTCAATGGGTTTGCAATACCACTTATATGCCTGAGTCAATTTGAGGTTGCTCGTCCTTTATGTGCGACCTTGTTTGTCGCAGATGTGAAGGATATGAGAGATATGCGAAAATAAAAGATGTAAACAAATCTTTGTTTTTGGAAAACTTGTAGAGCGGGCCAGGCTTCTACATATCATTAATAACTAGGAAATATTACAATAAAACGAAAGGGATGAGAATTTTAAAGCGGTTCCCCCTGTTGTCCGGATCTGACCCGTGATCAACTTACAAGAGGTGGGAGAAAACCTACCTATACTTACACATAACATTTTTTCAAATTGCGAATGTTCCATGTCCTTGGGAGTAGCTCCCCATCCGTGCCTCTGAGCCTATATGCTCCGCTTCCTAGTGCTTCCACAACTTCGTACGGTCCTTCCCATTTTGGACCAAGCTTTCCTGTGTCCTCTGCTCGACTGGCTTCATTACTGTGGTAGAGGAATTCTCCAGGCCTGAACGCCGTGCTTCGTACCTTGGCGTTGTAGTACTTTTCCATCCTCGCCTTGCTGCGCGCTTCCTCAATGGCAGCGGCTTCCCTTCTTTCTTCCAGGATGTCTAAGTTTAGGCAGAGGTTCTGGTCATTGGAGACTTGGTTTACGGCCGTGCATCGGAGACTTGGCATTCCGATCTCAACTGGGATAACTGCTTCAGTGTCGTACGTAAGGGAAAATGGGGTTTCCCCGTTGCTTGTTTTAATCATGGTTCTGTGCGCCCAGAGCACATGCGACACTTCTTCTACCCAGTCTTTGCTTCCCTTCTCCAACCGTGCTTTAATGCCTTCTCCCAAACTCTTGTTCGCACTTTCTACCAACCCCGTTTGCCTGCGGATGCTTGACTGAGGCGAATCTTTGCTTTATGTTGAGCTTCTCGCACCAGTCTTTAAATGGGTTGTCGCGGAACTGTTTTCCATTATCTGACACTATTTCTCCTGGTAAGCCGAATCTACAGACTATGTTGTCTTAGATGAACTTTTTCACTTGTCTTCCAGTGATGGAGGCTAGGGGTTTGGCTTCAATCCACTTAGTGAAATAGTCTATTGCCACAATCATGAATTTTACTTTGCCCGGTCCTTCTAGAAAAGGTCCACAAATGTCCAGACCCCACTTGTAGAAGGGCCAGGGAGAAGTAATCGGGGCCAGGTTATGCTGCGGGTTTTTTGGTACCGGACGGTGGACTTGGCAATCTTCACACTTCTGTATTAGCTCCCGGGCGTCCTTGTGCATTGTTGGCCAATAGTATCCGGATCGGATTGCCTTGGCTACTACCGCCCTTGGCCTGAGTGCATGCTGCATGATCCTTCGTGAATCTCCCGCAGCACGTAGTTTGCCTGGATGGGACCCACGCACCGGAGCCATGCTTATAGGAAGGACTTGCGGCATAAAACTCCGTCTCTCAATGTGTATTGCCGTGCTTTGATCCGCAGCTTTCGAGCTTTGTGGTCATCTGCCGGTAGTGTTTCATCCCTTAAGTAGTCAACCATGGGTGTCATCCATGTGTCTCCATGTTAGGAATTAGAAATTCCAGGTATTAAAGAGTCGGTCACCTCAAGTATATGTAATCGTTAGAAAGCTCGTAGTCGTAGTTATTTTAAGTTAAGTAGTATTTAGTTAAGTAACACCGTGGAGGACGGACGGGTCTTTACCCACTGTATGCCTGATCCACAGCCCGATGTGTGGCGTTTTATGTAAGACTATAAATACTCTCTACCTCCCAAGGTAGAGAGTTGGAGCTCATAATAAGAATTTTCTTTCTCTCACTAAAGTTCCCTAAACCTCTAACTTTCTCTCTCTAGAATTCCACTTATTCGCCACCTTGTTGTTATGGTTTGATGTGTATGTGAAAACTAATATCTTACAATTGGTATCAAGAGCCATGGTTAGATCATATCTTGCACATCTTTGGATTTCTAGTGGTTTTTAGGTGGTTTTTTAGTTCGAAAAAGTTTAGTGGTTTGTGCATCATTTGGTTGATTTCTTGTGTTAAAGTTTGGATTTTGTTAGTACTTTTATGTTTAGAATCATCACAAGTGTTTAGGTTTTCATTTGGTAAGCTTGAATCATCTTGGTAGGGTTGTTTTTGGATTGAAAAGTGATGTTTATGTGGTTTTTCTTGCTAGCGACTTGACATTCGGACTTCTTTCTTCGTAGCGACTTGCTTCACAATTTTGTAGCGAGTTACAGTTTTGGAGCTAGCGACTTAGAACTAGCGATTAACAGTACAAGTAGTGGACTCTCCACTACGGGTAGCGACTTGGTGGTAGCGACTTGGTCTGTAGCGAGTTGCTCTTTAGCGACTTGAATCTTTAGCGACTTGAGTAGCGAATTGCTGCCAAAATTTTGCTAGCGACTTGAGGCTTAGCGAGTTACTACTTAGCGACTTGCATTTTTTTAGCGACTTGGGGGTGTAGCGAATTAGGTGTTAGCGACTTGGTGCATTATCTTCTAGCGACTTGGGTGATTGTTTACGGTTTTCTCTTGATTTAGTAAAATCCCGTGAAAGAATCTATTTCTCGGTTTAATCATAGAGTTATAAAATCCCGTATTATCTGTTAACATGTCTACCAACGTTCCTACTATCATCTCCACTGTTGCCGAGGATGTTCAAGCAGCTGGGTCAGATACTCGTCCACCCATGCTTGACAGAACTGACTACGATTCTTGGGCTCAACGAATCAGATTGTACTGCCTTGGAAAGGAAAATGGTGTCAACATTCTCAAATCCATTGATGAAGGACCGTATCGAGTTGAGACGACTAGAGATGTACTTGATACTGCTGAAGATGGAACTCTGATTTACGGAATGGACAGACCAAAGATGTATGATGAGCTTGATGATAAGGAGAAAAAGATATTCGATGCTGATATCAGGGCTTCTAACATTGTTCTTCAAGGTCTTCCTAAAGACATCTACAAGCTGATCAATCACAACACCGAAGCAAAGGCAGTATGGGATAATGTCAAGATGCTTCTCTCAGGTTCAGAATTAACTATGGAAGATAGAGAATCACAACTCTATGACGAATTCGAACACTTCAAGATGAAACCAGATGAGAGTGTGTATGAGTACTATGTGAGATTTCATAAGTTGGTGAATGACATGAGGAACATCAGAATGACTATGCCTAACATTCAGCTGAACTCAAAATTTGTGAACAACATGAATCCCGAATGGCACAAGTTTGTCACCTCTGTGAAGCTCACTAAAGGATTGAAGAATACAAACTATGAGCAACTCTATACCTTCCTCCTTCAGAATGAGAGACATGCCATGTTTGAAAAATTGGTTCTTAATCAGTTCAAAACCAACCAGGGAGAGACAAGCTCGTCTAATGACTCAACTTCCTTCTACTCAAACATCGGAATCACTACCAAAGCCTCACAAGTCATACCCATGGGAAATGGTAATCACAAACTAATTCCTGATCCTATGTTCAAACAA
Source organism: Chrysanthemum seticuspe (assembly GCA_019973895.1). Taxonomy (NCBI): domain Eukaryota; kingdom Viridiplantae; phylum Streptophyta; class Magnoliopsida; order Asterales; family Asteraceae; genus Chrysanthemum; species Chrysanthemum seticuspe. The sequence goes on along the minus strand of BPTQ01000004.1, from coordinate 198,375,044 downwards.
GCTGATGCTGATGCACACGTGGGTAGCTTCATTAATCAACTAGCTCTTCTGATTAGTCAAAACATGAATTCTCTCCCACAAACCAATAACAACCTCAGAACAGCATCTAACCCACACCTCAAGCTACTATTAAAGATGGGAGGATCATGGTGCAACCAGTTCAGGAAAGACAGTATGATCAGGGAAGAGGAGGAGCTGGTAGAGGTTATGTTGGTAATCAGAATCGAGGAAGGAATGGTAATCAAGGTCAAGCTAAGCCGATCAAATGTTATAACTGTGGTGGTGAGGGACACATTGCAAGGAACTGCACATCTCCAAAGCGTCCACAGAATGCTGATTACTTCAGAGATAAGATGCTGCTTGTACAAGCTCAGGATAATGGTGCTGCTTTGGATGAAGAGGAATTGTTGTTTCTAGCTGAGGGCAATGCCAAGACCTATGATGCAGATGTGGATGAGCTGCCTATTCAGGAGATAGGTCACAATCATCAGAATGCCTTTCAAGTCACTGATTGTGATGCATACGACTCTGATGTGGATGATGGACCTACTGCACACACAATCTTTATGGCTAGCATTTCTCCAATGGTTTCTCCCAAGGTCTCCTCCTCACCACAAGCTGGCCCATCCAAAGACAAACTCATCTCAGAGGTATTAAAACTATACGATGATGCTGATGTGCAAAAGATGCATGACAAAGTACTATCAACTGAAACTATTGAATCAAATATTGAAAATATGGGTAATATCAATGTTGTCCCATACGATCAATATGTGAAACAAAGTGAAAGTGAAGTTGTACCAAGTGATGCATCTCCTGCAGTCAACAATGACTATATTTTTTATGAATACACTGCTTGTGCCCCTGATGAGTCTGTAATTTTTGAACTAAATGCCTATAAAGAACGTGTTGCTATTTATGAACAATGTGCAAAATTTGAGTTGACCACTCGTGAGCAGGAAATGGATGACCAAGTGCGTACAATCATTAGAAAAAGTAATTTTAGAGAAGAAGTATTAAAACAAGAGTTAAATTCCTTGCAAGAAAAGCTTTCTAAAACTGCTAAGCAAAAACAAGAACTTCAAGAAAATGTGAAAATGCTTAAGCAAGAATTTAATGCAAAGGAATCAAAACTCTTGAAAGATTTTTCTAATCTGAAAACTTTGAAAAACAAACTTGAAAACAAGTTGTACATACAAGGGAACACCATTCAGACTGCTCACATGATCACTAAGCATAAGGTCTTAAGCGATAAGCATAGCATTCCCCTTGTTAAGGAACCAAATCCAGAGGTCATTAAAAGGGCTATAAATGCTCATAAGGTTCTGCATGATGGCAATGAAATCCTTAAACCTAGACAGAAACCTAGTTGCGTTGAGTGCACTGAGGAAGATAAGAAATTAGATGAAGTCACTAGGGAAAAGATGAACAAGAAATTACATGATCCTAAATGTAGAGAGAAGAAAATAAAGATCACACCCCATGATTACAAGAAGGAAAACTGGATTTCCTTGAACATGTTTAAGCCTCAGACATTGCTGACTCCCGAACAAGTTTTTTGGAAACTGGATTTAGATAAGCAGAAAGCTGAAAGTATTGTTGAAACAAACCCTCCCCTTTGGAAAATGCCTAGAGCGACTGTGTATCCTCCTAATACACCAATGCATCTTGTTCCTAGAACAATTGCCACTAAAAGCAAGACCTTAATTAGCCAATATGTTATATTTCAACTATTTGTTGATTTTGAGAAAACTTGCAAGAAAAGGATCACACCCACTGGTATAATGGAAGGAGAAAGGGGTTTTGAGCAAATGAAAGAATGTTATTTAACTGAGGTCATGCCTTTCTTTAAACTTCTAAAAGATCACTTTGAAAGTCTTAAAAAGGGGATAGAAACCGATATTAAGGGAATGGAAAAGGAATTTGATGCAATGATAGTTGAAGTTAGTGACTATGAGCGAGCACTAAAATATAATGAGATTGAGAGGAAGAACTTGCATACACTAAATGAGAACCTGATTTCTGAATGTATTGCTCAAGATGTTTTCACTGCTACAAACTGTTCCATTAATGCTTCCAAATTTCATGAATTATCGGTTGCCCTGAAAATCTCCCATGATCGTGTCATTGAGCTTGAAAAAACTAATTCTGAACTAAACGAGAAAATTGAATTGGATGATCACGACAATTTGGTTAAACATTTTTCTAAACTAGAAGTTGAGCATTTTAATTTACAACTAAAATATCAACATCTTAAAGAAAATGTCAAAACTTCAAATATCAAGACATCCTCAGATGCTCCAGAATTTATGTAGTTTTTCAAATTAACAAACGTGATGAACAGATTCAAGCTCAGTGCAACACGATCAGAAAGTTGAAAGCCCAAATCTCTCAATTAAAGGGTCAAACAAACAATATGACAGGCTCCCAAATGCCTCCTCCTTTAGATTCTCAGAATTCTCAAACGTTTCATCTTCAAAACCTAGTAAATGCATTACAAAAGGAAAACGAAAGTTTTCTAGAAGAAAATGAAAAGGTTAAACGTCATTTCAATGTGTTATTTGAATCAATAAAGATCACTCATAACAAAAATAACGAACAAATAGCTTCATTGCAAAAGGAAATTGAGAATCTAAAGAGTCAGGTAAAAGGGAAAATGCCAATGACCAATGGGGAGAATGACGTATCAAAGGTTCACTCTTGTGATAAATATGCTTTGTCTGTGAAATATGTCCCTCCTCATCTCAGGAACAACAAACTTGCTGTTCAAACATACTTCTCATCCATTAAGGATTGCCTAGAATGTCTGCGTGAGATTGTTGAAGAGGATAAGTTAGAGAAACCTCATGATAATGCAATTGGACATGCATGCCTATATGCCAAACGATCTCAAGAAATCCTAGAATGCTTGATCACAATATGCCCAAAGTCCTTAGGTGAGAGAGTTAATCCTTTTATTCCATGTTCGATGCCTATTGCCAAGTATGATATTCATTCGATGCCCAATGTCTTGAATGTGAACCTTAGTGTGCCTTTAAGTAGTTCAGATTTCAGATCTGTCAATGCTATGAAAGAGAACTCAACTGTGCCTTCTAGGAGTACAAATCCAAGCACTTCTAGTTTTAAGAAAGTGAACCTTAGTGTGCCTGCATGTAGTTCAGATCCCAGCATATCTAAACAGGTGATGCAAAGAGTTGTAAAACCCACTAATGTTCCCATTCCCTCTACAGGAGTAATCAGTGACATTAAAGGGAGCAGGTCAAAGTCTCAAGACAATACAAGGAATGATAGGACCTCGCAAGCTAAGAATGTGCACTGGAAAAGAGTAGAAGAACAATCTAGGAACTTTAAGCTTGAATCGAATAAAACGAATCATGTTGATTCTAGTATTAGCCATAGGCGTACTGTAATTAATTCGAATTCTGATACTATTTGCAAATCTTGTACTGATGTCTGCTTGAATTCTGTTTCTAATCATGAATGTGGTGTTAATGTTTTGCCTAATGATGATAATTATCCAGTTAATGTTGCTAATATTCATGCTAAAAAGGCAAAAAGGCAAAAACGAATGAAAGTTAGAAAACAGTGGAAACCCACAGGAAGAACATTTAGTAAGATAGGCTATTATTGGATACCTGTTGGTCATAAGAATAATCAAACAATGCCCACTAGAAAATGGAAGCCTACTGGTAGAACTATTCCCCTAAGAAGTGAGCACACTGTAAACATGGCTAATACAGACACTAGTACTGCATCTATTCACAATGATTCCATTGCCTCATTTTCTGATATAAATGCTTCTATTTCTGATGTGGGTGTTCCAACCATTGTTACTAACCAAATGGAACCCATTCTTGCATGGGGATCCCAATTATCCAGTTATCCATTCTTGTCTGTGTTCAACTGCAGATCGTTCAAATCGTTCTGTGGTACCTGGACTCAGGCTGTTCCAAGCATATGACTGGCGACCGGTCACGGCTCATGAACTTCGTGAGCAAATTCATCGGGACTGTTAGATTCGGGAATGATCATTTTGGTGCTATTATGGGTTATGGAGACTATGTTGTTGGCAAAAGTGTGATCTCCAGAGTTTACTATGTAGAAGGTCTTGGTCACAACCTGTTTTCTGTTGGTCAATTCTGCGATTCTGATCTAGAAGTAGCCTTCAGAAAACATACCTGCTTCGTTAGAGAACTTGATGGTAAGGAACTTTTAAGAGGTTCACGGGGTTCAAATCTATACACCATATCTATCGAAGATATGATGAAGTCTTCTCCAATTTGCTTACTGTCAAAGGCCTCTAAAACAAAGTCATGGTTATGGCATCGTCGTCTCAATCACTTGAACTTCGGTACCATTAATGATCTCTCCAGAAAGGACTTAGTTGTAGGTTTACCTAGACTCAAGTATGAAGGATCATCTTTGTTCAGCATGTCAATTGGGAAAAAGCAAGAAGTATGCCCATAAACCCAAACCTACTAACTCTGTCACAGAAGTTCTTCATATGATTCATATGGATTTATGTGGACCAATGAGGGTGCAGAATATATTTGGGAAGAAATATGTGTTAGTTGTGGTTGATGATTACTCTAGATTCACCTGGGTCAAGTTCTTAAGGACAAAGGATGAAACTCCTGATATCATCATCAAACTCATCAAACAGCTGCAGGTTCGACTTAACAAAACCGTCAGAATTATCATAACAGACAATGGAACTGAGTTTGTCAACAAACAACTTAGTGAATTCTATGAAAGCGTTGGAATCAGCCATCAAAGAAGTGTTCCACGAACTCCTCAACAGAACGGTGTAGTTGAAAGACGAAATCGAACTCTTGTTGAAGCCGCTAGAACAATGCTGATTTACTCAAAGGTTCCAATGTTTCTCTGGGCTGAAGCAATTGCCACTGCATGCTACACACAAAATCGTTCCCTGATTCACACTGTTCATGGAAAAACTCCATATGAACTTGTCCACAACAGAAAACCTAATCTCTCTTTCCTTCGTGTGTTTGGTGCATTGTGTTATCCAACTAATGAGGGTCAAGACTTAGGCAAACTTAGGGCTAAAGCTGACATTGGAGTATTTGTAGGATATGCACCAAACAAAAAGGGATACCGAATCTACAACAAAAGAACCTGAAATATCATGGAAACAATTCACGTTACGTTTGATGAGCTGACCGGTCAAATGGCTCCTGGACACTCCAGTTCAGGACCCGAGCTTCAAAACAGTCCCATTGGTTCATCCCTTGTTCCAAACTCCTCTCAAGAAACTCCATATGTACCTCCATCTGAAGATGATTTAAAGAAATTGTTTGATCCTATGTTTGATGAACTTTATGATCCAAGTACTAATGAGGTGTTGATCCCTACAACAGAGGCTACTCATATTCCTATGAATGAAATCAATCCCTCAGTCTCAATATCTTTAAGTCAAGAAGCACCTACTGCTGATCCTTCCGTCTCATCAACAAATCATCATTCTTCAAATGTACATCATGGAACTGTTTCTGGCATCAATGATGAAGTTAATCCCTTTGCTACTCCTGAAGATGCTCCATTTGAAAACATATTTGCTCCTGAATCATCTTCAGAACCATCTTCTTCAGGAGACATCGACTCTGCTACTTCAGTCCCTCAACAACTACCACATGAACACCTCAGAAAATTGACTCACGATCATCCATTAGACAACATCATTGGAAATCCCTCTCGTCCTGTATCAACACGGAAACAACTTGCAATTGATGCCCTATGGTGTTTCTTCAACTCCGTACTATCAAAGATCGAACCAAAAGATGTTAGAACTGCCATGAACGAAGACAGCTGGTTCAATGCTATGCAAGATGAAATTCATGAGTTTGATCGACTTGATGTATGGGAGTTAGTACCTGCTCCAGAATGTGCCATGATTATTGCTCTAAAGTGGATCTTCAAAGTGAAACTAGATGAGCATGGTGATGTATTGAAGAACAAGGCTCGATTAGTTGCTAAAGGATACCGTCAAGAGGAGGGTATTGACTTTGAAGAATCTTTTGCTCCAGTTGCTCGAATCGAGGCAATCAGAATCTTTCTGGCTAATGCTGCTAGTAAGAACATGGTGGTCTATCAGATGGATGTGAAGACGGCATTTCTGAACGGAGACCTTAAAGAAGTCGTCTACGTCAGCCAACCTGAAGGATTTGTATATCAAGAGCATCCTACTCACGTTTATCGTTTGAAGAAGGCCCTTTACGGTTTAAAGCAAGCTACAAGGGCTTGGTATGATACACTGTCAAAGTTTCTTCTATCTACCGGATTTAGCAAAGGAGCAGTTGATCCTACATTGTTCACCAGGAAGTCAGGCAAACATTTAATTCATGTTCAAATTTATGTTGATGATATTATTTTCGCCTCGACTGACCCAATGGAATGTGATCGTTTTTCTAATGAAATGAGTTCAAAATTTCAAATGTCAATGATGGGACAAATTTCATTTTTCTTGGGATTACAAATTTCACAAAGTCCCGGAGGCATTTTCATAAATCAATCTAAATATGCAATAGAAATCTTAAAGAAATTTGGATTTGATTCAAGTGACCCTGTTGACACCCCCATGATTGATCGAACCAAACTAGATGAGGACCACTCAGGGATCATGATTGACCAAACGAAATATGGTAGTATGATTGGATCCCTGATGGACCTCACTGCTAGTAGACCAGACATCTTGTTCGCTGTTTGCATGTGTGCTAGATACCAGGCTAAGCCTACTAAAAAGCACCTTGAAGCGGTTAAAAGGGTCTTTCGGTATCTCCAAGGAACCATCAATATGGGTCTTTGGTACCCGAAGGACACCGGTATGTCACTAATAGCCTATGCAGATGCTGATCATGCAGGGTGTCAAGATACTCGTCGAAGTACATCTGGAGGTGCTCAGTTTCTGGGTGATAAGCTTGTGAGCTGGTCTTCTAAGAAGCAAATGAGTACTTCTATTTCCTCTACAGAGGCTGAATACATAGCCATGTCATCCTGTTGTGCTCAAATCTTATGGATGAGATCTCAATTATCTGACTATGGCTTTGAATTCAACAAAATCCCTTTGTACTGTGATAATAAAAGTGCTATTGCTCTCTCATGCAACAATGTTCAACACTCAAGAGCAAAGCATATCGACATTCGACATCATTTCATCAGGGAACAAGTGGAAAAAGGTGTGGTGGAACTCTATTTTGTGAGGTTTGAATTTCAGTTAGCAGACATCTTCACCAAAGCTCTTCCAAGAGAATGTTTCGAGTTTATTCTTCCACGTCTTGGCTTGAAAAGCCTTCAACAGAAACTCTCAAACGTCTTCAGGAGGAAGACGAGGAGTAAAGGTCTATCTTCATCTATCTCTTGTATATATCTATCCTAAAAACAAAATACAAAATTATAAAACCTTCAAAATCCATAAAAATCTGAAAAATTCGAAAAATCTTCAAAAAATATTGTCAATTTGTTATGCCTTTTCTCAGTTCGACAATATCTACGGTCTTTGAGATGTCATTCAAAGAATGACACGGGTCTTTAGATGTTATTCGAATGTTTAAAAGAAAAAAAAAAAAACTGCTTTGAAAAATGGTTTACCATATTTTCAAATTCCATGCTCTGATTCTATAAACATTTATCTGCTGAAAACTAACTGCTTTGAAAAATAACTCGGTCTCTATTTTTGATAATCATCAGGACTTATTTGTCAAAATCTCTATCTCTCAATCAACAACCTATGTCATTGATTGAGGGGGAGAATGATTTCAATTAAATATAGAAGTTATTTGGCATTAAATTGTTTTCAAAAAATATTCATGCATGTTTTTTCAATGGAGTTTTTAAGTCTTAAAATCCGATCCTTATCAGTTAAAACGCTTTCATAATCAAGTCACAATTCTCCTTAAAAGCTTTCAAAATCAATTTAAATCTATAAGAGATCACAAATCTCAAATGATTTGATAATTGTGATCGGGGGACAATGTGTGATTTAAATTGGATTTAAACTGATAATTCGGTAAATGGTTTTATAAGGATGTACATGCTATCCTTCCCACATGTGACAAACGATTTCAAATTTTCCATGCACATGTTGAGGGGGAGAATCTATCTTAAACCAATGATTTGAAATGTGATCAACTTATCTCAATGTGCAGGTTCCCTCTAGTATGTGCAAAACTCTTTTCAAACCTCGAGGCACATATTGAGGGGGAGCAAATTTATGGAAACCTCATCCTTCCCGGAAATGCTCTATCTACTTGATTTGATGTGGGAAGTGATGTTGATATCTTTTAGAAAATGGTAATCAAAGAAGTTAATTCTTTCTCTTGCCTCTGTGTGCAAAACATTTTCAAATACTTGATGCACATGTTGAGGGGGAGTTCTCGTTCTAAAAATATCAAAAACAATTCAGGTACAAAATGCTTTGATAATATATCACAAGTATCTGAATTGATTTTCAAATGGTTTTCAATTGGTTCCAATGGCAGATGAACAATACCAAATAGACCGACCAACTTTAATTTATGTACGGTGATATAAGGATGATAAGGTTAGGTTTTTGTTCTCATGATCCGCCAGAACCGGAGGGATCTACCCAGGGACTATCCACTAGTTAGTGTAGAGTTCTTAGGTATGATGATAAAAGGAGAAAAATGAGATATGGGAAGAGTGCGGACTCAGACTGAGCTAGTACTGGAATAAACCCAACAAGGTTCTTGCTATGAAGTCTCGGTAAGCACTGAAGGGGTTGAAGAATTAAAAAGAATTGAATGAGAAAAGGGTGAAAACAAATAGCCCTCCATTTATTCAACCTTAGGGCAGAAAACCGGGTTCAATTCATATGCTACTAATGGTAACATCGGTATTGAAGACAAGACGTCATGGACCCAGTGACGCACTGCACTTCAACTTTCCAAACCACTCAAGTTCCTCTTAAAAGGACTTGTTTCATTCTCACGGGGAACCGACATATCTATTGACTTTCTCTTAGAGATTGTTGATATTGAAGAAGGAGACCCTCTCCCTAGTCTCCGGCACAGGATCCAAATATGCACAAATTGAGTCTAGAGCCACGAGATCATCAATAAATCTCATTAGGACACATTCAACGAAGACTCTCTGTTTCACACAATGTGGAAAGAGAGACTATATTTTGAGTCCTACGCATTATCCTTGTGGTATTGCCAGAACATCTGAGTGATGTGTTTACATATTCACAATGAAGATGGAAAGCCTTCTGGAGCCAACATCAAACAAGCTCCTGGTAGGTGGCATGTGAGATCTATTATATAGATCAACCATGTGACAACCGAACAGAAAAAATGGGGCGATTCAATCTCTTGAATCAATCCTGGTTCAGGTTATGGATTGACGGATACCTTTGAAAAACCGGTCTTTGTGCTTAACAACTCTTTTCTTTAGCACATCGACCGTGTACTCATTTTTCAAACCAAAAGGTGTTTTTATGATTGATAATTGATTTTCAATAAAACCTTCGTTGTATTGCAAAAACAATTTCTATTGAGCAATACACGATTGTTTTTCAAATCTCTTTTCATCAATCAGTGGACTTAAAATTCACTGGTTCACTCACTCCGTGTTGTCTTCTTTGAGATGTTCCGGTTTGAGAACAGCTAGAGCAGCTGCGAAACCCTGTCAAGGAAATTCTTCGGAATTATACCTGATCACAGGCAGTACATGTACTGATCAACGGGGAACCGTGGGCCGTGTACCTCAATTCAACAAAAGTGATCAAAGACACTTTCATGCGATTTATTGCTAACTGTTGTATGCAGGTACACCCAACGTTTGCAGCTGTTCAGAATGAAGCGGTCAATCCATAGCCGCATGCTCACTTAACACATTCATCTCAAAAGAAATCATGATTAGTGCATCAATGACTCTGATATTTTCACTCCATGCTTCTGCTACGCTGCTGCCAATATCATGAATCAACTAAAGCTTCTGCAACTCTGATGAGAAGATATCATGATCCAGAATGTGAGCATGTCGGTCCTAAAGTCACAAACATCACATGATACCCACACCACAAAGGATGTCTCAGAGATTTTTGACAGCTGATGATCTCAAAAGCTGGCTCAAAATTATCATCACGTGGATCAGTAAAAGACCTCCACTTGGATTATCCAAACATGCAATAAGAAGAATCTATGACTACGAGCTTAGGAGCAAAGTACTACATCAAGAATGCAAGAACAATTGTTAATGTAATATCTATTTGTATTCTATGTAATTTTAGTACATGATTGAGGTGACCTCCCTTAGGGGGAGATTGTTAGGAATTAGAAATTCCAGGTATTAAAGAGTCGGTCACCTCAAGTATATGTAATCGTTAGAAAGCTCGTAGTCGTAGTTATTTTAAGTTAAGTAGTATTTAGTTAAGTAACACCGTGGAGGACGGACGGGTCTTTACCCACTGTATGCCTGATCCACAGCCCGATGTGTGGCGTTTTATGTAAGACTATAAATACTCTCTACCTCCCAAGGTAGAGAGTTGGAGCTCATAATAAGAATTTTCTTTCTCTCACTAAAGTTCCCTAAACCTCTAACTTTCTCTCTCTAGAATTCCACTTATTCGCCACCTTGTTGTTATGGTTTGATGTGTATGTGAAAACTAATATCTTACACTCCATCTTCTTCCACGACTGCCAACACCTCCTTCTCTTCAGTGGATTTTTTCTTCAACACTTCCACAAGAACTTGTTTAGTTAAGTGGGCAAAGCTGGTAGAGGCTATCTTGCTCAGCGCATATGCTTGCTTGTTCTGGCTTCGTGGAATCTGCTTGATGGAGAACATCCGGAATCCTTCAATGAGAGCTTTAGCCTTTGCCAAGTAACACGCCATGCTTGCTTCCTTCGCCTCATATGATCCATTGATCTGGTTTGCTATGAGGCGGGAATCGACATTTGCTGACAGGTCCTTCACCTGCATTTGTTCTATGATCCCTAATCCTGCGATTAGAGCTTCGTACTCAGCCTCATTGTTGGATGCCTCAAATTCGAAACGTAAGGCATATGTGAACTCCTTCCCCTCTGGGCTTGTTAAGATCAATCCTGCCCCGGATCCTTCCTGAAACGCGGATCCGTCTGTGAATAGGTTCCATGGTTCGGAGTATGGTTGCTTGCCCGTTGCCTTGTCTGGGGTGCCCTCTTCTGGGATTTCGGCAATGAAATCCACTAGTACTTGCCCTTTAATGGCTGTCCGGGATCGGAAGCTGATGTCATGCTCGTCCAGTTCGATCGCCTATCCAACCATTCTCCCACTTTTCTCTGTTTTGGTTAAGACTTGCTTCAGTGGTTGGTCCGTGATGACCGCTACTGGATGTGCCTGGAAGTATCGCCGTAATCTGCGGGATGCATATACTAGCGCAAGGACAAGCTTCTCAATCGGGGTGTAATTCATCTCCGGGCCCTTTAGGGCGCGGCTGACGAAGTATACTGGCTGTTGTCGCGACTCCCTCTATGCTAACAAAACTACACTTACAGGTTCTTGGGACGCGACCAAGTACATAATTAACTCCTCCTTCGGTCATAGAGCGATGACCATTGGCAAGTTGGCAATGTGCTGCTTCATTTCCTTGAACGCTTGCTCTGCCTCAGCCGTCCAGTGAAAGTCGCTGTTTTTAATGCATTTCTTCAGTGTCTTGAAGAATGGGAAGGACCTTTTTGCTGACTTGGACATGAAGCGGCTGAGGCTGGCTAATTTCCCATTCAAAGACTGCACCTCCTTTTTAGTTGTTGGGGATTTGAGGGTAGTTACGGCCGCAGATTTGTCTGGGCAAGCTCTGATGCCCTCCTTGCTCACCACATGACCCAGAAACATGCCCTGCTCCGCCCCAAATGTGCATTTTTTAGGGTTAAGCTTCATGTTGATATTTCGTAGGGTCTTGAAAGTCTCCTCCATATCCCTAAGCACTTCTTCTTCTGAGTGGCTTTTGATGACTAGATCATCAATGTATACTTCCAAATTTCTTCCAATCTGCTTCTCAAAAGCTCTGTCCACGAGCCTCTGGTACGTGGCACCGGCATTCTTCAAACCAAAGGGCATTTTGGTATAGAAGAAGATGCCTTGGTTTGTGTGGAATGCGGTTTTCTCCTCATCCCCGGCTGCCATTTGTATCTGGTGATACCCTTTATACGCGTCGAGGAAGCATTTAAATGGGTATCCGCAGAGGGACTCGACTTTCCAGTCAATCTCCGGCAGGGGATAGCAATCCTTCGGACAGGCTTTGTTCAAATCTTTGAAATCCACACACATTCTCCAGCTTCCGTCGCTCTTTTTGACGAGAACGGGATTGGACAACCAGTCGTGGTAGTGCACCTCCTTCATAATTCCTGCTGCAACCAGCTTGGTGACATCTTCGTTGATGGCTTTGTTTCTTTCTGGGGCTTGTCCTCTCTTCTTTTGCCGCACGGGGTTGTAGCCTTCTCTAACGTTCAGCTTATGTTCCGCGATTGTCCACGGTACTCCGGTCATATCAGAGGGTTCCCAAGCAAAGATGGCCAAGTTATTTTTGAGCAAGTCGCAGAGGTTCTGTTTTCCTTTTTCACTTAACCCCCCCCCCCCAATGTTGATCGTTTGGTCGGGGAATCAAGGGTTGATCGCGACTGCGATTCCTTCCTTCACCTCTGCCTCCCTAGTGGTGTGATAGGGTTCTGGTTCTGCGACCATTCTGCACTCCACTGGGACTACCTTGTCACTGTGCAAAGTCACGACTCCGTCACAGGTAGGAAACTTCAACATCCCGTGTGTTGTAGATGGCACTATTCTCAACAGCCTAATCCCTGGCCGTCCGATTATCCCGTTGTAAGGAGAAGGGGATCGTACCACCATGAAGTTCATCCAGGCACTGGCTGACTTCTTTCCATCTCCCAATGTCAGCTCCAGGAGGATCTGTCCTAATGGCCATGAAAGTTCTCCGCTGAAGCCTAGTAATGGTGATGAGGCGGGGATTAGTCTCTTGTGAACCTATCCCATCTCTTTCTTTCTGGCCTGGAGCGGCTCTTGAATTCCCGTTTTCTTTCGAAAATCTGGATGTTCTTCTGCCCACAGTCATGGTTCTTCCACTGGGAGTGTTTCTTTTTTGTCTGGTTGGTCGCAGCCAACTCTCCTAAGAGGAATGCTTTTACTACCTTCCACATCTCATCCTGTGTCTGGGGAATGTTGTCGTTGAGCCTCCTGATCAGCTCTGGGTTAGTTATCCCGTGCATGAAGCCTGATACTCTCATACGCTCCGGGCTCCTTTCACATGCATGCTTTCCATCTTGAAGCGTTCTACAAACGCTTCTGTGGATTCCCCTTCTCGTTGCTTTATGTGGTGCAACTCAACATGATCCTTTGTATACTTCTTTTGCTGAAGGAAGTATGAAAGGAAGCTTGACCTCAATTCTTCAAAGTTAACAATGCTTTCTGGCCGCAGCTCATCAAACCAGACGCGAGCGTACCCAATTAGCGTGGAATTGAACATGTGGCACCATGTGGGCATGGCCCACCTTTCCACTTTAGCTGCGGTCTGGAAGATCTTCAAATGGTCTTCCGGGTCTCCGGTCCCGTCATACGTTCTGATTTGAGCCGGCATCGTTGTCCTCTTTGGGAATTCAAAATTCCGTATTCGGTGAGTGAAGGGATCCGCATCGGCTATGTCATACGGGGAGTAGAGTTCGTCGGATTCCTTTCTGCCTTTGCTCTTTGGGGTGGATTTCCAATGCCCTCCCGTGCTTTCTTCGCTTTCTGGAGGAGACACCTCTCTGGTCCTGCTGCGGCACGAGTGGTATGTTTCCCCTCTTCCAGACTTTTAGTGAGAAGCACTGTTGCGAGTTAAACTCCGGCTTCTTTGGTGTCTATCGACCGAATCCCGTTCAGCCGCTTTCCATTTTCTCTGCTTTTCGGCTTCTCTCCTTCGTTGCCTGCGGGAGGACACCTTTGACTGAAGTATGGAGAACACAGTTGGCTTTTGGTCACCAATTCTCGTGGTCACGTGCGGACGTTCCTTTTCCAGCCTTGAGAATACGTCCGGTCGCGGCCTCTTAGCTTCCAGCTGGCTCCTTTCTCTAGAACACCCATCGTCTCGACTACTGAGCCTCGAGAAGACACTCCGTGACTTGGAATACTCCGAAGGGTCTGACCTGGCACTAGGACTAGCCCCGTACCTCCTTTTAGATGCCCGTTTTCTTTCAGACTCCGGGCGAGTATTTCGGGCGTGTTCTCGAGATATCTCATTCCCGGCCTCATTATCAAAATCTAGACTGGTCTTAACCCGGTCTAATTTTTCTTGATGGACCTTTTTCGCCATTAAGGGCAAGATCTGATTGTAGTGCCTTTCACAGAACTCCCTTATCGCTGCGTCAGTTACAGCATTATGGGGGTGTTGTTCCGTGCCTTGCACCTTTTCCTTCCCGCTCGTGTTTCTGACCGTGGAAGGCTCAGGAGACTGGGAAGGGTTGTTCGCTAGATTACTCATGGGAGTTTTTTTTTTTTTTTTTTTTTTTTTTTTTGGAAACGCAGTTATGTCACTAGTCCTACGGATGGCGCCAACTTGTTAATACAATTCTGGGCGCTCCCCCGATGAAGATTAGTGTATGCTAACTTCCCGGGAAATAGGTCTTGTATTAAGTGTGATTCTTGGTTTAAAGCTGCTAAGAAAGTAAACACCGTTAGTCTCACCGCGGAACGGGGTTCCGCGGTCAACCTCCGGCATGAGAGTAAGTAATGGTTTTTAGATAGATAAGGTTAGTTCTAGAGAGAGAGAGTGAATATGTGTTACCGTTTGAATAGTGGCAAGGTCTCTATTTATATGGTTGACCCTTCTGTCGTGTTCTCAAGGTCACGGGTCATGAGAGCGACAGTTTGTAAGTGGGGAGTGACGTAGGTCAACTCCAAAGCTTGTCCCATTGTTGTGACAGTGATGCTTTTGGGCGGGAGTTGTCCCGCTTTCCCTTTTCGGGGACTGCAGGCTGTAGTACGCCAAGCCTGGGCGAGATTCCCTACCTTTTATGTTGGGCGCGGTTGTGTCCTCCTTCGGACGTATCTACTATCCGTGGAATGGCCTTTTCGTTGGTGTCCGTGCCGTGGGTGCCTGGACGATGGTTTGGTAACCATTGACGGGATATGTATCTAGTCCGCGCCTGACCCGTATGAGTGCCGGGGCATTATACACAATCACGTTTGGTCCGCGCCCGGACCGTATAAGTGCCGGGGGTCATACGTGATCACTAATACTTCTCTAGCATCCGGTTAGCTCTTTAGAAAATCATATTAGTTTTAAGTATAAGCCCAAAAGAAGCTAACAAAACAGCAAAAGGCTACTAAAGAAGGTGCCCAAACGCACTTAACAATCCAAAGTTAATTAAAATGGCTTAAAAAAGCATATGATAAACCAGACATTTATAATTTAAAATAATTTAATTACGTAAGTATAATTGATAAGCAAGTAGAAATGAAATTCCATTGAGTATTGCTCGTGATACCTTACCTTAAAAAGTATCTCGTTGTGCCATTTTGCGTCTAGTTTAATCTAGAAAATGACCTACAAATTAAATACCTTCAAATTTCAATTGCAATAATTATCCTTGCCTTTATATTTTATGGATTCGGAGTTGATATAATAAAAGTTTAAGTTTCTTGATCTTTCAAAAGTTCATTTTGTATATTTTGTAGCATGGTATCGTACGTGTTGCAATGTTCTCACATTGCTTTGGCTGCTGTTGTGTTAATGACATTTTTTTCATAACAATGGTTTTTGATATTATAGCCGACTAAATTACAATGTTTAAAATTCATCATCTCAAACCGGATAAAGCCTTTTTTTTCACTACAAGAAAAAGTGTCTTTAGTGACCAATTATTTTGTGACCACTCATGCTTTGGTCTCTATTATCATAGTTTAGTCACCAATATAACTGTCGTCACTGCATTTCGTCATTGCCACATAATTAGTGACCGTTACAAATTGTGGTCACTAATTTGTCACAATGACAAGTATTAGTGATGACAAATAATGGTCGCATAGTCCCTAAAACCGTAAATCTAACATTTTTCAGTGAAACAACAAGTTACCAAAAGTAGTGGTCACTGGGTTTCTAAGTTAGAGACCAATGTTGGTGGTCACTGATTTATAAAATATTGAGACAAAAATCAATGGTCACATAAACCCTAACCCCTAAACTTTAACCCTAACCCCTAAACTTTAACCCTAACCCCTAAATTTTAAAAACCAAATATCAGTGATCACTAGGTTTTTAAATTAGAGACTAAGGTTGGTGGTCACTGATTTATAAAATATTGAGACAAAAAACGGTGGTCACATAAACCCTAACCCCTAAATTTTAAAGACCAAATATTAGTGGTCACTAGGTTTTCAAATTAGAGACCAAAGTTGGTGGTCACTGATTTATAAAATATTGAGACGAAAAACAGTGGACCCTATCCCCTAAACTTTAACCCTAACCCCTAAATTTTAAAGACCAAATATTAGTGGTCACTAGGTTTTCAAATTAGAGACCAAGGTTGGTGGTCACTGATTTATAAAATATTGAGACGAAAGACGGTGGACCCTAACCCCTAAACTTTAACCCTAACCTCTAAATTTTTGAAGACCAAATATCAATGGTCACTAGGGTTTCAAATTAGAAACCAAGGTTGGTGGTCACCGATTTATAAAATATTGAGAAGAAAGACGGCGGACCCTAACCCCTAAACTTTAACCCTAACCCCTAAATTATAAAGACCAAATATTAGTGGTCACTAGGTTTTCAAATTAGAGACCAAGGTTGGTGGTCACTGATTTATAAAATATTGAGACGAAAAACAGCGGTCATGAATCTTTAAATATCTGCAAGATGAATAATTAAAATGAAATATTACCAAAATTTCAAATAAAAAAAGGTACATTTAAACTCGTTCAATTTAAAAGCCAACTGAAAAACGACAATGCATCAATGTTATATACTAAAGTTATATATCTTTTCTAATATGATATAAATACACTGACAATTTAAGACATACTAATTATTCGTAAAATTTTGTTATATTGTATACTTTTTTCTTTTATCTAAATAACTTTGATAAAATTAAAATTAAAATTAAGTTAATAAGTAAAAGTATTTACATTTAATTTAAATAAGTTAATAAGTAAAAATATTTTATAACTCTTACCTGTATTCCTGGACCATCACTTAAATAAAAAACCCATCACATTCAGTCATTCACCACCCATCTTCTCCCATCGTCTCCCACTACGCCCCCATCTCTCCCATCGTCTCTCACCACCACAACCGCGCTCACCACCACGCCCGCCGTCGCTCACCACCACAACCGCGCCACCGCCATCTTCTCATACCACCTCTCATGCCACCGCTATCGATTTGAGGTATTTATCATCTTCTCATACCGTTAACAATCAATCAGTTAGTTGTGTGTGCTGAATAACATCAGTTAGTTGTGTGTCGATTGGAAGTGTCGATCAAGTGTTTGATGAAATTCATATAAAACCTAAGCACATTTTTTAAACTTATTATTAGTTCAGTTAATCACATCAGTTAATCGAATTGATAGATTAGATTGTAGTGAAGCTTAGTGCACGTAATGTTATCGAATTTGTGTTTGTTTAATCGATTATTGTGTATGGTTATTATGTGTATTAGTTTGTGTTTTATGATATCAAATTGTTTAGATTTATGTGTATTGTTCATATTTCAAGTATATTAGTTAGTTTGAATTTAGGTTAAGCTAATTAGTGCATAAGTTATCTTTCAAGTATATTAGTTAAATTGAATTTAGGTTACGCTAATTAGTGCATAAGTTATCTGTAAATGATTGTGTATGAATATTGATAATGATAATTACGAGTTTGTTAGATAAATTATTATCATGGGTACGAGTTTGTGTTTCTCGATATCAATTTATTAAGCTCTATGTGTATATTAGTTTGAATTTAAGAAGTTTAGTGCACATATGATTATCGAACTTTCATTTGCTAACTAGTACTTTAGATTGGTGATTTTGTTTAAGTCATCCGTTTTATAGAAGCGGTCGTGAAATAACTTGAATACTATGTATATACAAGTAGTCGTGAAATAATCCGAGTTTGATGTGTATAAGCAATTGTGTGAAAATTATTCGAAATAAAGTTATGTTTTCTTTTATGTATGCATGATACTATATACTGCCTTTATTTGTTAATTGTTTTAAATGGATAGCAAATATGAATATAGTTACAAATGTGATTTTCTATACACGAATAGATTTTATTGTACGAGTGAATATGGACAAGTCATGGATGAACATAGCTGATAGGATAAGCGATCCAAGATATGAGTTAGGTGTGAATGAGTTTCTTGATTTTGCATATCATAACAAACAAGTGTCATCAAAGTGCCTTGCCCTTGTAAAGACTGCAACAATTATTGCAAACAAAGTAGAACTACAATATTGGATCATTTGTTGCGAAGAGGAATTACTGTTGGTTATGAGAATTGGGTTCATCATGGCAAGCCATATTTAGATGATAGTGATGATGATATGGCAATTAGTGAAGGTAGTGACGGTTATAATGATATGGATGATGATGATGATGATGATGACCTTGATGAGATGTTAAATAACATAGGTGAAAGTAGAGGAGGTGTTAATTGGCATAGTGATGGTGAATCTTCAAGTACCTTTAATAAAGATGTTGAAACGCTTCGACTATTATTAGCTGAATCACACCTAGAACTTTATACGGGATGTAAAACTTATTCAAAATTCTCGTTTATTGTTACCATGTTGCATTTAAAGACAAAAAGTGGTTGGACTATCAAATCATTTGATTCAACGCTCGATGTATTTAGAAAAGCCTTGCCAACTCCATCACTAGTTCCGAAAAACTTCTATGAAGCCAAAAAATACGTACGTGATTTAGGGTTTTATGGAGAAAAAATTCATGCATGTGTTAATGATTGTGTTCTTTATCGAGATAAGTACAAATTGCATACCGAATGCCCAAATGTTAAGTGCAAAGATGTTAGGAATTAGAAATTCCCTGTATTAAAGAGTCGGTCACCTCAAGTATATGTAATCGTTAGAAAGCTCGTAGTCGTAGTTATTTTAAGTTAAGTAGTATTTAGTTAAGTAACACCGTGGAGAACGGACGGGTCTTTACCCACTGTATGCCTGATCCACAGCTCGATGTGTGGCTATTTATGTAAGACTATAAATACTCTCTACCTTCCAAGGTAGAGAGTTGGAGCTCATAATAATATCTTTCACTTTCTCTCACTAAGTTCCCTAAACCTCTAACTTTCTCTCTCTAGAATTCCACTTATACGCCACCTTGTTGTTATGGTTTGATGTGTATGTGAAAACTAATATCCTACAATTGGTATCAAGAGCCATGGTTAGATCATATCTTGCACATCTTTGGATTTCTTGTGGTTTTTAGGTGGTTTTTGAGTTTGAAAAAGTTTAGTGGTTTTTGCATCATTTGGTTGATTTCTTGTGTTAAAGCTTGGATTTTGTTAGTACTTTTACGTTTAGAATAATCACAAGTGTTTAGGTTTTCATTTGGTAAGATTGAATCATCTTGGTTGGGTTGTTTTTGGATTAAAAAGTGATGTTTATGTGGTTTCTCTTGCTAGCGACTTGATATACGGATTTATTTCTTCGTAGCGACTTGCTTCACAATTTTGTAGCGAGTTACAGGTTTGGAGCTAGCGACTTAGACCTAGCGATTAACAGTACAAGTAGTGGACTCTCCACTACGGGTAGCGACTTGGTGGTAGCGACTTGGTCTGTAGCGAGTTGCTCTTTAGCGAATTGTATCTCTAGCGACTTGTGTAGCGAATTGCTGCCAAAATTTTGCTAGCGACTTAAGGCTTAGCGAGTTACTACTTAGCGACTTGCTTTTGTCTAGCGACTTGGGACTCTAGCGACTTAGTGGTGTAGCGAATTAAGTGTTAGCGACTTAGTGCATTATCTTCTAGCGACTTAGTGCATTATCTTCTAGCGACTTAGTGGATTATCTTCTAGCGACTTGAGTGATTGTTTACGGTTTTCTCTTGATTTAGTAAAATCCCGTGAAAGAATCTATTTCCCGGTTTAATCATAGAGTTATAAAATCCCGTATAATCTGTTAACATGTCTACCAACGTCCCTACTATCATCTCCACTGTTGCAGAGGATGTACAAGCAGCTGGCTCAGATACTCGTCCACCCATGCTTGACAGAACTGACTACGATTCTTGGGCTCAACGAATCAGATTGTATTGCCTTGGAAAGGAAAATGGTGTCAACATTCTCAAATCCATTGATGAAGGACCATATCGAGTTGAGACGACTAGAGACATACTTGATACTAATGAAGATGGTACTCCTGTTTACGGAATGGACAGACCTAAGATGTATGATGAGCTTGATGATAAGGATAAAAAGAGATTCGATGCAGATATCAGGGCTTCAAACATTGTTCTTCAAGGTCTTCCTAAAGACATCTACAAGCTGATCAATCATAACACTGATGCAAAGGCAGTTTGGGATAATGGTAAGATTGATAAGATCGTTTATAAGCTCGGCTAGGGATCAATAACAAAGATAAATAACATTGTACGCAGCGGAATAATCAAAACAATACTTTGTTATTGAATAAGGTTTTTCATTCACTAATACTCTAATAATCTTAGACGTTTATAGGACCACGTCTACTAACTAAACTAATAACCTAGGCGTTTACATGAACATACGCCTAGGACACACTCTAATCTAAAACTAATACCCTAGACGTTCTTCCCTAACGTCTAGGCTAAACACACACCTTTTAATCGACTACATTATTGGAAGACTTAATTAAAAACCTACACCTATGTCCTCTTTATATACTAGAGGATAAGGACTAAATAATAAAACTTCCATTGCAAGCAAGTCCTTCCATCTTTTAGTAGGTTTCCTTCTTGTCATATTAAGTCCCTCTTGTTTCATTCTTTTTGTCTTTATCAACTCAAACTTGTAATTCCCAACAATCTTCCCCTAGTTGATAATGACAAAACCATTCTTGAACGAACTTCCCTAGACGAAGTAGAGAAATTGAGATCAGGGATCTCACCATGAATGAAACAAGTATGTCTTCCTTTGTCTTCCCCTTAATCCATGCCACGTCACTCAAACATCTCTTCCCCTTTTTGTTATTATCAAAATAGGGAACGTATGCAAATAATGATCTTGACCACCACGAACCAATATCATACTTCCAATCTAAGACTTCCAATGCTTCAAATCACCCACCATTACGCACCATAAGAAAAATGGATCCAAAACAGTAGAAAACTTCAACTAGCCGTAGTAATAATGATCAATAGTAGTAAAAATCAAAAACTTCCCCTTGAGTGATGCATGTAGATGGTTAAACTTTTAACAATAAGCTTCCCCTAAAAACCATATGTTAACCATCTTCTTGATTCTTCAAAATCTGTAGGCTTTATGTAATGATCACATGTGAAGAAAAGCAAATATAACAAACTTGATGAAGAAGTAGAATTTCCCAAACTTGTGTCTTAAATCTTTTACAATCCACGGAACTCCATACTTATACGAACCAACAATATAAGTAGACCGCAATCCCTTGAAAAGAATCCTCAACTAGTATGAGACACTGAGCACTACAATGTAACTCCTTCAAGTGATAGCCAATGTGTGCATAGAGCATCATAAGAAAAATCACACATCGCTAGATTCATCAAGCTAGATGATAAGAACACAAACCAAGTAATTCCACTTCACCTTCAAATAAGTGATAAATAATCCTCTTCGTAATCAATTCTTCAATAAATCTCCAGAACGAGCCTTTTTAAATCCTTTTAAGAATAAATAACCAAACTCCTTGTGTGTGCGAATAATAACCTGTGTGTGTGTCATCCAAAAATCCATAATAATCTTTATGCTCGACTTCCCCTTAAATCAAAATCTTCTCGTAATAAAGCATTATACTTGAAGCAGTACTTTCAGTAATAAGCAGTACTTTGTATATTCGAGCACTAAATTGAAGAAAATGCAGCAGTACTTTGAATTAACAGTACTTTCATTAAAGCGCAGTACTTTAAAAAAAAATCTGCAGTACTTTCAATAAAATCTGCAGTACCTTGAAGCAGTATCAAAAATTTCATGAGCAGTTCGTTAAAATTGCAGCAGTACTTTCGAAACTGTGAAGCAGTACTTTGAAAATAAAACATCAACAGTACTTTCGTAATAAAGAGTGTACGAGCAGACTTCAAACATTAATTCCTCATGCCATATAAAAACCATCAACCTTTTTGAAAGTGACATATCAATATTCACATGTTAGAGCACACGTGAACACTTAAATCTTTTAATATAAGATTCCTCTACTTACCAATTCACAAACTCCATAGTGGGTCCCAGCAGATAGCAACATCTTGAATATAATAACCAATAAATCATGTAGCTTCGTAGATCCCATCGTGAAAACCAATCAGTTAAAATTCGTGGGTCCCAAAAATTGAGTAACTATGATAGTCAAAAAGACATGAATCAGCGAATCTTGTAAAAAAAAATACGTATCATACCCATCATCATGTGAACTCCATTAAATAGAATATGCGTGTACTGCTCTAGCACGTTTTCATCAAACGGTACCTCACGTGATTCAATCTTCTCGGCCTTTAATAAATTCCAATATAAGTCAATAATAGCAGCATAGCGTGTGTGTTTTGTACGAGACCAACACACAGCACGAGAGAAAAAGATATTACAGATCCAATTAATGCTTTAGCCCTACAATTGATTGATAGTACCAGGTTACTTGTACCGTACCACTTTTTCAAAACGCAACAACAACTTTATTTGTCACCAAGCAAATTTATCACAGCAGCAGTATACACTTTTTCGAATATGCTTTTCTTTAACGATCTGCTTACTTCTTCGGCAACCAAAACCTTGTGAATCCCTATATCAAGAGCTCCCCGCTCTGATACCAATTGATAAGATCGTTTATAAGCTCGGCTAGGGATCAATAACAAAGATAAATAACATTGTACGCAGCGGAATAATCAAAACAATACTTTGTTATTGAATAAGGTTTTTCATTCACTAATACTCTAATAATCTTAGACGTTTATAGGACCACGTCTACTAACTAAACTAATAACCTAGGCGTTTACATGAACATACGCCTAGGACACACTCTAATCTAAAACTAATACCCTAGACGTTCTTCCCTAACGTCTAGGCTAAACACACACCTTTTAATCGACTACATTATTGGAAGACTTAATTAAAAACCTACACCTATGTCCTCTTTATATACTAGAGGATAAGGACTAAATAATAAAACTTCCATTGCAAGCAAGTCCTTCCATCTTTTAGTAGGTTTCCTTCTTGTCATATTAAGTCCCTCTTGTTTCATTCTTTTTGTCTTTATCAACTCAAACTTGTAATTCCCAACAAAGATGCTTCTCTCAGGTTCAGAATTAACTATGGAAGACAGAGAATCCCAACTCTATGACGAATTTGAGCACTTCAAGATGAAACCAGATGAGAATTTCTATGAGTACTATGTGAGATTTCATAAGTTAGTGAATGACATGAGGAACATCAGAATGACTATGCCTAACATTCAGCTGAACTCAAAATTTGTGAACAACATGAATCCCGAATGGCACAAGTTTGTCACCGCTGTGAAGCTCACTAAAGGATTGAAGAATACAAACTATGAGAAACTCTATGCCTTCCTCCTTCAGAATGAGAGACATGCTATGTTTGAAAAATTGATTCTCAATCAGTTCAAAACCAACCAGGGAGAGACAAGCTCGTCTAATGACTCAACAACTTTCTACTCAACATCGGAATCACAACCAAAGCATCACAAGTCATACCCTTGGGTAATGGTAATCACAAACTCATTCCTGATCCTATGTTCAAACAAGCTGATGCTGATGCTCACGTGGGTAACTTCATTAATCAACTAGCTCTTCTCATTAGTCAAAACATGAATTCTCTCCCACAAACCAACAACAACCTCAGAACTGCATCTAACCCACACAATCAAGCCACTGTTAAAGATGGAAGGATCGTGGTGCAACCAGTTCAGGAAAGACAGTATGATCAGGGAAGAGGTGGAGCTGGGAGAGGTTATGTTGGCAACCAGAATCGAGGAAGAAATGGTAACCAAGGTCAAGCTAAGCCAATCAAATGTTATAACTGTGGTGGTGAAGGACACATTGCAAGGAACTGCACATCTCCAAAGCGTCCACAGAATGCTGATTACTTCAGAGATAAGATGCTGCTGGCACAAGCTCAGGACAATGGTGCTGATTTGGATGAAGAGGAATTGCTGTTTCTTGCTGAGGGCAATGCCAAGACCTATGATGCAGATGTGGATGAGCAGCCTATTCAGGAGATAGGTCACAATCATCAGAATGCCTTTCAAGTCGCTGACTGTGATGCATACGACTCTGATGTAGATGATGGACCTACTGCACACACAATTTTTATGGCTAGCATTTCTCCAATGGTTTCTCCCAAGATCTCTTCGTCACCACAAGCTGGCCCATCCAAGGACAAACTCATCTCAGAGGTATTAAAACTATACGATGATGCCGATGTGCAACAGATGCATGACAAAGTACAATCAACTGAAACTATTGAATCAAATGTTGAAAATATGGGTAATAACAATATTGTCCCATACGATCAATACGTGAAACAAAGTGAAAGTGAAGTTGTACCAAGTGATGCATCTTCTGCAGTCAACAATGACTATGTCTTTGATGAATACACTGCATGTGCTCCTGATGATTCCGTAATTTCTGAACTAAATGCCTATAAGGAACGTGTTGCTATTTATGAACAACGTGCAAAATTTGAGTTGACCACTCGTGAGCAGGAAATGGATGACCAAGTGAGTACAGTAATTAGAAAAAGTAAGTTTAGAGAAGAAGTATTGAAACAAGAATTACATTCCTTGCAAGAAAAACTTTCTAAAACTGCTAAGCAAAAACAAGAACTTCAAGAAAATGTGAAAATGCTTAAGCAAGAATATAATGCAAAGGAATCAAAACTCTTGAGAGATTTTTCTAATCTGAAAACTTTGAAAAACAAACTTGAAAACAAGTTGTACATACAAGGAAACACCATTCAGACTGCTCACATGGTCACCAAACATCGAGTCTTAAGCGATAAGCATAGCATTCCCCTTGTTGAGGAACCAAATCCAGAGGTAATTAAAAAGGCTAGAAATGCTCATAAGGTGCTTTATGATGGTAATGAAATCCTTAAGCCTAGGCAGAAACCTAGTTGCGTTGAGTGCACTGAGGAAGATAAGAAATCAAATGAAATCACTAGGGAAAAGATGAATAAGAAACAAAATGATCCCAAATGCAAAGAGAAAAACATAATTATCACTCCTCATAATTACAAGAAGGAAAACTGGATTTCCTTGAACAAGTTTAAGCCTCAGACATTGTTGACTCCCGAACAAGTCTTCTGGAAAAAGGATTTAGATAAGCAGAAAGCGGAAAATATTGTTGAAACAAACCCTCCCCTTTGGAAAATGCCTAAAGAGACTGTGTATCCTCCTAATACACCAATGCATCTTGTACCTAGAACAATTGCCACTAAAAGCAAGACATTAATTAGCCAATACGTTATATTTCAACTATTTGTTGATTTTGAGAAAACTTGCAAGAAAAGGATCACACCCACTGGTATAACTGAAGGAGAAAGGGGTTTTGAACAAATGAAAGAATGTTATTTAACTGAGGTCATGCCCTTCTTTAAACTTCTAAAAGATCACTTTGAGAGTCTTAAAAAGGGGATAGAAACTGATATTAAGGGAATGGAAAAGGAATTTGATGCAATGGTTGTTGAAGTTAGTGACTATGAGCGTGCACTGAAATATAATGAGATTGAGAGAAAGAACTTGCATACATTAAATGAGAATCTTAGTACTGAATGTGTTGCTCAAGATGTGTTTTTCACTGCTTCAAATTGCTCTATTAATGCTTCCAAATTTCATGAACTATCTGTGGCCCTGAAAGTCTCCCATGATCGTGTCATTGAGCTTGAAAAAACTAATTCTAAACTAAACGAGAAAATTGAACTGGATGATCACGACAATTTCGTTAAGCATTTTTCTAAACTAGAAGTTGAGCATTTTAATTTACAACTAAAATATCAACATCTTAAACAAAATGTCAAAACTTCAAATGTCAAGACATCTTCAGATGCTCCAGAGTTTGATGCAGTTTTTCAAATTAACAAACGTGATGAACAGATTCAAGCTCAGTGCAACACGATCAGAAAGTTGAAAGCCCAAATCACTCAATTAAAGGGTCAAACGAACAATATGACAGGCTCCCAAATGCCTCCTCCCTTAGATTCTCAGAATTCTCAAACGTTTCATCTTCAAAACCTAGTAAATGCTTTACAAAAGGAAAACGAAAGTTTTCTGGAAGAAAACGAAAAGGTTAAACGTCATTTCAATGAGTTATTTGAATCAATTAAGGTCAATCGAAACAAAAACAACGAACAAATAGCTTCATTGCAAAAGGAAATCGAGAATCTGAAGAGTCAGGTAAAAGGGAAAATGCCAATGACCAATGGGGAGAGTGGTGGATCAAAGGTTCACTCTTGTAATAAATATGCTTTGTCTGTGACTTATGTCCCTCTTCATCTAAGGAACAACAAACTTGCTATTCAAACATACTTCTCATCCCTTAAGGATTGCCTAGAATGTCTGCGTGAGATTGTTGAAGAGGATAAGTTAGAGAAACCTCATGATAATGCAATTGGACATGCATGCTTATATGCCAAACGATCTCAAGAAATCTTAGAATGCTTGATCACAATATGCCCAAAGTCATTAGGTGAGAGATTTAATCCTTTGATTCCATGCTCGATGCCTAATGCCAAGTATGATATGCACTCGATTCCCAATGTTTTGAATGTAATGTAGTTTAAAGTCTTAAAATCCGATCCTTATCAGTTAAAACGCTTTCATAATCAAGTCACTATTCTCCTTAAAAGCTTTCAAAATCAAGTTAAATCTATAAGAGAGATGATATGATAATTGTGATCGGGGGAGAATGTGTGATTTAAATTGGATTTAAACTGATAATTCGGTAAATGGTTTTATAAGGATGTACATGTTGTCCTCCCCGCATGTGACAAACGATTTCAAGAAATCTTAGAATGCTTGATCACAATATGCCCAAAGTCATTAGGTGAGAGAGTTAATCCTTTGATTCCATGCTCGATGCCTAATGCCAAGTATGATATGCACTCGATTCCCAATGTTTTGAATGTGAGCCGTAGTGTGCCTTTAAGGGGTTCAGATTCTAGATCTGTCAATGCTAAGAAAGAGAACTCAAGTGTGCCTTCTAGGAGTACAAATCTCAGTACCTCTAGTTTTAAGAATGTGAACCGTAGTGCACCTGCATGTAGTTCAGATCCCAGCACATCTAAACAGGTGATGCAAAGAGTAGTTAAACCAACTAATGTTCCCATTCCCTCTACAGGAGTAATCAGTGACATTAAAGGGAGCAGGTCAAAGTCTCAAGACAATACAAGGAATGATAGGACCTCGCAAGCTAAGAATGTGCACTGGAAAAGAGTAGAAGAACAATCTAGGAACTTTAAGTTTGAATCGAATAAAACGAATCGTGTTGATTCTAGTATTAGCCATAGGCGTACTGTAATTAATTCGAATTCTGATACTATTTGCAAACCTTGTACTGATGTCTGCTTGAATTCTGTTTCTAATCATGAATGTGGTGTTAATGTTCTACCTAATGATGTTAATTGTCCAGTTCTTATTGTTAATGCTAAAATTCATGCTAAGAAGGCTAAAAGGCAAAAACGAATGAAAGTTAGAAAACATTCAGTAAAATAGGCTTCTATTGGATACATGTTGGTCATAAGACTAATCAGATAATGCCCACTAGAAAATGGATGCCTACTGGTAGAACTATTCCTTTAAGAAGTGATCACACTGTGAACAGGGCTAATACAGACACTAGTACTGCATCTATTCACAATGATTCCATTGCCTTACTTTCTGATATGAATGCTTCTATTTCTGATGTGGGTGTTCCAACCATTGTAACTAACCAAATGGAACCCATTCTTGCATGGGGATCCCAATTATCCAGTTATCCATTCTTGTCTGTGTTCAACTGCAGATCGTTCAAATCGTTCTGTGGTACCTGGACTCAGGCTGTTCCAAGCATATGACTAGAGACCGGTCGCGGCTCATGAACTTCGTGAGCAAATTCATTGGGACTGTTAGATTTGGTAATGATCATTTCGGTGCTATTATGGGTTATGGAGATTATGTTGTTGGTGATAGTGTCATCTCTAGAGTGTATTATGTGGAAGGTTTAGGTCGTAATCTGTTCTCTGTTGATCAATTCTGTGATTCTGATCTAGAAGTAGCCTTCAGAAAACATACCTGCTTTGTTAGAGATCTTAATGGTAAGGAACTGTTAAAAGGAACTCGTGGCTCAAATCTTTACACCATCTCTATCGATGACATGATGAGGGCCTCTCCAATCTGCTTGTTATCAAAGGCTTCAAAAACAAAGTCATGGTTATGGCATCGTCGTCTCAATCACTTGAACTTCGGCACCATCAACGATCTTTCCAGAAAGGACTTAGTTGTAGGTTTACCTAGACTAAAGTATGAAAAGGATCATCTTTGTTCAGCATGTCAATTGAAAAAAAGCAAGAAGTATGCCCATAAACCCAAACCTACTAACTCTGTCACAGAAGTTCTTCATATGATTCATATGGATTTATGTGGACCTATGAGGGTGCAGAATATCTTTGGGAAGAAATATGTGTTAGTTGTGGTTGATGATTACTCTAGATTTACCTGGGTCAAGTTCTTAAGGACAAAGGATGAAACTCCTGATATCATCATCAAACTCATCAAACAGCTGCAGGTTCGACTAAACAAAACTGTCAGAATTATCAGAACAGACAATGGAACTGAGTTTGTCAACAAACAACTTAGTGAATTCTATGAAAGCGTTGGAATCAGCCATCAAAGAAGTGTTCCACGAACCCCTCAACAGAACGGTGTAGTTGAAAGACGAAATCGTACTCTTGTTGAAGCCGCTAGAACAATGCTGATCTACTCAAAGGTTCCAATATTTCTCTGGGCTGAAGCAATTGCCACTGCATGCTACACACAAAATCGTTCCCTGATTCACACTGTTCATGGAAAAACTCCATATGAACTTGTCCACAACAGAAAACCTAATCTATCTTTCCTTCGTGTGTTTGGTGCATTGTGTATCCAACTAATGAGGGTCAAGACTTAGGCAAACTTAGGGCCAAAGCTGACATTGGAGTATTTGTAGGATATGCATCAAACAAAAAGGGATACCGAATCTACAACAAAAGAACCCGAAATATCATGGAAACAATTCACGTTACGTTTGATGAGCTGACCGGTCAAATGGCTCCTGGACACTCCAGCTCAGGACCCGCACTTCAAAACAGTCCCATTGGTTCATCCCTTGTTCCAAACTCCTCTCAAGAAACTCCATATGTACCTCCATCTGAAGATGATGTAAAGAAATTGTTTGATCCTATGTTTGATGAACTGTATGATTCAATTACTAATGAGGTGCTGATCCCTACAACAGAGGATGCTCATATTCCAGTGAATGAAGTCAATCCCTCAGTCTCAATATCTTTAAGTCAAGAAGCACCTGGTGCTGATCCTTCAGTCTCATCAACAAATCATCATTCTTCAAATGTACATCATGGAAATGTTTCTGGCATCAATGATGAAGTTAATCCCTTTGCGACTCCTGAAGATGCTCCATTTGAAAACATATTTGCTACTCCTGAATCATCATCAGAACCATCTTCTTCAGGAGACATCGACTCGGCTACCTCAGTTCCTGAACAACTGCCACATGAACACCTCAGAAAATGGACTCACGATCACCCCTTAGACAACATCATTGGAAATCCCTCTCGTCCTGTATTAACCCGGAAACAACTCGCAACCGATGCCTTATGGTGCTTCTTCAACTCCGTACTATCTAAGATCGAACCAAAAGATGTTAAAACCGCCATGAATGAAGACAGCTGGTTCAATGCCATGCAAGATGAAATTCATGAGTTTGATCGACTTGATGTATGGGAGTTAGTACCTGCTCTAGACTGTGCTATGATTATAGCTCTCAAATGGATCTTCAAAGTAAAACTTGATGAGCATGGTGATGTGTTGAAGAACAAGGCTCGATTAGTTGCTAAAGGATATCGTCAAGAGGAGGGTATAGACTTTGAAGAATATTTTGCTCCAGTTGCTCGAATCGAGGCAATCAGAATCTTTCTGGCTAATGCTGCTAGTAAGAACATGGTAGTATATCAGATGGATGTAAAGACGGCATTTCTGAACGGAGATCTTAAAGAAGTCGTCTACGTCAGCCAACCTGAAGGATTTGTGAATCAAGAGCATCCTACTCACATTTATCGTTTGAAGAAGGCTCTTTACGGTTTAAAGCAAGCTCCAAGGGCATGGTATGATACACTGTCAAAGTTTCTTCTATCAACCGGATTCATCAAAGGA
Source organism: Chrysanthemum seticuspe (assembly GCA_019973895.1). Classification (NCBI taxonomy): domain Eukaryota; kingdom Viridiplantae; phylum Streptophyta; class Magnoliopsida; order Asterales; family Asteraceae; genus Chrysanthemum; species Chrysanthemum seticuspe. The sequence continues at coordinate 198,344,447 of BPTQ01000004.1, read as the reverse complement.
GCAGTTGATCCTACATTGTTCACCAGGAAGTCAGGCAAACATTTAATTCATGTTCAAATTTATGTTGATGATATTATTTTTGCCTCGACAGACCCAATGGAATGTGATCGTTTTTCAAATGAAATGAGTTCAAAGTTTCAAATGTCAATGATGGGACAAATGTCATTTTTCTTGGGATTACAAATTTCACAAAGTCCCGGAGGCATTTTCATAAATCAATCTAAATATGCAACAGAGATTTTAAAGAAATTTGGATTTGATTCAAGTGACCCTGTTGACACCCCCATGATTGACCGAACTAAACTAGATGAGGACCTCTCAGGGATCATGATTGACCAAACAAAATATCGTAGTATGATTGGATCCCTGATGTACCTCACAGCTAGTAGACCAGACATCTTGTTCGCTGTTTGCATGTGTGCTAGATACCAGGCTAAGCCTACTAAAAAGCACCTTGAAGCGGTTAAACGGGTCTTTCGGTATCTCCAAGGAACCATCAATATGGGACTTTGGTACCCAAAAGACACCGGTATGTCACTAACAGCATATGCAGATGCAGATCATGCAGGGTGTCAAGATACTCGTCGAAGTACGTCAGGAGGTGCTCAGTTTTTGGGTGATAAGCTTGTGAGCTGGTCTTCAAAGAAGCAAATGAGTACTTCTATTTCCTCTACAGAGGCTGAATACATAGCCATGTCATCTTGTTGTGCTCAAATCTTATGGATGAGATCTCAATTATCTGACTATGGCTTTGTATTCAACAAAATCCCTCTGTACTGTGATAATAAAAGTGCTATTGCTCTCTCATGCAACAACGTTCAACACTCAAGAGCAAAGCATATCGACATTCGACATCATTTCATCAGGGAACAAGTGGAAAAAGGTGTGGTGGAACTATATTTTGTGAGGTCTGAATATCAGTTAGTAGACATCTTCACCAAAGCTCTTCCAAGAGAACGTTTTGAGTTTATTCTTCCACGACTTGGTTTGAAAAGCCTTCAACCAGAAACTCTCAAACGTCTTCAGGAGGAAGACGAGGAGTAAAGGTCTATCTTCATCTATCTCTTGTATATATATTTATTTGAAAAACAAAATACAAAAGTATAAAACTTTCAAAATCCATAAAAATTTGAAAAATTCGAAAAATCCTCAAAAAATATTGTCATTTTGTCATGTTTTTTTTCTTGGTTCGATAATATCTACGGTCTTTGTGCTGTCATTCAAAGAATGACACGGGACTTTAGATGTTGTTTGAATTCTTAAAAAAAAAATAAAAAAAAAAAAAAAATGGGAGAAAGAGAAATGGTTTATTGTCATTTTCAGGCAATAACCCGGTTTTTAAAAGAAAGAACAGAGCCATGTTTTATCATGCTTACAAAATTCCATGCTCTGATTCTATAAACATTTATCTGCTGAAAACTAAATGATTTGAAAAATAACTCGGTCTCTATTTTTGATAATCATCAGGACTTATTTGTCAAAATCTCTATCTCTCAATCAACAACCTATGTCATTGATTGAGGGGGAGAATGATTTCAATTAAATTAAAAAGTTACTTGGCATTAAATTGTTTTCAAAAGATATACATGCATGCTTTATCAATGGAGTTTAAAGTCTTAAAATCCGATCCTTATCAGTTAAAACGCTTTCATAATCAAGTCACTATTCTCCTTAAAAGCTTTCAAAATCAAGTTAAATCTATAAGAGATCACAAATCTCAAATGATATGATAATTGTGATCGGGGGAGAATGTGTGATTTAAATTGGATTTAAACTGATAATTCGGTAAATGGTTTTATAAGGATGTACATGTTGTCCTCCCCGCATGTGACAAACGATTTCAATTTTTCCATTCACATGTTGAGGGGGAGCATCTATCTTACACCTATGACTTGAAACGTGATCATTTATCTCAATGTGCAGGTTCCCTCTAGTATGTGCAAAATTCCTTTCAAACCTCGAGGCACATATTGAGGGGGAGCAAAATCATGAAAACCTCATCCTTCCCCTAAAATGCTCTATCTATTGGGAAGAGATGTTGATATCTTTTAGAAAATGGTAATCAAAGAAGTTAAATTCTTTCTCTTGCCTCCGTGTGCAAAACATTTTCAAACACTTGATGCACATGTTGAGGGGGAGTTCTTGTTCTAAAAATATCAAAAACAATTAATGGTTTTCAATTGGTTCCAATGGCAGATGAACAATACCAAATAGACCAACCAACTTTACTTTATGTACGGTGATATAAGGATGATAAGGTTAGGTATGTGTTCCCATGATCCGCCAGAACCGGAGGGATCTACCCAGGGACAATCCACTAGTTAGTGTAGAAGTCCTTAGGTATGATGATAAAAGGAGAAAAATGAGATATGGGAAGAGTGCGGACTAAGACTGAGCTAGTACTGGAATAAACCCAACAAGGTTCTAGCTATGAAGTCTCGGTAAGCACTGAAGTGGTTGAAGAATTAAAAAGAATTGAATGAGGAAAGGGTGAAAACAAATAGCCCTCCATTTATTCAACCTTAGGGCAGAAACCGGGCTCAATTCATATGCTACTGATAGTAACATCGGTATTGAAGACAAGACGTCATGGACCCAGTGACGCACTGCACTTCAACTTTCCAAACCACTCAAGTTCCTCTTAAAAGGACTTGTTTCATTTTCACGGGGAACCGACATTATCTATCGACTTTCTCTTAGAGATGGTTGATATTGAAGAAGGAGACCCTCTCCCTAGTCTTCGGTACAGGATCCAAATATGCACATATTGAGTCTAGAACCACGAGATCATCAATAAATCTCATTAGGACACTTTCAATGAAGACTCTCTGTTTCACACAATGTGGAAAGAGAGATTATATCTTGAGTCCTACGCATTATCCTTGTGGTATTGCCAGAACATCTGAGTGATGTGTATACATATTCACTATGAAGATGGAAAGCCTTCTGGAGTCAACATCAAAAAAGCTCCTGGTAGGTGGCATGTGAGATCTATTATATAGATCAACCATGTGACAACTGAACAGAAACAATGGAGCGATTCAATCTCTTGAATCAATCTTGGTTCAGGTTATGGATTGACGGATACCTTTGAAAAACCGGTCTTTGTGCATTAAAACTCTTTTCCTTAGCACATCGACCGTGTACTCATTTTTCAAACCAAAAGGTGTTTTTATGATTGATAATTGATTTTCAACAAAACCTTCGTTGTATTGCAAAAACAATTTCTATTGAGCAATACACGATTGTTTTTCAAATCTCTTTTCATCAATCAGTGGACTTAAAGTTTGCTGGTTCACTCACTCCGTGTTGTCTTCTTTGAGATGTTCCGGTTTGAGAACAGCTAGAACAGCTGCGAAACCCTGTCTAGGAAATTCTTCGGAATTATACCTGATCACAGGCAGTACATGTACTGATCAACGGGGAACCGTGGGTCGTGTACCTCAATTCAACGAAAGTGATCAAAGACACTTTCGTGCGATTTATTGCTAACTGTTGTATGCAGGTACGCCCGACGTTTGCAGCTGATCAGAATGAAGCGGTCAATCCATAGCCGCATGCTCACTTAACACATTCATCTATAAAGAAATCATGATTAGTGCATCAATGACTCTGATATTTTCACTCCATGCTTCTGCTACGCTGCTGCCAATATCATGATTCAACAAATGCTTCCGCTACTCTGATGAGAAGATATCATGATCCAGAATGTGAGCATGTCGGTCCTAATGTCACAACATCACATAATACCAACACCACAAAGGATGTGTCAGAGATTGTTGATAACTGATGATCTCAAATGCTGGCTCAAACTCATTATCACGTGGATCAGTAAAAGACCTCCACTTGGAATAACCAAACATGCAATGTGAAGAATCAATGACTACGAGCTTAGAAGCAAAGGACTACATAAAGGATGCAAGATCAATTGTTAATGTATTATCTGGTTGTATTCAATGTATTTTTGGTACATGATTGAGGTGACCTCCCTTAGGGGGAGATTGTTAGGAATTAGAAATTCCCTGTATTAAAGAGTCGGTCACCTCAAGTATATGTAATCGTTAGAAAGCTCGTAGTCGTAGTTATTTTAAGTTAAGTAGTATTTAGTTAAGTAACACCGTGGAGGACGGACGGGTCTTTACCCACTGTATGCCTGATCCACAGCCCGATGTGTGGCGATTTATGTAAGACTATAAATACTCTCTACCTTCCAAGGTAGAGAGTTGGAGCTCATAATAATATCTTTCACTTTCTCTCACTAAGTTCCCTAAACCTCTAACTTTCTCTCTCTAGAATTCCACTTATACGCCACCTTGTTGTTATGGTTTGATGTGTATGTGAAAACTAATATCCTACAAAAGAGCCTCGTTTTAAAGATAAAGATTCTAAGGTACCACAAAAGGTGCTTCGATATTTTCCTCTCAAACCTAGACTAGAAAGATTGTTCATTGATAAACAACTTGCTTGTGACATGAGGTGGCATAAGGAGAAGTGGGTAAATGATGATAACATAGTTAGACATCCCGCAGATAGTGAGGCTTGGAAACACCTTGATAGAGTGGACTCGTCATTCGCTAGTCATCCGCGTAATATACGTTTAGGGTTAGCAAAGGATGGATTTAATCCATTTGGTAACCTAAGTAATCCGTATAGCATTTGGCCGGTATTTGTCGTCCCGTATAACCTGCCACCATGGAAATGTATGAAAGATCCATACATGTTCATGTCGATGTTGATTCCTGGCCCGAATTCACCCAAAATAATTATTGATGTTTATTTGCAACCTCTCGTAGATGAACTAAAAGATTTGTGGGTTGGTATAAAAGCGTATGATTCACACATAAAAGAACACTTCATACTCCGTACAGCTCTGTTATGGACGATAAATGATTTCCATGCATATAGTATGCTATCTGGTTGGATTGGCAAGGGCTACGATGCTTTTCCAATATGTATGGATGAAACTTCGTCTCGTTACTTGCCTCATAGTAGAAAAATATGCTATATGGGTCATCGAAGGTTTCTTTCGGCTTCAAATCAATGGCGAAGGGATAAGAAGAATTTTGATGGGAAAGTGGATTATCGGGAACCAGTCGCACCTAAGTCTGGAAATGAAATACTGAAAGAAATTGATTATGCTCTTAACACGAGAAAACGTAAGTCTTTAAAGGATAATCGGGGGTGGAAAAAAAAGAGTGTGTTCTTCCAGCTTGAGTATTGGGCTAAACTAAAACTGAGACATAATATAGATATCATGCATGTTGTTAAGAATGTAACCGAAAGTTTGATTGGTACCTTATTCAACATTAAGGGTAAAACCAAGGACACATGGAAATCTCGTAGGGATTTGATGGATGAAAGGTTGAAGAAAAGCTTACACCTACAATCACAATCAAATGGTAGCTCATTCATAATGCCTATGGCTTGCTACCATTTGACAAAAGATGAGAAATTTCTTGAACTTGCTAACATTCCCGGATGGATATGCCTCCAATATATCTAGATGTGTAGTCGGGGGAGAATTCAAGTTGTCTCGCATGAAAAGTCACGACTTGTATGTTTTCATCCAAAGAGTGTTACCTTTGTCAATTAGGGGCTACTTGACTAAAGAAGTTCGCCTTTTGTTGTATGAGCTAAGTGAGTTTTTCCGGATTTTATGCGCAAGAAATATGTACCTAGATGTTCTTGATAAAGAAGAGGAAAGAATTACTCTTATCTTGTGTAATTTAGAGCGGATATTTCCTCCATCATTCTTTGACATCATGGTTCATCTCTTGATCCATTTTCCATATGAGGCAAAGATTGCTGGTCCGTCTCAATATCGATGGATGTTCCCATTTGAAAGGTAGTTATATTCCCGACATCATTCTTCATATCGAGGTTAATTTCTAATATGTTATGATACTAACTACTTATCATATTTATAGGAAAATGCGTACTTTAAAGGGATGTGTTCACAACCGAGCTCGTCCAGAAGGATGTATTGCTGAGAGATACATAGAAAGTGAATGTCTAACTTTTTGATCCATGTATTTGAACAATGTTTAGACCGCCTTCAACAAAGTTGAGCGTAACAATGAAATGACAGACAATGATAGTGAAATTTCTGTTTTCTCATGTAAAGGGCGTCCCTTAGGTAGTCCCAAATTACATGATATTGGTGAAATGGAGTTGAAGAAGATCCATACATACATTTTAAATAATTGCCATGAATTGGAGGAGCTAATAAAGTAAGTGCTTTATCAATTTATGATATTTTTATTTTTATTTTTATTTTTTTTGGTTTTTTTTAGAATATGTGTTCATAGTCTTTCACACTCTGTAGTATACATAAAGTTGAACTTGAGGAACAAAACTATGATGATGTAAACGAAGTTCATGACAAACAATTTTCTTCGTGGATCCGACAACGTGTAAGTCTGTAAGACTGTTTTTAGAATTTTGATTTAATATTTCAAATTCAGTTAAATCGATAATTTATAAAGACATTTTCTTATAATTTAGGTGAATTGTTGCCCACAATCATTCGCAACTGAATTTCATCTCTTATCGCGTGGACCATCAAACTCAGTGAGTCAATATAGTGGATGTTTGGTGAATGGGTATAGGTTCCACACCCAGAGTCGTGAAATGAACAAGAAAAGTCAAAATAGTGGGGTTGTAGTGAAAGGTAGTCATGGGGAGAACATGATAGATTTTTATGGGAAATTACAAGAAGTGCTAGAGTTGGAATACTTAGGAGAAAATAAAAGAGTGTTGGTTTTTAAGTGTGATTGGTTTAGAGTTGATGATCAAAACGGACTACGAATTGACAAGGAATCTAAAGTCATCAGCATAAATACATCCCGGAAATGGTACCAAGATCAACCTTACATACTTGCATCACAAGCTAAACAAGTTTTTTATGCACCTGATATAAAGTTGGGTAAGAGTTGGCTTGTGGTGGATAGTAATGACCCAAACGACATTGAACTTCCTGACATGGGTTAAGCTTTGTCAAAAGTTTGCGAGTGAGAAGTTTCAGGTATAAAATTCATTTTTTCTACAATTTGTAGTCTTTTGTTTATGAAATTTTTTAAACTGTAATCCTTTAAATTTGGCAGAAGTTAAGCGCCCAAAATAAGAAGAACCGGTCGTTCAATGTGATTCCACCTACTGTCGGTACAAAGTCCACTGCAAGAAGAATTGATACGGTAAGTAGGTTCTATAAAACTTTTATTATTCATTATTCATGCGTGTATATTTGAATTATGGTTTCTATATGAAACAGAAAAGGAGACAAGGGGAAGAAGTGACTGTAATTGATGGCTATGAAATTTCACATTATTCTGAGAAGAATCATAAAATGGTTAATGAGGAGGCCGAGGCAGTTTTGGTATGCTCTGCTACTATGCACTTCGTCTTCAGTTGATTATTTCTTGTTGTAATGAGCAGTTTAGAATGAGTAGCTTCTGCTTGCAAATAATCAGATAAGCAGTCTGGATAAGCAATCAGACACGAAATATAGCTAGATGGTCAACATGATAAGACTTTAGTAATTTAATTAGATTACTGTGATTAGGATAATACAGGTTATTGTAATGAACAATTATACTAACTGGTAACCAGAATAAAAGTTCAATATAGCTAGATGGTTAACTTGGTAAGACTTTAGTAATTTAATTATGCAATCCCCTGATGCTTAGATAAAATAAAGTTGATATTTTGAGACATGACCCTTGAACCCTTCTATTTGCGTACTCGGTAGACTTCCCTATCATGTTGATTTCTTCTTTATGGAGTTTTGTGTATTTGCTCTTTATTTATGGTTTGAACCATGAATCCATGATCTATGAGTCCATGACCTGGATAATATCTTCAATAAGATTTGATCTTCAATAGAATGGGCAGCCATGAGAAATATGTTTACTTGCATTCACTAATAAGTTGCAATTATATACAGAAAAAGTTACGAAGTGAAGAAGCTGTTGGTTCGGGTACACCAGTGGAAATATGTTTGAAAGTGCTGAAACATGTTCTGGGACATCTGAGAGGACGTTCAGCTCCAAAGAAAGAGATTCTGGTTGTGGAAAATTTAAGGACAACTGTAGAATTAGAAAAGAAGAAATCTGCAGCTTTGGAGGAAGAGGTGCGGGTACTCAAAGAGGCGCAAGTCAAACATCAAAATGAGCAAGCTATCTTTAAAGTGGAGCAAGACGAAATGAAGAAGAATATGGGATTAATGATGCAAGAGATAAAGCTTTTGTCTGGATTGGTATCTCAAAGTTTGGTAAGTTAACATCATATATTGAATCTTACGTTAATATTGGTTGTTTGTTTGAGTTATGGACTTATAGGGCTGTTTAGGTTATAGATGCAATAGTATTATCACGACCCTTGGAATATTTCAACAACAGATCCTTTAAAAAATCAAGCTTTTCTAGTGACCCAATAGTATTATCACGAATAGGTCCAATAAGTCCTAAACTAGGTGCAACTAGACATATGACATTAAGCTGCTTAGCATCACAAAATACAAACCGAAATTTAGCTTTTCTGTCTTATTTGTTCATTCATTTCTTGACCAGTCTGCTACTATGTACTTCAATTAAAGCATGTGAAAAACTGTAAACTTTCACATGAATCAAAGCCATAAGGTTAGAGCTTAGCTTCGTTAATGTTATGTGTGAGTTTTTTTGGAATTGTTGAACCTCCACTTTCTGTTCACTGATTTCATTAGCAATTAGTAGCTTCATCAAGTTTCTCAAAAATATAAAAAAATAAAAATCAGTAGCTTATTAGTAGGTTAGTTAGTATACTAAACTAGAAAAATCAAAAAAAATCTTGTGCTCAGTCTGTTTAAGGTGCAAAAACACTGGTTTGGAGTCTATGTGCCCTGTGCATTAGAAGATCAGTTATACAAGCTTACTTGCAGGCAACTTATTTAGCTTATTTTAGGATTCTAAAATTAAATAAAAATAAAAATAGATAGTATGCTAGTAGGTTAGGAATAGTGCAAAGTAGAATAAATTGAAAAAATCATTTGACCATTCATTTTCATGCCAATTAATCCTTCTTGTACCAAGTAATTTTTCAGATCTTCCCCTTAATTTAGCCTAACTAATCTTGCGCACATAAGATATTTAAAGCAAATAACTTACAGTTCGCTGCCCTGATACAATTCTGGTGACATGACTTAGTCTAAGTTGTTTCTCCTCTTTCCCAGAAAACCATATGAGAATAGACTCGTCCTGAAACAGCAGAGAAAAGCGAGCATCAATAGAGTTGTGCACAAAGAGATGTACTTATACACTCTGTTAATTCTGTTTATAATACAAATAGACAAGTAAGAATGTTTTAAACGGCATACATTTCTTCTCCTAAAACGTGGGAGATGCGGAAATATTCATCAAATAGACAGAAAGAGAGCACTCGTATGACTTTTACACTAGATTAATTAGGAGATTACCAAGTAGACTTATGGAAGTCTATTTAGTAGTTAAGGGACAAAGCCCAGTCAAGACTTTATGCAGGATTGTAGGAATAATGTAAATATACATTTATAACACATACCGAAGGCAACTGATCACAAAAGATAAAAGTAAAACTTACATTAGCCAACCTGAAGGGACAAAACTTAGGCTTGATGTTTCAGTTTATAGTTTTCATATTTTGACACGTTATCTTTGTTGGGCTAATTTTTATTCTTTTACATATCCGACCCGTTAGAGATAAAATAACCCAAATCGGTCCATTGACAATAAGTTTAGAATCTGCTTACTGGAAGTTGTACAAACAGTTTCACTACTTGGATCTGCTTATTGTGTTTGACGTCGTAATAATACAAAAGTATTAGCGCTTGGTTAGCTCTTAATAAGTTAAGGATTGGCATTTAAAATGGCCATAAATGATTACCCTGGTTAATTAGAATCACTTTGGTTTAGAATATGCTTGCTGGAAGTTACAATTGGTCGAAAAAACTGTTGGATTCAAGAGCGAGTTGGATCAATATTAGTGTTGGTTTAGAATCACTTTGGTTTGGAATCAATATTAGTGTTGTGTTTCAGATTTCACATCATATTATTATGTCTAATTGAGTTTATTGCATTATTTGTAGGGTGACTAAATGTTCAGTTGGATTCAAGAGCGAGTTGGATGGTGGGTCGTTTGGTGCTAAGTTTTGTTCAATTGTCATTCATTGAGGGTGGATATGATTCCAAACATGTTTTATTACTAATAAATGCATTATAAGTAGTATAGATAAACACGATGTTAAACACTTGAACATTATGTTTGTTTCCTTTGCTTAGCGAAATACAAAAATTATATGTTGAAAAAAAAATCTTTTATGTTTATGCAATCACAAGTAATTTGATATCTTTGTTGTTTAAATTATGAGGTTTTAATTTTTAGTGTAGTTATATATTTTGTGAAATCGCTAAATCGTTTTGTAAATATGTTTAAGTGACCACTTTTTACTTTTAAAAGTAAATAGGTGGTGACCACCGGTTGGTCTCTAAATTAATATGAAGTGACCACACATATGGTCACTGATGGGTGTTAATGGTGTATTAACGGGTCCGTTATCTTTAGCAAAACAGTGACAACTTTTATGACCACCTTTATCGGTCACTATCTATCAATTCAGTGACCACCTTCACCTCTTAGTGACCAAAATTAGTGACCGAATATATCGTCACAAATATAGTGACCACTGTAATATGGTCATTGGTTAGAGGCGAATTTTAATTTTTGGTCTCTAATAAAAATAGTGACGGAGCTATTGTGACGAAAAGTGACCACCCGGGTTTTGGTCACTAAGCAGTGTTAGTGACCGATTTTATACTCATAGTGACCATATACCTTTTGTCACTAAATCCAGTTTTTCTTGTAGTTTTAGAGGTTGACGTGTCCACTACACATATATGCACCAAACAGAAATTGAATTTGAGACATCGAACATCTTAAAGCGATAGTCACAATTTCCCTATTACCACCCTCCCACCCCTCATTGGTTTGTTACTAACAACTTTTGGCGGTTAAAAGAATAAACATTATAACATAAAACAGAAACTGATGATTGCCACTTTATTTAAGCACACAAGAACAAGCAGTGAAATATTTATTACAACCTTTGAGATAAATAAATAATCAAAAATAAAAACAACGCTTCACTGAACGACTCCCCCACTCGTAGCATTTGTCTCCCTGAGTTTCCGTTCTTCTGAGAGTTTTATTGCCAAACTACATTGAAAAACATGCATGAAATAGCTGTGCCTTACTATATTATTAAACAGGATTTTTAACAAAGGTATGTAGCAAGAGTAAAATGGTAACTTGGTATTACTTTTTCAGAGCTTCACGGTTCGTGCCACCGTCTGGGATTGGTTCAACGACACCAGTATCCGAATTCACTCGAGAAACCGGGCCATCGAGTAAACCTTCTCCTACTTTTACTAAGTCGTTTAAATTTTCCGTGGTTGCCGTGTCCACTGAAGCCAAGTCACCAGTTAATGTATCGTCCTATTTTATGTAAGGAGGTAGACACGAACTTTAGATGGTTAATCAGAGGTAAGTGGTTGGTTACTAAAAATAGATAATTAAAAAAAAAAGAAAAAAAGAAGGGTAATTTTCACGTTTCTGAGTATATTGCGGTTTTTTGGTTATCCACATTTTTATGAAGTATAGATATCCCATTACTTTGAAACTCAATTCATATATCTTATTTCAAATTATGTCTATGTACGTGCAACTGATTACTACATGTCCAAGATTAGGGAAGTTGTACCTGAATGCGTAGATAATTAGTAGTAGAATTGAGGGCTTCAAAGACGATGTCATTGTGAAAAACAACCAAATCGGAACTTGCTTGAGTGAATGCATCTATCAATGGAGCCGTACCTTGATTGATTAACCACCCAAGAACTCCCCATTTTGCAGCCATTTTTGCATCAAATCGAGGTTGTTGCTTCTGTGTGCCTGTCCCTAGTGATATCAAGAGATATCGTCCTAAATCCATAGGTGTAATTTCAGGGAAGTTGGGATCCTCTTTCATAACTTGCCTTGTCACTTCCCCTATAGCAACCAAAGACTGCCAACCGATCGAGACAGAAAGGATTAAGTTTCAGTTTATGTATGTATTGTCACATTGTTAATTTGTATTTTTAGTTTGAGCATGAAGAGAGTCAGTTCAATTTGTGCACGACAATTGCTCCATGTTCACCAAGACTTGAGCATTGTGCGTGAAAAGGATTTTCGTTAATGCACACGAGTTGTAAACTTTATAATTTCACTTTAAGAGAGCACGGTGTAGGCGTTTGTTACCCGCCGTTCGTAAACAAAAACAACCAATGGTACCACCGTTACTGCACCATCGACGACGTCATTGGTGCGTCGTTCGTCCCTCCCCCGTTCCACAAACAAGCCGTTGTTTGTTATTTTTTTCTCTCTCTCTATCTTTTTTCTTTCGTTTTGTAAATGAGTGGGTGTTTCTTGTGAGGTTTTTTACAAGAGTCACAACCAACAATAACAATTATTGGTTTTATTGCTAAGTAGGGTGTTTTAATTTTTTGGTGTGTTATTATAGAGGTTATGAGGTGGCATACAAAAAATTGTTATTGATATTGGGCTTCACCTAGCACTCTAACAAATATGCATGCTAATTATCAATGTAGAATAATGTTTAAAGGAAGAATCATTATCCACTATTAAGTGTAAAATTCTTATTTTATGAATAAATTTATCGTAGGTTTCGCCCTCCTTCCGGTGAAGGAAGAATCACAATCCCTTAGTTACACCATTGGGTTATAATGATTTAACCTCCACACTAGCAAAACCTATTTTTGGGAGTGATTCATTATCTGCTATGACAAACCACACCACTCTCTTTTATGGTGGTCATTCATCGTTCCAAATCCTTTCTGAAAACTCTTCAATTAATTTCTTGTAATGTTTATTCATGAAAAATTTTATATCTAGATTTTTTGTGTTTAACTTAATTTGTTTAATTTGATGATCATTTTACCATAAATGGTTATAAGGGGTATATGTGTCATTTTAGACAATAGTTACTCTTTAAGGTCAAACCAATTCCTCACCGAAAAAGATTACCCTTTTTGACCAATTCAACATCCTCATCAAAACACTTTTTTTTTTTGAAAATTCCTCATCAAAACACTTCTTTGCGCTAGTAAAAGTTATAGATCAGACATAAGTACGTGCACTTCAATTTTTTGATGAAGATCTGGCTGCACTTTGTGCAGAAACAGAATTTCAATGATCTTGCATTTGTGCTTGTGCAAAGAGCTTATTTCATTAAAAAAAAATTAGTCTTTTTTATTTTTTATTTTGTAGGTTGTACTCATTGCTCAAGAGTTGAAGAATATAATTACCGGGTTATTAGCTGCAACACCACCATCAATAAGGTTAAACTCTCGATCACCATTCTGAAAAAAGTGGGCAGGGAGGTACGTAGGTGCCGCCGATGTACCAATGCAAATATCTGATAATTGCACATCCAAGCTTGGCTCCCTTGGCACCTTCAATTAGCAAATTATTAATGAATCTTAGTTTAATTGAAGTCAACTTTGTATCATTACCGTTCCAAATATAATCTACAATTGAATAATTTAAATAATTTTTATATTAAAATCTTAAGAAGAAAATGGTGAACCACAATCAGTACTTTCAGGAAATAATAATTATTTATATAAAATAAATAATTTTTAAATAACTTTATTTTTTTTAAGACACCAGATAAAAGATATACGTGAATTTATATATAAAGAAAAATGTATGTGTCATCGAATAATTAAATCAAATTATGCACTCAATATAAATAATCTATAAGAAAAATGCATACCTGAAATGAGCTAAAGATTGTGGGTTGCATATTCTTAATATCAAAACTAGGAATTACAACGTTAGTCAATGTCTGGCTTAACTTTGTGGTTCCTAGTATACCCGTTACAAGCTTCTTGAGGAAGGGTGTGTTTGTTTTTTGAAAAAAAGTCTTACTAGCCATCTTACTCCCTCTTACTCTTACCAGTAAGAGGAGGGCAGACATTTTGCTTGTTTGTTTTTTTCTTTTGAGTAAGACCCAGTTAGACATATAACATCTTACTTAGTAAGAGGTGGAGGACTTGTCTTACTGCCTCTTACTCGTTTTGTAAACTTTATATAATATATTTGATTGTTTATTAACTATGTTATATTTATGATAAAAAAATCTTGTTTCATATTTACATAAGTTACTTATTATTGCATTGCGTTGGTTTAATAAACAAATTGCAAAAACGAGCACTTAAAATCATTCAGACAATTATACGAAAACAAACAACATTATTTCGTTCAAATTTAGACTTTCTAACCACCTCTTACCAGTAAGATGTGGTAGTCAGATTCAGACCCAAAACATCTTAATGAAACAAACACACCCGAACTTTCCATTGTATTTAGGCCCAACCAATGTCTTGATAAATTTAATAAACCCTGCAAAGGGACCTCTATTTTGGCAACAAAAAAACAAAAGAAGAAGAAAACACATTAGGTAAAAATCTAACTGAAATTCCATATATATGGTGTGATTTGATCTCATGTGATAGCTCAACTATCTTACATGTATTTCTTATATAATTTGTACACCTTCTTTGATTATAAAAAAAATGTTGTAAACATGGAATACCACTTACCCAACTTGTGGGAAAATCTTGGGACAATTATCAAGATAAAACGGAACGATGTCTTTTGCAGCATACAACGGTCTGTTATTTGCGTTTGGAGCGGTTAGCATGACCGTAATTAGACCCCCTGTACTAGTTCCAGATATAACGTCAAAGTAATCTGCTAGCCTTACGTCCGCACCATCTAAATTCTGCATATATACCACTTCATAAATCAATATACTTAAAGCAGTAAATTTATTAAGTCAATAGTCTGAAACAAGTTTTTGATGATATCATGGACGGTTTTACTTCAAAGAGCGCGGTGTATCATGTGCTATTTGTCATTTTTAACCACGAGTTGTGTGAAATATGATTTCATGAAAAAAGCGTTCTTGTCCTTTAAAATCTAGTTAAAAGAAACAAACAATGGCAAAAAAAATAGGGCCTGTAAATTGTTTATGGTGATAATCTTGACTCACAAATGAGCAAATCAGCTTTTTTAGTAGCTACATTATATTATGTTGTTTTAGAAATGTGTATGTATATTTGCAGAAGTTATACCTGAAGTTCTGATTCGAGAGATTGGAGCATGACTCCGGGGATGATACCTCTTATTCCTCCACCATCAATATTAAGAATTGTTATGAGATTTCCGGAGCTTGAAGGCCTGAGTCGGCTGATAGAGCTTGTTGGGGTGGTGGTTTCACTTGTCATCTTTAAGTTGTCAGAAATGCGAACTATTTGATAACTTCCTCTGAAGTTTAAAGGAATTCTTTGTGGTAAGACTTTGAATAGGTTCATATGCAAAGGCTGCTAAGTTTAGTTTTCATAAAAATTCAGATTTTCAGTAGTTTATTCTAATAAGGATGTTACGTGTCAGTTTCATCACATTAGTTTACTTCATATGAATTGCGCTATTATTAATGCATAAATGACTTGTACAATTATGCAACTGTACAAATCATTTTTGCGATAGGTCATCTTTTAGGTCTATTTAATTAGGTCAATTTATCATTTTTGTTAATTAAATCACTTGATGACTTCATATATAGGATAAACAACAGCTAGTAGCTTAGTAGAAAAATAAAGGTGGTAGGATACACGGAAGTTTACTTAACATTAATTAATCTATATATATTCTCGTTTGTTGCAATGATCTTTGTTTAATAGATATCATAGCACGAAATACTTGAAATAATTTGTCAAATATCCAATTAATTACTAGCTGAGACTTTATTTTTTTTATTTTTTTCTAATAAATTACTTCTGAAATAATCAATAGTTTTGACTAATCAAAATGTAGACCATATATGTACATGAATAATACACGCAAGATATGATTGACTGCCAGTTAATAAACAGATATGAGATCTGCAAACCTAGGCGTCGTTTGTTTTTTCAGAGCTTTTAACTCTTAATCTGCAAAGCATGTCTGTAGAAAAAGAGGCACATCTAAAGTCTTTATCTTCATGCAACAAGACTGTTTGTTTTTTTTTGTTATTGAAGTATTTTTATTTTATTTTATATTTGGATTTAAAACTAATTTTTAACTTTTAAATCTAAATTAAAATACTAGAAATTATGAAAATTAAAGGAAAATTTATGAAAATATTTTTATAAAATCTAAAATAACTAAAGAGAATTTTCAAAACTAATTTTGTATTTTTCTGATTAATTTTCTATTTTCTACGAATTTAAAATCTATTTAAATCTAATAAATGGCTAAAAATTACAAAATAAGCTAGGAAAAATCTAGAAAAATTATTTTTTTGATTTTTGTATTTATCTTAATCTATGAAAATTGAAAAATTATTTTTTTGAATATTTTCTGATTTAATTCTAATAAAAGCTATTTAAAAAGTCCTAAAAACTGTTTTAAATTGGGAAAAATACTAAACAGCGATAAAAAATTATGAAAAATTCAGTAAAAGTCTAAAATATTATTCTAATTTTATGAAAAACATAAAAACTATGGCTTATGTGAAAAATTTAAAAGCTGTAGTGTAAACTGATTCTAAATAAGCTACTAAAATAAGCTAGAGGGCACAATAAGCTACTAAACTGTTACAGAAGCTAAATTATACTAAAATCACCTAACAGTAGCTAATTCCAACTACTCCTAATCTCTATTGAGCAATCTACCTATGATTTGAGCTAATCAACTACTTAAGCAAACAACTACTAAGTCCCTACTTTAAGCCCAAGCACCAGCTTATCTTATAAGCCAAAGTGAAAACCAGTTCTGTGGACCTCAAGATTACCAACCAAAGATCAGTTGTACCAAATTTTAGCCTGGGAGAAACTAAAATGAAGCTGCAGTTGCTTCTGCAAAAAGCCTGCTCACACTCAGTTTTAGCTGGGTGTGTTCAGGGCAAATCTAGCTGTTTAAACAGCTTATTTGGAGCTTATAGAAACTTCCTAAAATTCCACAACAATAAGCTTTAGAACTTGACCAGTTGAAGATACTTATCCCAAAAACTCAATAGATTTGTACTAAAAATGATCGTGTGAAAAATCAACTAAGTTTGGTGAAAAACCACTTTTACTCTTTTTGACTTTTTTAGACAGAAATGATATTTTGACCAAATTGAATTTTGATTCCAATTTATGAACTGAAGTTGATGAATTATGATGAAATGAAGCTAATGCAAGCTAACTTATCCTAGTTTAATCCTAAATGTAGCTTATGCTTGTCTAAAACCTAACTGATGGATTAACTAGAGCAGTTTCAAATTGATTTTGACTTTTTATGAACTAAGATGCAATATTTGAACTAACATCTACTGAAATGACCTAAGTAATTCTAATGAAACAGTATTCTGCTACTGAAACAGTCTCTAGCACAATTTTACAACCAAATCCAAACACTACTTATACTAACTGATATGAAATTTGAAAATAGAAATCCACTTAAACAACCTAATTAATCACTTAATCTAAGTCTATGTAATCAAATTACACCTACTGCAATGATCTAAGCTATGATTAACCTCAAATTCCAATACTAACGCTAAAGCAAATTTAAATCAGATATGAAAGCAAAATGATTACGGATAAGAACAACAGTTTAACTATTGATAACAAACTAAATTATAATAGATTTTATACTAATTAAGCTATACTAACAATGATTATAAGATATATCAGATATAAAAGGAGATTGGAAACTCACATGTGGTCCAGCCACTATTGCAGTTTAAGAACAAGAGATCACTATCCTAAACCCATAACCTACTCCAAATCCAGCTCAAGTTTAACCCAACTCTGATCCAATACCAACAAATCAACCCATTCCTTTTTTAAATTCTCCACAGTTGACTTTGTTTGACTGATTTTGTGAATTGAAGTAAATTGATTGTAGAACTGAGTAGACCTTAAGATAAGCACTAAATAAGCTATGGATAAGCTTATAAGAGCTTATGGTAACACTAATATAAACTGATTTGAACTTGAGAACAGATTTGAAATATTTTTTTATTTTTAAAGTATTTTTCTTATTTTTTTGTGATTTTTGTTTAATAGAACAAATAAGATAAAACTGATTTGAGATAAGCTAAATTGAGTAATTGAAACACTAATAAGCTACTGAAAACAATTGAATAGTAATGGAAATTGATTGAAGACAAAATTTGAGATTACGTGAATTAATAAAAACTTGAGATTACAATGGAACTGAAATTTAGAAATACAGAAATGAAAATTTAAACATAAAACATTTATAAGCTACTAATTCTACTCAAATTCTACATATTACAATGGTGAAGTGAGGAGGTATTTATATGCGAGCTTGAGGCCTTGGAAGCATCTAGAAATCCCAAACTGTGCTTCTTTGAGTGCATTGGTAGCCCTTGGATCAATCTCCACTTATCCCATTTGATCTCAGCCTTTGGATTGCACATGCCACATAACTTCGACCAATCAGGGAGCAGGGATTGGAAATGTATCACACGGATTGGTGACCTGGCACCCCACATGTGTCAGGTGAGTCATAATGTGTCAGGGAAAGGACATAATTACCCTTAATTGTAGTGAATTTGGCTTAATTGACCAAAGGGTAATTTAGGGTTCATGTATTTGCAGAATTGGGGGTTAAATTGGCGGGTTGGGATTTTTTATTTTATTTCGATATTGTTTGACCCATTGACCGGGTAAAAGGGGTGAAACGGGTTGGGTTGTTTGAATTATTTGACCGGGTCATGGGTTTGAGGCTTGGACCGGGTTTGGACTTGGGATAATATTGGGCCAAAGTTAATCAATTTAGATTTAGGACATGTATTGGATCCATGTATACAATAAAGGACTAAAGGTGTATTTTCTGATTTGCCAAGGACCAAAGTTGTAATTCTGAAAACCTCTTTCAAGGGTCATTATTGGCAATGTCAAATAATCCAAGGGCTGAATCTGCAACTTCTGAAACTTCAGGGGTATATTATGCCAAATGGTCAAATTTCAAGGACTGATTCTGACAATTCTTCAAACTTGAATCATATCTTTAAAAAATCATCCTCGGAGAATAAAATCTTCATAAATGCACAATTTTGATCTTCCGGCTCAGCTTTAGCTCTCTTAATCTCTCGTGCTCGGATTTTCGTCTGATTTGGCTTCTTTTTGTGTGTTTTGACATATCCGTACCTGCACAAGCACAAACTCAAGAAAACAACGGATATTAGCAATAAACGGCTCTTTCTTGGTTAATTTGGGTTTAATTTTGATAAAGAAATGATATGTGTTTTTGCACATATCAAAATACCCCAGACGAGACCATTGTCGTGTCCTCACGCAATGCAATCAACTCACGCTTCTAAAACCAAGGATTTCAATCTCTTTCTACTAAACCTATGAAGAAGTAGCAAAGATTCCTCAAAAGAGATTAAGTAACCCTTAATTCTAAAAACGCCCCGTTTACCTTTTATATTTCACATATAGATATTATGATTAAGCACATTCTGGTTATGAGTGACGGTTTGTTGAACTTTCATGTCGATCAATAACTCCAACATTTTTCAAACGACACGTTAGGATCACGGAGTAGGAAACACAACACAGCGTGAAGTGACCATACGGATAGAATACATCGTCCCTGATTTTTCACAAGTCCCCAAACTAAGCGTAAAATCGAAATCATTGTTAAATACGACTTTAGATGCTAACACTACCCATGGAAGTTACTTGTGTAATTACCGTTTGTTCCCATTTTCCTATTTTCCTCTAGATTTTTTTATTTTTGTGAGAAATGAATTTCTTCAAATTTCTCGTTTCGATAATTTTTATTCCGATAAAGATACAAAGCTAAGTCGCTAATTAGTTATCCATCTTCTCTCAAGAACCATTGTCTCAAAAATGAGGTCCACATCAAGGAATTTTTATTCACTTATATATATATATATATATATATATATATATATATATATATATATATATATATATATATATATATATATTTTCATCATTTTTTTTTCTTCACTTTTTTTTTTTTTTTTTTTTGCACTTATACTTTTTACTTGTATGAGCTATGAACCACGGAGCTTCACGGGGTAATTCCAAGACTATAGGCTTCATGAAATGAGGATCCCAGTGGGTTAGACCAAGACCTCACTCAATCCCGGCTAAAGATCCAAGGGTCCGATCTCGACACCGCAGCTCATAACTTTATTTATTACTTATTACGAGTCCTTGATGTGTACCCAATTTTTAAAACAAAGATTCTTTTAAGAAGATAAAGAACTAACTATCGCCAAAAACTCAACATCTCTAATTATTTATTTAACAGATATGGGGTGAAACAATTTTGTGGGAACAAAAAGCCATAAGTACCTTCGATGGGCTCTAAAGAGAACCATCTACTCCACGCTTAGCATCTAAACTCATAAGTAACTCTATCATTTCTCGATCTCCGCAAATTTAAAATCCCAAATAATGAGATCCGCGGATGCTTAGCCGATAATTTTTAGATTACCTATGGTTAAGGGAACAAGCTAGGGCTCAACACGCCCGGTCAAGTCAGAATTCTATTCCTACTCTCTCCAGCGGAAAGTCAACAAGGTGTCAAAACATATATTAATTTAGCAAATGCTTCGTCAAATAATCTCAAGTCTCGCATTTTTAAAGTCACTTATTAGAAACTAGCAAATTCTTGGTTAAGCTTCGCATATTTAAAATCACTTAGGAAGACTTGCAAATTCTTGGCCTTGTGAGCTAGAATCGCATTTTATAGCCTCTTGTCTAAGCAATTAGCAAAGGTTATTTCAAGAAAACGCATATTTAAAGAAACTTCTAAGAGACTAGCGAAAACTTTTCGATCATAAAACTAGCAAAAGCTTACGAAAAATTTTAAATTTTCACATTTTTTGCACAATTTTTTCATTTTCTAAGGAAAAACGGGGTTGCGAGAGTACACGACAAAAAACAAGCAAGTGCGGTCAAATCAAATCGAAGATTACCCACCCCAGACTAAAACGAAACATTGTCCTCAATGTTTAAAGGCAATGGTAACAACGAAAATCTAAAAGTCGTTTATTAAGTATGCTCAAAGATAAACGTTAGTCGATAAGATTTAGGATATCGGATTTCCATCAACATCGATCATGAAACTCGAGTGGAGAAAATGACAAACTTCGAGCACGAGAGTCTTCATATCGGGAACATCCTAAACACAATATCACAAACAACCAAACACGAGAAATCGAAGAGGCTAACCCCTTCACGTCACTTATTAGAAAATAGGAAGAAGATAGAGATAAGCATGGGGTGCCTCCCACGAAGCGCTACTGTTTTTGGTCACCGAGTCGCTAGCCTGACTCGTCCCCGAATTCATTTGTCCTTGGGGAAACAAGCGGAAGGGATACCCGGATCGAAGATGGTATCCTCACTCCGGAGGGAAAGAGAATGGGTGGGTTGGGAGGGGAAGAAAATGTCGGGCTCCAGCACATAAATGTTAAATCCTCCCAAATGTTCACAAGGTGTATCAAGAAAGAATGATCCATCATCCGGCGGTTTTGCGGGCGGACGAAGGGATGACGGATCAAAAAGAAACGACTCCATAGAAGAAGGGAGTCCATGGTACAGAAAAGTGTTACTTGAAGGCTCAAACATGAAGGCATCCAAGAGAGGAGGTTAACTTTTGTTTTATGAATGTCCTCTCCGATGAGTATCCCAGGGTTAAAAATCTTGTCCTCGGAAAGGAACGAAATCAACGTATCATCTACGTGAAAATCCTCACGAGAAGAGGAATCACTCTCGGATAAAAAATAGTGTGGGACTTCAATATCAACAAGCTCATTAGTCGAAATCTTCACTTTCTTTTCTTTCTTCGGATAAAACGGATCATCGTATTCTGTTTCTTCCAAAACATCATCTTCTGACGGAATTGAGTTAAAGGGAGCAAGTTCATCTGTGAACTTCTCGAAGTAAATCGACGGATCTTGATATAACAAATATTCAGTTTCGCGTAAGTCGGCTCTAAAATCAAAGACGTCATCCTCACTTCCCGGTGGAAGAGGATCCATGCGAGCGAGTTCATCGGCAAACTCCTCGAGAAGTAAATCAGTGGAAGATTCATTGAGCTCGGGCTCCGAAGGATTAGTAGACGGCTTGACTTCTTTAATTTCACATAAGCCATAGTTTTTATATTTTTCATAAAATTATAATAAGATATTTTCCGAAGAAATACAAAGGTATGTATTTCCCGGGTCGTTTTCCCAGCGAGGGATGAATGGAGTTTGACAACTCACGTCGCGATTCCGGATTCGAATGGGAAATAAGGAATTTTGGGTTTTCTAATCTACAATGCAAGGAAATATAAAGGAAAGCAATTATAACAACTAAATCTATAATGCAATAAAGGAAACACTACTAACTACGAAAATTTAAACTAAAAACGCATAAAACGTAATTAAGGAAACGCGAAATAAATGCAACTATGCTAATTAAAACCCGTAAAAATGAACTTCTATTTTTCTACAGCTAAGAATGATATTTGAAAATTATTTGTGAATTAAAACTATTTTTTTGGATTTTTATTGATTTATTTTGAATTAAAAACTAATTTAAGACATTTAAAATAGACTTGAAAAACTTAAAATTAGGAAAATAAGCTAGGAAATTACAAAACTATTTTTAAAAAATCTTAAATAACTAAAAAGAGTTTTAGAAACTGGAATCACATTTTTTTGACTTTTTCTCAGTTTATTATGAATTTAATACTAGTTAAAACTAATTAAAATGCTAGAAAATCTATTTTAACTAATAAAATTCAGGAAAAATACTTTTTATGACTTTTTGAATATTGTAAAACTAAGAAAATTGAAATTGTATTTTACTGAGCTTTTTCTAATTTATTTGAATAAAATGTTATTTAAAAATGCTAGAAAATGACATAAAATGCAGAAAAATAGTAAATGAACAGTAAAAAATATGAAAACTTCCAGTCAACTATAAAATAATTCTGAGAACCCAGGAAAAATAACAGAAACGATTATGGAGCACAAGAACTATGATTTGGGCTAGAACTGCTTATGAAGAGCTTAATGGAAATAAGCTAAAAGCTACTAGAATGATACCACAAGTTCTAACTACCCTAAACTAACCAAAACTAAGCTACTGCAAGTGATTTGGGTCAAATAAGCTCAAGCAAGAGGCATTTAAGCTCTAAATAAAATCTAATCTATCTAATACCAAACGGCCCTAAGTGGCTACTTTAAGCCCTTGTTAAGCCAGCTTATAAAAATCACAAAAATAAACTAAAATCACCATGAAAACCACTACCAACCAAAGTGTCTAAATCCAGAATTTCAACTGAATTGGACTTAAAGTGAGTGAATGAAAAATATAAAAGTGGAAGCCGTTTGAACATAAAATGGATATTTTGACTTTTTACGAAAATTTGTAGTTTTGACTTTTGTGAGATTGATCTTGCAAAAACAGATTGGATATGAAGTTTATAATTGTAAAATGACCTAATTAAGATGACATGAATGACTCTAATACTAATATGCAAGTTAAGGTAATGCTACAACTAACTGATATGATCTAATGAGCAGATACAACTAAATTTTGATTTTTAGTTATAAGAAGATGCAACTAATGATCAAAATAATTAACTAATGCCTAAATGAACCTAGACCAAACAATCCTTACTTCAGATATAACCTCTAACACAGATTGCTAAGTAAATCCAAACAACCTTTATTCCACTGATGTGCACTATTAACTACTCAAATCAATAATCCAAACTACTATCAACCTAAATTCAGATTCTATGATCCAAAGTATACCTAATTGATGCAAGGAATACTACTATAACTATCAATTCTACACTTACCTAATTATGCTAATATGACAGATGCACAGTTTATGATAACAACAACTCAAATAAACTCAAACTAATATGCAGTGATCAAACTTAACTAAAATCTATATAAACAGCAATATTAAACTAAAATTTAACACAAATAATCAATCTAAAGCATTACTCTACTGAATCAAATGAAAGAAAGAACCATAGACTTACAAGGGTCCTGTCACAATGACATGCTTAACTGAAATCAATGGAACAGTATCCTGAACTATTATTAACCCAAATCCAATCATAATCCACCCAATTTATCCATTAGATCAGCAATCCAGAGCCTTGTCACCAATAAACTGCAACATTATCTTAATTTTTGACGGAAGAGAAAGTTGAGTAAAACTGAGTAGGATCTGAGTATACTTAGATAAACTCCAAATAAGCTAAAATTAAACTGATAAGAGCTTGTGAATCATTCATTAACAACTGAATTTAAGATTAAAACCAGAGATTAAAAATTATTAATAAAAATTTGAGTACAAAGAGATTCAAATACAGAATTTAAGTGCAAATATTAAAACAATTTAAAAACTAAAACTTAGCTACTCAGAAACTACTTCCTAAACTACTCCTATTCTACTTTCTCTCACTACACTATATATCTCTAAGCTGTGAATGAAAGGGTTCATCTGGGTGGGGTAAGTGGGGGTAAGGAAAGTTTTTCGTAGATTGATTTCGGCATCAAATTTATACTCGCGCCAAGATCGGCCAAGGCGGAGCATTGAACAATTCCTTGAAAATCACATGGAATGAGGAATTTGCCGGGGTCACCTAACTTTTCGGGCAGTTTCTTGAGGATAACCGCCGAACAATTCTCATTCAGAGATGTCGTAGCAAGCTCGTATAGTTTCTCCTTATTCGTAAGCAATCCCTTAATCGTAGAAGCAAGTTTGGGCATCAAGAGAAGGGCATCCGCAAAACTGATCTCCACATTCAAGTCTTTGAAGATTTGGAAAAACGTTTCCATTTGATGATTCGACTTTTCACGAAGAGTTTGATCTTTAAGACGAGACGGATATGGGATAGACGGTTTCGGATTAGCTTTCTTCACATTAACGGGAGCATCTTCGGGCTCAGAATCTTGGACAACCGTGGGTTGGACATTCACAGTACTCCCCTTATTAGTAGGAAGCACCGGGTCCTTTGTCACCCCGGTCTCACGGTCTACCACACGAGAGGAAGAAGAAGGACTAGTGGTAGGAACCGTAGGTCCATCGTAAGCAACACCACTTCGGGTAGTGATCGCTTTCATGTCACCTCTCGGGTTAGGAATCGTATTACTTGGAAGAGAACCGGAACCCGAGGGTTGAGAATAAGAAGTAGACGGTTGATTGGCTTGAAAGAAACTAGCCATCATATTCCTTATTTCAGTCATCTGCTTGTTACTTGTAGCTTCAATTTCCTTTTTGAAATCCGTCCTTATGCCGTTAATTTGAGTTTGCAAACATTTAATGGTGTTGTCGGAGTTCTTCATGTAAGTTAAAAACTCGTTGTTCGGAGCAACTTGATGAGAAGGTTGTTGATATTGCTGTTGAGGAGGAGGTGGTTGTTGGTAAACTTGAGGTGGAGGAGCTTGGTAGTGTTGATTTCCATGATTAGCTCCTCGGTTTTGATTGTTGTTACCATTGAAACGGTTTTGATTATGGTTTTGTTGTTGAGGTTGGTTGAAACCGGGAGGTCCGAGATAATTGTTTGAACGGTAGCTAAGAAGATTTCGATCTCCTTGCGGTTGATTGTAGTTCCCTGTAGCAGCATAAACATTCTCATGTGCGTAGCCACCGATGGCTGGGCACTCGGAATAAGAATGTGGACCTCCACAAGTCTCACAAGTCGGGTGTACCGCTTTTACTTGTTGATGTTGATTCTGATTATTCATTTGATGTATCCTCAAGATATCGTCCATCTTTTTGTTCAGAGTAGCTATTTCGAGAGAAGAAGACGTATTTGATCGAGACGATTCACCCCTTTCGGCGGTAGAATCCCAATAATTATGATGAGCGATCATGTTCTCAATAAGATCGTAGCATTCCTCGGGACGTCTTTTCATGAAAGTTCCACCGGCAGCAGCATTGATTGTATCACGATGTCTCAACGTCAAACCATTATAAAACGTATCAATTTGAGTGACAAGCAACATGTTATGATTCGGACATCGATCAATTGCAAGCTTATATCGTTCCCAAGCTTCAAACAAAGATTCGTCGGGATATTGCCGGAAATTACTGATATCGTTCCTCAACTTCGTCACCATCGACGGTGGAAAGTACTTTGCCAGAAACTTCGAAACCATTTCCTCGAAGGTATGAATCGAATTCTTCGGGAGTCGATCAAACCAAGAAGTGTCATGATGAGTCAAAGAGTATGGGAAAAGATAGAGACGAAGGGCGTCATCGGAGACCCAATTTTGTTTCATACTCTAAGTGACGGTTAAAAATTTATCAAGATGCTTGTTTGTATCGTCATCGGGTAAACCATGAAATTGACAACTGTTTTTTACTTGTTCTATCATATGATGTTTCAAGCTAAAATCGGTAGCTTGAATATTAGTCGGTGCAATGGGTCCTCCCCTCCCGTACATTGTAGGTTGACATAGCTCCTCCATCGTTCGGAGATCGGGAGCTACATTTTGATTAACGGGAGGAGGATTAGGACCGGGGTTTGGTGGTATGTTGGCAGCAGCCATGTTACGTAACTCGGGTACGTTCTGATTCTGATTCTGAAGTCGTCTTGATCGAGAGCGAGTGCGCATGCACTTAAAAACCAAGGCAATTAAAAGAGACCGGTATTCGAAAACACAGTGAACTTAACCAATAATCCCAAGTGAATAAATCACCTCTATAAGACAAACGCACAAGCGAGCGGAGAAGCTTTTTTAGGTCAGCGCGAAGCTTATTAAAAACCCGCCTCTTTTCAGCCGCAATTTAATGTCAGGCCGTCCTTATACCCACCACACAGTTTGTTTATCCGATAGAAATAAATCAATTCACAAGCGACACAAAGGCAAGTTTTTGATCTTTAGTTCCGGAACTTATTAATGATAACACCTCCGTTGAGAATGTTATATAATTGGTGGATTCTATTTTAGCTCAAAAACAAAAGAGAAAATCTTTTTGTATTTTTAATATGATATATATATACAAAAGAAAAAGGAAAATATTTTTTACTTTTTTATTTTATAGAAAAATAGTAACTTCACGAATGAAGGATCTCGAGTCACTAATCGTCAAACCTCTAACGATATTGTCGTGACACAACCTCCCCGGCAGCGGCGCCAAAATTTGATTACTCGATGATGTAGGCTTAGGGGTATGTGTGTATGGATAAAACCTCAATATCGATATCAAAAATAATCACGAAGATAGATTCAAAATTCCTTTAGGAAAAAGAATATTAAATCAAATCCCGTGTGTGATCGTTGATACGGATTAGTCAACCCGAATCGTTTCCCAACGAGGTGTGAATTGCCAACGTCGTTTTTGGTTTGGAATTTAATGCTCGATGTTTTGATTTGTTGAATTTGATTTTATTAAACTACGGGAGAAGGGAAAGTAATTAAGGGAAATCTAATCTACGGGAAATCCTAAGTGCGAGATTAACTAAAACGTAATAAACGAAACGTAAATAAAATGCAACTACGTCTAATCCTAAAAATGACCTAAAATTATTTTTACTCTAAAAATGCAATTTGAAAACTATTTATGAGTATAAACTAATTTTTAGGATTTTTCTGGAATTTATTTGGATTTAAAACTAATTTTTAACTTTTAAATCTAAATTAAAATACTAGAAATTATGAAAATTAAAGGAAAAATTATGAAAATATTTTTATAAAATCTAAAATAACTAAAGAGAATTTTCAAAACTAATTTTGTATTTTTCTGATTAATTTTCTATTTTCTACGAATTTAAAATCTATTTAAATCTAATAAATGGCTAAAAATTACAAAATAAGCTAGGAAAAATCTAGAAAAATTATTTTTTTGCTTTTTGTATTTATCTTAATCTATGAAAATTGAAATTTTTTTTTTGAATATTTTCTGATTTAATTGTAATAAAAGCTATATAAAAAGTCCTAAAAATTGTTTTAAATTGGGAAAAATACTAAACAGCGATGAAAAATTATGAAAAATTCAGTAAAAGTCTAAAATATTATTCTAATTTTATGAAAAATATAAAAACTATGGCTTATGTGAAAGATTTAAAAGCTGTAGTGTAAACTGATTCTAAATAAGCTACTAAAATAAGCTAGAGGGCACAATAAGCTACTAAACTGTTACAGAAGCTAAATTATACTAAAATCACCTAACAGTAGCTAATTCCAACTACTCCTAATCTCTATTGAGCAATCTACCTATGATTTGAGCTAATCAACTACTTAAGCAAACAACTACTAAGTCCCTACTTTAAGCCCAAGCACCAGCTTATCTTATAAGCCAAAGTGAAAACCAGTTCTGTGGACCTCAAGATTACCAACCAAAGATCAGTTGTACCAAATTTTAGCCTGGGAGAAACTAAAATGAAGCTGCAGTTGCTTCTGCAAAAAGCCTGCTCACACTCAGTTTTAGCTGGGTGTGTTCAGGGCAAATCTAGCTGTTTAAACAGCTTATTTGGAGCTTATAGAAACTTCCTAAAATTCCACAACAATAAGCTTTAGAACTTGACCAGTTGAAGATACTTATCCCAAAAACTCAATAGATTTGTACTAAAAATGATCGTGTGAAAAATCAACTAAGTTTGGTGAAAAACCACTTTTACTCTTTTTGACTTTTTTAGACAGAAATGATATTTTGACCAAATTGAATTTTGATTCCAATTTATGAACTGAAGTTGATGAATTATGATGAAATGAAGCTAATGCAAGCTAACTTATCCTAGTTTAATCCTAAATGTAGCTTATGCTTGTCTAAAACCTAACTGATGGATTAACTAGAGCAGTTTCAAATTGATTTTGACTTTTTATGAACTAAGATGCAATATTTGAACTAACATCTACTGAAATGACCTAAGTAATTCTAATGAAACAGTATTCTGCTACTGAAACAGTCTCTAGCACAATTTTACAACCAAATCCAAACACTACTTATACTAACTGATATGAAATTTGAAAATAGAAATCCACTTAAACAACCTAATTAATCACTTAATCTAAGTCTATGTAATCAAATTACACCTACTGCAATGATCTAAGCTATGATTAACCTCAAATTCCAATACTAACGCTAAAGCAAATTTAAATCAGATATGAAAGCAAAATGATTACGGATAAGAACAACAGTTTAACTATTGATAACAAACTAAATTATAATAGATTTTATACTAATTAAGCTATACTAACAATGATTATAAGATATATCAGATATAAAAGGAGATTGGAAACTCACATGTGGTCCAGCCACTATTGCAGTTTAAGAACAAGAGATCACTATCCTAAACCCATAACCTACTCCAAATCCAGCTCAAGTTTAACCCAACTCTGATCCAATACCAACAAATCAACCCATTCCTTTTTTAAATTCTCCACAGTTGACTTTGTTTGACTGATTTTGTGAATTGAAGTAAATTGATTGTAGAACTGAGTAGACCTTAAGATAAGCACTAAATAAGCTATGGATAAGCTTATAAGAGCTTATGGTAACACTAATATAAACTGATTTGAACTTGAGAACAGATTTGAAATATTTTTTTATTTTTAAAGTATTTTTCTTATTTTTTTGTGATTTTTGTTTAATAGAACAAATAAGATAAAACTGATTTGAGATAAGCTAAATTGAGTAATTGAAACACTAATAAGCTACTGAAAACAATTGAATAGTAATGGAAATTGATTGAAGACAAAAGTTGAGATTACTTGAATTAATAAAAACTTGAGATTACAATGGAACTGAAATTTAGAAATACAGAAATGAAAATTTAAACATAAAACATTTATAAGCTACTAATTCTACTCAAATTCTACATATTACAATGGTGAAGTGAGGAGGTATTTATATGCGAGCTTGAGGCCTTGGAAGCATATAGAAATCCCAAACTGTGCTTCTTTGAGTGCATTGGTAGCCTTTGGATCAATCTCCACTTATCCCATTTGATCTCAGCCTTTGGATTGCACATGCCACATAACTTCGACCAATCAGGGAGCAGGGATTGGAAATGTATCACACGGATTGGTGACCTGGCACCCCACATGTGTCAGGTGTGTCATAATGTGTCAGGGAAAGGACATAATTACCCTTAATTGTAGTGAATCTGGCTTAATTGACCAAAGGGTAATTTAGGGTTCATGTATTTGCAGAATTGGGGGTTAAATTGGCGGGTTGGGATTTTTTCTTTTATTTCGATATTGTTTGACCCATTGACCGGGTAAAAGGGGTGAAACGGGTTGGGTTGTTTGAATTATTTGACCGGGTCATGGGTTTGAGGCTTGGACCGGGTTTGGACTTGGGATAATATTGGGCCAAAGTTAATCAATTTAGATTTAGGACATGTATTGGATCCATGTATACAATAAAGGACTAAAGGTGTATTTTCTGATTTGCCAAGGACCAAAGTTGTAATTCTGAAAATCTCTTTCAAGGGTCATTATTGGCAATGTCAAATAATCCAAGGGCTGAATGTGCAACTTCTGAAACTTCAGGGGTATATTATGCCAAATGCTCAAAGTTCAAGGACTGATTCTGACAATTCTTCAAACTTGAATCATATCTTTCAAAAATCATCCTCGGAGAATAAAATCTTCATAAATGCACAATTTTGATCTTCCGGCTCAGCTTTAGCTCTCTTAATCTCTCGTGCTCGGATTTTCGTCTGATTTGGCTTCTTTTTGTGTGTTTTGACATATCCGTACCTGCACAAGCACAAACTCAAGAAAACAACGGATATTAGCAATAAACGGCTCTTTCTTGGTTAATTTGGGTTTAATTTTGATAAAGAAATGATATGTGTTTTTGCACATATCACATTGCAACAAAATTGTTGAATCATCTCCTTGTGTCGTTATATGAATAATAAAAAGGATTCAACTCATAAGATGTGATAATATTCGAATTAATGGAAATCGATTGTAACAATCATGTTAAATCACATTTCCTGATTCGTTTGAGACTCAATAACAACAAAGGAACAAAATTAAACCTACCTTAAAATCGTATGTGGAACCTTGATGCCAAATCTAAGACTCATGCCATCCCTGTGGTCTACTCGTCTTCTCAAGCCATCTCTGTGGCGAGTCGTATTTGACATCACAAAAAAGGTTTGATAAACGTTATTATCAAATTGATGTTCCTTCTGTATGAGTCTTGGTGAAATGGAATGAAAAAGGGGCGGATTATTTTTAGGGTTTGTGATGAGGTGTGAGAAATCAGAAGGGAGGTGATTGATTTTGTGATATTAGGGTTTGGTTATGAGAGATTTTTTAGGTGATTATGAGTGACTTGTGTGTCTTATACCCGGTGATTAGGGTAAGATGGATGGTGGACCAAGCTGTGTTTCAAGGGTGGGCCGAATAGCTAGTGTCATGGTTCTGGTGTGTAGCTATCTAATTGGGCCGAATGGATGCTTTATTGGATGTATTTATGATCTTGGTAATGGGCCTAATTACAGATTAATGATATCACGAGTGAGCATATGACTTTGGAGCATGTTCAAATATTGCAATGCGATCTCATAAACTATGACGGATATTCGCGGGTTCAATTCCTAGAGGTACATGGCTAATATTTTGGTCGAGTTGATTGGCTTATTATGGGATAATGACACATTACTTGGGCCAAGGATATTCTAACTTGAGATGATATTTGATACTTGGTATATTTGGTAAAATTTTTACATAAGTATCGATATCTGTGGAATCCGAATATTATCTCATGATATGGATATATTTGAATTGATATTTCTCGGGAGGGATTCTTATTTGGACCACCTGATGGGCTTCTCATAATTGGATCGATTGTATGAGATTTGTGATAATGATATTGGATGATGAGATTTGGTTTGATGATGAGAATTGTTTTTTTGGGTAAAGGGTTACCCCGGTAAATATATTAAAACCAAAAAAATGTTAAGTACAAATGGAATATGGTTGAAGTACCATATTTACCTCATGCTAAGAAGCTTGAAAAACACCTAAAAAACTAGTGCTTATGACATGCCATAAGCACTTACAACTCTTAGAAACAAAAGATGCACCTAGAATAAAACATCAAACTGAACAAGCTAACCCGCAACAACCGTGAAAGATGAACTTTCATCAGTCTTTGAATTTGTAAATAAGTCAGCCGATTCATCATAAACATTTTCAACATGTTCTTCATCATCATTATTATCATCAATCTCCAATGCCCAATATGATGATGAGAATTGTTGTGGTATGAGGATTGGTACTTTGGTGTATACATTTTCACGGTTAATATTATGTCACGGCTCGAATTAAAAGTTGAACAATACTAACTACGAGGTTGTTTGGACGGTATTTCTTATTTGGATTTGAAGTGAGAATTTCCGGGGGTGTTTACTTATTTCGTCTTCTTTCTTTCTACCCTTCCGCGAAGATGACTTGTTTGGGCGTTTATTGAGTGTGTTGAGGATACGTCAAGAGGTTTTGTACATTGGGTACACCGTTTCTTCTTCACAAGGATTAGTACAAGTTTAAGTAACAAATCTGGGGAATTTCACTTCATGATCAAGTTTTGCATATCGGGTTTACTTTACCATGTTGTCACTGCAATAGCCGACAGAATGGGTGAATAATGTGTTTACCAAAGTGTTTATTGGATGGTTGATGATACTGTTGATGTTGGATAATGAACCGTTGATGAACCGCTGCATGTTCCCCTAAAACAGATATTCACTAAAACCAAAGTTGTCATAACACATTCAAGCTGACATTGTTTACGGTTTTGTCTTGATTTTGTAAAATCCCGCGAAAGAATCTATTTCTTGGTTTAAATCATAGACATGTAAAATCCCGTGACAATGGAAACATCCTGGTAATTGTAAAGTGCATTTCCGGATCTATCTTACGGTTTATTCTTGGTCTTGTAAAATCCCGCGAAAGAAACTATTTCTAGGTTTAAACCATAGAATTGTAAAATCCCGTGATGATGGAATCATCCTGGAGAAAGGAAAGTGTATTTCGGGATCTTATCTGATGCCGGTGCCACGGTGTCTACTTCGAAGAAGGGATAAAAGGGTGTACTTCATAATTGGGTGACTGTTTGGATATTCTTCATGGCAGTTTGGTTATTACAAGGTTTTACGGGGTTATGTGCTTTTAACCATGGTCGGGATGAAACCATTATCATAGTTCACTTAAAACGTAAAAGGAGGCTACAGTTGAGCTTTTAACCAGAATATGTGACAACGGGGTTAATTCACTATTATTTATTTGAGGTTGAAGTGAAATATCACGGGCAAGTGTACTTAGTATCTGAAGGTATCGGGGATGGTTGGATGAAGATTCTTCAAGATCCTTGTTCGATCTTATTATAAAAAAAATGAAGACTTGGAAATCTAGTTATTGTTGGGTGACTTTTTCCTTTTCTTTTACCACTTGGGGGAATTGGGCTCTTACCACCACAAAATAACTATCACTTTAAGGAGTTACGTTGTAGTGCTCAGTGTCACATTCAATTGTGGATTTTCAAGAGGTGATGTACGTCTTATACTTGATGGTTGGTTGGATGAAGAGTATAGAGTTCTTAGAAATTCAATGGAGGATGAACTCTCGACACCGCTCTTTGTTACATATGTGCAAGTTTAAGTCACGAGTTCGGGTTAGTTTACTTCATGGTCAAATTCATCATATTGGGTTTTCTCCATCAGCTGTCACTACAAAGAGCCTACTGAATGATAATGGGGTGATTACAAGTTTTGCCAAGAGATGATGAAAAGAGAGAGATTATGACGTTTGAACACATCAGTTCAAGCCTCATTCTCTAAAGAAAAGAAAAGTGTACGTTTCAGTGCGCTTTATCTTCTGAAGAAGAGAAATCTTCTTATGACGTTTGAACACAACAGTTCAAGCCTCGTACCTCAAAGAAAAGAAAAGTGTACGTGTCATTGCGCTTTATCTTCTGAAGAAGAGAAATCTTCTTAAATATGACCATTCTCATCAACATGCTTCATGCTTTTTCCATGCGCGCTAATTCATCAAGTGAACAAAGTTATCATTGCTAGTAATCTTATTCCACTTGCTCAGTTATAATGGCGATGGCGACATCATATGCAAATTTTGCGGGGGAGAAGTGTGAATCGACTATATTATGAAGATATTCACTTGCTTAATCAAGAATGGCATCTCCGTATGCAATTCTTGAGGGGGAGAAGAAGTGTGATAATTCTGCATGTTGAGTAACTTCTGAGAATACAGGGTCATACGGCTCCTAACTCATGTAAGAACCGAGCTTCTTCTTATCGGGTCATCTTTACATGGTGTTTCTTTTATGAGCCGCTGGTTGACATCTTCTCACTGGCTGATATGATTAATGACAAAGTGCTTCCAGTTGCGAGGCGGATTTCCTTGATGAACATCTTTCTGTTCTTGTTTGATTGGGAGGGATTTGAATTAAGGGGATTTGCTATATATAAGTTAACGGGAATGCATTTGGTCGGAAGAAGATGTTGACTTTCTATTCCCCAATTGGACAATCTTGAAGAAGGTCGAGTCTACAGTCAGTTCTACATTTTCTGCTACATGTTAGAAGACTAAAGACGAGTTGCATTTAACAATCTAAAGAGTTCTTCTTAATCCAAGCATTCATCATAAAGATTGTCAGTTTAGGGGAGAGCACTAATTGGGGGAGAGTGAAATCAGATTCAATCCCAATTAGACTTGCTCATATTCTTTAGCAAGTTGATTCTCACAAGAGTTCAAGTGTTATTCTCAACAGATTTCTAGTATACGGGCTTATTATGTGTTGCTGATTCTGAAGCATCAAAACCAGCAAGAGGGAAGGAGACACGCATCTAAACGCGAGTAAACATTGATGAACTTAATACCTCTAAGTGATTGAAGATATCCTGGGAAGACTAATGTCATTACCGCAGAGAAACTTAAGGTTTGACTCATGGCGTTTAGTGTTCTTATTCCAACTATGTGGGGGAAGAGATGGAAGAGTTAGTTTCTGGTGATAAAAGAGGTACACAAGTGTGTGATGATTTCGATGCTATCGTAATCATAAAGGGAGAGAGATTGTGTACATTGGGGATGCTCAGCTGTTTCACTTGAGGGCTTAATCAGTGATTCAGAGATGTAATCACTTATTCTGGAGTTAACATCCGCAGAGATAATCAGTGATTCAGCATGCTTCTTCAATGTTATCGGTTATTCTCTCTTTGGGCATTCGGCTACTTCGGGTTCTTGAGCTTCATACACTTTCTTCAGGGGGAGAGAAAAGTATACATCGGGGTTATTCTTTGGCTATCGGACTTAATCTGCTACTTCCATGGTATAAGTTTCTCTGTC
The DNA here is from genome assembly GCA_019973895.1 of Chrysanthemum seticuspe. Taxonomy (NCBI): domain Eukaryota; kingdom Viridiplantae; phylum Streptophyta; class Magnoliopsida; order Asterales; family Asteraceae; genus Chrysanthemum; species Chrysanthemum seticuspe. The sequence continues at coordinate 198,309,001 of BPTQ01000004.1, read as the reverse complement.
TTCGGGTATATGTGTATTCGGGTTCGTGAGCTCTAGTCTAAGAGACTAACTGCATCAATTCATCTACTTGGAGGAAAGTGGTCTCTTGACAACTTTTTGGTACTTCAAACTTTTTGACTGCTTCATACTTCAGTGGAATGAAATTTGAGAAGAGTTATTTATGTGTGGGATGATACGTTGCTGTTCTTTTGGATGATATAACCTCAAAAGAAGAATCACAAAAATTATTCTAAAAAGGAGCAGCAAGATCGATGATAATGGTGTGCTTCTTTGTGCACCTGGCTAAGGAAAGCTTGAAAGAAAGCTTTGAATCTGCTCTGCTAAAGGATTTTCGGTTTGGGGGGAAGCTGCCAAAGTCTCGCATTCTTAAAGGCTCAATTCCTTCTTTTCAAGAGCCTCGGAAGCTTTGGTGGTGGATGTTTAAGAGATAACGATTTCTATCTTCTTCAACGAGGCTGTTTGATATCCTTATCTCGGTACTCGAATCATCATCTTCTTAAACTATATCATCTACTCTATCTTTGTATATATTTACCAAAAACCAAATACAAAAATATAAAACCAACAAAAAGAAAATTATAAAACCATCAAAAACCCATAAAAATCAGAAAATTTGAAAAAAAATACCAAAAATATGTTTTCTCAAGACATGTCTTCTGATATCGATAACATCTACGGTCTTAGAAATGTCATTTAACAATGGCACGGGACCATAGATGAAGTTCGAGCAGGAGGTGTAAATATTCTTTTTCCAAAACATGTCTAAAAATATGGCTTGCTATTATTTCAGATAGCAACCCGCTCTTCAAGAAAGGAAAGTGCTACGCTAAACCAATTTTCAAATATTTCGTGCGCTTATCCTAAAACAAAATGAGGAAAGTATGTCGAAGGACTGCTGTTCTTACTCAAATATTTTTCCTTCTAAAATTCTTCAGAAAAATATTTGTTTTAACAAAAAGGTGGTAAATGAGTTGCTTAAAATTCAATCAGAATCAAGTTTTCATAAATTTGCAAAACCCAATCAATGACTTCAGCTTATTTAAAACTTTTCATATAAAGAGTCATTGATTGAGGGGGAGAATGTTTTCAAATTTATATCATCTAATGGGCTTATCTAATTATCCTATATACTTAAATGTAAAACATGTTTACCTACATTGAAGGACTAGGTGCCTAGGATATGATTGTTAGGATTAGATGATTAGAGTTTGATAAACACATTATTCCCATGCTTTACATGATCAGATTGATATGTTGAATTGACTTTTATTAGTCGATTGCTGTTTGGGTGATGTCAACCACCATATATCTGTATGTGTGTTCACAAACGTATGCAGGTATATTGGTATATAAGAATGTTCCCTATCCGGATCCCACAATTGAAGATGATTGGATGCCGAAAGGAAAGGGTAACTATATCTTGGGTTGACAAATGAAGAAACGGAGCTTAATTAGACCTCTATGGAGAGTTGGCATGAAAACATGCAACATAAGAGGTCTCACTGCATCAGCAGATGGTTTTCTTCCAAACCTCCAGCAACAACAACAAAAGAAGCTCAACCACCTAATGTATCTTTGTGCAGGACAAGTAGTGGATGATAACATTTTTAAAACATTATGAAAATACTGTTTTGAAAATAGAAAAATATTTGTTTTGAAAATAAATTGGACTTAATTTTGGTTTTCACTGGACTTCATTTTATCAAAACTTAAGTCACTCAATCATCGACTACGGTCATCGATTGAGGGGGAGAGTGATTTAAAATAAAATATTTTCAAACAATATTTCATCAATCAAGTCCGTTTGTACAAAACAAGTGGTGATCTAAAGATTTAATGTTATGTCATGGTATGATTTTCTTTAGAACCCAAAGATCTTTCAAAATGAAATTTTTTCTGTTCTTGTTTGATTGTGAAATTGTTTTATTTTACTTAAAAATCTCTTAAAAACTATCATACCTGACACTAACAATCTTTAATGTCTATAATTGGTCATCATCAGTCAATTTCAAAAATTAAATCTTGCCACGTCTTTCCCCTAAAATTTTTAAATGATTTAAATCAATTGGGATCACAAATCTCAAAAGGTTTGAAATTTTTGATCGGGGGAGAGATCGTGATTTAAATCTCAAATCGGTTTTAAAGGGTGATTGTTTCAAAAGAACTCCTTCCCTCATGTGCCAATCGATTTTGAAATACATAATGCACATGATTGTGGAGGAGCATTTAACCAAAAACCAGAAGAGTATTTAAACAAGGCACATATTCTCCCATGTTTTCCAAACCTTATTAAATTACTTGGGATCCAAAATCTCAAAGGTTTTGATATTTTTGATCGGGGGAGAATTTGTGATTTAATATGAAACTTGATATAAGATGATCGTTTTGATTCAAAGTGCAAGTTCTCTCTAATATGTGCTAAACTCTTTCGTATATCGATGCACATATTGAGGGGGATCGAATGGTTTCTATTGGCAATCGTGAAAAGTACTTCAAAAAACTCTTGCCTCTATGTGCAAAATGACTTTCAAATATCCAACGCACATATTGAGGGGGAGAATTTACCAAGAAAATCAATTGGCCTTTTCTATGGAAATTGTGATCAAGAAATTATTTCAAAGAACTCTTGCCTCCATGTGCTAAACAATTTCAAAATCATATGCACATGTTGAGGGGGAGCATTTCTAAATGATCAAAACAATTAAGGTACAAAATGCTTTGATTTTATATCACACGTACCTTGATTGATTTTCCAAATGATTTTTCAATTGGTTTCATGAAGGAAAGAACTGTACCAAAAGACCGACCAATTTACTTTACGCATGGTGTTATAAGGATGGTTAGGTTAGGTATTCGTTCCCACGATCCCGCCAGAGCCGGAGGGATCTACCCAGGGACAATCCACTAGATAGTGTAGAGTCCTTAGGTATGATGAAAAAAGGAGAAAAATGAGAATATGGGAAGAGTGCGGACTGAGATTGAGCTAGAACTGGAATAAACCCAACAAGGTTCTAGTAATGAAGGCTCGGTAAGCACTGAAGAGGTTGAAGAATGAAAATGAATTGAATGTGAAAAAGGGTGAAAAGAAATAGCCCTCCATTAATTCAACCTTAGGGCAGAAACCGGGTTCAATCCATATGCTACTGGTAGTTACCAAGGTAACACTGGTATTGAAGACAAGACGTCATGGACCCAGTGACGCACTGCACTAAAACTTCCCAAGCTACTCAAGTTCCGCTTAAAAGGGCTTGTTTCATTCTCACGGGGAACCTACATAATCTATCGACTTTCTCTTAGAGATTGTTGATATTGAAGAAGGAGACCCTCTCCCTAGTCTCTGGCATAGGAAACCAAATGTGCACTATTGAGTCTAGAGCCAAGAGATCATCCACAATATCTCATTAGGACACGTAAAGTGATGAAGACTTGCTGTTTCACACAATGTGGAAAGTAAGAATATATTAAGAGTCATACGCATTATCCTTGTGGTATTGCCAGAACATCCGAGAAATATGTAAAGTATTCACGATGAAGATGGAAATCCTTCTAGAGCTAACATCAAACAAGCTCTTGGTGGGTGACATGTGAGATCTTGCAAAAGATCAAGCTTGTGACAACTGGATAGAAACAATGGGGCGATTCACTCTTGAATAAACCTTGGTCCAGGAAATGAATTGACGAATACTTTTGGAAAAACCGTTCGATGTGCAAATCTTCTTTTCTCTAGCACATCGAATGTGTATTCATTTTCAAACACAAAAAGTATCTCTGATTGAAAAAATACTTTCGGAAAAACCATTCAATGTGCAAATCTTCTTTTCTCTAGCACATCGAATGTGTATTCTTTTTCAAATACAAAAATTATTTTTGATTGAAAATTGATCTTTCTCATAAAACCTTTGTCGTATTGCAAAACTCTTTCTTCAAGCAATACGTGATTGTTTTCAAATCAATTTTTCATCAATAAGTGAATCTCAATTTGCTGGTTCACTCACTCCGTGTTGTCTTCTTTGAGACATTCCGGTTTGAGAACAGCTAGAACAGCTGCGAAACCCTGTCAAGGAGATTCTTCGAAATTATACCTGATCACAGGCAGTACTTGTACTGATCAACGGGGAACCGTGGGCCGTGTACCTCAATTCAACGAAAGTGATCAAAGACACTTTCGTATGCTTTATTGCTAACTGTTTTTTGTAGGTACATTTGGACGGTTGCAGCTGATCAGAATTGAGAAGTCAATCCAAAGCCGCATGCTCACATCATCCACACTTAATTGAAAAAATCATGACTAGTGCATATCTACATAACCTGGCTCTAATATTTTTATACTATGCTTCTGCTACGCTGCTGCAAATATCATGAACCAGTAAAGCTTCCGTTACTCTGATGGAAAGATGTCATGATCCTGAAAGTGTGAACATGTCGGTCAAAAAGTCACAACATCACATGAAGGCAACACAACAAAGGGTGATCCAGAGATTTGCTGTGGCTGATGATCTCGAAGAAAGCTTGAAGATCATCAAAGATGTGGATCAGTTCAAAGACCTCCACTTAAAGTACAAAGCAGTCGGACTTTGAAGAATCACTGCTCAAGCTCAAAGAATGCGGAAATTGAAGAATTGAAGTCTACGAGCTTAAGACTAAAGATAAAATAGAATGCTAGGATGCAAAATGTAAATCATGGGGTGACCTCCCTTAGGGGGAGATTGTTAGGAATTAGAAATTCAATAATGAAGTGTCGGTCACCCCAAATATAATCTAACATAAGTTAGCTCGTAGACATATCGTTATTTACGTTGTTTAGTAGTTAAATAGTTAGTCATTAGCATAGATTAGTTTAGTGTAACAGTGTGGAGGAAGGACGGGGTCTTTACCCACTGTATGCCTGATCCACAGCCCGTCAGGAGGGCATTTAGTTTGTAACTATAAATACCCTTCCCACTAGGGGAAGGGTGGTGCTTCTTTAATCTAACCTTTCATTTCTAATCATCTCTCTCTCTCTAAAAGATCACCCTCTCCTCTCTTCATCTCTCTAAAATGGCATTCTTGTTTAATTATCTACCTAGACCACCCGAATCATCTAAACAACATAAAATACACGATCCTACAGACACATCGAAGTTTGACTTATCGAATTTATCAGAAAGAGAAGACGGTACCAGATCAAATTCATAATTGAAAAATGTTGGGATCGCTCCTAACACATAAATGGAACGATATTCTCGGGATTACATTAGCTATCTTATTAAGCTGAAACACATGGACTTGTTATGTAATATTGTAATAATTATGCTTGTGTTAGGCTATATATATACCCTCATAGACTTCACTTGGAGGGTGAGACTCATTGTTTAATTTTCCCCTTCATTATCAATAAACACATTAGTTTTCCCTTCTCTCTTTACTTCCTCTCTCTAACAATGGATACCATATTCTTCCATTTACCAAGATCTCCCAATTCACATGTTCAACCTAAACTATAATCCTATCAGTGGTTTAATGAGCACAGGTTGTCTTTATTGGTTGATTTTTGTGGTGATGTTTTTTGTCAAAATTGTATCTTGTTTGTGGTCCGTACATGTTATGGAGCTGTTGGTACAATTTTCAGATCTAGTCAACTTTTCTTTATCATATGTTTCTGAACCTGTTTTGTACAACAATATCAGATCTGGTTTAATAATTTTTTTATCATACATATCTGGTCAAATTTCTGTTATTACTTCTGCATGTTTTTTTTGTATCAACAAGTGGAGTTTTTGTGGTCAAACTTGTAGTCAACTGGGTCAAAAGGGATGAACTTTAAGCAGTTTTTCTGAAAATATCATCGAAAAAACAAAACCCCTTTTTGTCGAAATTTCAATTTCGAGAAACCCTTGTGTATCAAATTTACAATTTTGATATGACCAACCTCATTGAATTTTTATCGAACTTACATGGATAGTAAATTCGACAAAACCCTCATTTATTGAAACTGAAAGTTCGATTAAACCGCATCTCATCGAAGTTAATATCGACTTCTTGGAAAGAAGTTCGATAAGAATTCATCAAATTTGAATCCATCGCAATTGGATTCATCGAATTTATGAATCATCGAACATGCAAGGTTAAACATATCGAATTTACAGTAAAGAAAGAAACAAGATGAAGATGAAGGACTTGACTACGTTGACCACAAACCAAACACTCTATTGTGACTTCAGTAATATCACATCATTAGTCATAAACTAAACCCATTAACAATCAATCCAAATCCGACACACTGCTAAACCCATTCTCCATCACAGTTACAAACAACACCTATTACTATATCTCAAACCCATATTAAACATCAAACAAGACTCAAAACATAAAAAGTATAAAATATATATCTCAGATCCGGTAAAATCACCCATAGATCTTTAAAGATCTTAAGTATTATACACGTTTCCATCATTGATCTGTAAAAGGTTTAATTTTTAACTATACGAATGTTATAAGAAAGAACAACAACAATGATGTTTCATTCTTCCTTATCTTCATTTCTTAGACAAAACAAATCGAAAGGTAAATCAAAACCTAACTGAGACCCTTTTGAAAAGGATCTTGAAGACTAAACTTTCATGGGTTTTTTGATTTCTTTCAAAAAACGTCTACAGTTGCAAGGGTGGTTTGACTATTCATCCTCACGGAAATAAGCAAATTACTTTGTTATTCGATTTTAGATTAATGATGAATTTGAGATGGAGAGTTCTTGATTTGATCGGTTTGAAATGTGAGTTGGTGAGAGAAACGTATAAGATGGGGGGGGGGGGCGGATTATCCTAAGATGTGAGTAGCGTTAGGTTTAACTAAACTGATACAATAGTTTTATCTTTAATATACTATGTATTAAAATGTGTGGGGATCGGGCTATGATTTGTTTAATTTGGGCCCGGGTCATACTCCAATTTGTACAACTTGAATTTTATCTTGGGCTGACAAGTCATAACAAACATCTTTTATTTTGGATTGGATACGGATTGGGTTTATTAGGTTGCGATGGACTGGAACCGTATATTTCAATGTGTTGGGGTGACACCATTATATCAATTGTATGTTAACACATTGGTAAGTTTTTGGTATAATACTTGGAAAATGAGTGGTGTGTTGATTACTTGATTATTACAAATTTTCACGAAGATACATTTTTGACAAGATCGGGAAAACCGTTATCAAGATTCATTAAAACCATCAAAAGGCTAGATTTGGGCATATAACTGCAAAATGTGACTACGGATATTAGTCATTATTATTTATTTAAGGTTGAAGTGGAATTTCACGGGTGCGTGTACTTAGTATCTCAAGATATCGGGGTTGGTTGGATTCATGATTCTTCGAGATCCTTGTTCGAGCTTTTAACCGTTATGAATGACAAAGACTTGAGTTTTCTAGTTATACCTGATGTAAGGAGTTATGTTTTTGTGCTCATAGCGTAAAGGAGTTAAGTTGTAGTGCTCAAGTGTCACAAAAAGCTGTGGATAATTCGAGAGAAGCTCATATACATTTAAGGATGGTTGGATGGGTATATGATTCTACCTTTATTGGAATTCTCAGTATTGGTTCTTTGTCAGAAATTAGTTCAAGCTTAAGTCACAAGTTCGATTTATTTTACTTCAGTCTCAAGTTCGTCATATGGGGTCGGTAAAGAGTTAGCTGAGTGGAGTATAAACGAGTAGAGAAGTTTTATCAGCAGTTGATTCTCATGAGATATTTACGGTGCTTTACACTTTTTTGATTAATTGGACATACACGGTTACTCTGTCTCCAATTTCACCATCAACATATGTGGTGTATGTTTTTGATTCATTGAAAACATCAGGGGGAAGAGAGAGTAGGTGCGCTTTTGGTGTGTTGTGCTTTCTTTGCCTTCTTTGCGAAAACCCTTTCCCTTCATGAGTTTCTGCAATCAGGGGAAAGAAATAAGACGATCTATGGTTCAAAGGTCTTACTTCAGTGTTATCGTCTCAACTTTCACGGGGTTATTTTTTGTGAAGTTACCTACATGGGATGTTTTAACCCCCATTATGATGCCTCACACACAGTCATTTTATCGAGTATTTTCATATTCACAGGGGATTATTATTCTGATAGACCTCAACAATCAGAGGGAAGTTGTATTATTTTGTCTTTCGTGGTTTGTTTGGTGTGAAGCATCTACATACGTGAGAATATCTTGTTGATTTCTTGCATGTTACCCCCAAAAAGATTTTCCGCATTGTGTACAACTGTGATTACGTGACTAGTCAAATTTGCTTGGTGTGGTTTACTGTTCATCTACAAATTCCTCTGCGCACTGAAAACTTCAAAAGTTAGAAGACATGTCTACCACATCAACGTTTCGAATCTGCTGAAGACGGTTGTCAGTTTGGGGGGAAGCTGATTCCGAAAATTCGCCAAAAAGAAGTGTACGGAGAAGCTACTAAAGACATTCAACATGAATTGGGGGAAAGTTAATCCAATTCATGCATATTATATCATTTTCCTACAAGTGAAAAAGTTCTCAAGTTGAGGTACCAGATGAAGACAAAGAGCGTTAACCACCGTCATCCTCAGCATTTGAAGAGCTTATGAAGAATTTTCTTTATTTTATTTGTACTTGTCAAAATGTTGTAAGTAATCCCTTATATCGTCCTGTTAGGTCACCATGTTTGTAACACAAGTATCAATATGAAGAAATGAGATAGAAAGTGATCGATTGAACAAATACAAACACACACGTATGAATATGAAAACCTTTAGGCGTAGATAATGAAAGTAAATGAACAACCAACTCTCAAATGAGAGTTACAAGACTATTTATAGGGGAAGGGAGCTAGGGCAACACATCTAGTCCCTTCCTTTCCTTATTGGGCTTTTGCATAGGCTCATGGGCTTTCTACATGAGCCTAGCCTTAATTACTAACATAAAAGCCTTAATTAAGCTAACTATTACATATTGATTACTAACACTTGAGAAATGGTTTAGGTGTGATTCCAACAATCTCCCCCTAAGTGTTTGAAATTGATATCTTAAGTAATCTTAAACAGTTGTTGGTGCAGATGTAATAGTAGCTTTGACGTCTTCTGACATTCTTCTTTCTTGTGAGAAGAAGTGCCTTGATTCGAACAATCTCCCCAGTATAGGGATCTTGTTTCTTTTGAAGCATTCTGCTTTGACGTCTTTGATTTCTTTGTTCTTTAATTCTTTGTTCTTTGTGGTGGTTGTGATAGTATGTTGTTTGTCAGCTACAGGTCAGCTTCGTTGCTCCAGCGTCTCCACGTCTTTCTCCAACATGCTCACACGCTCATTTGACGATGAATTCCAGATGTGAAGAAGTTCTCGAGTCTTTATAACTTTGTAGATTCTTTGATTAGATGAAGAATCATTATGACTTTGTGTTGCCTTTGATTTTGAGAGAACTTCTTTTGCGTTGATGTAGGTATGAGCATGTGGAAAATCAACACGATCTCTTCCTCCCGCAAGCATCCATCAGCAGCAGCATCTCCGGTACAGTCAGAAACACCAATTGATCATTGTAATCTTTTTATAAAGAATTGATTACTACAATTGTTCTATTGATGAATGTCTTGATTCCATTCACCTTGGTCGGGCGAATCAGCCGTCCGAATCCCGTAAGGGACAGTTGGCATTACATTGAACACGTTCAAGTAATGACCCACGTATTCAGGACTCGATTCTTGAAAGGAATCTCCTTAGCGGGATTTCCAGCACTTACAAGTTCGAACTTCGAGAGTGTCAACAGCATAATGTGAAAACACATCTCTAATTCTAGCAAAGGCTGTTCCTGAAACCGGATGCCCTCAAGAAGGCTAACACGATATGCCGAAGTACATCTACGGTTCAGGTGAGTTGCTGAGGTACACCTAAGCATCACCCCACGACTGTAGACCGTTTGAGACAACACTAAGCGTAACTCACAAGGAGTTACCGAAGTGACCTGCTGTCAGGGCTGTTTGATGTTGACCCTGGCAGGAGTTTCCATTCAATAACTAAGGATCACAATTGTGAACCCCTCATAAATGTTCTCGACAGATTGCTAGGATCTGTGAAGGACTCTAGAATGTATCACTTGCGTCCTTATTGTTGAACGACAAGTGATGAAATGTCAAGTGTACCTAAGAGATCTTTTGATGAATCTCGTGGCTCTAGACTCAATAGTGCGCTTTGGTTTTCCTGAGCGGAGACTAGGGAGAGGGTCTCCTTCTTCAATACCAGCAATCTCTAAGAGAAGGCCGATAGTTTACGTAGGGTTCCCTGTGAGAATGAAACAAGCTTATGTTGAGAGAAACTTGAGGGGTTAAGAAGGTTTAATGCATGCGTCACTGGGTCCATGACGACTTTAATCTTCAATACCGGTGTCATCAAGTGAAAACCAGTAGCATATGAATTGAACCCGGTGTCTGCCCTAAGTTGAATAATCTGGAGGGCTATTTCTATTCACCCTTTTCTTTACTTTTCTTTTTAATTCTTTAACTCCGTCTTTCTCCGATTCTCATTTTCTCCTTTTTTATAATCATACCTAAGGACTTCTAAATTCTAACTATTGGTGGTGTCCTTGGGTAGATCCCTCCGGCTCTGGTGGATCATAGGACGGTTATTCCTAACCTTAGTCACCTTATAACTCCATGACTAACCTATGTTGCCATAAAACCATTTTCATGAAAAAATCTCTAAAAGTGGTTATGATTAAAACATTTTGTAGCACTGAAAGAGTTTTATATTTTGCAGAAGTACTCCCCCTCCACACTTGCCTAAGTATTTTGACAGAAATATGCACGGTGAGAGAAGAGCGCACACTTTTGAATTGATCAACTCAAGATAGATAATTCCCTGCGAGACACAGTTACATCACTGACTAGGTCAGCTTGAAGTTGTAAACACTCCTTGGTGAGGAGGTTTGACCCGTCAAGGTTCATGTCTACCAAGAGTTTCTCGAATGGTACATTCTACTAGGGCAAGTCCTTTGCGAGACACGTTCACATCACTAGCGAACTAGCTTGAAATTATTACCCGTCCCGGACAAGTCTTTTCGAGTAACTAATATTTAAGAGCTCGTCAATTCATTGGTTAAGTCTTTAGCACGACGATTCAATAGTAATTCGCAACATATTTCTTATCACATAATTTTTCTCCCCCTCAAAAATGGCATATAAATGTTATTTTTGACGGAATTTTGATATCGAATATGTCCATTTCGAGTTTTGTGGGAAGATTTCCACGAAGAACAATTTGTGAACAAAGTTTTAAGCAAATACTCCCTCTCAACAAGTGATATTAACTTTTGAGGTTTTGAAAATCATAAGGGGAAGTACTTGTTCTTTTGAGCAAAACTTTGAAAGTGAAAGTTTTGATTAGTTTTACTCAAAAGTAAGAAGCTTTCGCTCATTTTATAAGGATTGTGGCACTGATGCGTACCACAGGGTCCTTTCATTACAAGTACGGGTTGTGCACTGTTATGTGTGCACAAGCCATTGTCAAATATAGATCACACATCCAAATATATAATGAAAGAAACAAAATAAGGAGTACCAGGAAGTCCGTCAATAACACCAGGAATTTTGTCTGGACGTTGGTCGCCTGTTAGAGATATGCTTTGACGTCCACCCACGAAACTCTCCAATGTCCTCATCTGATCCCGACGAAACAACCTTTCATCAATCCTGGTGATGAACTTCTTCGCATCCCTCTTTTCCCTAGAATTCCACCTTTTCTTTGACCTTATGCCTTCATGAATCTCCTTTAACCGATAAGCCATTCCATCACGAACCTTCTTCAAAGTATGATCACAAAATTTGTGAAGCTCCTTGCACGCCATGAAGCGATTACGGTGAAGTTCACTGCGGTAAACGACCCCGAATGTTGGTTTCTTAAGTATGGTGTACTGAGGCAGATGGTTGATATCGAGAATGTATAGTTGTGGTGGTGTGAGACTAACACGTTTCTGATATGATTCCACGGCAAGTTGAAGATCTTCAACACGTTCCTAGATGACGATGCTTCTGATGAATATTAGCAATGATTTGATGTACTGGAGCTGGATGTTCGTTGAGAAGTGTCGCATTCGCCCTTGTACCTTGGCAAGATACATGTCTTCAATGTCATTGAGCGACAATCTCGGAAAATCTGCTTCAGAAAAATCATATTCATCTTCCTCTTGACGTTTGACTTTGATTGTTTTCAGGAATGAATAGTCCCACTTAGACGACTGGGTAACATGCATTATAGCAACGATCCGTTCATCACTGTACACCTCTTTCTTCGATTTGAGTACCTGGCAGCTTCTGTAGTAGATTCTTCTTCGTTCTGGCAAATGATGAATCCCATACAGTGCATCGATGTCATACTTTACCACATTGTCAATAAACATGTGTGTGGCTTCTTCCTCGATGGCTATATTATTTGAGTAGATTGCTGCCGGGAAAGGGAAGGTGAGTGAAGTAGCGTATTTCTTGCTTACATCGCTACCGTGTTGAAGAAATTCCAGGTAGTTGTTGAAGAAATATTGGTAGGGAATCTTCGGTTGATCAGGTCGGCCAATGGTGGGTAGAGGCTTTGTCCAGTCGGTGTAGTAGGGAGCCTTGTCAGGTCTAGTGAAGTCGATATTGGATTCAGGCTTGAGCCAATCAATCTTGTTGGACATAGCTCGGGCGATGTTGTCGAGATGATATTCGACTTCAATTTCACTGTCAGAGCTGTCTTTTAGTAGTTGAAAAGCTTCGCTCTTGATGCGTCTCAACTCTGCTTTTGTCATCTTCTTCACCTTAAACTTTTCCTGAATTAACTTGGCATGCTCCAATGTTCGACCATCTACCGGTTCTTGGCCTTCCGGTAATTGAAGGGTTGCATCAAAAAGTTTTGAGAACCATTCATACCCTTCAGATTCGTCTTCATCTAGCCATGACACAATTGAAGTAGACTTTTTCTTCTTTGGCTTTGATGATGATGCTGGTCGCTTGGTTGATGTAGAAGAAGAAGGTTGTTGTTGGGGCTCAGGAATCTCCTCATCGTCACCGCCAGTGTATTCAAAGTGATCACCAGCTTTATGCGTTGGTGGTGGAGACTCAGAGTCCTAAGGTTTATCTGTAGCAGGAGGACGTTGAGGAGATCTTCTAGCGGTGGAGGTCCTTTAGGGTGGTGGAGGCATAGAAGATGAATCATCATTGTTCTTCTTTCGTTTCGGCTCAGAATCCTTATCCGCATCATCATCGTCTCTTGGACGCTTGGCCCTTTCAGCTGACTGTTTGCATGAAGTTTTGAGTTGATATTCCAGCAATGCCTCAAATAGTTTAGCTTCGTCAGAAGTAAATGTTGCGGATCGTTGAGACATTTGTAACACAAGCTTGGAAATCAACTCTGCATCAGAGACAACCGCAGGCTCAATTAGATTGATTTTCATTGCTACAGGAGTAGATTGCATTGTTTGCTTGACCAATTGCATGAGATTTGGATAGAGTTGTCTGGTGAACATCTCTCTTGTCACTCCAGGGACGGTGTCGAGAAGAAACTTGTGAGTATATTCTTTGATCGTCTTTTCCATTTCCCCTTGGATATCTCTATTTAGAAACTGTTGCATCTGCTCCCTTTCATCCGAAAACTCATTTATCCCTTTCTGAAGAAGATTGATTCTGTCCGCAAATTGATTGAGTTTCTTGTTGACCACGTTTTTCTTTCTTACTTGCATGACAACTTTGACAATCTTTGTCTTTGCTCGTAATGCCCAAGTATCGGTAGGTTTCTTTACAGATCTGGATGCGGATCTGGTGGTGGTGTCTTTGGATGGTGGTAGTGATGAATAAGAAGATGAATCAGACGAAGATGAGTCATGAGAAGGCTCAGGGACATTTGGTGGCTCAGAAGTTTGTTCCTTGCTACGTTCGGGACTATCTAGAAGATAATCATCGGCTTCCTTTTCATCTTTAGCCTTTTATTCAGCCTTAACCCTAGCCTCTTCTGCTGCTTTTGCTAGAGCTTCCTCTTCATCTTTTTCCTTAGCAGCTATCTCAACATCTTCATCAGTTATCTTTTTAGTCTTCTCCTTTTCTGGTTCCTCAAAGTCGAAGATAATTTCATCCTCGTGTTGCTTTTGTTCAGATTCGTGGGTGGTGGTACCAGTTCCCTTATCGGGTTGATTAACCGCATCGAGAACTGGTGTAGTTTGTGAGACACCACTTGAACCTCCAGGGCCACGAGTCTGTTGAAGATTGAACTCCTTAGCAACATGTAGTAGCCTGAGATTCTTTAATTTCTTGCGGTAATCTTTATCTTCATCCTGTGGCTCTTCTTCTGAACTTTCTTCTTCCTCTTGCTCAGCAACTGGAGTTTTACCCTTGTCAGTTTTGGGACTTAGAGGTTTTGCAGCTGTTAATGTATCATCTGTTGCAGTTTTAGAGTAGATAACCTCTTCATCTGTTTCAGTGTCCTCGGAGTCCGCGTCCATCAATTTAGGTTCTGGTTTAGGATTAGGGATAGCAACCTTCGATGGAACTTTCCTTTTGAGGGTATGAGTCCTCTTTGGATACTTTTGGGTACTCCTGGTGCTTGTAACACTTCCAGTACTGCCTCTCCTGGTCTTCTTGACTGGGATGGCGGAAGACTTTTCATCCATGAATCCGACTTTGCCTAAGGTCACTGCTTCTTGATACCGTGAGTACGATTGAAGATTCTTTATATCAGCAGTGAGAAGGCAGTCAGGCAAAACTGCACCTTGTTTCTTTGTTGTTGAGTCTTTGAATCTGACAACATTTGACGTAGGCTCAAATAACTCAGAGTGATGGTTGGGGTTATCAAGTCTCAAGGGAATGTCTAGATTATTCCCGAGTATCCTTTGGATCAACAATTTAGTGTATCTGATGTAGGGGATCTTGGTGCCAGGTTTCCTGAGATATGACATCATGTCATCCCAAATCAGACTTGCGAAGTCGATGTGCATCATGTTGACCATGCCCCAAAATATTTGTAGTTCCATGAGATTAGGATGCTCATAACCACTATCACGTCCAGAAACTGATTTGGCAATCATTATGTATAGAGTTCTCCATGGCTGAGGAATGTTCTTTAGATCAACAGAAGAATGTTTGGTGATGATTCCAGCAGCTTCATCATATCCAATATTGACCATGAATTGGAGAGTAGTTTCTTTTGAAGGAGTAGCAACATAAGCATCAGGCTGGATGGCAGAAAGAAGGAGAATTTCTCTTATGTCTTCAACAGTGATGGTGACTTGTTTGTTGTTGAGTGTCACCATAACAGCATCTTGACCATCGATCTTCTTCATGGTGTGCCAAAACTGATGAATATAGATCTCCGGTACTGTTGCAGAGTTTGTGAGCATGTTCCTGTATGGATGAGTCTTTAGAATATCCACAGCAATCTGACATGAAGACTTAGAGCATGTGAAATTATCAAAGTCCACTTTGAGATTATTCTTTCCAATCTTCATCTGATAACCAGTAGGGAAAATATCTTCCACTGTGAGTACATTTGGTGCATTAACGTTTTCCATTGTGACGTCCATGTTGTGATCTGAAAGATATTGAGCCAAAAGAACCAACATATCGAAAGACATTACGTTAGTCAAAAGTTGATTTTATTGTCCAATTATTGAATATGTTATGTTGATGAATGTTACGAGTCCAACGTCACTTGTTTGTCCAATAGTCCAAAATAGTCGTGATAAGTTTCGTGAGTTTATTAATTTTGAGTTTTAAAGTCCAAATTTCCACTCATTTACACAACATATTTACCATTGTAGTTTATTAGTGACATTTTGGTTTTGTGATGTTATGATTTATTTATTTACAAGTTTGTACACGTAACAATTCATTGGTAAGGTTAAAGTTTTGGCTTACGCGTAAACAGTAATAACCATACGCGTAGGCATAAGCTTATGCGAAGGAACTCTATTTACGCGTAAGAAATACTACGCGTAGGAAAAGAGCCCTTGGAATAAAGCTTGCGCGTAAGCGTATGTTGGAGCTTATGCGTAAGGTTTACTCGTAAGAGTGAACCTTATGTGTAAGACTCAAGTTTACGCATATCCTTCACAGGATACGCGTAGTCCCCATGTAGAAGCTTACCCTTAAAGGTTACGCGTAAGATTTCTCTTACGAATAACATTGTACGCGTAAAGTGATCCTTATGCGTAGAAATCCAATGGTTAACCTTGATTCTGAATTTTATCACACGTAAGACCTGAAATAAATTCGTCATAACACATTCATTAACACATATTTCAATTCTTTTCATTCTCACATGGAATCATGGTTATAAACAGTTACGCGTAAGATATGCTTATGCGTAAAACTTAAACCCTAAGGATTTGAATTTTACGACTAAGGAATCTAGCCATAGGTTTTGCACCAAATTCATTCGGAGATGTCTTAGAGGCTATGAGATAGTATTGCAACAAGTTTTAACATCTAAAACTACAAGAATAAAAAATACCCAATTCATACGAGTCTAAAACCCTAATTCTCATTTTCACAAAATTCATGTTTCTGGGAACGATTCAAGAGTGGTTTAGGTCAATTAAGCATGTAACAAAAATCCTACAACCAACTAATTACACAGAAACACTCCTAATAGAAAACCCCTAAATCCACGCATAAACCCTAATTACGAATAAGTGATTAAAAACAGTTTCTGGGTTGATTTTGATGTTGGAAATGTTTATAACACTTGATTTTAAACATTTTGACATAATGTTTATCATTGTAAACACCCAATGGTGATTTCGTGTTCATACGCATACGCGTAGAACATAAAATCATCCCAATCTCAAAATCTAGCCGTTAGATTTTCATGAAATTAAAAACCAATGTTTATAATTACACAATGATCCTTAAACCATTTACAAAATTGAAGATTAAAGCACGGATTGGAAGATGAAATATTAGGCTTAGGATTTGGTTGTTGGATAATAAATGTGAGAATTAAATGAGTTTTGAAAAATTAGGTGAAGAGGTTTTAATAAAATTAGTTTAAACTTTTGACAACTTTGGTCCCTTCACCTCAACCATTTTCATCCAACGCCCATAACTTCCAATTTGGTTACATAAAGCAAGATATTTGGAAAGAAACTTGACGACACTCCCCCTTGACTTTGAAAATATTTAAATTTTATAAGTTTGAGCCCGAGGAGTGTCAAGAAACAAGAAACGTGTCCACCATTATCAAAGATACAACCGGTAATGGGTAACATGCAAGTACAAGGTTTTATGAAACATAAAATATTTACTTTCTCCCCCTCAACACTTGACCCAAAAAAATACTAAAATTTGAAAGAGTAAAGTGTTGACGGAAGATTTGTACTTGCCATGTTTAAAGAAATTTTAGAGAGAAGAATATTTTATAATTTTGTAAATTTTATATTTTTGTATTTTGTTTTTGAAAAATATTTACAAAAGAGGTTTTGGTGTTTGACTTGTTTTAAGATTGTTTTAAAAGTTCGTCCAGTTCCTCTAGAGTCAAACACCTCATACCAATCCGGTGGACCAACTCAGTAAACCTAGCAGGGGCTAAGGCTTGGGTGAGAAGATCTGCCAGTTGGTATTCAGTACCCACAAAATATAATTCAACGTTACCCTTTTCCATATGCTCCTTGATGAAATGATATCGAAGATCGACGTGCTTTGATTTCGAATGTTGAATAGAGTTGCATGAGATCGCAATAGCACTTCGATTGTCGCAGTACATCGAGATTCTGTCAAATACGTAACCATAGTCTTTGAGTTGTGTTCTCATCCAAATGACTTGAGCACAACACGCCGACATGGCTACATATTCTGCTTCGGTTGAGGACATCGATGTACAATCCTGCTTCTTCGATTGCCATGACACTAGTTTATCGGAGGATTCTTTTAGCCTCAGAGAGGTGAGTTTCAGTTGGTCGCGCCTGATAACGGGAGCAAAGATATACAGCAAAGACAATATAAGGTCTATTGGCTGTTAGATACATGAGAGACCCAATGATACTTCAGTATTTGGTAGGGTCAACCAATTTCCCATGCAAATCAGCGTCCAGTTTCTTGGTATGTGCCATTGGTGTGGCATAGGTGTCACAGTTTTGCATTCCATTTTTGTTTAAAATTTCAAGAGCATATTTGGACTGACTCAAGAAAATACCACGGGGTGATTGATGAACTTGCAGTCCTAGAAATAACGTAAGTTCACCCATCATGGACATTTCAAAATGTTTTTTCATAAGTTTTGAAAAAGCGTTTGAGTACTTTAGATGTGTTGACCCAAAAATGATGTCATCCACATAAATTTGAATGATTAAAATGTGTGCCCCGTGATATTGTATGAATAGTCTAGGGTCGACCGATCCTTTGACGAAATTATGAGAGGTAAGAAAGGATGACAACTTATCATACCACGCCTGAGGGGCTTGTTTGAGACCGTAGAGAGCCTTGTTCAGTTTGTAGACGTGATTAGGGAACTCTGGATCAACAAATCCTTCTGTTTGACTAACATAGACCGTTTCTTTCAGTTTTCTATTTAGAAAAGCGGGTTTGACGTCCATCTGAAAGACCGTGATGTTCATGTGAGCCGCGAATGCCAGAAAAATCCGAACAGCCTCAAGTCTAGCAACCGGTGCGAATGATTCCTCGTAGTCAATCCCTTCTTCTTGTCTATAACCCTTAGCAACCAGACGTGACTTATTTCTAATAACCGTACCTTCAGCATCTAGCTTGTTTTTCCAAATCCATTTGAGACCAATAACATAGACCCCAGTTGGTTTTTCAACCAATTCCCATACTTCAAGATGTTTAAACTGATTAAGTTCTTCTTGCATGGATTCAATCCAGTTGTCATATGTCATGGCTTCCTTAATATTTTTGGGTTCAGCTTGGCAAACGGTAAGTGCATAAATGCAATGTTCACCGTCAATCTGAAGGCGTTGTCTAGTTACGACTGGTTGATTCGGGTTGCCAATAATGTTCACAAGAGGATGGTCTTTCGTCCAACGATGTGTGGAGGTTTGATGTTGATATACATTCTGTAGATTAGGAGGATTCAAATGGCTTGTGGATGATTTCGCAACATTAGGTGTGGCAGTCTCATTAGCAAACGCATTGAAGAACGCATTTGGATCATAATCTGCAGGTGGGGGTACTTCATTGTTCAGTTGATCATCAGTTGGTTCAGCGTCATTGGATGCGGTTTGTTCGACTGTTGTTGTAAAATCAATTAGAGGTGGTTCTTCAACAGTAGTTGTTGTTGCAGGTGTATCAGGTATTGGATTATTATCAGGTTGAGCAGCGGAAACAGTTGATACATCTGGTGCACGTTGATCAATATCATCACTAAACAGAGGAGCAAATAACTGTTCCATTTGTTGACGAGTAAGCTGGAGGCTTGGTTTAGCTGATGATGGGGTTTGGGGGAAGTTTAGACGGTTATGTCCGGTTTCCAAGCTATTTTTCTCAGAAGCCATCTATGTAAGCTCATCGAAATTTGCATGAATCGTTTCCATAATCTCCCTTGTACGACGATTCAAGATCCGGTAACCTTTAGAGTTTTCACAATATCCAACAAAGACTCCAATGTCAGCTTTGGCTTTGAGCTTACCAAAGTTGTCACGATCATTATTTGGGTAGCAAAGGGATCCAAATACATGAAAGTGTTTGAGATTCGGTTTACGGTTGTGGATAAGCTCATAAGGTGTTTTGTTGTGGCGTTTAATAATCATCGAACGTTTTTGAGTGTAGCATGCAGTTGACACGGCTTCAGCCCACAAGTAATCTGGAAGTTTAGCATTAATTAACATTGTTCTTGCAGCTTCCACTAACGTACGGTTTCGTCTTTCAACAACTCCGTTTTGTTCTGGTGTTCGTGCAATAGATGTTTGATGCTCAATTCCCACTTTCTCATAATATGTACGAAGAGTTTGATTCACAAATTCAGTTCCTTTCTCTGTTCTGATTTGTTTGACTATGTTCCGGAGCTGAATTTGAATTTTCGTGAGAAAGGTGATGATCATCTGTGGAGCTTGATCTTTACTTCAAAGAAAATAAACCGAAGTCCATCTTGAGTAGTCATCTACAATTACCAAGATGTAGTGTTTGCCATTAATCGTCTACACACGCATAGGGCTACACAAATCCATGTGAAGAAGATGAAGCACATGCTGTGAGCTGTGTTCCACCTTTGAAGGAAAGTGAGCACGAGTGCTTTTCCCTTGTTCACAAGCTGATCATATTTCAGTTGTTCTATTTGAGACAACAAAGCATTCTTAGATGCAACTAGATCACATATCTGTTTTTCTAAAGATTTTTTGTTTTGGTAAGATTTACCAAAAGCCACTTCAAAACCTTTTTCACGTTTTTCTTGTGTTTGAAAAATGTTGAGTTGAAATTTTAAGCATTCATTATCCTTAGTCAGCAGTGCATTTTTACCCTTTAATTACTTATTGATGTCAAGGCATTTTTCCATTCAAGATTTTTGGTCATTAAGTAAGGTCATGAGCTCAATATCAGGATTAGACAAAAGTTCAGCTTGTTCAACGTGAGTCTCAACATGATCATTATTTAGATCCTCAAATATAACCACGGAGTCAACTTGATTATCAGTATTAACCTGAAGGTCATCTTGATCGTCAAATGTAACTATGGGATCTATTTGATTATCATCGGAATGAGATGTAGACGGCTCATGTTGAACACTCTGAGTAAACCAATAGCACTGAAGATCACACGTTGAGAAGCTTATGTGTAGACTTTGAATCCTTACGAGCAAAACTAGGGTTTTACTATGCGTAGACAATACCAATCTTAGCCAAAACTGATTTTTCTGCCCAATAGTGTTTCTAAACCAGATTTTCTATGATGAAAAAGCTTCAATATCACCAAAATAACACAAGAGTGTGAAACTTGATGATCCAAAACTCTTATGCACCTTACGCGTAGAAATGACTACACAAAAGAAACCAAGATCAAAACTAATGAAATACACGTAAAGTTTCAAACTTTTTTCCAAAAACATAAACTTTATCACCAAATGACCTTAAAAGTATAAGAATCTTGATTTTTAAAGTGTAAAAATTTAATTTTTAAAGCATTTGAATGTTTGAATACCGAAACTTACGCGTAGACACAAAACTTCAAAAACAAAACCGTTTCACCCAAATATTTGGCGAATGATACCACTGTTAGGTCACCATGTTTGTAACATAAGTATCAATATGAAGAAATGAGATAGAAAGTGATCGGTTGAACAAATACAAACACACACGTATGAATATGAAAACCTTTAGGCGTAGATAATGAAAGTAAATGAACAACCAACTCTCAAATGAGAGTTACAAGACTATTTATAGGGGAAGGGAGCTAGGGCAACACATCTAGTCCCTTCCTTTCCTTATTGGGCTTTTGCATAGGCTCATGGGCTTTCTACATGAGCCTAGCCTTAATTACTAACATAAAAGCCTTAATTACTAACATAAAAGCCTTAATTAAGCTAACTATTACATATTGATTACTAACACTTGAGAAATGGTTTAGGAGTGATTCCAACACGTCCCATTGGGGGAAGATTGTTCCTAACATGTAAATGGAACGATATTCTTGGGATTACATTAGCTATCTTGTTAAGCCGAAACATATGGGCTAGTTATGTAATATTGTAATAGTTATGCTTGTGTTAGGCTATATATATACCCTCCTAGACTTCACTAGAAGGGTGAGACTCATTGTGTAATTTTCATTTCATTATCAATAAACACATTAGTTTTCCCTTTTCTCTTTACTTCATCTCTCTAACAATGGATACCATATTCTTCCATTTACCAAGACATCCCGATTCACATGTTCAACCTAATCCTATCAAAAAAAGGGGAAAGAACAAGAAAAGACCACAAATTCGAATATAGCTACAACAAATCCATCAACTATCCTAAACCCATCACAGTCCAATTTCACGACATACAATATTCAACATTAACAAACAACAAATCCAATCCCAACTGTCCCTCATCTCAACATCAGACCGAGCGCATATCAAACAACGTCTATGACTAATCTAGTCTATCGTAAACCCACAGTCTCAAATCAAAAAAAGAAACGAAAAAATAGTCTAAGACCTCAGTTTATCTCATTAGTGTAATAAAAGATTCGTTCAAAGAACAAAACCACAAGAGATTATTCATCATAGATCTTTTAAGAAGCTTAAAATTTTGTTTCATATCCGAAAAATCAAAGAAATAACAAAACATAGTTGTTTCTTCATTCCTTTCTTTCGACTCTAGAACAAAAATGAAATAGACACCTAGGTTCCCCAAATATGTAAACTAACACAAGTATTCTAGTGAGAGAAAGTATAGAGAGAGAAAGAGATTGGAGGATTCATCCTAAGCATAATAATAGAAGTTTGTATTATCAAATGAACCAACCAAGGCACTAGTGTGCCATTACATAATATTTATAGTGTTTAGGATTAGGGCAACGCCCCATAGGCTTTCCTAGAACATACAATAAGGAACATGGGCTTACTACATAGACCTTAAGTTACTTAAAAATATATAAGCTCATAATTAAGACAACCTATTACATAAACTAATGACTGACACTTTATAATGATTACACGTAATCCTGACAATCTCCCCCTAAGGGTTGGTCATCATGGTCTTCATTTTGTAGGTCGTCTGACGTATTTTGTTCTTTGACATTCTTAGCTGATGACGTCTTAAGTCTTTTCCATTCTTTGTTCTTTGTTCTTTGTTATTGTTGTTGTTGTTGTTGTTGTTGTTTCTGTGATAATGTGGTTATCTGCCTATCATCAACGCGATGGTCTCTGGCGTCTTTACATCTTTCTCCACCATGATCATACTTTTTTTTGAATGTGTATCTCCATATTTACGTAGTTCTCAAGTCTTTAAAATTTGTAGATTCTTTGACTTTGGCGTAGAATCATCATGAACTTTGTGTTGCTTTGATCTTTTGATGAGAACTTTCATGTGATACGATGTTGGTATGAGCATGTGGAGATGGAGTGTTGTTGATGATAGTGGTGCTAGTGAAGGTCTCTCCTGGAACTTCGAATTTCCAATCCTGTAAATAAACAGTTAGCAATAAAGTTCCCGACGTAAGAGTTCATATATTTCATACAGGTATATCCCAGATCGCTGGCGCGTTCTTTGACGAATCTCAGACCGGATGGTCACTGGCATGTCCCCATACTCAATATCTTCACTCTGTCGTTGTGAGCTACTGAAGTATACCGATGTATCACTCAATAACTGTAGACCATTGAATCCACCGCGAACACTAAACGTAACCCACAAGGGATTACCGAAGTGACCTGCTGTCAGGGTTGTTTGATGTAGACCCTGGGAGGAGTTTCCATTCAATCACTGAGGATCACATATATAAATCCTCTCATAAATGTTCTGGCAGATTGCTATGATCTGTGTAGAATTCTAAAACATGTCACTTGTGTTCTTATTGTTTAAACAACAAGTGAAGAAATGTTTAGTGTTCCTAAGAGATCTTTTGATGAATCTCGTGGCCCTAGACTCGATTAGTGTGCTTTAGTTTTAGTATTCGGAGACTGGAGTGGTGTCTCCTGTTTCAATATCAACACATCGAGTAGTGAGAGGTCGATAAATTATGCAGGGTTCCCCGTGAAAATGAAACAATTACTTTTGAGAGAACTTGAGTGGCTAGATGGTTAAGTGCCGTGCGTCACTGGGTTCATGACGTCTTTGTCTTCAATACAAGTTTCATCTTAGTGACAACCAGTAGCATATGAATAGAACCCGGTTTCTGCCATAAGTTGAACATATGGAGGGCTATTTCTTTTCACCATTTTCTTTAACTTTTCCTTTTAATTTTTCAACTCCTTCTTTCTCCTTTTCTCATTTTCTCCTTTTTTCAATCATACCTAAGGATTTCTAATGCTAACTATGGGTATTGTCCCTGGGTAGATCCCTCCGGCTCTGGCGGATTATAGGATGTATTTTCCTAAATTTAGTCACCTTATAACTCCATGACTATTCATATGTTGCCATAAAACCATTTACTTGAAAATCTTTCAAAGTGTTTGTGATTATCAAATATATTTTGTTAACACTTTGAGAGTTTTGTATTTTTTCATAAATACCCCCCCTCCACATGTGCTTATGAGTTTTGACTTAAATCTGCACACTGAGGGTAGAGTTCACAGTTTTGAATTGATCGGCTCATGATAGAAAATTTCCCGCGAGACACGGTTACGTTGTTTAGTTAATGAGTTGCATTGTCAGATTTTAAGTGACAATTAGCTCTAATAACTAACTTGAAGATGTAAACTCTCCTTTAAAAGGAGGTTAGGCCCGTCAAGGTTCATGGCTACCAAGAGTTTCTCGAATTGGCACATTCTACTAAGACAAATGCTATTCGAGACACGTTTACATCACTAGCGAACTAGCTTGAATTTATTATCCGTCCAGGACAAGTCTTTTGGATTACTCACATTTCAAAGTTCGTCAATTCATGAGTTATGTCTGAGTTTGAGCACATTCGAGATTTCATACAATTCACAACATATTTTCAATCACATGTTGTTTTTCTCCCTCTAAAAATAGCATATCAATGATGTTTTTGATAAAACTTTTAGATTTAAAATATGACTATTTTGAGTTTTGTGGGAAGAATTTCAACAAGAACTTTTTGTTTTGAACAAAGATGTTTTCAAATACTCCCCCTCAGCAAGTGAAATGACTTTTTGAGGTTTTAAATTACGAGAGGGAATACTTGTTCTTTTGAGTAGAATTTTGAAAACATTGAAAATTTGATTAATTCTATTCAAAAGGTAAGAAGCTTTCGCTCCTTATATTAGGATTGATGCACTGAGGCGTACCACATGGTCATTTCTTTACAAATATGGGTTGTACACTGTTATATGTGCACAAACCATAGTATACCTACATATAAGGATTAAAATTCTAGACTAGCTATAGTTACTACTTATTACATATTAACCTAGTCTAACGAATAATGTTCAACATTTTCTATCAAATACAAATTACCATCATCAAAATCATTCTGGATGTGTAAAATTGTGTAGTGGAAACTTCGGTCGTCCTCCCACATAGCTTTCCAATCTGCGCATTTGATCTTTGTGTTTGAGGGTCCGATCAATCTTGTTGACGAAGTTCCTAACATCCTGAGAATCTGCAACATTCCACTTATTCTTTTTGTTTGGAAACAATATTTGATATTTGAGGCGAATATCCAATCCATCTCAAACTTTCTTCAATGTAGCATCACATAACTTGTGGATTTCTTCAAATCCCATAAAGCAGTTGACTAATTTGTCACTCCTGTAGATGAATCAGAAGGCCGGTTTCCTCTTCAGTGTGCACTGTGGTTCCGACTGATATCTGGGAAGTGAAGTCTTGGTTTTGTTAAGTTAAGTTTCTTCTGGTAGCATTCGACTCCCAGATGAAGATCCTCAACTCTGTTCTATATGATGATACTGCGGATATAGATTATAAGAGCTGTGACAAATTCATACTGGAGATGGGTTGAGAAGTGTTGCATCTTTCCTTGAACTTTGATTAAAAACATGTCGTCGATGTCGTTTAATGACAATTCTGGGAAATCAGCTTATGAAAATTCATATTCTACCTCTTCTTGTCTCTTGTAACGCCTCGACCCGATAAGGGTAAAGGAATCACAAATATGGTGTCATATCAGAGCAAACATAAAATAACAAAAGGAAGTCTCAACATAAATTCTGAAATAAAGTAAGTCAACATGACTTAAAATACATAGGTTCCCAATGAAAAGAAATTCCAGCAGAAATAAACTGAAATAACAAAAGTCTTAAAATGGCATCATAAGTTCAAAGCTAAAATCTCTAAGGTAAGTCCACACTCAACACTCAATCCCAAAGCAACCCCAGCTCCTAGCTTAGATACCTGCCGCGGAAGAAAAGGAAAATGCGGCTGAGCTTCAAAAGCTCAGTGAACAGATATAACAACAAAGTAATATGAAACAGAAACGAATGCAAAATATGGTGTGAAGGAAAATAACAGAATCATAAACAAAATACATAAAACAGAAATAACGGATAAAGGTTTAGTCATCTACCACGAGCCCAGAACATATATCAGAAATAATCACACATAAGGCAACATATGTAGGGGAGACCTACCAGAGTTATGAAGGACGTGCATGCACGCAACATCAATCATTAGATAATACAGATAACAAATAAACAGATAATCAGATAAACAGACCTAGGATGCATCCATACGCCCCTACCTCACATATACAAAATATGATCCACCACCAAGGGACGTGGCAGAACATCACTCTACTGCCCTAGAGTCATGCCAGAGGTGCATCACTGACACGGACATGGAACCCCCATGCCTAGTGAAATAATGGCTCGGGTGTCAGACTAACTTAGGTCAGACAGAATGTAAGAAATGACACAGATCATAGGTAATCATAAAGGTCAAAACAGAAATACTTATCAGAAGGTTCATAATCATAAGGTCCAAATCAGAAAGTCCAAATCAGATATAGCAAGGTTCAACAAACAGAAGTTCAGACAAACAGAGATTCAGACAAACAGAAGGGATTCATAGCAATGGCATAGGAAACCCTAATAAGCATAATAGAAAGGGCAAAGAAAGAAAAAATCATGAGAAACTTTTACTGAAAAGGTTAGAATATCTGTACCTTATTCCAAAAGCAAAACTAACAAAAGCAAGAAACACGGAAAGCAAAGGATCACTCCTTCTTCGCAGAACCTATACAAATTAAATACCACGTATTACTTTTAAGTCTGATGAATTAGGTTTACCCATTTTAGTAAGTTAGTGATTTATGAGGCAATTAATATTATATTAGATTTAACATGATGATATTATAGTTTAGGGTTTAATTATGACAAGTTACAATAGTTTAGGGTCTAAAATGTAAATATTACAAGTTCAGGCTTAAAGTGTAAGTGTAGATTTAAAAGAAACCTAAGCTACGTGAATATATTGAATTAAAAGGAATTTCACATGCAATAAGAACTCTTAATGAATTCAAAGAAGACGCATCATATTCGGGTTACAAAACGAACACGCCTTTGGTACGAGTATTTACACCGCGACTAAAACGAACTACCTTAGGCATACATGTACCTCGACTCCCTTTATGCTACCTAGGTCGTGACCCCCATAGGGCCAAACAAATCCATTCGACACAAGCTAACCAAAACAAGACCCCTTTTAACAATTACAATCGACACAATATGGACCAAGATTTAAACGTGTACACAAGTCTTATATTAACTCGATACAAAGATGGGTGAAACATGTGGTCGAATGGTCATGAGGGTCGAGAGGGTTTCAAAACAGAAAAATATATGGGTCGAGTTATATGTGAGGTCGAAACAGATTGAGGTGGGTCAAGTTGGATTCAAACAATGGTGTATGCATATAGGTCGAATAAGATTTAAACATGTTCGTATGGGTCGACTTAAATGGTTTAAAACAGATTTAATACATGGTCGAATAACATGATTTCATGTGACCATTCCTTTCACTGTTAACGTGATTTTAATCCATGCATTCATGCGACAACTTAGCTTAACACAAAAATAATAACATGAAAGTGACATGCATGCAAGGGGCGAAACATATTCAATGAAGGAGAATAAGTGGGTCGAATTATATGGTTACCTTGTTATGATTCATGAGACAAGCTGCTGTTTTATGTGAATAGTTTTATTTAATGCATGCATGCATGCTTTTGAAGGTGGTCTAAATCAAGTTACATATGGGTTCACAAAGTGAGGCCAAAACAGATTCTATTTAACATGCAAGTGGGTCGACAGATTCATAGTGTTTATTATTTCATGTGACAAACTTATTATTTTATGTGGAGCTTCTTATCATTGAATACATGAATTTACTTTAGGTGATGTTTCATTCGTGTATAGCATTCTTATGGAGACCAGATTCACGACAAGATCAAGGTAAGCAAACAAATAATTGAAAAGAGTAGGGATACCTTAACCTTGGCGTACGAGTAAAACGAAAACAAAGAAATCAACGAATCGAGACGAATAGAACTCACGACAAGATCACAACACCTTTGAATCACCTTCCTGTTTGCCTTGGATTGAATGGAAGAAAAACTCCACTGCTTGCCGTCACTTTGAGGGACTAGGGTTTTGCGTGTGAGAATTATTTTCGTGAAACGTAGGGTTTACAAAATAACAGAGATGGTATATATAAGTGGGATTCGGTTGTCGAGCATAAAAAGAAAACAAGGGCCCAAACCATGTTGGATGGGCTTTATTATTTTAGCGTAGTACTTGATTTGTATCTAATGAAACTTTGGTTCATATAAAAGTGTAACAGGTCTAGACGAAAGGTGTCGATTTATTTATTTTGCACATTAGGTTTAACAATCATTTACTAGTTAGATTAGAATTTCATTTAATGAGCATTGTCATATTTTACGTATTTTATAAGTTTTAAATTTAGAGAGGCAAAATAGTCTTTTTACGTGCTTTAGATTTTCGGATTTTACTCTCTTGACCACAATTTTCTCCAGAAATGTATAATCAAACTTTGCTTCTGCTTCTATACACATAACGACGACAATTCTGAGGTCATTCTTAACCACAGTCTTTGACTTTCCTACTAGCTTGCTTCGGTAAAATAGTTTTTGACGTTCAAGCCAGTGATGAATCCCGAGCTGAGCATCTTTGTTTTATGACACTATCTTGCTCACGAACAGTTGTGTAGCGGATTCTTCAATGGCTGACTGAGTGTACCTGGTAGCCGGAATGAGAGTCAGCCTTACGTCCGTGTTGAAGAAATTCCAGATCATCATTAAAGAAGAAGCGATACAGAATCTTATGTAGAAAACTAGAAGGGGGGGGGGGTTGAATAGTTTTATCAATTAAAACTTCCTTTTAAACTATTTAAATCTACTTATGTCAATCTATTTGGATGTGTGTTGGATATTGATAAACAAGCATATAAAAGTATGTAATGAAAAGATAAGAGTAAGAAGCACAAAACCACAACGCGAGTATTTATAGTGGTTCGGCTACAAGGACACCTTCCTTGTGACAAATCGTAATTTCAGGTCATTTTACAAACTTTAAAATTTTACTATTCATCTCGGGAATTTACTATTCATCAGTTACTATTCATCATTTTACTATTCATCGTTTTCGAAGTCGATTTGATATTTTGAAAGGTTATTTCAAAATTTTACTATTCATGAAACACTATTCATTCCGGAGAAAAATCACTATTCATGATTCACTATTCATCATTTATCGTAAACTAGGTTTACGAGTATCAAATGCGCGTAACCGTAAGGGTTTAGCTGCGTATTCATGAAAAATCATTGAGGACATTTCATATAAATTAGATTTAGTCTATATATCATTAGTAACATCATCATCATATTAGTTCATGCATGGGTTTGCATATTTCATTAAACGTATGTTTTTTTTCTATTAAATAAACGCTATCGCATAATCATTTATTTTGAATAATTGATCCGACACTTCCAAAAATAATCCTAATATATTTTTATACTCATTTTAAGACTATAAAAATTATATTATTAGTTTACCCGATGTTTTAAATTTATTTTGTATATAAATTGTTATATATATATTTACGACGGTTTTCGTAAATACTACTCGATAATTATTATTTATCTCAATTCTTGTAAGAAATGTATTTTTATAATTTTTATGACTTCGATATATTTTATTTTGTTCCCTTAAAATTTATTTCTAGCCAACGCTACACTAAATAACTACTTTACTTATCAAATATGCACTACAATTATCAAACAATACATTTACTTAATGAAAATTCATCATCTTTCTTTTTCTTATCTTCTTGTCGACCAAAAAAAAGATGACACAATATTGTGACACAAAAATATTACACTAGACTACACATATACACTTATAGATAGGACACTTGTA
Source organism: Chrysanthemum seticuspe (assembly GCA_019973895.1). Classification (NCBI taxonomy): domain Eukaryota; kingdom Viridiplantae; phylum Streptophyta; class Magnoliopsida; order Asterales; family Asteraceae; genus Chrysanthemum; species Chrysanthemum seticuspe. Next base: position 198,279,039 of record BPTQ01000004.1, on the reverse strand, counting down.
TTTATTTTAGTTATATACTATCTTATACACATAATAACACACAATACTTAGGTGAAAATCAAAAACTCTCTCCCCATTTCTCTTGTATAACCGGCCAAGGAAGAAACTCAAGAATTTTCAAGGATCAAGTTATTTTATTACCTCTAGTATACTCTTATTTAAGGTTTTGCAATAAAAACCTAGGGTAATTAGGAAAAACCTTGTTCTATATACCTCATCACTATACTAGTAAGCATTTCATGATCATTTTTACTCTTTCATAATATTCATGAGTTATTTTTATCATTCTAGTAGAAATCATGCAAGTTTCATGTGAATCTATACCACTTATAATGTTTTTAGTACTTATAATTAGTATATATCATCCTATAATTAATCCCTTAAAACATATCATTTTTGATGATGTTTAGGAACCCATGACACCCTAAGAAGTTGTATGGTAGGTTTATAATAGATTTGGTGTTGATTCGAAGTGGTTAGAATAAGTATTACGCAAGAAAAATCAATTTCGACAACATTAAATAGTGGTCTGATCATTTTTGTGAAATCTGGAAAATTCGACAGTTTATAAAATATTTTGGACTAGAAATTCAGAAAATATACTTAAAAATGAAACCGAGGTCGCTTGAACGGGTTAAAACAGATTTATAACGAAGAAGTTATGTTATTTTCAAGTTTAACGACGGAAACTATATTTTCCCGAAAAACAGCACGCTGTCCAGAAATTTTAAGGGTCAAAAATGAGTTTTAAGCTTTATCTAAATGAGTCGATTTATCAAAAATATATTAGTATACTTTAACACATAGCTAAGGACATATAAAACGTAGAAAACGGACTTATACCGACTAAATTACACGCGTTTAAATAAGGTTGTCGTAACTACTTTCACAAGTATAACACATATATATATATATATATATATTTTCTAATAGCCAAACTAGTTGTCGCTAGTGACCATGTTGAGAGTCGTTTTTCACATCGATAGAATACTTTTTAGAAAACAATGTCTTCTAGTAAAAGTAAGTTCACCTAGCCTATTTTCCAAAATGCTCAATCGTTTGTCAAACGGAGTTGTAACAAAGAAAATGTGGTCACTCAAACTTTGCCGAAAACTACCTTTAAACAATATTTTTAGTCCAAGTACCCTACTTCATCTATATTTTTCTACATGATCGAGACTTCTATGATAAAAATTTAAAAGCTAAGACTTTGAGATAATGCTACAAGCTTTCTAAAACCATTGAGTTTGTTTCCTAACACTCGATATTCACTATTTTACGTCTAGCTTTTCGAGGCCATTTAGTCACTTTCATGTATTGTCAAATTATATTGTTTTACGACGAAAAGCTACAATTTCTTAATAAATCACTAAATGACTATCGTAGGATATCATTTCAACGTAAGTACTTGTAAAGTAATTTATAACTTGACAATACGTTATAAACTTATTTTTTTGACGATAAACTTTATTTTCAAAAATGCACAAGTGGTATGGATATCATATGAGTTTGCATGCATAACATTACATCATGACTTATATTAGAATCATATCATTCATATAGGTCGCAGTTAGAGATTTTGCGCTACATTTATGTGTATCCACTCTTGTCATCATAAACATTGCATCAGGTGAGTTCATATCCCTACTTTCTGTTAGGAATTAGAAGATTCAGTCATTAAAGTGTCGGTCACCTCAAGTATATGTAATCATTAGAAAGCTCGTAGTCGTAGTTATTTAATGTTAGAAAGTAGTTAGTTAAGTAACACCGTGGAGGACGGACGGGTCTTTACCCACTGTATGCCTGATCCACAGCCCGTAGGTGGCGTTTATTGTAAGAGACTATAAATACCCTCTACCTCCCAAGGTAGAGGGTTGGAGCTTCAATACTATTTTTCTTTGTTTCACATAGTTCCCAACTCTCTCCCCTTTCTCTCTCTAAAACATTGTATACGCCTCATATGGATTTGGTTTGATGTGTTTGTGAAATCCTATATCTTTCAATTGGTATCAAGAGCCATGGTTTGATCACTCATCTTTCATGCTCTTTGTTTTGGTGGATTTCATAAGGTCTTTGGGGTTATAAGTGTTTAGGAGAGTTTGAATCATTTGGTCAATTTCTAGTGTTAAAGTTTGAATTTTGATTGTACTTTTGTGTTTAGGATCATCATATGTGTTTAGGTTTTGAATTGGAGGCTTGAATCATTGTGGTTTAGCTGTTTTTGATTGATAAAGTGGTGGTTTTCAAATATTGTACGAAGCGAGTTGAACTACGGTGTTGAGTTTCTTGGAAGCGAGTTGCTTTATTATTGGAAGCGAGTTGGTTTAAGAGACTTGGCTATTAAGCGAGTTGTATTAGCAGCGAGTTGGTATATGCGACTTGGCTATTAAGCGAGTTGATTCTTTAAGCGACTTGGGTTTTAAAGCGACTTGGCTATTAAGACTTGTCACTTCTTCGTGCTACATTTTTACGGTTGTTCTTTTGGTTTAGTAAAATCCAGTGAAAGAATCAATTTCCCGATTTAATCAAAGAATAGTAATATCCCGTAGAACTTGTAATCATGTCTAACAACGTGCCTACTATCATTTCTTCTGTAGCTGAGGACGTTCAAGCAGCTGGATCAGATACTCGTCCACCTATGCTTGACAGAACTGATTATGACTCATGGGCTCAACGAATCAGGTTGTACTGTTTGGGAAAGGAAAATGGGGTCAACATTCTCAAATCAATTGATGAAGGACCTTATCAGATTGAGACTACAAGAGACATAATTGATACTGCTGCAGATGGAACAATGATCTTTGGATTGTACAGACTAAAGATGTATGATGAGCTCAGTGATAAGGAGAAAAAGAGATTCGATGCTGATATCAATGCTTCAAACATTATACTTCAGGGTCTTCCAAAAGATATCTACAAGCTTATCAATCACAACACTGAAGCCAAGGCTGTTTGGGATAATGTCAAGATGCTTCTCTCGGGTTCTGAATTAACTAAGGAAGACATAGAATCACAACTGTATGATGAATTTGAGCACTTTAAGATGAAACCAGAAGAAAGTGTCTATGAATATTACGTGAGATTCCACAAGCTTGTGAATGATATGAGGAATATCAAAATGACCATGCCAAATATTCAGCTGAACTCAAAGTTTGTGAACAACATGAATCCCGAATGGCACAAATTTGTCACCTCTATGAAGCTAACCAAAGGATTGAAGAACACCAACTATGAGCAACTGTATGCCTTCCTTCTTCAGAATGAGAGACATGCTATGTTTGAACGAAGGATTCTTGAACAGTTCAAAACTAAACAGGGAGAAACAAGTTCTTCAAATGATTCAACAGCCTTTTACACAAATGTTGGAATTACCACTAAAGCTTCTCAAGTCATACCTACGGGTAATGGTAACTACAAGCTCATTCCTGATCCAGCATGTAAGCCTCCAGACTCAAACACAATCATGGAAAACTTCATCAATCAACTGTCTCTCATGGTTAGTCAAAATCTGAAGACCACTCCTCACACCAACAATAACCTCATAACAGCATCCAACCCACGCAATCAAGCTACTGTCAGAGATGGAAAGGTTATGGTGCAACCAGTTCAAAGAAGGCAGTATGAACATGGAAGAGGTGGGGTAGGTGGAGGGTATGTGGCTAATCAGAATCGTGGAAGAAATGCCAATCAAGGACAAGTAAAGCCAATTAAGTGCTACAACTGTGGTGGTGATGGACACATTGCAAGGAACTGCACATCTCCAAAACGCCCTCAAAATGCATAATACTTCAGAGACAAGATGTTGCTTGTGCAAGCTTTGGACAATGGTGCAGTTTTGGATGAAGAGGAGTTGCTATTTCTTGCAGAAGGGAATGCTAAGACATATGATGCAGATGTGGATGAGCAGCCAATTCAAGAAATAGGTCACAATCATCAAAATGCCTTTCAAGTTGCCGATTGTGATGCATATGACTCTGATGTCGATGATGAACCAACTTCCCAGACAATCTTCATGGCTAGTATTTCTTCAATGGTCTCTCCAAAGGTCCCATCATCAAAGCAAGCTAGCCCATCCAAAGAATCAATCATCTCAGAGGTATTAAAATTATAGGATGAAGTTGATGAGCAAAAGATACATGACAAAGTGCAATCATATGAAACTTGTAAAACATATATTGTTAATATGGGTAATAGTAATATTGTCCCATATGATCAATATGTGATCCAAAGTGAAAGTGTGATTGAACCAAGTGATGCATCTTCTGCAGTCAATGATGACTATGTTTTTGATGAATACACTCCATGTGCCCGTGATGATTCTGTTATCTCTGAACTTAATGCCTATAAAGAACAAGTTGCCATTTATGAACAACGCGCTAAGTTTGAGTTAACCACTCGTGAGCAGGAAATGGATGACCAAATGCGTACAATTATTAGAAAAAGTAACTTTAGGGAAGAAATACTAAAACAAGAGCTAGATTCCTTAAAAGAAAAGCTTAATAAAACGGCTAAGCAAAAACAAGAACTTCAAGAAAATGTGAAAGTGCTTAAGCAGGAATTTAATGCTAAGGAATCAAAACTTTTTAATGAATTTTCCAACCTAAAAACTTTGAAAAACAAACTTGAAAACAAATTGTACGTACAAGGAAACACCATTCAGACTGCTCACATGATCACTAAGCATAGAGTTCTAAGTGACAAACATAGTGTTGCATTAGTTGATGAACCAAACCCTGAGGCTTGTAAGAAAGCTAGAGAAGCACAGAAGGTAATTTATGATGGCAATGAAATCTTTAAGCCTAGACAGAAACCTAGTTACGCTGAGAATACTGAAGAAGATAAGCAGTTAGAAGAAGTCACTAGAAAGAAATTGGATGAAAAACTTAAGAGCCCTTCATGCATAGAAAAGAAAATCAGTTATAAAACACCCAACTATGCTAAGGATAATCGGATTGCATTTAACAAGTTTAGACCTCAAACACATCTGACCCCAGAACAAGTGTTCTGGAAAAAGGATATGGACATGAAAAAAGCTGATGAGTTTGTTGAACAGAATCCCCCATGTAGGAGAATGCTTCATGCCACTGTATATCCCCCCAATACACCAATGTATTTAGTTCCTAGATCTATTCCCACTAAGAGCAAGACCTTAATCAGTCAGTATGTTATTTATCAATTATTTGTTGATTTTGAGAAGACATGTAAGAAAAGGATCACACCTACTGGGATAACTGAAGGGGAGAGGGGTTTTGAGCAAACTAAAGAATGCTATTTAACTGAGGTCATGCCTTTCTTTAAACAATTAAAAGGTCAATTTGAGAGTCTTAAAAAGGGGATGGATTCAGATATTAAAGAAATGGAAAAGGAATTTGATGCAATGATAGTTGAGGTCAATGACTATGAGCAAGAATTAAAATATAATGAGATTGAGAGGAAGAACTTGCATACCTTAAAAGAGAATCTGATTTCTGAATGTATCACTCAAGATGTGTTTTACACTGCCACGAATTGTTCAATTAATGCATCTCAATTTCATGAATTATCTGTTGCTCTGAAAGTCTCCCATGATCGTGTCATTGAGCTTGAGAAAACTAACTCTAAATTGCATGAGAAAGTTGAACAGGATGATCATGATAACCTGATGAAACAGTTTTCTATATTGTAAGTTGAGCATCTTGCTTTGTAATTAAAATATCAACATCTAAAAGAAAATGTTAAAACCTCAAATATCAAGACATCCTTGGATGCTCCTGAATTTGATGCAGTTTTTGAAATCAGCAAACGTGATGAATAGATTCGAGCTCATTGTAACACGATCAGAAAAATGAGAACCCAAATTTCACAATTAAAGGGTGAAAAGAACAATGTGACTGGCTCCCAAATGCCTCCTCCTTTAGATTCTCAGTGTTCTCAAACTTTTCATCTTCAAAACTTGGTTAATGTTTTACAAAAGGAAAATGAGAGTTTTCTAGAAGAAAATGAAAAGGTGAAACAAAACTTTAAAGAGTTATATGATTCAATGAAAGTCACTCGTGACAAGAACAACGAAATAATAACGTCTTTACAAAAGGAAATTGAGAATCTGAGGAGTCAGGTAAAAAGGAAAATGCCACTTGTCTTTAATGAGAATGTTGCATCAATGTCATCTACAAACTCTAAATATAATGTGACTGTTAAATACATTCCTCCTCATCTTAGAAATAACGAACTTGTGTTTCATAACTATTTCGCTTACCTTAAGGATAGTCTAGAATGTCTCCGAGAGATTGTAGAAGAGGATTTCATAAATAAGCCACTTGATAGAGAAATCAGGTTTGCTTGCATTCAAGCCAAACGATCTCAGGAGCTGTTAGAATGTTTAAGAGCAACGTGTCCTAAATCTTTTTGTGAGAAAGGTAAAGCCGTGATGCCTTGTTCTATGCCTAGCATTAAGAAAGTGAATTTTAATATGCCGTCGAGTAGCTCAGATCCCAACACTTCTATGCCCAGTATTAAGAAAGTAAGCTCTAGAGTGCCTTCAATTAGTTCAGATCCCTGCACGTCTAGTTCAGGAATGCAAAAGGTAGCTCAACCAACGAATGTTCCCATAATTCCCTCTACAGGAGTAATCAGTGACACAAATGCAAGCGGGTCAAAGCCTTCAGGCAATACAAAGCAAGATAGGACCTCGCAAGCTAAGAATGTGCAATGGAAGAAAGTAGAAGACCACCCTAGGAACATTAAGTTTGAGTTGAATAAAACAAATCGTGTTGATTATAGTATTAGCTATAAGCGTACTGTAATTAATTCGAATTCTGCTACTTTTGGAAAACATGTAATGATGATTGCTTGGTGTCTGTTACTAATCATGAATGTGGTGTGAATGAGTTGATTAATGCTGTTAAATGCCCTGTTAAGATAGTGAATACAAAAAATCAAGCTAAGAAGGCTAAAAAGCAATGGCGGAAGAAGGTTAGAAAATATTGGAAACCCACAAGAAGGAAATTTAGTGACATAGGTTATCAGTGGATACCTATTGGCCGCAAATTCAATCTTAATGAGATGTGCCCTAAATTATCTAGATCAATGCCCATTAGGAAATGGATGCCTACTGGTAGAACTATTCCTTTAAGAAGTGAACATACTTTGAATAGGTCAAATACAGACACTAGCACTGCATCTATCCTGATGATTCCATTGTTTCTATTTCTGATGTGGGTGTTTCAATCACTGTTACTAACCAAATAGAACCCATTCTTGCATGGGGATCCCAATTATCCAGTTATCCATTCTTGTTTGTGTTCAATTGCAGATCGTTCAAATCGTTATGTGGTACCTGGACTCAGGCTGTTCCAAGCATATGACTGGAGACCGGTCACGGCTCATGAACTTTGTGAGTAAATTCATCGGGACTGTTAGATTCGGGAATGATGATTTCAGTGCAATTATGGGTTATGGAGACTATGTTGTTGGTGATAGTGTTATCTCCAGGGTATATTACGTTGAAGGTCTTGGTCATAACTTATTCTCTGTCGGTCAATTCTGTGATTCTGATCTAGAAGTGGCCTTCAGAAAACATACTTGTTTCGTAAGAGAACTTGATGGTAGAGAACTTTTAAGACAAACACGTGGTTCAAATCTATACACCATCTCTATCGAAGATATGATGAAGTCTTCTCCAATTTGCTTGTTGTCAAAGGCTTCGAAAACAAAGTGTTAGGAATTAGAAATTCCAGGTATTAAAGAGTCGGTCACCTCAAGTATATGTAATCGTTAGAAGGCTCGTAGTCGTAGTTATTTTAAGTTAAGTAGTATTTAGTTAAGTAACACCGTGGAGGACGGACGGGTCTTTACCCACTGTATGCCTGATCCACAGCCCAATGTGTGGCGTTTTATGTAAGACTATAAATACTCTCTACCTCCCAAGGTAGAGAGTTGGAGCTCATAATAAGAATTTTCTTTCTCTCACTAAAGCTCCCTAAACCTCTAACTTTCTCTCTCTAGAATTCCACTTATTCGCCACCTTGTTGTTATGGTTTGATGTGTATGTGAAAACTAATATCTTACACAAAGTCATGGTTATGGCATCGTCGTCTAAATCACCTGAACTTTGGTACCATAAATGATCTCTCCAGAAAGGACTTAGTAATAGGCTTACCTAGACTAAAGTATGAAAAGGATCATCTTTGTTCAGCATGCCAATTGGGAAAAAGCAAGAAGTATGCCCACAAACCCAAACCCACAAACTCAGTTATGGAAGTTCTTCATACCATTCACATGGATTTATGTGGACCCATGAGAGTGCAGAACATTTACGGGAAGAAATATGTGTTAGTTGTGGTTGATGATTACTCTGTATTCACTTGGGTTAAGTTCTTAAGGAGAAAGGATGAAACTCCAGATATCATCATCAAACTTATCAAACAGCTGCAGGTTCGACTTAACAAAACTATCAGAATCATCCGAACTGACAATGGAACTGAGTTTGTTAACAAAGAACTTAGTGAGTTTTATGAAAGTGTTGGAATCAGTCATCAAAGAAGTGTTCCACGAACTCCTCAACAGAACGGTGTAGTTGAAAGACGAAATTGAATTCTTGTGGAAGCCGCAAGAACAATGCTAATTTACTAAAAGGTTCCAATGTTTCTCTGGGCTGAAGCCATTGCCACTGCATGCTACACTCAAAATCGATCCCTTATTCACACTTCTCTTGGAAAAACTCCATATGAACTTGTCCACAATTGAAAACCTAATCTTTCATTCCTTCGTGTGTTTGGTGCATTGTGTTATCCAACTAATGAGGGCCAAGACTTAGGCAAACTTAAAGCTAAAGCGAACATTGGAGTATTTGTAGGATATGCACCAAGCAGAAAAGGATACCGAATCTACAACAAAAGAACCTGAAATATCATGGAAACAATTCACGTTACGTTCGATGAGCTGACCGGTCAAATGGCTCCAGGACAACCCAGTTCTGGACCCGCATCACAACCTTCATCAAGTTTTCCCATCAGTTCTACTCTTGTACACGATTCTTTGCCAGCAACTCCTTATGAACTTCCTTCAGAAGATGATTTGAAGAAATTGTTTGATCCAATGTTTGATGAACACTATGAGCCAATTGCTAATGATCTATGAATTCCATCAACAGAGGCTGCTCCTATCCCTGTCAATGAAGTTAACCCTTCAGTTTCTATGTCAATAAGTCAAAAAACGCCTGCTGCTGATCACTCTGTCTCATCAACAAATCATCAATCATCAAGTGTACATCATGGAATTGTGTCTGGCACCTTTGATGGAGATAATCCCCTTGCTACTCCTGAAGATGCCCCCTTTGAAAACATATTTGCTCCTGAATCATCATCAGAACCATCTTCATCAGGAGAAATCGACTCTGCTACTTCAGTTCCTCAACAACAACCACACGAACACCTTAGAAAATGGACACATGATCATCCATTGGACAACATCATTGGAAATCCCTCTCGTCCAGTATCCACTCGCTAACAACTTGCAACTGATGCCTTATGGTGCTTCTTCAACTCCGTACTATCCAAGGTCGAACCAAAAGATGTTAAAACTGCCATGAATGAAGACAGCTGGTTCAATGCCATGCAAGAAGAAATTCATGAGTTTGATCGACTAGATGTGTGGGAATTGGTACCTGCTCCTGACTGTGCTATGATCATTGCTCTAAAGTGGATCTTCAAAGTAAAACTTGATGAGCATGGTGATGTATTAAAGAAAAAGGCTCGATTGGTTGGAAAAGGATACCGTCAAGAGGAGGGTATTGACTTTGAAGAATCATCTGCTCCAGTTGCTTGTATCGAGGCAATCAGAATCTTCTTGGCTAATGCTGCAAGTAAGAACATGGTAGTCTATCAGATGGATGTAAAGACGGCTTTTCTTAATGGAGATCTTAAAGAAGTCGTATACGTCAGCCAACCTGAAGGTTTTGTGAATACAGAGCATCCTACTCATGTCTATCGCTTGAAGAAGGCTCTTTATGGTTTGAAACAAGCTCCAAGGGCATGGTATGATACGCTATCAAAGTTTCTTCTATCTACTGGATTCAACAAAGGAGCAGTTGATCCGACATTGTTCACCAAAAAGTCAGGAAAACATTTAATTCACGTTCAAATCTATGTTGATGATATTATTTTTGCCTCGACTGACCCCAATGAATGTGACCATTTTTCTAAGGAGATGAGCTCCAAATTTCAAATGTCAATGATGGGACAAATGTCATTTTTCTTGGGATTACAAATTTCACAAAGTCCCAGAGGTATTTTTATCAATCAATTTAAATATGCAAATGAAATTTTAAAGAAATTTGGATTTGACACTTGTGACACCGTTGACACTCCCATGGTGGAACGTACCAAACTGGATGAGGACCACTCAGGGATCATGGTAGATCAAACGAAATATCGAAGTATGATTGGATCTCTGATGTATCTCACAGCCAGTAGACCTGATATTTTGTTCGCTGTATGCTTGTGTGCTAGATACCAGGCTAAGCCTACCAAAAAGCACCTTGAAGCGGTTAAACGGGTCTTTCGGTATCTCCAAGGAACCATCAACATGGGCCTTTGGTACCCGAAGGACACCGGTATGTCACTAACAGCCTATGCAGATGCTGAACATGCAGGATGTCAAGATACACGTCGAAGTACGTCTGGAGGTGCTCAGTTTTTGGGTGATAAGCTTGTGAGTTGGTCTTCAAAGAAACAAATGAGTACTTCTATATCCTCTACAGAGGCTGAATACATAGCCATGTCATCTTGTTGTGCTCAAATCCTATGGATGAGATCCCAATTATCTGACTATGGCTTTGAATTCAACAAAATCCCTCTGTATTGTGATAACAAAAGTGTCATTGCTCTCTCTTGCAACAATGTTCAACATTCAAGAGTAAAGCACATCAACATTCGACATCATTTCATTCGGGAACAAGTGGAAAAAGATGTGGTAGAACTCTATTTTGTGAGGTCTGAATACCAGTTAGCAGACATCTTCACCAAAGCTCTTCCTAGAGAACGTTTTGAGTTTATCCTCCCACGACTTGATCTAAAGAGCCTACAACAGGAAACACTCCGACGTCTTCAAGAGGAAGACGAGGAGTAAATGGTTTTTTCTTCATCTATCTCTTGTATATATTTATTCAAAAAGCAAAATACAAAATTTCAAAACCCACAAAAGAAAATAGAAAAATATAAAATTTTCAAAAATCCATAAAAATTAGAAAATCTTGAAAAATCCCAAAAGTATTGTTATTTTGTCATGTTTTTCTTATTCGATTTCATCCACGGACTTTGTGTTGACATTCAAAGAATGTCACGGGTTTTTAGATATTCTTCGAATGTACATAAATTGCTTTAAAAAAAATGAGATGGAGAAAAATGGTGGTTTATTGTCATTTCAGGCAGTAACCCGTTTTAAAAGTAAAGAACAGAGCCATGCTTAATCTTATTTTTCAAATCTCATGCTCTGATTATTAAAACAAATGTTTGTCACCAAAAGGACAAATGTTTTCTTTCCAAATATTTTTCCGTCTAATGATTCTTCTGAAAAATATTTGTCATCTAATGAAAACAAAATTGCTTTGAAAATACCTCGTACTCTAATTTTGAAAATCATCCGGGCTTATCTTTGTCAAACTCTCTATCACTCAATCAACAACTCATGTCATTGATTGAGGAGGAGAATGATTTCAATTCAATCAAAAAGGTTATTTTTCAAACAATTGGCACGTAAAAGAGCAAGGTCTACTTTTGTAAAATCAAAGATAACAATGTTTTATACAATTGATTCAAGACCTTGGCTAATGTTATGTGTTCAAAAGATATTTATGCATGATTGATCAATGGAGTTTAAAGTCTCAAAGTCCGATCCTTATCAGTTAAAATGTTTTTCGAAACCAAGTCACTATTCTCCTCAAAAGTTCTTAAAATTTAATTTAAATCAATAGAGATCACAAATCTCAAAGGATTTGATAATTGTGATCGGGGGATAATTTGTGATTTAAATTGGATTTAAACTGATAATTCGATAAATGGTTTAATACTTGATTAACGTGCTCCCTTCCCTACATGTGCCAAACGATTTCAAATTTTCCACGCACATGTTAAGGGGGAGCATCTACATCAAACCAAAATGGATTAAAACGTGATTGATTTGTCTCTAAGTGCAGTTTTTCCGTAATATGTGCTAAACAATTTCAAAATCAGATGCATATATTGAGGGGGAGCAAATTTTTGAAAACCACATTCTTTCCCGAAAATATCTTTAACTGTATGTGAAACACTGATTTGGTTTGGGAAAGTGACGTCGATAAATTTAGAAAATATTTATCAAAGAAGTGAATTCTTCCTCTTGCCTCCATGTGCCAAAATGATTTCAAACATACGATGCAGATGTTGAGGGGGAGCAATTATCTAAAATATCAAAAATGATTCAGGTACAAAATGCTTTGATAATATATCACAAGTACCTGGATTGATTTTCAAATGGTTTTCAATTGGTTCCAATGGCTGATGAACAATACCAAAAAGACCGACCAAATTTACTTTATGTATGGTGATATAAGGATGGTTAGGTCAGGTATTCATTCCCACGATCCCGCCAGAGCCGGAGGGATCTACCCAGGGACAATCCACTAGATAGTGTAGAGTCCTTAGGTACGATGAAAAAAGGAGTAAAGTGAGATATGGGAAGAGTGCGGACTGAGATAGAGCTAGAACTGGAATAAACCCAACAAGGTTCTAGTAATGAAGTCTCGGTAAGCACTGAAGGGGTTGAAGAATGAAAAAGAAATGAATGATAAAAGGGTGAAAACAAATAGCCCTCCATTATTTCAACCATAGGGCAGAAACCGGGTTCAATTCATATGCTACTGGTGGTTACCAAGGTAACGCCGGTATTGAAGACAAGACGTAATGGACCTAGTGACGCACTGCACTACATCTTCCCAAGCCACTCAAGTTCCTCTTAAAAGGGCTTGTTTCATTCTCACAGGGGAACCTACATTATCTATCGACTTTCTCTTAGAGATGGTTGATATTGAAGAAGGAGACCCTCTCCCTAGTCTCCGGCATAGGAACCAAATGTGCACAATTGAGTCTAGAGCCACGAGATCATCTATAAATCTCATTAAGGACACATTCAATGAAGACTCTATGTTTCACACAATGTGGAAAGAGAGAATATACTTTTAGAGTCCTACGCATTATCCTTGTGGTATTGCCAGAACATCTGAGTGATATGCAAACATATTCACAATGAAGATGAAAAGCCTTCTAGAGCCAACATCAAACAAGCTCTTGGTAGGTGGCATGTGAGATCTATCCAATAGATCAACCATGTGACAACTGAACAGAAACAATGGGGCGATTCAAATTTTTGAATCAATCCTGGTTCAGGTTATGGATTGACGGATACCTTTGAAAAACCGGTCGTTGTGCTTAAAACTCTTTTCTCTAGCACATCGACTGTGTATTAATATTTCAAAAATTAAAAGGTGTTTATGATTGATAATTGATTTTCTTTAAAACCTTCGTTGTATTGCAAAAACATTTTATTTTGAGCAGTACACGATTGTTTTTTCAAATCTCTTTTCATCAATCAGTGAATCTCAAATTCGCTGGTTCACTCACTCCGTGTTGTCTTCTTTGAGACGTTCCAGTTTGAGAACAGCTAGAGCAGCTGCGAAACCCTGTCAAGGAGATTCTTCGGAATTATACCTGATCAGAGGCAATACTTGTACTGATCAATGGGGAACCGTGGGCCGTGTACCTCAATTCAACGAAAGTGATCAAAGACACTTTTGTGCACTTTATTGCTAACTGTTGTATGCAGGTACACCCAACGTTTGCAGCTGATCAGAATGGAGAGGTCAATACATAGCCGCATGCTCAGACAATGCATTCACATCTAGAGAAATCATGATTAAAGCATCAACAACTCTGATATTTTTCACTCCATGCTTCTCCTACGCTGCTGCAATTATCATGAATCAACTAAAGCTTCCGCTACTCTGATAAGAAGAAATCATGATCCAGAATGTGAGCATGTCGGTCCACTGTCACAACGTCACATAATGTCAACACCACAATGGAAGAGTCAGAGATTTATGCAATCTGATGATCTCAAAGCTGGCTCAAAACTCATCATCGCGTGGATCAGTTAAAGACCTCCACTTGAATTATTCAAACATGGATAGCATGAAAAATCAAAGACAATGGGCTACTGAGTAAAGAACTTAACCGAGAATTCAAGAACAATCTTAAAGTAATATCTGTTTTTATTCTGTGTAAATTGAGGTGACCTCCCTTAGGGGGAGATTGTTAGGAATTAGAAAATTCAGTCATTAAAGTGTCGGTCACCTCAAGTATATGTAATCATTAGAAAGCTCGTAGTCGTAGTTATTTAATGTTAGTAAGTAGTTAGTTAAGTAAAACCATGGAGGACGGACGGGTCTTTACCCACTGTATGCCTGATCCACAGCCCGTAGGTGGCGTTTATTGTAAGACACTATAAATACCCTCTACCTCCCAAGGTAGAGGGTTGGAGCTTCAATACCATTTTTCTTTGTTTCACATAGTTCCCAACTCTCTTCCCTTTCTCTCTCTAGAACTTTCTCTCTCTAAAACATTGTATACGCCCTATATGGATTTGGTTTGATGTGTTTGTGAAATCCTATATCTTTCACTTTCTATTACTTAATTGTTTTACAAACTCTTGGGGAGATACATGCTATATTTTTAATCGAACACAAATGCTTTGAACTGTACGTTATATCCAAATGCTTTATTGTCACTATGTATACTATTGCCATGTTTGAAGTCCCTACATCATGCACCATTAGTCACTTGCGAGTGAGCGTGAATATTGTGAATAGGCCTATTGGAATTAACACTCCCGTTCTTATTGACCCAGTTAGGGGAAATCGAACGCACTATATTTGAATCATTAAGATAAATTGGCAAGTTTACCTATTAGGGCTGCGATGAAACGATTTTACCAATTTCTATTGGTACGAGGTTTACGCTTTGGTTGTCATGAACTTAGTGAAATAAATGCTGTTTTGTTTTCAACGATGAGTGTGAAGCAACGTAACTCACACTACGAATATTGTGTTCAAACGAATTAATTAAACCTATGGATTTCACTCAACCTTTGTGTTGACTGTTTTAAGCATGTTTTATCTCAAGTATTTGCATATCATCATGGCTTGCATGGAGTGGCTGAGTTGACGCGTCTCACATATATTTTATGAACTTAACTATCGTTTGATTGTAACAAATTCTTTTTGGTACTTTGGAAATATTTTGGGACATATACTTTGTAAACTCTGATTATTTTACTTAATCAAACGATATTTTCCAAACGACACTTTAGGTCGTTCAATATAACTGTAACTGTGATGCTATGGCAGTCATCCCCCTGGTATTCCATTCCGGTGCAAAACAAGTAATTTGGGGGTGTGACAGATTGGTATCAGAGCCTCGGTTATAGAGAACTAGGTTTCATCATTGACCCTAGACTATAACTACATCATCATAGCATCTCATCATTTCATCATAAGTGCATATTCACTTTACATGCGGATTCATACACATTATTCGAGTTATTTACTTTCATTTCAAATCGATTGTCACATAGATGCCTTCAAATACCCATTCCATTATCCTTTATTTAGACTCCAATGTGGAGAATGCCTTGTCATTCCCTATCACAATTTTGACATCAGTTGACTCATCACCGATAACATCGAATGCCGAGACAGAACTTTCAAGGAGGGTGAAGTCGCTCTCACTCCTCTGTTTCACCACCAACATGTCGAGTTACACGTTATTCACACATTAAGTCACTAAATTTTCATACATTTGAAATACTTACGACATCTCATACCCATATCCTAGGAATTCGTCAATTATTTTGAAAAATAACCTCAAATTTATCACCTCCTATCACACCTCTTTAGAGCGCTTATTCTTAATATAGGACTTTGCTACGTCTCACCTTTCCTCTTATTTTGAAGAGTTATGGCGCCAAAGAAAGCTGCACCAGAAATGACACAAGCGGCTATCCAAAAGTATGTCAAGGATAGTATAGCCGAGACACTAAGGAAAGAGCGAGCAACAGTGGCTGCTGCTGCTGAGGCTGCGGCTACTGCTGAGGCCGCTTGACTTGCTACTACTGCTGAGGCTGCAGCTACTGCCGAAGCCGCTAGATTTGCTACTGCTGCTGAGGTTGCAGCTACTGCTGAAGCCGCAAGACTTGCTACTGCTGCAGGGATTGCAGGAGGGTCTGGGGTTCGGAGTTGTTCATACAAGGATTTTAAAAGCGGTGATCCCACAAAGTTCAAAGGCACGGAAGGAGCCACTGCTATGGTTCGATGGTTTGAGAAAATGGAGTCTGTCTTTCTGTTATGCAATTTCCCTGATGATTGCAAGGTTAAGTTCGCTAAAAGTACACTTTTAGATGGGGCAATGTCGTGATGGAACTCGTATGCACAGCCTATGGGAATGGAAAATGCTTACAAGCTCACCTGGGAGCAATTCAAAGGGTTGTTGACGAAGAAGTATTGTCCGCGTACTGAGGTGAAGAAGTTGGAAACCGAATTTTATGAGCTAGTAACTGTTGGGTATGACATTGATACCTACATTCGAAGGTTTCAAGAATTGGCTGCTTTATGTCCGTCTATGGTTTCGGACAACGAAAAACTACTGGAAGGTTTCATTGGAGGACTTCCACAGATTATTCAATGTGATGTAATTTCTTACGATCCACAAACAATTTAAGAATCTACCAGGGTATCACAAAAACTCATGGCCCAAGTTGTGAAAGGGGAAAACATTATCAACAATAACCACAACAACAACAACAACAACCAAACTAGCAACAACAAAAGGAAATGGGAAAATGACCAGGGAGGTTATAATAACGACAACCAAAACCGTAACACTAACCATCACCAACAACAGAATAGAAGGCAAGAAGCTGCAAAGGTTTATGTTGCTGCACCAACACAAGGCAGAGGTTATGCTGGAACTCACCCACTATGTAATCGATGTAAGTTTCATTACTCGGGTCCTTGCCCTGCCAAGTGTCACAAATGCCAAAAATTAGGACACCTCGCCAGGGATTGGAGAGGTAAAGCCATAGTCACATGTTTCGGATGTGGGGAGCAAGGACACTATCGGAATCAATGTCCTCAAAACCAAGGTCAACAAGTTGAAGGTGCTCATGGGGAAGCATACATGTTAGAAGGAGGAGAAGCTCGCCATGGTCTCAACAACGCGACGGACTGATGAAGTTTAGAATTTAGCAGTCTTATTTCCCTATGCTTTATGTCGTGCTAAGTTTATGTCTTCCCTAGTATTCAGATCTTTATGACTTAAGACTATGTACTGTTTGATAAACCACTTGTTGTGTAGTATTCTCATCTATCGTACTTTCTTTTCCTTCTGATTCGTTATCACTTACGAGAATTTTACTTCCTTTTTACTTTAACTGCTATTTTAACGACATGGTTTAAATCTTTGTAAACATTGAGAGTTATAACAACTAAACCGAACGTCACATTATCGTTCCTTAATTATACATAGCCTAGCTAACTATGTCTAATTCTGGAGGGATCATGTTATATTGGGAGCAGTTATTTATAAATCTTAATACAAGCAAAATTTTCACATATTCCTAAAAGTCAAGGTGATACTCATGGGAGATTCTTTCAATATTTTCATGTTTATACACTCTTAATCATAGATAGCCGTAACGACACCTCCTCATGTCTTCTCTCCTCGTTATTCATCACAAACCCTAAACTTGAGTAATCAACACGAACTGAATTCAGGGACTGAATTCCTTTTTGGGTGGGCGAATATGACAAATCGTAATTTCAGGTCACTTTACAAACTTTAAAATTTTACTATTCATCTCGGGAATTTACTATTCAGCGGTTACTATTCATCATTTTACTATTCATCGTTTTCGAAGTCGATTTGATATTTTGAAAGGTTAGTTCAAAATTTTACTATTCACGAAACACTATTCATTCCCGGAGAAAAATCACTATTCATGATTCACTATTCATCATTTATCGTAAACTAGGTTTACGAGTATCAAATGCGCGTAACCGTAAGGGTTTAGCTGCGTATTCATGAAAAATCATTGAGGACATTTCATAAAGACTAGATTTAGTCTACATATCATTAGTAACATCATCATCATATTAGTTCATGCATGGGTTTGCATATTTCATTAAACGTATGTTTTTTTTCTATTAAATAAACGCTATCGCATAATCATTTATTTTGAATAATTGATCCGACGTTTCCAAAAATAATCCTAATATATTTTTATACTCATTTTAAGACTATAAAAATTATATTATTAGTTTACCCGATGTTTTAAATTTATTTTGTATATAAATTGTTATATATATATATTTACGACGGTTTTCGTAAATACTACTCGGTAATTATTATTTCACTCAATTCTTGTAAGAAATGTATTTTTATAATTTTTATGACTTCGATATATGTTATTTTGTTCCGTTAAAATTTATTTCTAGCCAACGCTACACTAAATAACTACTTTACTTATCAAATATGCACTACAATTATCAAACAATACATTTACTTAATGAAAATTCACCATCTTTCTTTTTCTTTTCTTCTTGTCGACCAAAAAAAAGATGACACAACATTTTGACACAAAAACTTATACTAGACTACACATATACACTTATAGATAGGACACTTGTATTTATTTTAGTTATATACTATCTTATACACATAATAACACACAATACTTAGGTGAAAATCAAAAACTCTCTCCCTATTTCTCTTGTATAACCGGCCAAGGAAGAAACTCAAGAATTTTCAAGGATCAAGTTATTTTATTACCTCTAGTATACTCTTATTTAAGGTTTTGCAATAAAAACCTAGGGTAATTAGGAAAAACCTTGTTCTATAAACCTCATCACTATACTAGTAAGCATTTCATGATCATTTTTACTCTTTCATAATATTCATGAGTTATTTTTATCATTCTAGTAGAAATCATGCAAGTTTCATGTGAATCTATACCACTTATAATGTTTTTAGTACTTATAATTAGTATATATCATCCTATAATTAATCCCTTGAAACATATCATTTTTGAATATGTTTAGGAACCCATGACACCCTAAGAAGGTGTATGGTAGGTTTAGAATAGATTTGGAGTTGATTTGAAGTAGTTAGAATAAGTATTACACAAGAAAAATCAATTTCGACAACATTAAATAGTGGTCTGATCATTTTTGTGAAATCTGGAAAATTCGACAGTTTATAAAATACTTTGGGCTACAAATTCAGAAAATATACTTAAAAACGAAACCGTGGTCGCTTGAACGGGTTAAAACGGATTTATAACGAAGAAGTTATGCTATTTTCAAGTTTAACGACGAAAACTATATTTTCCGGAAAAACAGCATGCTGTCCAGAAATTTTAAGGGTCAAAAATGAGTTTTAAGCGTTATCTAAATGAGTCGATTTATCAAAAATATATTAGTATACTTTAACACATAGCTAAGGACATATAAAACGTAGAAAACGGACTTATAACGACTAAATTACACGCGTTTAAATAAGGTTGTCGTAACTACTTTCACAAGTATAACACATATATATATTTTCTAATAGCCAAACTAGTTGTCGCTAGTGACCATGTTGAGAGTCGTTTTTCACATCGATAGAATACTTTTTAGAAAACAATGTCTTCTAGTAAAAGTAAGTTCACCTAGCCTATTTTCCAAAATTCTCAACCGTTCGTCAAACGGAGTTGTAACAAATAAAATGCGGTCACTCAAACATTGCCGAAAACTACCTTTAAACAATATTTTTAGTCCAAGTACCCTACTTCATCTATATTTTTCTCCATGATCGAGACTTCTATGATAAAAACTTAAAGGCTAAGAATTTGAGATAATGCTACAAGCTTTCCAAAACCATTGAGTTTGTTTCCTAACACTGGATATTCACTATTTTACGACTAGCTTTTCGAGGCCATTTAGTCATTTTCATGAATTGTCAAATTATATTGTTTTACGACGTAAAGCTACAATTTCTTAATAAATCACTAAATGACTATCGTAGGATATCATTTCAACGTAAGTACTTGTAAAGTAATTTATAACTTGACAATACGTTATAAACTTATTTTTTTTACGATAAACTTTATTTTCAAAAATGCACAAGTGGTATGGATATCATATGAGTTTGCATGCATAACATTACATCATGACTTATATTAGAATCATATCATTCATGGTCGCAGTTAGAGATTTTGCGCTACATTTCAGTGTATCCACTCTTGTCATCATAAACATTGCATCAGGTGAGTTCATAGCCCCACTTTCTATTACTTAATTGTTTTACAAACTCTTGAGGGAGATACATGCTATATTTTTAATCGAACACAAATGCTTTGAACTGTACGTTATATCCAAATGCTTTATTGTCACTATGTATACTATTGCCATGTTTGAAGTCCCTACATCATGCACCATTCGTCACTTGCGAGTGAGCGCGAATATTGTGAATATGCCTATTGGAATTAACACTCCCGTTCTTATTGACCCAGTTAGGGGAAATCGAACGCACTATATTTGAATCATTAAGGTAAATTGGCAAGTTTACCTATTAGGGCTGCGATGAAACGATTTTACCAATTTCTATTGGAACGAGGTTTACGCTTTGGTTGTCATGAACTTAGTGAAATAAATGTTGTTTCGTTTTCAACGATGAGTGTGAAACAACGTAACTCACACTACGAATATTGTGTTCAAAAGAATTAATTAAACCTATGGATTTCACTCAACCTTTGTGTGGACTGTTTTAAGCATGTTTTATCTCACGTATTAGCATATCATCATGGCTTGCATGGAGTCGCTGAGTTGATGCGTCTCACATATATTTTATGCACTTAACTATCGTTTGATTGTAACAAATTCATTTTGGTACTTTGGAAATCTTTTGGGACCTATACTTTGTAAACTCTGATTATTTTACTTAATCAAACGATATTTTCCAAATGACACTTTAGGTCGTTCAATATAACTGTAAATGTGATGCTATGGCAGTCATCCCCCTGGTATTTCATTCCGCTGCAAAACAGGTAATTTGGGGGTGTGACATTCCTTGCCCTACTCCACTCCCCGAGTCACCTACTCGAGAGTTCGTAAACACTACACGACACCAATCTCCTTATGGCGGAGAAGCCTTCACAACGTCGCCTACTCTTTTTTCGGTACTAGGCTAACCATCGGGTTCTTTCACTCCAAGGTGAACCACACCTACCACAAAGTCGCCTACCCTTTATCCGGTACTAGGCTAGATACCGAGTTCCATTACAATGGAGGAACTACTACCCAACACTACACCAACGACTAATCCCAAAGGAGACCAACTCCTTATTACAACATCATCAAGGATATCAATATCCTTGGATCTAATGCTAGAATATCTTGTACATCGAAACACACCATATCAAATGTACATCTAAGGCACCTTTCACTAATGCCTTTTACTAGATCTTCAAGACACCCTTCACTAATGTCTTGTGACTTGAATTCTAGGCACCCTTCACTAATGCCTACAATACGGACGATCGACACCTTTCACTAATGTCTTCGTCTTGACACTTGAGACATCTTTCACTAATGTCTTCAACAGTACACTTCTTGGTAGAAAGAAAAGAACCATCAACAAGAGGACTTCAGTAGTCTTAATGATGAGGAAGCATGGCAACTCATCGACTTGAGCTTGCTTGACTTTAAAGGTGTTGATCTCGCCTTTAAGAGGAACCTAGAGAATCATACAAAAACAAAACTACAAACATAGATCTCTTGGATCTGAGGTTAGAGAGTTTTTAACTCAAAGGGAAAGTGTGTTGGAAAGGGGTGAGAAACAATGAAGAAGTGGCTCACTATTTATAAAGGAAAAATTCTACTGTTCCCCGGATCCCACGGATCCCTCCCACAAGGGATCCGTCTAGCGTAAAGTAGGGATCCGTGGGACGCTCCTCTTTACCCATGGGTATTTTGGCCATGGGTCATGGGTCATGGGTTATGGGTTGATCCATGGGTCTTTATACTAGATACAATGTATCTTACGAGTGCAATGCACCTAGTCACATGGGTATGGGTCAATACCATGGGTTATGGATATTATCCATATATGATATAAGCATGATGTCATGCAATGGGTTATGGGTCAAGCTTCATGGGTCATGGGCTTTGGGTTGTACCTAACTACATTAAATGTATTTGGTCAATGGGTTATGATACTTAAGTTTCTACCCATTTATATTACCCAATATACTACATACTAGTTATGTGTATATTTTACCCAAATATGTAAACACTAGTTGTTTTACATATGTAATATTAAATCATAAAATCACATATACTTGTTTTAGTGTTTTATGTAAAATGTAAGTGTGTTAGAAACTATTAGTTCAAACTAATTACGTATTTTATTTGTTTCGTTAAAATGATTTTACGTTTGTTATCGACAAAACATTAGAAGATCGTAAAATATAAATAAACATTTTTACGGCTTATTTGTATTAACAATCTCCTCCTTTTTGTTGATGACAAAACATAAAATTATTTTAAGGAAAAGCTAAAATTCGTAAAGGTTTGAATTTGTAGTTTTTACTTTCTTCTCCCCCTTTTTGTCGAAACAAAAAGAGCTTCGAAAGGATACTAACACATTGTTTTTAGGAAAAACATGTGAAAAATAAAAAAGAAAGAAGAATTAGAAAGCAAGTAACGGGAAAGGATCTCGTCTTTACTCCCCCTTGACGAGTCCATCCCTATGTAAGGGCGTCAAGAAAATAATACTAAGCTAGTTCATTTGCAACTAAGTTTTCAAAAGATTTCATCTATGTAACGAATGTGCTCCCCCTTGATGATTGCAATTTTGAAAAGAGATGTCATGAAATGTAAACCTATTATTGCAAGTAATTTTGTAATGTATTGCTTTGACACAAAGCTCCCCCTAGCTTTAGGGTGTCAAAGTCTTCATGTGTAGATTGAATAGCTACAAAACAAAGGTTAGAAAACAAGTATAATGCATAATTTCCTGCAAATATGATCCAAGTTAGTAGAAAAATAGTTTTCTGTATCACGGATCCCACGGTTCCCTCCTTGTAGGGATCCGTCTAGGCAAATTTAAGGGATCTGTCTGGCTGATGATTAATTTCAGCAATGATGATATAACACATTATGTTGATATCAAAGTGAGATATGTATTATATAACATAATCATATACTCAGAAATATAGCAAGTAGCATGTATTTTCATTTAATAAAACTAGAGATATGGTATACATGACTCTAAAAACTAAGAAAATGATCGATACATGACTTGGAATTACTAGACTTATCTAAGCAACGCTTGAAACTAAGACACCACTAAAATCCTCTAGCTCAAGTTTGTTTAGGTTTAATCTCGTCGAAACGTTCGAGGAGGTGATAGAACATGAAATGTTGGTCTTCTCGTACTTCATGTATGAAACTTTCAACATGTTGACAATGATAACAATCTTTGTCATGGCTAGGTAGTGGTGGTGGAAGAAATGAAATTGCTTGATGCGAAGGATCAAGTGAAGCGGCTTGTGGAACCTCAAACGACAGAGGGATTGGTGGAGGCACATTTGAAGATGGCTCGACCAAGAATGATGGTGGTGGTAGAGAAGTGTCAACTTCCATATGGTCGGGTGGTTGACTTTGATAATTTCTCATAATCCAAATGGGATTATATGATGGTGATGGCGAAAAGTAAGCCGGAGTTAATGTTGACTCAACACCTTGATTATGTACCATTATTCCTTCTAATGAAGAGAATGTTACCGGCAGAGGTGGATGAGACGGCCTAGGAGGCAAATCCTCTAAATTGTAGAGGTGTGGTGATGATAGTGGAGTTGTAAGCGAGATAGCTCTAGGAACCAATGGTGATAGTTTAGTGGAGATGATATTGTTTGGCCTAGGAGGTATGGTGGTGTTTGGCATAGATAGTTTTGTGGGTACTATCCTTTTAGGAATTGGTTTGATTGGTTGAGAGGAAATCCTTGCATTTGTTGGCTTGACCGGAGATGATTCGGTTGAAGAAATTTCGTGTACAACACGAGCAATTTTCTTGGGTGGTTCTTTGGTGGATAAGTTGATACTTGGAGTTTTCCTCATGATGAGATAAAGAGGTTTGTAGAGGTTTCTTAAGTGCTAAAAATGAGGATGAAGGTGATGACTTTAGAAGTCCTAACAATGTGGTTTAAAAAGCAAGAGATTTGGCAAGTGCATTCAAGCCTTAAGCTACTAAAATTCATTGGAATGTGATGATTAACATGCACAAGAGTCAACTTCAGAGTTTGTACTGATCTAGGAACTCATTTAAGATGAGATGGAGTGTTTAAGTTAGAAAGATGAGCTTGAAATGATTGTTTTAGCTAGAGTTGACATAATCTGTCACCCGGATCCCACTGTTCCCTCCTCAGAGGGATCCGTCTAGGCTAATCCTAGGGATCCGGCCCTCAGCAGTTATGAAAGAGTAAAAATGATGTTTCTAAGGTCTAAGATCTATATCATATTGAGTGTTTCAGTCCTCCTAAGTGTCTTAAATGAAGGGGTGCTTAAGTACTTGAAGGTAATGAGTGATGTAGCTAATGATTGCCTTTTATGAAAAAAATTGGAACTTTCATGAGTACCAATGAATGAACAAAGATGACACTAAGGATTTTTAGAGTATCAAGAGAAGCTAAATGATCCTAGAGATCAGATAGTGACTTAGGATAATGTTTTGGAGAAGATCCTAAAGGCTTAAGATTTGAAAACTAGAATTTGATCAATTTCGACCAATTTTGAGGTAAGGATGATTATGATAAATTTTGCCATAATCGAAATATTTCAAAGGCTAGATGTGAGGGATCATGTGAGACATGATGAGTGATCTTGAGAGTGGAAGAGTAATGGATTTAATTGAAATGATAGATCTACAAGCGTCTTTGAGTGTGATCTATGTGTGAGTAGGAAGGATCTACTTAACTTTATAAGGACTTAATTTGCCTTAAAACACTATGTGTAGCTTAGTGTGAGGTGTTCTAAGGACATGTTTGAAATACAATGTTTGCAATTGCATTTTCTGTTTGCCGGATCCCACGGTTCCCTAAGTGTAGGGATCCGTCTAGCACAAATTTTGGGATCCGTCCATCTGCTAAGCAGAACCTTTACAAAAGGTATGCAATGATCTTGACAATGAATTATATTCCAAGGTTAGTTTAAGAGGTTCTATCACTAAGATATCAAATGTAAGATGTTTTATTTCATGAAGGAAATTGGATTACATTGATAAAGCACGAGTACAAAAGGATTGATCCTAGTTGAAATACTACTAAGTTCCTTGAGCGTTTTCGCTAGAAGGATCATCAAGTGGTTGATGAGTGTTAGTGGAATCAAGAATGAAGAAAGTCTTCATGAGTGATATGTTTAGCGGTTCCATCATCGTGTTCACAAGTACGTACAACAGACTTTGAAATTAAGGATGAAAATGCATGATGTTATGATAGAGGCGCGTCAAGAACATTCCATAAGGGATGAGTTTATTCTTGGAGATTTGAAGATTTACAATTCGCCTTACGAATAAGTAGGCGAGATTGTATGGTTGTTGTGTTAGCAAACAATACATTATGTGAGCACAACAAGCGGGAAGGATTTCTCGATTTCCCCTAAGACTCCAAACATTTTCACGTAGAATGAGTGCAAGAGGTTTGTACTCTTCTCGAATGTCCCGTGTGAAGATAATGTTTGGATCAGAGTAATATGGTCGAGGTTTGCATACTATGCGATTCAAAACCTCCGAGGAGGGTATGTGTGAACAATATGGACTGTTTTCTTCACGAAAGTTGAAGAGAGAATCAATAGACCAATCTTCGGTAAAGGCACATTGTCCATGATATGGAATCCGGAGGATGTGAGCAAAATGCCCAAGGGTTAAAGCAAACTTTTGGTTTTTGATATAAAACCAAAGAGATAGAGAGCGATCCTCGTTACGAACGAGTTCAACTTGACGGAAGAATTCCATTATGAACCTTGGACATATCTTCTCGTTGATTTCAACAAGACATTCTAGTCCTATGGCTCGGAAGGAGGTATTGATACCTTCTTCGATCTGTAGAGAGGTGTCTACAATACGTCCTTCGTGGAAGTGACGGTTTTCGAGATTATTGAACCCACGGACATGATTTCCATGTGTGTTGGGCTGAAGGGAGATGTTCGGAGTGTAGACGCTAGTGAGTGAAAAATCAAACTCATATTCATGCGTCATAGTTGAACCTATAGAAATGATGAGTTAAAAAGGGAGTGATGTTTGTGGTCAACCAATGATTATCTAACGTTTTTTACTAGATTTTTATTAACAATGGTTTTTAACAACAAATTCACTTAACTCACTTCTGTTTTTGACATTCTAGTGAAATATTACTTTTAGAAAGGAAGTGGTTTTTATTATGCATGAAAAACTATTGTCCAGATGTACGGTTCCCACGGTTCCCTTTCATAAGGGATCCGGCTAGTCTAACTTTAGGGATCCGTGGATCTGGAGAAACAGAAACAGATTTCTTTGATAAGAACATAGGTTTTTAGATCTTATATTTTTATACCAAGATATGTTTTTTAGCATACATTTTCTTTTAGCATGCATTCATGACTTTCTAATGTATCACGATAGAATGAAATAAATCAAAGAGAAATGATAAACACATTATGATAATAATAACCTAGATAACTAGACTATTAGTAATATTTCATTTCAATGCTAAGAATGATACAAAGGATTGGGTATATAACCGCAATGTAGATTAACAACACAAAGTATATGTCTCCGTATGTGAACTTCATCATAGGGAACACTAGTGCGATAAGCACGAAGGCGATGTAAACCATGTTGATGACGAATCTTCTTAGTTTTGATTTGAGATGAAATGATATGAGGAAGATGAAGTTTTGAATGGGAGATAATTTTTGAAAATGAAAGATTTGAAAAAGTGGGGATTTGATAAAGTGGGCGACGGATGGTTTATTTTTGGGGAAGGAGGAATTTTTGAAATTTATGTTTTGTTTTATTATTGGAAAGATATGACTTTTGGATTAAATGAAATAAAACACAAGTTTTATATACCACGACTTTAAAAAAAAATAACACGTATGTGAGAAAAGGCTTCCTAATGAAGCTTCATGTAATACATGTATATGCACAAAAAATAATCATATAAATACCTATGTAGGCATACTCACTTATCAAGCTAATGTCATTTTAGAGATAAGTAGAGAAACATACCTCTAACGCACTTAGGAATGTCTTTACAAATGACACAACAAATGTCACTAGACAATTCCAGCTCCTTTGTGTTCAAGATACCTTCTTAAGGAAGGTATTCTTGTTACCAAGCGATTCCTATAGCTTGGTGGGTATGAGCTTTGACACAATATGACAAAGAAGATTAGTGCATTTAAATAGAAAATAGATAAATAAAAAAAATGTTGTCATCTAATCAACATCCAAACAAAGAGTTTTTAAAAGACATGGTGTTTGTTTTTATGAAAAACCTTCTTTGTAGTTTTCAATTAACCATGAATCGTATCAAGTTTTTAAAGTACAATATACTTCAAGAAACTTGGTAACGAAGCTCTAATGCCAATTGTGGAAAACTAGAAGGGGGTTGAATAGTTTTACCAATTAAAACTTCCATTTGAACTATTTAGATCGACTTATGACAATCTATTTGGATGTGTGTTGGATGTTGATAAACAAGCATATAAAAGTATGTAATGAAAAGATAAGAGTAAGAAGCACAAAACCACAACGCGAGTATTTATAGTGGTTCGGCTACAAGGACACCTTCCTTGCCCTACTTCACTCCCCGAGTCACCTACTCGAGAGTTCGTAAACACTACACGACACCAATCTCCTTATGGCGGAGAAGCCTTCACAACATTGCCTACTCTTTTTCCGGTACTAGGCTAACCACCGGGTTCTTTCACTCCAAGGTGAATCACACCTACCACAACGTCGCCTACCCTTTATCCGGTACTAGGCTAGATACCGAGTTCCATTACAATGGAGGAACTACTACCCAACACTACACCAACGAGTAATCCCAAATGAGACCAACTCCTTATTACAACATCATCAAGGATATCAATATCCTTGGATCTAATGCTAGACTATCTTGTACATCGAAACACACCATATCGAATGTACATCTAAGGCACCTTTCACTAATGCCTTTTAGTAGATCTTCAAGACACCCTTCACTAATGTCTTGTGACTTGACTTCTAGGCACCCTTCATTAATCCCTACAATACGGACGATCGACACCTTTCACCAATGTCTTCGTCTTGACACTTGAGACATCTTTCACTAATATCTTCAACACTACACTTCTTGGTAGAAAGAAAAGAACCATCAACAAGAGGACTTCAGTAGTCTTGATGATGAGGAAGCATGGCAACTCATGGACTTGAGCTTGCTTGACTTCAAAGGTGGTGATCTCGCCTTTAAGAGGAACCTAGAGAATCACACAAAAACAAAACTACAAACATAGATCTCTTGGATCTGAGGTTAGAGAGTTTTTAACTCAAAGGGAAAGTGTGTTGGAAAGGGGTGAGAAACAATGAAGAAATGGCTCACTATTTATAGAGGAAAAATTCTACTGTTCCTCGGATCCCACGGATCCCTCCCACAAGGGATCCGTCTAGCGTAAAGCTAGGGATCCGTGAGACGCTCCTCTTTACCCATGGGTATTTTGGTCATGGGTCATGGGTTATGGGTTGATCCATGGGTCTTTATACTAGATACAATATATCTTATGAGTACAATGTACCTAGTCACATGGGTATGGGTCAATACCATGGGTTATGGATATTATCCATATTTGATATAAGCATGATGTCATGCAATGGGTTATGGGTCAAGCTCCATGGGTCATGGGCTTTGGGTTGTACCTAACTATATTCAATGTATTTGGTCAATGGGTTATGATACTTAAGTTTCTACCTATTTATATTACCCAATATACTACATACTAGTTATGTGTATATTTTACCCAAATATGTAAACACTAGTTACTGTACATATGTAATATTAAATCATAAAATCACTTATACTTTTTTTAGTGTTTTATGTGAAAATGTAAGTGTGTTAGAAACTATTAGTTCAAACTAATTACGTATTTTATTTGTTTCGTTAAAATGATTTTACGTTTGTTATCGACAAAACATTAGAAGATCGTAAAATATAAATAAACATTTTTACGGCTTATTTGTATTAACATCTTAGATTGATTAGTTTTGCCAATCACATGAAGTGGCTTTTTCCAATCGGTGTAGTACGATGTTCGTTGATCCACGTTGAATTCGGAATTCAACCAGCTAATATCATTAGAAAGTGCACGTGCGATGTACTCCAGATGATACTCAAGCTCTGCCGCACTTCCTGATTGGTCTTTCAACAAATTGAAGGCATCATTCTTCATTCTTCTGAGCTTCCTCTTTGTAAACTTTTTAATTTTGACACCGCGTTTGAATTTCTGAGAAAATTCCACTGTGTGAGCATCCATTGCCTCTTCATCCTCAGCAAGAGGAGATTGAGCATTGACCATATCATCAAACCATCTGTACTCAGCTGTTGAGTCATCATCAAGCCAAGAGACAACATTCGGCTCTTTGCCCTTTCTTGATCTTCTTCTTTTAGTTTTGGAGGGTGGAGACTTCTTTTGAGTAGTTGTGGTTCGTGATGCTCTTCCTTGGTATATTGAAATGGTTCATAGAACTCTGATGTTGTTGGACCTGAACCTGATGCCTTTAGAGGAACATTTGAAGTGGTTGTCGTGGAAGGAATTGTTGTCTTATGTTGCGATGAAGATCCACCGACCGTTTTATGTTTCTTTCCATGTGAGCTCGGATCGGGATCTTGGTCGTCTCTTTTCCTCTTTTGCTTTTTGGCTTTAGTTTTGTGTTAAGGAGGGTTCTTTTGATGAAGGGTTGCAGAAAGAGTGTCGAAGAAAGCAGTTTCTTCAGGAGTCATGGTGAGTTGGGTATCAGATAACTTATCAAATAGCTTGAACTGGAGTTCTTCAATGGTGAGATCCTTTGTTGATGAAGTTACTGGGACAGTTTGAAGAGTGATTGGAGTGGAGGCAATGATATCTGAAACTATTTGATGGATCATAGGTTTCAGATATTCCTCGATCTCTATTGTGACGATAGTAGGTAAGTGTTTCTTCAAATATCTATCGGTATATCCCATTATCAGCTTATCCATTTCACCTTGGACATCTCTTTCCATGAATTGATCTACTTGTTGTTTTGTTGTTTGTAGAGCATCCATGTCTTCTGACAATCTTTTGACTTGTTCGAAGAGAAATTCAATTTGTGATTATGCCTTGTTTTCCTTATTCAAACGAGCAATTCTCACAGCTTTCTTGACTTGTTCCGATGCACGTGACATTAATGTCCTTGCAGGCTTCTTGATTGACTTGATGGTGATTTTTTATGTAGATCGTGTTGGTGGTGGAGAGGATTTTTTTGAAGATTCTGGAATTTGTGGTTCTTTATCGTGATCCACCGATGATTCCTTTGGAGGCAAGGGTTCACGTAAAAATCGATCATGTTCAGGATTGTCCTGAATGAACTTATCAGCTTCTTCATTTTCCATGCGTTCCCTCATCTTCTATCGCCTTTCTTGTCAGTTCATCTTCAGCAACTTTATCCACAATCTCTTCATCCTTGGTAGTGTGCTCATGATCAACGTTCTCCAGATTCAGTTGTTCTTGTTCTGTCACGAATGTGTCATCAATAGGTTCCCGCTCCTGAATCGGTGTCTCAGTCACCTTTTCAGATGTAGGATCTTCGGTGCCAGATTCTTTACCGGGTTGATTAACCGGATCAGACGTGGAAACTTTGCTGGAGCCTTCACCGTCGCCGGGTTGATTAACCGAAGGAGGAGGGTAGGACTCTTTCTTACTTCTTTTTAACATCGCTTGGAGATTTTCAAAGTTTATTTGTTCAATGGTTCGATCATATGTGGCAATCTCCTTGCGTTTCCCTTGCTCCATTAAGTTTGATTCATCATCTTGGTTTTCCTCGTCGTAGTCTCCAAAATCCTCATTAATCTCCCTTTCTAATTGCCTCTTCTTTTTCTCTTCTTCTTCCTGTAGGTGGCAAACATTGTGAAGAGATAAGTGAAAGGTACATATAACAAAAGTAAAATTATTCTGTTGATCCCAGTTAAACTAGATATTCTTCCTTAGCTTGTATAAGGATTTAGTTATTAGATAAATCTAACACAACTAATGGTAGAAATTGTGTTTGAATGTATTAAAGATTATGTGAAATCTAATCTTTCATATAACAACAATTCTTAATGAAATAGTAAACCAATGAATACACAAATCAACAAACAAGCTCAAATAATAATAATAATAATAATAATAATAATAATAATAATAATAATAATAATAATAATAATAATAATAATAATAATACGAATACTCTAATAGTATTAGGGTTACAAAACCTTGAAGCTAAACGGCTGTGATACTTTTTGTACATCAAACTCTATGCCCTAGGACCTCCTACACCAAGGAGTCCTACACGGCTTATAATAATTTCCTAAGTATATCATATCTTTTCTATAATTATCTAATACATATATGATAAGTAGTACTAACAAAATCATCTAACAATACTAACTTACACTATCAGTTGTAACTTTACACTGGTAGTCTTAACCTTGAACACTGGCAGTCTTAACTCTTGAACAACATTAAATTTATACTAGCAGTCTTAACTTTGCAACCAACAATTGTAACCACTTAGCATATATTCCTTGAAGTTCTTGAGCAGCACTAACTTTGTAAGAGCATCAGTAATTCTAACATGAGCAGCAGTAACACAAACAACATCAAGAAAGTTTTTAATCCCAACAATCCTCCCCTAAACTTGATATTCTTCTTTAAAATCATCAAGTTTCTTCATTCAAAGCTTTATAATCACAAGGAGGATGCTTCCAAACACATCACTTCTTATCAAGCCATTTCTCCATCTTCTTAAGCAATTGATAGGCCATTTCAGTGAAAAGATCCACTTGAAGCTTCTTCTGCAACATCCTTGAAATTGTAGGTGGTGAAAGAGGATATGTATTCTCCACCAACATGTAGGCAATCATAGATTGCATCATCAAGGAGTGTATTCCACATGAATCATAAAGTGTCCAGTTCAATACATCAACTAAATTCTGAGCCCTCCGTACTTCATCCTCTACATGTGGTTCAAACATAAACTTCATATCATTCCATAACAGATAATCATAATCTTCCACTGGCCTTGTTGACCCATACTTAGGTTTTACCAGTTTCCACATATTTTCAAAGTCTTCTCTGTCAAAGTTCTTTAGCATCTAATTGAAGAACATATACATCTGAGATGTTCCATTAGCTCTTATGATCTGGTACTAGCTTTTTTTTCCTTCTTTATGTATCTTCTAGTCAACAATCCCTGGAGGCTTACTAGCTAAAGGAATAACATCAATTGTTGGTTCTTCCTCATCTTTAACAATTTTCATTAACTGTAGAAGCTCAGGTGTCTCTTGATCATCATCTATCTTTTGCTCAGTTGTTTCTTGACTATCATCCATGTAGGATATAGGATTTCATAAATACATCATATCATAAACAAGTAGGCGTACAAGATTAATTTTAGAGAGAGAAAGTGGGATATTCTAGAAAGAGAAACTCATGGAAGGTTAGATTCTAAATGAACATCCAACCCTCTCCCTTGAGGGGAGAGGGCTATTTATACAAACTATAACGCCCTCCAACAGGCTGTGGATCAGGCATACAATGGGTAAAGACTCGTCCTTCCTCCACGGTGTTGCACTAGACTAAACTAAGCTAATAAATGACTAACAACTAACGTAATAAACGATATGTCTACGAGCTAACTTAAGCTAGATTATACTTGGGGTGACCGATGCTTCACAATAGAATTTCCAATTCCTAACAATCTCCCCCTAAGGGAGGTCACCCCATGAATTACATTGTGAATCCTAGCATACTATTTAATCTTTAATCTTGAACTCGTAGACATCAACTCATCAAAATATTCAAACATTGTGCTTCTATGGTGATTTCATCATTGTCCAACTATAATGTATATTTCGTGGAGGTTAGAGAGCTGATCCACATTGATGACCTTTGAGCTTTAATAGAGATCATCAGCCACAGTTAATCTCAGCATCACCCATTGTAGTGTTGCCAGCATATGATGTTGTGACATTTGGACCGACATGCTCACATTCTGGATCATGATTTCTTCTTATCAGAGTAGCGGAAGCTTTAACTGATTCATGATATTTGCAGCAGTGTAACAGAAGCATGGAGTGAAAATATCAGAGTCATTGATGCACTAATCATGATTTCTTTAGAGATGAATGTGTTGAGTGAGCATGCGGCTATGGATTGACCGCTTCATTCTGATCAGCTGCAAACGTCGGGCATACCTGCATACAACAGTTAGCAATAAAGCGCACGAAAGTGTCTTTGATCACTTTCGTTGAATTGAGGTACACGCCCCATGGTTCCCCGTTCATTATTACAAGTACTGCCTGTGATCAGGTAAAATTCCGAAGAATTTCGTTGACAGGGTTTCGCAGCTGCTCTAGCTGTTCTCAAACCGGAACGTCTCAAAGAAGACAACACGGAGTGAGTGAACCAACTAATAGAGATTCACTGATTGATAAAAAGAGATTTGAAAAACAATTGTGTATCACTCAATAGAAATTGCTTTTTGCAATACAACGAAAGTTTTAATGAAAATCAATTATCAATCATAAACACCTTTTATTTTGAAATATTTGTACACAGTCGATGTGCTAAAGAAAAGAGTTTTTAAGCACAACGACCGGTTTTTCAAAGGTATCCGCCAATCCATAACCTGAACCAGGATTGATTCAAAAGATTGAATCGCCCCATTGTTTCTGTTCAGTTGTCACATGGTTGATCTATTGACTAGATCTCACATGCCACGCACCAGGAGCTTGTTTGATGTTGGCTCCAGAAGGTTTTCCATCTTCTTTGTGAATATGTTTGCATATCACTCAGATGTTCTGGCAATACCACAAGGATAATGCGAAGGACACATAAGATATAATCTCTCTTTCCACATTGTGCGAAACAGAGAGTCTTCATTAAAAGTGTCCTAATGAGATTTATAGATGATCTCGTGGCTCTAGACTCAAATGTGCATATTTGGATCCTATTTCAGAGACTAGGGAGAGGGTCTCATTCTTCAATATCAACAATTTCTAAGAGAAAGTCGATAGATTATGTCGGTTCCCCGTGAGAATGAAACAAGTCCTTTTAAGAGGAACTTTAGTGGTTTGGGGAGTTGAAGTGCAGTGCGTCATTGGGTCCATGATGTCTTGTCTTCAATACCAATGTTACCTTGGTAACCACCAGTAGCATATGAATTGAACCCGGTTTCTGCCCTAAGGTTGAATAATTAGAGGGCTATTTATTTTCACCCTTTTCTCATTCAATTCTTTTTCATTCTTCAACCCCTTCAGTGCTTACCGAGACTTCATAACTAGAACCTTGTTGGGTTTATTCCAGTACTAGCTCAGTCTCAGTCCGCACTCTTCCCATATCTCACTTTTCTCCTTTTTTCATCATACCTAAGGACTTTTACACTAACTAGTAGATTGTCCCTGGGTAGATCCCTCCGGTTCTGGCGGATCGTGGGAACGAATACCTAACCTCATCATCCTTGTAACTCCATACATAAAGTAAAATGGTCGGTCTGTTGGTAAAGTTCATTCTTCCATAAAACCAATTAAAAAAAACATTTGGAAAAACAATCAAGGTACTTGTGATACGAGATCAAAGCATTTTGTACCTTAATTGTTTTGATCATTTAGAAAATGCTCCCCCTCAACATGTGCATATGATTTTGAAATTGTTTAGCACATGGAGGCAAGAGTTCTTAGAAATAAATTCTTTGATCACAATTTCCTTAGAAAAAGCCATTTGTTTTTCTTTGGTAGATTCTCCCCCTCAATATGTGCATAAGATATTTGAAATCATTTTATCACATAGAGGATAGAGAATTTTTGAAATACAACCACGATTACCAAATTTTTTAGAAACCATTTAACACATAATCAAAGTACCTTATGAAAAAACATGAAAAACTTTGTACCTTGAAGATATGTATTTGTTTTGAAATGCTCCCCCTTAATATATGCTTCGAGATTCGAAAAGTGTGTTTAGCACATAATAGAGAGCAGTATGCACATTGAGACAAACATGGTCATTTTTTATCATCTTTCATATTTATATCACATTTTCTCCCCCGATTAAAAATTTCAAATCCTTTGAGATTTTGGATCTCAAGTGATTTAAATATGAATGAAACAAAACATTTGTTGGAGAAAAATGTGTCCGGTTTTATATGATCTGAAGTGGACAACACTGAGGTTCCCTTTTTAGACAGAAGGGAAACCAAAATACATAACCTAGCACTATTACATACATTATGGTTGTTTATAGTAATTACACCACTTTTTACACGTCAAAATACAAAACATAAACTACTTCCGGAAGATATCTTCATTCAGTTCTTTGAAGCAGTTTGTAATGACCTTCACGAAGTCTACCACCAACAAAACTTTCAAGGCTGCGGAAGATCCTTCGAGTCTTAAGTCTTCGCCTGATCGCAACAATGAAGTCTTCACACCTCTTCAAGTCCTCATCAGTCTAGAATTTTGTTTTGTTCCACGGCTTCAGATCAACTTTTATTTCATTCACTCTAGAGTTTAGTTCTTCTTCGACCATTTTGAGAGTACCATCACTGAATTTGTAGAGCTCGCACAGTCTCATTAGCATGCGAGTCTCGTATCTGTCGGTGAAGAGGACGACTCTAGGGGTGTCAAGAACTCTATATTCGTGACGAAATTCATGTCCTGAGGCATTCCATTGTGGCCTTGTAAGGTTGACCCTAGTTTGGTAGCTTTCCATTCCTAGCTGAAAATCCTCAACCCTTTTTTGAATGACTAAGCCCCTGATCCAAAGGTTGACAGCAGCAGAAAGAGCCTTTTTCTCACGGATGGGCAGATGGTCAAGATGTCCTTGGAGGTTCAAGAGATAGAGATCTTTAGAGTCATTTGGCATCAGATGTTTAAAGTCGTTTTCTTCTATCACATGATCTTTCTGGTCTGCTCTTCGAAGAACAATCTTCTTAAGGTAATCATAGCCATAGATTGGGAAGATCTCTACACTGATAACACTTAGAATTCGCAGCTTGGATCGAACACTTTTGCCACTCTTTTTAGCACTATGTCTATCAATGTAGAAATTCTTCTTCTTGAACCACCAATGTGAAATGCCATATGAGGCAGCAATATCATATTCTTGTTCTTTATCTGCCCAGAATTGATCCGGAACCATCTGTTCAAGACCCTGATCAGAGTAGGTTGCAGCTTTCATCTTTGAAATCGACTGAGCTGGTCTTCTTTCAGTAGAACAAGCACACAGATAATCCAGGTCATGGTTGAAGAAGAATTTAGCCTGAATGGTCATTTGTCCAGGTTCACCACCGAGAGGAAGAGGCTTGTTCACATTGAAACGACTGATCTGCTCACTAACTTTATCATTCAGCATCTTATGGCATTCTTCCATCTGGTATTGGAGCTGGTTGGCATCTGAGTGAAAAACCTTGACAATTTCAAAAGCTGGTCCTTCAAGATCCTTTGGAGTGATGGATGAGATACCCTTCTGTTCACAAAACCACCTAATGAAGCTTCCCATATCACCAGTGAAGTGCAGAAGAGAGTCTTCCGTTGGGACTTCATAGTTATTGGTGATAGTTGATGCCCAGTTGTTATCAGGAATCATCGTGTCAGTCTCTAGGATGGACCACGAAGGTTCTGGAGTATGAGGTCTCTCTTCGGTGAGCCAACTTTGAATTGTGTCCTTTGAAGGTGCAACTCTAGATGTGTTAGAGCGTTCACCTGACACGTATGCATCAAACCAATCATCTTCAGACGGCTTGGGGATATGCTTGGTGGATGCATCATCGTCATCGGATTCTGACTCTGCCATGACATTTGATTCTTCATGAAACACTTGATCTTCAGGAATAGAAGAGAATGTGGGTGTGAACCTTGAATCAACCGTGGTCCAAGCTGCAGATTTCTTCTGAGTTCCCTGATTTCAGAATGGACTAGGTTGATTGGGAGGTTTTGGTGGTGATGATGGTGGTTGTGGTGGAGGTGTAGAGGTTGTTTTAGAAGATCCACCAGCTCCAGAAGTTCCAGCACCCCCATTTGGAGGCGAGGGAGGAGGAGGAGGATCTTTAGGACCTTTACGCAATGTCTCCAACACCATGGTCCTCCTTTTATTCTTAGCTTCTCTTTCTCCAATGTCCTTCAAAAACTGTACATGATTGTCATGCTTAATTGATTCATCGAGAGCCTCAAATAGCTTCTTATGGACCTCATGCTTATGCTCGTTAGCATCATACATCTTATTCGAAAGCACAGCTCTCATATTTGCAATGGGTAGGTCTTTGAACCGTTGAAGCAGTGGAGCTGCCATTGCCCATTCTACAGCATCCCTAACTTCGCCTTCAATGGCGTCTGCAACCCTTTCATCAAAGTTGAGGTCCTCCAACCTATAGACACGATTCTCGAGGGCATTAAAGGATTTTGGAAGTTGTCTTTCAAGAGCTTCAATTCTTTTCACTGCTTTGTCGAGCAATTGATCTAATGTAAGTATTTAAGGTGGTGAAGCCAGTGGAGTTTCCATGTCAGTAACTGTAACCACTGGTTCAAGGGATAGATCTTTAGTAGATTCAGGTGGTGGAAGTGCGATTGTTTGAGAAGGTTTGGGAGGTGGAAGTGCGGTTGTAAGAGAAGGTGCTGACATAGGTGGAATGGTTGAAGTGTCTTGCTGTATATCGACAGTAAACATGGACTGGGCTTCCTCTTTATCATTATCTTGCTTAGAAGACTCAGTATCTATGGGTTTGTCATTTAAGAATTGATCACCGAAAGATAAGTCTGTATCTAGGTTTTTCAATGAAGATAGAGAGCCAGTAGACAGATTTGGTTCTTCCATGTGCATGGTCTCATCAGATCTTGACTCAAGGTTCTCCTGTGAGTCTTTTTGCAACATTTCATCAACATTTCGATCAGACTGGGTATCACTTTGTTAGGATTTAGTAAATCCAGTTATTAAAGAGTCGGTCACCTCAACTATATGGAATCATTAGAAAGCTCGTGGTCATAGATTATTACAAGTTAAGTAGTATTTAGTTAAGTAACACCGTAGAGGACGGACGGGTCTTTACCCACTGTATGTCTGATCCACAGCCTGTAGGTGGCGTTTTATGTAAGTACTATAAATACTCTCTACCTTCCAAGGTAGAGAGTTGGAGCTCATAATAAGATTTTTCTTTCTCTCACTAAAGTTCCCAAACGTCTAACTTTCTCTCTCTAAAACCATAGTATACGCCTACTTATGTTTGTGTTATGATGTGTATGTGAAATCCAATATGTTACAAATGGTATCAAGAGCCATGGTTAGATCATCTCTTACATATCCTTGGATTTCTAGTGGTTTTTAGATGGTTTTTGAGTTTCAAAAAGTTAAGTGGTTTTTGCATCATTTGGATCATTTCTTGTGTTAAAGCTTGGATTTTGATTGTACTTTTGTGTTTAGGATCATCATAAGTGTTTAGGTTTTGATTTGGTAAGCTTGAATCACTGTGGTTGATCTTGTTTTGGATTGAAAAATGTGTTTTTGAAGTTTTTCTTGGTAGCGACTTGGTTCTCGTTGTGATATTCATCGTAGCGACTTGCTTTAGTAAAAGGTAGCGAGTTATAGTGGTTTTTGGTAGCGACTTGGTCCTAGCGACTTGTCTATTGAGACAAGCCGACAAACAATACACTTAGTGGATTCTCCACTACGGGTAGCGACTTGGTGAAGGTAGCGATTTGCTTTCAATTTTGTTAGCGACTTGTACTTACGCTTTCTTAGCGACTTGGTGTTAGCGACTTGAACATTAGCGAGTTGCTATTTAGCGACTTGACGACTTAGCGATTTGGTGCTTAGAGACTTGCTGTCAAAATTTGTAGCGACTTGGTGCTTAGCGACTTGGTTCAAGGTTTCTTAGTGACTTGGTTGAACTTTTGTTTGTAATACAGTTTTCTCTTGATTTAGTAAAATCTCGTGAAAGAATCTATTTCCCGGTTTAATCATAGAGTTTTAAAATCCCGTATAATCTGTTAACATGTCTACCAATGTACCTACAATCAAATCCACTGTTGCTGAGGATGTTCAAGCAGCTGGTTCAGATACTCGTCCACCTATGCTTGATAGAACTGACTACGACTCTTGGGCACAACGAATCAGATTGTACTGTCTTGGAAAGGAAAACGAAGTCAACATCCCCAAGTCTATTGATGAAGGACCTTATCAGATTGAGACTACAAGAGACTTAATTGATACAGCTGCAGATGGAACAATGATCTATGGAATAGATAGACCAAAGACATATGATGAGCTCAATGATAAGGAGAAAAAGAGGTTCGATGCTAATATCAGGGCCTCAAACATCATACTACAGGTTCTTCCAAAAGACATCTACAAGCTGATCAATCACAACACTGAAGCAAAGGCAGTTTGGGATAATGTCAAGATGCTTCTTTCAGGTTCTGAATTAACTATAGAAGACAGAGAATCACAGCTGTATGATGAATTTGAGCATTTTAAGATGAAGCCAGAAGAAAGTGTCTATGAGTACTACGTGAGATTCTATAAACTTGTGAATGACATGAGGAACATCAAAATGACCATGTCAAACATTCAGCTGAACTCAAAATTTGTAAACAAAATGAATCCTGAATGGCATAAGTTTGTCACCTCTGTGAAGCTAACCAAAGGATTGAAGAACACTAACTATGAGCAACTTTATGCATTCCTTCTTCAGAATGAGAGACATGCTATGTTTGAAAAAATGATTCTTGAACAGTTCAAAACCAACCAGGGAGAAACAAGTTCATCAAATGATTCAACAGCCTTCTACACCAATGATGGAACTACTACCAAAGCATCTCAAGTCATTCCAGATCCAAATTTCAAACAACCTGATGCCAATGCAGTCATGGAACACTTTATCAATAAACTGGCTCTTATGGTTAAACAAAACTTAACCTTCACTCCACATACTAACAGACTTCACACTAACAATGAAATCAGGACTGCATCCAATCTACACAATCATGCTTTGGTCAGAGATGGAAAGGTTACAGTACAACCA
The DNA here is from genome assembly GCA_019973895.1 of Chrysanthemum seticuspe. Taxonomy (NCBI): domain Eukaryota; kingdom Viridiplantae; phylum Streptophyta; class Magnoliopsida; order Asterales; family Asteraceae; genus Chrysanthemum; species Chrysanthemum seticuspe. The sequence continues at coordinate 198,238,633 of BPTQ01000004.1, read as the reverse complement.
GCTCAAGGAAGACAATATGAACAAAGAAGAGGTGGAGTAGGAGGAGGGTATGTGGAAAATCAGTATAGGGGAAGGAATGGAAATCAAGGACAAGCAAAGCCAATTAAGTGCTACAACTGTGGTGGTGATGGACACATAGCAAGGAACTGCACTTCTCCAAAACGCCCTCAAAATGCAGAGTACTTCAAAGACAAGATGTTACTTGTGCAAGCTCAGGATAATGGAGATGTGTTGGATGTAGAGGAGCTTTTGTTTCTTGCTGAAGGGAATGCCAAGACATATGATGCAGATGTGGATGAGCAACCAATTCAGGAAATAGGTCACAATCATCAGAATGCCTTTCAAGTAGCTGACTGTGATGCATTTGACTCTGATTTCGATGATGAACCTACTGCCCAGACAATCTTCATGGCTAGCATCTCACCTATGGTTTCTCCAAAGATCTCTCCACCACAACAAGTCGGTCCATCCAAAGACAAAATCATTTCATAGGTATTAAAACTATACGATGATGTTGATGAGCAAAAGATACATGACAAAGTACAATCACCTGAAACTTTTGAGTCAGATATTGAAAATATGGGTAATATTAATGTTGTCCCGTATGATCAATATATGAAACAAATTGAAAGTGAGACTGTACCAAGTGTTGCATCTTCTGCAGTCAATGATTACTATATTTTTGATGAATACACTGCATGTGCTCATGATGATTCTGTTGTTTCTGAACTGAATGCCTATAAAGAACAAGTTGCTATTTATGAACAGCGTGCTAAGTTTGAGTTAACCACCCGTGAGCAGGAAATGGATGACCAAATGCGTACAACTATTAGAAAAAGTAAGTTTAGAGAAGAAGTATTAAAACAAGAGTTAAACTCCTTACAAGAAAAGCTTTCTAAAACTGCTAAGCAAAAACAAGAACTTCAAGAAAATGTTAAAATGCTTAAGCAAGAATTCAGTGCTAAGGAATCAAAACTTTTGAATGATTTTTCTAATCTAAAAACTTTGAAAAACAAGCTTGAAAATAAGTTGTACGTACAAGGGAATACCATTCAGACTGCTCACATGATCACGAAGCACAGAGTTCTCAGCGATAAGCATAGTATCCCCATTATAAAGGAATCCAACCCTGAATATGGTAAGATAGCAAAAGCTGCTCAAAATGTTATCTATGATGGCAATGAAATCCTTAAACCTAGGCAGAAACCTAGTTGCGCAGAGTGCACTGAGGAAGATAAGAAATCAGATGAGGTCACTAGGGAGAAAATGGATAAGAAACTCAACAATCCTACATGTAAAGAGAAAAACATAATTATCAGACCCCATGACTACAAAAAGGAAAATTGGATTTCCTTGAACATGTTTAAGCCTCAAACGTTGTTAACACCCGAACAAGTGTTCTGGAAAAAGGATTTAGATAAGCAAAAGGCAGAGAATCTTGTTGTAACGAACTCCCCACTTAGGAAAATGCCTTCAGCAACTGTGTATCCTCCAAATACACCAATGCATTTAGTTCCTAGAACTATTGCCACTAAAAGCAAGACCTTAATTAGTCAATCTGTTATCTTTCAATTATTTGTCGATTTTGAGAAAACTTGTAAGAAAAGGATCACACCCACTGGGATAACTGAAGGGGAAAGGGGTTTTGAGCAAACTAAAGAATGCTATTTAACTGAGATCATGCCTTTCTTTAAACAATTAAAAGGTCAATTTGAGAGTCTTAAAAAAGGGATGGACTTAGATATTAAAGAAATGGAAAAGGAATTTGATGCAATGATTATTGAGGTTAGAAACTATGAGCGGGAATTAAAATATAATGAGATTAAGAGGAAGAACTTGCATACCTTGAATGAGAATCTTATTTCTGAATGTATTGCTCAAGATGTGTTTTACACTGCTACAAATTGTTCCATTAATGCTTCTCAATTTCATGAATTATCTGTTGCTCTGAAAGTCTCCCATGATTGTGTCATTGAGGTTGAAAAAACTAACTCTAAACTGCATGATAAAGTTGAACAGGATGATCATGATAACCTGGTAAAACAGTTTTCTAAATTGGAAGTTGAGCATCTTGCTTTGCAATTAAAATATCAACATCTGAAAGAAAATGTTAAAACCTCAAATATCAAGACATCCTTGGATGTTCCTGAATTTGATGTAGTTTTTGAAATTAGCAAACGTGATGAACAGATTCGAGCTCATTGTAACACGACCAGAAAGTTGAAAGCCCAAATCTCTCAATTAAAGGGTGAAAAGAACAATGTGACTAGCAACCAAATGCCTCCTCCTTTAGATTCTAAGTATTCTCAAACTTTTCATCTTCAAAACTTAGTAAATGCTTTACAAAAGGAAAACGAGAGCTTTCTAGAAGAAAATGAAAAGGTTAAACATCACTTTAAAGAGTTATATGATTCAATGAAAGTCACTCGTGACAAAAACAACGAAAAAATAACCTCTTTACAAAAAGAAATTGAGAATCTGAGGAGTCAGGAAAAAGGGAAACTGCCACTTGTTTTTAATGAGAATGTTGCATCAAAGTCATCCTCAGACTGAAAAAATTGTGTGACTATTAAATACATTCCTCCTCATCTTAGGAATAATGAACCTGTGTTTCACAACTATTGCGCTCACCTTAAGGATAGTCTAGAATGTCTCCGTGAGATCGTGGAAGAGGAATTCTTAAATAAGCCTCTTGATAGAGAAATTAGGTTTGCTTGCATTCAGGCCAAACGATCTCAAGAGCTGCTAGAATGTTTAATAGCAACATGTCCTAAATCCTTAGGTGCGAAAGGTAAAGCTGTGATCCCTTGTTCTATGCCTAGTGCCAAGCATACAATCCATTCCATGCCCAGCTTTAAGAAAGTGAACACTAATGTGCCGTCTAGTAGTTCAGATCCTTGCACATCTAGTTCAGGAATGCAAAAAGTAGATCAACCAACTAATGTTCCCATAATTCCCTCTACAAGTGTAACACCCCGCCTTATCTGACCACAATATTGTCCGCTTTGCCCGTAGGCTCACAGCTTTGTTTTTGTGGCCTCATTTGAAGACTTCCCGGCAGGTCACCCAAGCCAGTACTACTCTCACATGAGCACGCTTAACTGCCAGTTCCTAAGAACTCCACCCGCAGTAGACCACAAAACGCGTTGTGTCATTGTAAGACGAATGTTATCTTATGAGCCCAGCATCTCTCCAGGCCACAGCCGATGTGGGATTTGCCTAGGGTGTCACAATCACCCCCCCTTAGGGACTCATCGTCCTCGATGAGGTTTGCCCCACCATCCCGAACGGCTCAGGAGTGGCTCTGATACCACTTGTAACACCCCGCCTTATCTGACCACAATATTGTCCGCTTTGCCCGTAGGCTCACAGCTTTGTTTTTGTGGCCTCATTTGAAGACTTCCCGGCAGGTCACCCAAGCCAGTACTACTCTCACATGAGCACGCTTAACTGCCAGTTCCTAAGAACTCCACCCGCAGTAGACCACAAAACGCGTTGTGTCATTGTAAGACGAATGTTATCTTATGAGCCCAGCATCTCTCCAGGCCACAGCCGATGTGGGATTTGCCTAGGGTGTCACAACAAGAGTAATCAGTGACATTAAAGCAAGCGGGTCAAAGCCTCCAGGAAATACCAAGCAAGATAGGACCTCGCAAGCTAAGAATGTGCATTGGAAGAGAGTAGAAGACCAACCTAGGAACTTTAAGTTTGAGTTGAATAAAATGAATCGTGTTGATTCTAGTATTAGCCATAGGCGTACTGTAATTAATTCGAATTCTTATACTATCTGCAAACCATGTAATGATGTCTGATGAATTCTGTTGCTAATCATGAATGTGGTGTGAATGTTTTGTCTAATGTTGTCAAGTGCCCAGTTAAAATTGTTAATGCAAAAAATCATGCTATGAAGGCTAAAAGGCAAAGACGAAAGAAAGTTAGAAAACAGTGGAAACCCACAGGAAGAACATTTAGTAAGATAGGTTATCAATGTATACCTTTTGGCCATAAGGATAATCAGTTCTGTCCTCAATCTGCTAAGACAATGCCCACTAGAAAATGGATGCCTACTGGTAGAACTATTCCTTTAAGAAGTGAACATCCTTTGAATAGGTCAAATACGGATACCAGCACTACATCTATTTCTAATGAGTCCATTGCTTCTATTTCTGATATGGATGTTTTTATTTCTGATGTAGGTGTTCCAATCACTGTTACTAACCAAATGGAACCCATTCTTGCATGGGGATCCCAATTATCCAGTTATCCATTCTTGTCTGTGTTCAACTGCATATCGTTCAAATCGTTCAGTGGTACCTGGACTCAGGCTGTTCCAAGCATATGACTGGAGACCGGTCGCGGCTCATGAACTTCGTAAGTAAATTCATAGGAACTGTGAGATTCGGAAACGATCATTTTGGTGCTATTATGGGTTATGGCTATTATGTGGTTGGTAAAAGTGTAATTTCCAGGGTATATTATGTGGAAGGTCTTGGTCATAAATTGTTCTCTGTTGGTCAATTCTGTGCTTCTTATCTAGAAGTGGCCTTCAGAAAACATACTTGCTTTGTTAGAGAACTTGATGGTATGGAACTTCTTAGAGGAACTCGTGGGTCAAACCTATACACCATCTCTATCGAAGATATGATGAAATCTTCACCCATCTGCTTGCTGTCAAAGGCTTCCAAAACTAAGTAATGGCTATGGCACCGTCGTCTCAATCACCTGAACTTTGGTACCATAAACAATCTTTCCAGAAAGGACTTAGTAAGAGGATTACCCAGATTAAAGTATGAAAACGATCATCTTTGTTCAGCTTGCCAATTGGGAAAAAGCACAAAATATGCCCACAAACCAAAACCCACAAACTCAGTAATGGAAGTTCTTCATACCCTTCATATGGATTTATGCGGACCAATGCGAGTTCAAATTATTAATGGGAAGAAATATATTTTAGTCGTTGTCGATGACTACTCTCGATTCACTTGGGTAAAGTTTTTGAGGACAAAGGATGAAACTCCAGATGTCATCATTAAACTTATCGAGCAACTTCAAGTTCGACTTAAGAATTCTGTTAGAATTGTTCGAACAGACAATGGCACAGAGTTCGTTAACAAAGATTTAATCCAGTTTTATGAAAGTGTTGGAATCAGTCATCAAAGAAGTGTTCCACGAACCCCTCAACAGAACGGTGTAGTAGAAAGACGAAATCCAACTCTTGTGGAAGCCGCTAGAACAATGCTTATTTACTAAAAGGTTCCAATGTTTCTCTGGGCTGAAGCCATTGCCACTGCTTGCTACACCCAAAATCGTTCCCTTATTCACACCTCTCATAGAAAAACTCCATATGAACTTGTCCATAAACGAAAACCTAATCTATCCTACCTTCGTGTGTTTGGTGCTTTATGTTACCCAACTAATGACGGTCAAGATTTAGGTAAACTAAAAGCTAAAGCGGACATTGGAGTATTTGTGGGTTATGCATCAAACAGAAAAGGATACTGAATCTACAACAAGAGAACCCGAAATATCATGGAAACAATTCACGTTACGTTCGATGAGCTGACCGGTCTAATGGCTCCAGGACAATCCAGTTCTGTACCCGCATTTCAACCTTTCTCAAGTAGTCCTATCAGCTCTACTCTTGTGTCTAATCACTCACCAGCAACTCCATATGTACCTCCATCAGAAGATGATTTAAAGAAATTGTTTAATCCAATGTTTGATGAACATTATGAGCCAAGTGCCAAAGATCTGTCAATTCCTACAACAGAGGCTGCTTCTATCCCTGTGAATGAAGTCAACTCTTCAGTCTCAATATCATTAAGTCAAGAAGCGCCTGCTGCTGATCATTCTGTCTCATCAACAAATCATCAATCTTCGAATGTACATCATGGAATTGTTTCTGGTATCAATGATGAAGTTAATCCCTTTGCTACTCCCGAAGATGCTCCATTTGAAAACATATTTTCTCCTGAATCATCATCAGGACCATCTTCATCAGGAAACATCGACTCTGCCACTTCAGTCCTTCAACAACAGCCACATGAACACCTCAAAAAATGGACACATGATCATCCATTGGACAACATCATTGGAAACCTCTCTCGTCCAGTATCCACACGGAAACAACTTGCAACCAATGCCTTATGGTGCTTCTTCAATTCCATACTCTCTAAGATCGAACCAAAAGACGTGAAAACTGCCATGAATGAAGACAGCTGGTTCAATGCCATGCAAGAAGAAAATCATGAGTTTGATCGACTAGATGTATGGGAATTAGTACCTGCTCCAGATTGTGCAATGATCATTGCTCTAAAGTGGATCTTCAAAGTAAAACTTGATGAGCATGGTGATGTTTTAAAGAACAAGGCTCGATTGGTTGCAAAAGGATACCATCAAGAGGAGGGTATTGACATTGAAGAATCATTTGCTCCAGTTTCTCGTATCGAGGCAATCAGAATCTTCTTGGCTAATGCTGCAAGTAAGAACATGGTTGTATATCAGATGGATGTAAAGACAGCTTTTCTTAATGGAGATCTTAAAGAAGTCGTATACGTCAGCCAACCTGAAGGCTTTGTGAATCCAGAGCATCCTACTCACGTCTTTCGTTTAAAGAAGGCTCTTTACGGTTTAAAGCAAGCTCCAAGGGCATGGTACGATACGCTATCAAAGTTTCTTCTGTCTACTGGATTCAGCAAAGGAGCAGTTGATCCGACATTTTTCACCAGGAAGTCAGGCAAATATTTAATTCACGTTCAAATATATGTTGATGATATCATCTTTGCCTCGACTGACCCCAATGAGTGTGACCGTTTTTCAAATGAAACGAGTTCTATATTTCAAATGTCAATGATGGGACAAATGTCATTTTTCTTGGGATTACAAATTTCACAAAGTCCCGGAGGCATTTTTATAAATCAATCTAAATATGCAAATGAGATTTTAAAGAAATTTGGATTTGATTCTAGTGACCCTGTTGACACTCCCATGATAGAGCGTACTAAACTAGATCAGGACCACTTAGGGATCATGGTAGACCAAACGAAATATCGTAGTATGATTGGATCCCTGATGTACCTCACAGCTAGTAGACCAGACATCTTGTTCGCTGTTTGCATGTGTGCTAGATACCAAGCTAAGCCTACCAAAAAGCACCTTGAAGCGGTTAAACGGGTCTTTCGGTATCTCCAAGGAACCATCAATATGGGACTTTGGTACCCGAAGGACACCAGTATGTCACTAACAGCCTATGCAGATGCTGATCATGCATGATGTCAAGATACTCGTCGAAGTACGTCTGGAGGTGCTCAGTTTTTGGGTGATAAGCTTGTGAGCTGGTCTTTAAAGAAGCAAATGAGTACTTCTATTTCCTCTACAGAGGCTGAATACATTGCCATGTCATCTTGTTGTGCTCAAATCCTTTGGATGAGATCCAAATTATATGACTATGGCTTTGAATTCAACAAAATTCCTCTGTATTGTGACAATAAAAGTGCTATTGCCCTCTCATGCAACAACGTACAACACACAAGAGCAAAGCACATCGACATTCGACATCATTTCATAAGGGAGCAAGTTGAAAACGGTGTTGTGGAACTATACTTTGTGAGGACTGAGTACCAGTTAGTAGACATCTTCACCAAAGCTCTTCCTAGAGAACGTTTTGAGTTTATCCTTCCACGACTTGGTCTTAAGAGCCTACAACCGGAAACACTCAAATGTCTTCAAGAGGAAGAAGAGGAGTAAAAGTTTTTCTTTCATCTATCACTTGTAAATATTTATTCGAAAAACAAAATACAAGATTATAAAACCTTCAAAAATCAAATAGAAAAATATAAAACTTTCAAAATCCATAAAAATTTGAAAAATTCGAAAAATCCTCAAAAATATTGTCATTTTGTCATGTTTTTCTCGATTCGATAATATCTACGGTCTTGATGCTGTCATTCAAAGAATGAAACGGGACTATAGATGTTGTTCGAATTTTCATATTAAAAAAAATGAGAGAAAGAAAAAAATGAGAAAAAATATTTGGGAGAAAGAGAAACTATGGTTTATTGTCATTTCAGGCAATAACCCGCTTTTCAAAGAAATAACAGAGCCATGCTTTATCTTGTTTTTCAAAATTCTTGCTCTGATTCTATAAACAATAACTTATTATCTAATGAAAACTAATTACTTTGAAAAATAACTCGGACTCTATTTTTGAAAATCATCTGGACTTAACATTTGTCAAAAACATCTATCTCTCAATCAACAACTTATGTCATTGATTGAGGGGGAGAATGATTTCAATTAAAATCAAAAAATTTATTTGTCATACAATTGTTTTTCAAAAAGATAATCATGCATGTTTAATCAATGGAGTTTAAAGTCTCATAATCCGATCCTTATCAGTTAAAATGTTTTCATAATCAAGTCACAATTCTCCTCAAAAGCTTTCAAAATCAATTTAAATCTACAGAGATCACAAATCTCAAATGATTTGAAAATTGTGATCGGGGGAGGATTTATGATAAATTGGATTTAAACTGATGATTCGATAAATGGTTTCACAAGTGTTTTGCAAGCCTTCCTCCCCTCATGTGCCAAATGATTTCAAATTTTCTATGCACATGTTGAGGGGGAGCATCCTTTTAAAGCCACAAAGAATTGAAAAGTGATTGATTTGTCTCTAAGTGCAGGTTCCTTCTAATATGTGCAAAACTCTTTGAAACCTCGAGGCACATATTATGGGGGAGCAAACTTATGAAAACCTCATCCTTCCTCAATATGCTTTATATACTTGATTTGATCAGGGAAGTGATGTTGATATCTTTTAGAAAATGGTAATCAAATAAGTTAATTCTTCCTCTTGCCTCCGTGTGCTAAAACGATTTATAATACATGATGCACATGTTGAGGGGGAGCTCTTTTTCTAAAAATATCAAAAACAATTCAGGTACAAAATGATTTGATAATATATAACAAGTATCTGGATTGATTTTCAAATGGTTTTCAATTGGTTCCAATGGCAGATGAACAATACCAAATAGACTGACCCAATTTACTTTATGTATGGTGATATAAGGTTGATAAGGTTAGGTATTTGTTCCCATGATCCGCCAGAACCGGAGGGATCTACCCAGGGATAATCCACTAGATAGTGTAGAAGTCTTTAGGTATGATGAAAAAAGGAGAAAAGTGAGATATGGGAAGAGTGCGGACTGAGATAGAGCTAGAACTGGAATAAACCCAACAAGGTTCTAGTAATGAAGTCTCGGTAAGCACTGAAGGGGTTGAAGAATAAAAAAGAAATGAATATGAAAAGGGTGAAAAGAAATAGCCCTCCAAAAAACTCAACCGTAGGGCAGAAACCGGGTTCAATTCATATACTACTGGTGGTTACCAAGGTAACATCGGTATTGAAGACAAGACGTCATGGACCCAATGACGCACCGCATTTCAACTTCCCAAACCACTCAAGTTCCTCTTAAAAGGACTTGTTTCATTCTCACGGGGAACCGACATAATCTATCGACTTTCTCTTAGAGATTGTTGATATTGAAGAAGGAGACCCTCTCCCTAGTCTCCGAAATAGGATCCAAATATGCACAATTGAGTCTAGAGCCACGAGATCATCAATAAATCTCATTATGACACTTTCAATGAAGACTCTCTGTTTCACACAATGTGAAAAGAGAGATTATATCTTGAGTCCTACGCATTATCCTTGTGGTATTGCCAAAACATCTGAGTGATATGCAAACATATTCATAATGAAGATGGAAAGCCTTCTGGAGCCAACATCAAACAAGCTCCTGGTGGGTGGCATGTGAGATCTATCCAATAGATCAACCATGTGACAACTGAACAGAAACAATGAAGTGATTCAATCTTTTGAATCAATCCTGGTTCAGGTTATGGATTGACGGATACCTTTGAAAAACCGGTCGTTGTGCTTAAAAACTCTTTTCTTTAGCACATCGATTGTGTACAAATATTTCAAAATAAAAGGTGTTTATGATTGATAATTGATTTTCATTAAAACCTTCGTTGTATTGCAAAAACAATTTCTATTGAGTGATACACGATTGTTTTTCAAATCTCTTTTTATCAATCAGTGAATCTCAATTCGCTGGTTCACTCACTCCGTGTTGTTTTCTTTGAGAACAGCTAGAGCAGCTGCAAAACCCTGTCAAGGAAATTCTTCAGAATTTTACCTGATCACAGGCAGTACTTGTACTGATCAACGGGGAACCGTGGGCGGTGTACCTTAATTCAACGAAAGTGATCAAAGACTCTTTCGTGCACTTTATTGCTAACTGTTGTATGCAGGTACGCCCGACGTTGGTAGCTGATCAGAATGAAGCGGTCAATCCATAGCCGCATGCTCACACATCACATTCATCTCAAAAGAAATCATGATTAGTGCATCAATAACTCTGATATTCTCACTCTATGCTTCTGCTACGCTGCTGCCTATATCATGAATCAACAAAAGCTTCCGCTACTCTGATGAGAAGAAATCATGATCCAAAATGTAAGCATGTCGGTCCAAAAAGTTACAACATCACATAATACCAACACCACAATGGATGAGTCAGAGATTTATGATTGCTGATGATCTCAAAGCTGGCTCAAAACTCAGTATCACGTGGATCAGTTAAAGACCTCCACTTGGATTAACCAAACATGCAATAATGAAGAATCGATGACTACAAGCTTCAGAGCAAAGTCCTACATCAAGAATGCAAGAACAATTTATAATGTAATATCTGTTTGTATTCAATGTAATTTTTAATATGTGTTTGAGGTGACCTCCCTTAGGGGGAGATTGTTAGGATTTAGCAAATCTAGTTATTAAAGATTCGGTCACCTCAAGTATATGGAATCATTAGAAAGCTCGTGGTCATAGATTATTACAAGTTAAGTAGTATTTAGTTAAGTAACACCGTGGAGGACGGACGGGTCTTTACCCACTGTATGCCTGATCCACAGCCCGTAGGTGGCGTTTTATGTAAGTACTATAAATACTCTCTACCATCCAAGGTAGAGAGTTGGAGCTCATAATAAGATTTTTCTTTTTCTCACTAAAGTTCTCAAACCTCTAACTTTCTCTCTCTAAAACCATAGTATACGCCTACTTATGTTTGTGTTATGATGTGTATGTGAAATCCAATATGTTACACACTTGATGCAGGAGTTTCTTTTTGTGCTTCGTACACTTTCTTTTCCAACCCAGATTGTTCTTGAGCTGAAGAAGATTCACTTCTTTTCTTCAGCTCAAATTAAGTGGTAGTTCTTGATGGTGATGAGGAGAATGTTAGAAGCATGTGAGCAGCTTGTTCGGTATCAACACTAACAATCCGTTTAACTTTGTCTTGTGTGATTGGAGTTGTATGGCTTGGCTCTGGTTCAGGTTCTCTTATGTAACATATTGGATTTCATAAACACACTAAACCATAAGATCAAATAGGCGTACAAAGAGTTCTAGAGAGAGAAAGTTAGAGGTTTAGGGAACTTTATTGAGAGAAAGAAAAGTCTTATTATGAGCTCCAACTCTCTACCTTGGGAGGTAGAGAGTTTTTATAGTCATTACATAAAACGCCACCTATCGGGCTGTGGATCAGGCATACAGTGGGTAAATACCCGTCCGTCCTCCACGGTGTTACTTAACTAAATACTACTTAACAGTAAATAACTACGACTACGAGCTTTCTAACAGATACATATACTTGAGGTGACCGACACTTTAATACCTGGATTTTCTAAATCCTAACAATCTCCCCCTAAGGGAGGTCACCTCAAACACACATTACAATTACATAGAATACAAACAGATGTTGGAATTGTTCTTGGATTCTTGTTCATGTTCTTTGTTCTGTAGCTCGTAGTCTTTGATACTTTATTATTGCATGTTTGAATAATCTGAGTGGAGGTCTTTAACTGATCCACGTGATACAAAGTTTTGAGCCAGCTTTGAGATCATCAGCCACAGTAACTCTCTGACTCATCCATTGTGGTGTTGTGACATTTGGACCGACATGCTCACATTCTGGATCATGATATATTCTTATCAGAGTAGCGGAAGCTTTTCGTTGATTCGTGATATTGGCAGCAGCATAGCAGAAGCATAGAGCGAAAATATCAGAGTCATTGATGCACTAATCATGATTTCTTTCGAGATGAATGTGTAGTGTGAGCATGCGGCTATGGATTGACCGCTCCATTCTGATCAGCTGCAAACGTAGGGTGTACCTGCATAAAACAGTTAGCAATAACACACACAAGAGTATCTTTGATCACTTTTTTTGAATTAAGGTACACGGCCCACGGTCCCCGTTGATCAGTACATGTACTTCCTGTGATCAGGTATAATTTCGAAGAATTTCCTTGATAGGGTTTCGCAGCTGCTCTAGCTGTTCTCAAACTGGAACGTCTCAAAGAAGACAACACGGAGTGAGTGAACCAGCGAATTGAGATTCACTGATTGATAAAAAGAGATTTGAAAAACAATCGTGTATCGCTCAATAGAAATTTTTTTTTTGCAATACAACGAAGGTTTTAATGAAAATCAATTATCAATCATAAACACCTTTTGATTTGAAATATTTGTACACAGTCGATGTGCTAGAGAAAAGAGTTTTTGAGCACAACAACCGGTTTTTCAAAGGTATCCGTCAATCCATATCCTGAACCAGGATTGATTCAAAAGATTGAATCGCCCCATTGTTTCTGTTCAGTTGTCACATGGTCGATCTATTGAAAAGATCTCACATGCCACCTACCAGGAGCTTGTTTGATGTTGGCTCCAGAAGGCTTGCCATCTTCTATGTGAATATTTTACATATCACTCGGATATTCTGGCAATACCACAAGGATAATGCGTAGGACTCATACGATATAATCTCTTTTTCCACATTGTGTGAAACAGAGAGTCTTCATGGAAAGTGTCCTAAGGAGATTTATTGATGATCTCGTGGCTCTAGACTCAATTGTATATTTGGATCCTATGCCGGAGACTAGGGAGAGGGTCTCCTTCTTCAATATCAACAATCTCTAAGAGAAAGTCGATAGATTATGTTGGTTCCCCGTGAGAATGAAACAAGACCTTTTAAGAGGAACTTGAGTGGTTTGGGAAGTTGAAGTGCAGTGCGTCACTGGGTCCATGACGTCTTGTCTTCAATACCGATGTTACCTTGGTAACCACCAGTAGCATATGAATTGAACCCGGTTTCTGCCCTAAGGTTGAATAATTGGAGGGCTATTTGTTTTCACCCTTTTCTCATTCAATTCTTTTTCATTCTTCAACCCCTTCAGTGCTTACCGAGACTTCATAGCTAGAACCTTGTTGGGTTTATTCCAGTACTAGCTCAGTCTTAGTCCGCACTCTTCTCGTATCTCATTTTTCTCCCTTTATCAATATACCTAAGGACTTCTACACTATCTAGTGGATTGTCCCTGGGTAGATCCCTCCGGTTCTGGCGGATCTTGGGAACAAATACCTAACCTTATCATCCTTATATCACCATACATAAAGTAAAGTTGGTCGGTCTATTTGGTATTGTTCATCTGCCATTGGAACCAATTGAAAACCATTTGAAAAATCAATCCAGATACTTATGATATATTATCAAAGCATTTTGTACCTGAATGGTTTTTGATATTTTTAGAACAAGAGCTCCCCCTCAACATGTGCATCAAGTGTTTGAAATCGTTTTGCACACGGAGACAAGAGAAAGAATTAACTTCTTTGATTACCATTTTCAAAAAATATCAACATCACTTCCCTAATCAAATCAAGTAGATAAAGCATATAAGGGAAGGATGAGGTTTTCATAAACTTGCTCCCCCTCAATATGTGCCTTGAGGTTTGAAAGAGTTTTGCTGATACAAGAGGGAACCTTCACATTGATATAAATTGATCACGTTTCAGATCTTTGTGGTTTAAGATAGATTCTCCCCCTCAACATGTGCATGGAAAATTTGAAATCATTTGGCACATGTGGGATGGAGAGCTTGTACATCCTTATAAAACCATTTACCGAATTATCAGATTAAATCCAATTTAAATCACAAATTCTCCCTCGATCACAATTATCAAATCATTTGAGATTTGTGATCTCTTGTAGATTTAAATTGATTTTGAAAGCTTTTAAGGAGAATTGTGACTTGATTATGAAAACGTTTTAACTGATAAGGATCAGATTTAGAGACTTTAAACTCCATTGATTAAACATGCATGAATATCTTTTGAAAACAATTGTATGACAAATAACCTTTTGATTTAATTGAAATCATTCTCCCCCTCAATCAATGACATAAGTTGTTGATTGAGAGATAGATATTTCGACAAACGTTAAGTCCAGATGATTATCAAAAATAGAGTCCGAGTTATTTTTCAAACCAACTAGTTTTCATTAGATATTAAGGATTAGTTTAAAGAATCAGAGCAAGAAATTTGAAAACCAAGATAAAGCATGGCTCTGTTCTTTCTTTGAAAAGCGGGTTACTGCCTGAAATGACAATAAACCAATTAATCTCTCTTTCTCCCAAAAATATTTTGATTTTTGTGATTTTTCTTTTTTTTTTTTTTTTTTTAAATTCGAACAATATCTAAAGTCCCGTGTCATTCTTTGAATGATAGCACAAAGATCGTAGATATTATCGAACCGAGAAAAACATGATAAATAGACAATATTTTTTGAAAATTTTTCGAATTTTTCAAATTTTTATGGATTTTGAAAGTTTTTTTTTTTTAAATAAATATATAGATGAGATAGATGAAGGAAACCTTTTACTCCTCTTCTTCCTCTTGAAGTCGTTTGAGTGTTTCTGGTTGTAGGCTCTTAAGACCCAGTCGTGGAAGAATAAACCCAAAACGTTCTCTAGGAAGGGCTTTGGTGAAGATGTCTGCTAACTGGTATTGAGTCCTCACAAAGTATAGTTCCACCACACAGTTTTCAACTTGCTCCCTGATGAAATGATGTCGAATGTCGATGTGCTTTGCTCTTGAGTGTTGTACATTGTTGCATGAGAGAGCAATAGCACTTTTATTATCACAGTACAGAGGGATTTTGTTGAATTCAAAGCCATAGTCAGATAATTGTGATCTCATCCTGCATGATCAGCATCTGCATAGGCTGTTAGTGACATGCCGGTGTCCTTCGGGTACCAAAGACCCATATTGATGGTTCCTTGGAGATACCGAAAGACCCGTTTAACTGCTTCAAGGTGCTTTTTAGTAGGCTTAGCCTGATATCTAGCACACATGCAAACAGCGAACAAGATGTCTGGTCTACTAGCTGTGAGGTACATCAGGGATCCAATCATACTACGATATTTCGTTTGGTCTACCATGATCCCTGAGTGGTCCTCATCTAGTTTTGTACGTTCAATCATGGGAGTGTCAACAGTGTCACTAGAATCGAATCCAAATTTCTTTAAAATCTCATTTGCATATTTAGATTGATTTATGAAAATGCCTCCGGGACTTTGTGAAATTTGTAATCCCAAGAAAAATGACATTTGTCCCATCATCGACATTTGAAATTTAGAACCCATTTCATTTGAAAAACGGTCACACTCATTGGGGTCAGTCGAGGCAAAGATGATATCTTCAACATAAATTTGAACGTGAATTAAATGTTTGCCTGACTTTCTGGTGAACAATGTAGGATCAACTGCTCCTTTGCTGAAACCGGTAGATAGAAGAAACTTTGATAGTGTATCATACCATGCCCTTGGAGCTTGCTTTAAACTGTACAGAGCCTTCTTCAAACTATAGACGTGAGTAGGATGCTCTGGATTCACAAAGCCTTCAGGTTGGCTGACGTAGACGACTTCTTTAAGATCTCCATTCAGAAATACCATCTTTACATCCATCTGATAGACTACCATGTTCTTACTAGCAGCATTAGCCAAGAAGATTCTGATTGCCTCGATACGAGCAACAGGAGCAATTCATTCTTCAAAGTCAATACCCTCCTCTTGACGGTATCCTTTAGCAACCAATCGAGCCTTGTTCTTTAAGACATCCCCATGCTCATCAAGTTTCACTTTGAAGATCCATTTTAGAGCAATGATCATAGCACAATCTGGAGCAGGTACTAATTCCCATACATCAAGTCGATCAAACTCATGAATATCTTCTTGCATGGCATTGAACCAGCTGTCTTCATTCATGGCGGTTTTAACATCTTTTGGTTCGATCTTAGAGAGTACGGAGTTGAAGAAGCACCATAAGGCATCGGTTGCAAGTTGTTTCCGTGTTGATACTGGACGAGAGGGATTTCCAATGATGTTGTCTAATGGATGATCGTGAGTCCATTTTCTAAGGTGTTCATGTGGCAGTTGTTGAAGGACTGAGGTAGCAGAGTCGATGTCTCCTGAAGAAGATGGTTCTGATGATGATTCAGGAGCAAATATGTTTTCAAATGGAGCATCTTCAGGAGTAGCAAAGGGATTAACTTCATCATCGATGCCAGAAACAGTTCCATGATGTACATTCGAAGATAGATGATTTGTTGATGAGACTGAGTTATCAGCAGCAGGTGCTTCTTGACTTAATGATATTGAGACTGAAGGATTGACTTCATTCTCAGGGATATGAGCAGCCTCTGTTGTGGGAATTGACAGTTCAATAGCATTTGGCTCATAGAATTCATCAAACATCAGATCAAACAATTTCTTCAAATCATCTTCAGTTGGAGGTACATATGGAATAGCTGGAGAGAAATTTGGTACAAGGGATGAACCAATGGGACTGTTTTGAAGTGCGGGTCCAGAACTGGGTTGTCCAGGAGCCATTTGACCGGTCAGCTCATCAAACGTAACGTGAATTGTTTCCATGATATCTCGGGTTCTCTTATTGTAGATTCGGTAACCTTTTCTGTTTGGTGCGTAGCCTACAAATACTCTAATGTCTGCTTTGGCTCTCAGTTTTCCTAAATCTTGACCATCATTAGTTGGATAACATAAAGCACCAAACACACGAAGGTATGATAGAATAGGTTTTCGATTGTGAACAAGTTCGTATGGAGTCTTTCCATGAGATGTGTGAATTAGAGATCTATTTTGAGTGTAACAAGCAGTGGCAATAGCTTTAGCCCATAGAAACATTGGAACCTTTGAGTATATCAGCATTATCCTTGCAGCTTCTACAAGAGTTCGATTTCGTCTTTCAACTACACCGTTCTGTTGAGGAGTTCGAGGAACACTTCTTTGAGGACTGATTCCAACATTTTCATAAAATTCATTGAGTACTTTATTAACAAACTCAGTTCCATTGTCAGTTCGGACGATTCGAACTGTTCTGTTGAGTCTGATCTGAAGTTGTTTAATGAGTTTAATGATGACATCTGGAGTTTCGTCCTTTGTCCTCAAAAACTTAACCCAAGTGAATCGGGCGTAGTCATAAACCACTACTAACACATATCTCTTCCCATTAATAGTTTGCACTCTCATTGGACCTCACATATCCATATGAAGGGTATGAAGAACTTCCATTACAGAGTTTGTGGGTTTTGGTTTGCGGGCATATTTCGTGCTTTCTCCCAATTGACAAGCTGAGCAAAGATGATCTTTTTCATGTTTTAATCTGGGTAAGCCTCTGACTAGATCCTTTCTGGAAAGGTTGTTTATGGTACCAAAGTTCAAGTGATTGAGACGAAGATGCCATAACCAAGAATTTGTTTTAGAAGCCTTTGACAGCAAGCAGATTGGAGAGGACTTCATCATGTCATCGATAGAGATGGTGTATAGGTTTGAACCTCGGGTACCTCTTAACAATTCTACACCATCAAGTTCTCTCACGAAACAAGTATGTTTTCTAAAAGCTACTTCTAGATCGGAATCACAGAATTGACGAACAGAGAACAAATTATGACCAAGACCTTCCACATAATATACCCTGGAAATTACACTTTTACCAACCACATAATCTCCATAACCCATAATAGCTCCAAAATGGTCGTTCCCAAATCTAACTGTCCTGATAAATTTACTCACGAAGTTCATGAGCCGTGACCGGTCGCCAGCCATATGCTTGGAACAGCCTGAGTCCAGGTACCACATAACGATTTGAACGATCTGCAGTTGAACACAGACAAGAATGGATAACTGGATAATTGGGATCCCCATGCAAGAATGGGTTCCATTTGGTTAGTAATAGTGATTCGAACACCCACATCAGAAATAGAAACATTCATATCAGAAATTGAGGCAATGGAATCATTATGAATAGATGCAGTACTAGTGCCCGTATTTGCCTTATTCAAAGTATATTCACTTCTTAAGGGAATAGTTCTACCAGTAGGCATCCATTTTCTAGTGGGCATTGACTCATTAACCTTATAGCCAAAAGGTATCCATTGATAACCTATCTTACTAAATGTTCTTCCTGTGGGTTTCCACTGTTTTCTAACTCTGTTTCGCCTCTGCCTTTTAGCCTTTTTAACATGATTTTTTGCATTAGCAATATTAACTGGGGGTATGACAGCATTAGACAAAACATTCACACCACATTCATGATTAGAAACAGAATTCAAGCAGACATCATTACAAGGTTTTCAAATAGTATCAGAATTCGAATTAATTACAGTACGCCTATGGCTAATACTAGAATCAACACGATTCGTTTTATTCGAATTAAGCTTAAAGTTCCTAGGTTGGTCTTCTACTCTCTTCCAATGCACATTCTTAGCTTGCGAGGTCCTATCATTCCTTGTATTGTCTTGAGACTTTGACCTGCTCACTTTAATGTCACTGATTACTCCTGTAGAGGGAATGCGAACATTAGTTGGTTTTGCTACTCTTTGCATCTCCTGTTTAGATGTGCTGGGATCTGAATTACATGCAGGCACACTAAGGTTCACTTTCTTAACACTATAAGTGCTAGGATTTGTACTCCTAGAAGGCACACAAGAGTTCGCTTTCTTAGTTTTAACAGATCTGGAATCTGAACTACTTGAAGGTATACTACAGTTCACATTTAAAACATCGGGCATCGAATGGATATCATACTTGGCACTATGCATAGAACACGAAATCAAAGGATTAACTCTCTCACCTAAGGACTTAGAGCATATTGTGATTAAGCATTCTAGAATTTCTTGAGATCGTTAGGCATATAAGCATGCATGCCCAATTGCATTGTCAAGTGGTTTCTCTACCTTATCCTCTTCAACAATCTCACGGAGACATTCTAGACAATCCTTAAGGGATGAGAAATATGTTTGAATAGCAAGTTTGTTATTCCTGAGATGAGGGGGGACATATTTCACAGACAAAGCATATTTATTACAAGAGTGAACCTTTGATATACCATTCTCCCCATTGGTCATTGGCATTTTCCCTTTTACCTGGCTCTTCAGATTCTCAATTTCCTTTTGCAATGAAGCTATTTGTTTGGTGTTTTTGTTACGAATGACCTTTATTGATTCAAATAACTCATTGAAATGACGTTTAACCTTTTCATTTTCTTTTAGAAAACTTTCGTTTTCCTTTTGTAATGCATTTACTAAGTTTTGAAGATGAAACGTTTGAGAATTCTGAGAATCTAAAGGAGGAGGCATTTGGGAGCCAGTCACATTGTTCTTTTGACCCTTTAATTGAGAGATTTGGGCTTTCAACTTTCTGATCATGTTACAATGAGCTTGAATCTGTTCATCACGTTTGTTAATTTGAAAAACTGCATCAAACTCTGGAGCATCTGAGGATGTCTTGATATTTGAAGTTTTGACATTTTCTTTAAGAAGTTGATATTTTAGTTGTAAGTTAAAATGCTCAACCTCTAGTTTAGAAAAATGTTTAACCAAATTGTCGTGATCATCCAGTTCAATTTTCTCATTTAGTTTAGAATTAGTCTTTTCAAGCTCAATGACACGATCATGGGAGACTTTCAGGGCAACAGATAATTCATGAAATTGAGAAGCATTAATGGAACAATTTGTAGTAGTGAAAAACACATCTTGAGCAACACATTCAGTAATAAGAGTCTCATTCAATGTCTGCAAGTTCTTCCTCTCAATCTCATTATATTTTAGTGCTCGCTCATAGTTACTAACCTCAACTATCATTGCATCAAATTCCTTTTCCATTTCTTTAATGTCTAAATTCATTCCCTTTTTAAGACTTTCAAAATGATCTTTTAGTTGTTTAAAGAAAGGCATGACTTCAGTTAAATAATATTCTTTTGTTTGCTCAAAACCCCTTTCCCCTTCAGTTATACCAGTGGGTGTGATCCTTTTCTTACAAGTTTTCTCAAAATCAACAAATAGTTGAAAAATAACATATTGACTGATTAAGGTCTTGCTTTTAGTGGCAATAGTCCTAGGAACTAAATGCATTGGTGTATTGGGAGGATACACAGTCGCTGAAGGCATTTTCCTAAAGGGGAGGCTTGTTACAACCAGATTCTCTGCTTTTTGCTTATCTAAATCCTTTTTCCAGAATAGTTGTTCGGGTGTTAATAACGTCTGAGGCTTAAACTTGTTCAGGGAAATCCAATTCTCCTTTTTGTAATCATGGGGTGTGATAATTATTTTTTTTCTTTACATTTAGGATCATCTAGTTTCTTGTTCATCTTCTCCCTAGTGACTACATCTGATTTCTTATCTTCCTCTGTGCACTCAAAGCAACTAGGTTTCTGTCTAGGCTTAAGGATTTCATTACCATCATAAATTACCTTATGAGCATTTCTAGCCTTTTTAATGACCTCTGGATTTGGTTCCTCAACAAGGGGAATGCTATGCTTATCGCTTAAGACTCTATGCTTAGTGATTAAGTGAGCAGTCTTAATGGTATTTCCTTGTACGTACAACTTATTTTCAAGCTTGTTCTTCAAGATTTTTAGATTAGAAAAATCATTCAAAAGTTTTGATTCCTTAACACTGAATTCTTGCTTAAGCATTTTAACATTTTCTTGAAGTTCTTGTTTTTGCTTAGCAGTTCTAGAAAGCTTATCTTGTAAGGAGTTTAACTCTTGTTTCAATACTTCTTCTCTAAACCTACTTTTTCTAATAGTTGTACGCATTTGGTCATCCATTTCCTGCTCACGGGAGGTTAATTCAAACTTAGCACGTTGTTCATAAATAGCAACACGTTCTTTATAAGCATTAAGTTCAGAAATAACAGAATCATCAAGGGCACGTGCAGTGTATTCATCAAAAGCATAGTCATTATTGACTGCATAAGATACATTACTTGGTACAATCTCTCTTTCACTTTGTTTCACATATTGATCATATGGGACAACATTGATATTACCCATAATTTCAATATCTGACTCAATAATTACAGTTGATTGTACTTCGTTATGTATCTTTTGCTCATCAACTTCATCGTATAATTTTAATACCTCAGAAATGATTTTGTCTTTGGATGGACCAGCTTGTGGTGATGAAGAGACTTTAGGAGAGACCATTGGAGAAATTCTAGCCATGAAAATGGTTTGTGCAGTGGGTTCTTCATCAACATCAGAGTCGTATGCATCACAATCAGCTACTTGAAAGGCATTCTGATGATTATGGCCTATCTCCTAAATTGGTTGCTCATCCACATCTGCATCATATGTCTTAGCATTTCCTTCAGCCAATAACAACAACTCCTCCTCATCCAAGGCTGCACCATTATCTTGAGCTTGCACAAGCAACATCTTATCCCTGAAGTACTCGGCATTCTGAGGGCGTTTTGGCAATGTTCAGTTCCTTGCAATGTGTCCCTCACCTCCACAATTGTAACATTTGATTGGCTTTGCTTGACCCTGGTTTCCATTCCTTCCCCTATTATGATTTGCAGCATAACCTCTACCAGCTCCACCTCTTGCTTGTTCGTGCTGCCTTTCTTGAACTGGCTGCACCATAACCTTCCCATCTCGGACAGTGGCTTGATTGTGTGGATTGGATGCAGTTCTGAGATTGTTGTTGGTGTGTGAAAGAGAGTTCATGTTTTGACTAATCACGAGAGCCAGTTGATTAATGAAGTTTCCTACGTGTGCATCAGCATCAGCTTGTTTGAACATAGGATCAGGAATGAGTTTGTGATTACCATTACCCATGGGTATGACTTGTGAGGCGTTGGTTGTTATTCCGATGTTTGAGTATAAGGCAGTTGAATCATTCGATGAGCTTGTCTCACCCTGGTTGGTTTTGAACTGATTAAGAATCCTTTTTTCAAACATAGCATATCTCTCATTCTGAAGGAGGAAGGCATATAGTTGCTCATAGTTTGTATTCTTCAATCCTTTGGTTAGCTTTACAGAGGTGACAAACTTGTGCCATTCGGGAATCATGTTGTTCAAAAACTTTGAGTTCAGCTGAATGTTTGGCATAGTCATCCTGATATTCCTCATATCATTAACAAGCTTGTGGAATCTCACATAGTACTCATAGACACTCTCATCTGGTTTCATCTTGAAGTGTTCAAATTCATCATAGAGTTGTGATTCTCTGTCTTCCATAGTTAATTCATAACCTGAGAGAAGCATCTTGACATTATCCCACACTGCCTTGGCTTCGGTGTTGTGATTGATCAGCTTGTAGATATCTTTTGGAAGACCTTGAAGTACGATGTTAGAAGCCCTGATATCAGCATCGAATCTCTTTTTCTCCTTATCATCTAGCTCATCATATGTCTTTGGTCTGTCTATTCCATAGATCATTGTTCCATATTCAGCTGTATCAATTAGGTCTCTAGTAGTCTCAACCCGATACGGTCCTTCATCAATGGATTTGAGAATGTTGACTCCATTTTCCTTTCCAAGACAGTACAATCTAATTCGTTGAGCCCAAGAGTCGTAGTCAGTTCTGTCAAGCATGGGTTGACGAGTATCTGAACCAGCTGCTTGAACATCCTCGGCAACAGTGGAGATGATTGTAGGAACGTTGGTAGACATGATGACAGATTAAACGGGATTTTATAAGTTTCTGATTAAACCGGGAAATAGATTCTTTCACGGGATTTTACTAAATCAAGAGAATGCCGTATTACAGACAGAGTCAACCAAGTCGCTAAGAAAAACCTGAACCAAGTCGCTAAGCACTAAGTTGCTTGTAAAATTTTGACAGAAAGTCGCTAAGCACCAAGTCGCTAAGTTGTTAAGTCGCTAAAGAGCAACTCGCTAAGCACCAAATCGCTAGCAAAATTTTGACAGCAAGTCGCTAAGTTGTCAAGTCGCTAAAGAGCAACTCGCTAAGCACCAAATCGCTAACACCAAGTCGCTAACAAACTTAAGTACAAGTCGCTAACGTTTACAAAGTCGCTACCCGTAGTGGAGACTCCACTAAGTGTACTGTTTGTCGGCTTGTCTCAATAGACAAGTCGCTAGCTCAACTCGCTAAGGCCTTCAACTACAACTCGCTACCAAATTACAAAGCAAGTCGCTAGCAAGAAAACTTATCCGTGGCTTAAGTCGCTAGCAAGAAAAACACATAAACACCACTTTTCAATCCAAAAACAACCCAACCACGATGATTCAAGCTTAACAAATCAAAACCCAAGCACATACAATGATTCTAAACACAAAAGTACACTCAAGTTTCAAACTTTAACACTAGAAATGATCCAAATGATGCAAAAACCACTAAACTTTTTCAAACTCTAAAACCACCTAAAAGTCATTAGAAATCCAAAGATATGTAAGAGATGATCAAACCATGGCTCTTGATACCATTTGTAACATATTGGATTTCATAAACACACTAAACCATAAGATCAAATAGGCGTACAAAGAGTTCTAGAGAGAGAAAGTTAGAGGTTTAGGGAACTTTAGTGAGAGAAAGAAAAGTCTTATTATGAGCTCCAACTCTCTACCTTGGGAGGTAGAGAGTATTTATAGTCATTACATACAACGCCACCTATCGGGCTGTAGATCAGGCATACAGTGGGTAAAGACCCATCCGTCCTCCACGGTGTTACTTAACTAAATACTACTTAACAGTAAATAACTACGACTACGAGCTTTCTAACGGATACATATACTTGAGGTGACCGACACTTTAATACCTGGATTTTCTAAATCCTAACATCTTAACACGATACCTCTAGCCGGTGCTCTCACATTCTGACTTTCTAGGCTTTGCTTGATTCCAAGTTGCAGAGCAGCATCATCTTCATCAATCAACCTCGTATTACCCCTCGAAACCTCAGTTTCCTCAACGTTTTCTTTTTCCACTTCCTTCTTCTTTCTTTTCTGCTTCTGGGTTATGGTGTCAGAAGGTTGTGACCTTTCACGTCTCCTTTTTGGAAGGGCAGCATATGAAGTCTTTGAAGTCTTTGAGCCAGAAGTCTTTGAGCCAGAAGCATACTTAGCAGTTTTGGGTTGTGGTGGAGTGGGAGAGACATCAACATTAACACTGGATCTGGAAGCCCTTTTCTTGTACAGTTTGAAGTGATCCGACTTCTTAATATCGTTAGTGAGAAGAATATCAGGAATTGGCAGTCCAAAGATCTCTTTATCAACACCTCTAGCAATATATTTGAGATTGCCGAGAACAAATTCATCCTTAGCATTATGTAGGGCAGATTCACTCCTAGGGTTGAAGTTGTGAGTCTGTTGCAAGAACTGGATAACAAGCTTCGAAAATCTGACCCTAGGAATCACAAGTTTGTTTACTTTCTTTCGACCCTGAGCTTTATTCTGGAAGTTTGTTCTATCGGAGATAAATGTGTTCATTGACAACGAGAATTATTCCCAGATACGTTCAGAGACATTAACATTCACCCCATTGACGATACTCTATAGGATTTGCAAGATGGGAATCCTCACTTTATCGAACCCTGATGTTTTGCCGGATAAGCATAAGTTGAGAACTGTTGTCATTGCTCTCCAGGGTTGATACATGTGTCCAGTGATGATGTCAGAAGCCCTTGATATGGTAACTTGATAACCCAAACCAATCAGAAAGACTATTAGCTCTTTCGCACTAGGTGGAGGTTCAGATCGTATGGTGGGATTACAGGGTGTGATTCCTAAGGCCTTGCTGAGAATGTCTGAATTGATCACAAATTCCTTATCGTCCAGCTTGCAGGTATATTGAGCCGTGATTTTGTCCCATTCAATGGTGTTCCAAAATTTTTGTAGGTAAATGGTGGGAATTGTGCATTGTTTGGTTAGAGCACTGAAGAAATTTGTGTTTTTAAGGATATCAATTGACACTCTGAGGATTGGATTTTGTTGCAACTTTTCCATATCTACATAACAGTTACTTTTTCCTATCTCTACCCATTTATCTTCAGGAAATATTTCGTTGTCTGAAAGAACTTTGGGTGGAGCAGAAGATGTGAGGTTCTCAGATGAGGTTGTGTTTGCCATTGAAGATCTAAAGATACACACAAACAACAGCAATGATTGATAGCATGTTAGTTTAGATATGGTTAGTTAAGCAATATTGAATGCAACCTCATGACACAGACACAACACGTAGTAAAAATGACAGTGAACCCATAAACAGATTGAAATGTTTTAGAAGATAGATCACATAGGATTAGTAAGATTTACATGGTAGCAACTCCTTTTGAGACAGTTTTCGAGAGACAAGTTGATTTGAATTTAATTAGTTAAAAACAAAGTTGCTATGAAATAATTTCATGAGACAAGACGCAATTAAGGAAATGATATAACAGGTTATTAAAACAAGTTGTCATATCAAGTTGCTACAAGAGAAACCAGATACAACATGCTTAAACAATAATGTTATAGCAAGTCGCTAAGGGCAAATTGTCAATACAAGTCGCTACAGGAAATCCTGAACCAAGTCGCTAGCATGAGATTATAATAGCAAATCGCCTTAAATAATTTAATAAAAACAAGTTGCTACTTGAAAATTGAACCAAAAAGTAACTAACTTGTAAAGCCAAGTCGCTATCAAAAATGACAAGGCCAAGTCGCTACATTCAAAGTTACTAAGTCGCTAACTTGTAATGACAAGTTGCTATCAAATCAATTCACTAAGTCGCTAACTTGAATGTATTCAGAAATAGCAACTCGCCATGATGAATTTCCGCACCAACTTGCTACCAAGAACACTTATCATAGCAGGTAAGTCGTTACCAAGAACACAAGCATATCATACGTATATCATCTCAATCCATTCAACATAATCAAACCGCTATTAAGAACACGTACAGTTAATCCATAAACACAAACAATTTCAGAAACACAACCCAAATCGAACCTCATACAAGAAGCTCACAAACTCATTAATACATATAAGTATGAAAAATTACATCAACCCTAGTGCATCTAAACAACCCTTAATCCATTAAAACAAATATATCAATTGTTCCATTCAAGAAATCCATTAACAAACCTAGACGAGGAAAGCAAGTGACGAGGATCAAGATCAGTGGAATCTGTTAAGGAAAATGAGTTAGGGGATGCATATAATCTTCATGTTTAGAAACAAGAAACAGATTAAGATAACTTTACCACACACAAATCACTACGATGAATTGCACACACGAGAGAGAAAGAAATAAAATATTGTTTTTAAGTATTTCAAAATAATGAAAATATGGCAAGTCGCTAGGGTATAGGGACAAATTTTTTCAAGAATACCAAGTTGCCACTTTAAGTCCCTGTAGTTTTGTGAGAGTTTAGAACTCGCTAGCAAAGTGAATTAACAAGTCGCTAAGACTTTACATAACAAGTCGCTAACCCAAATTTAACATGCTAAGATGCTAACTCTGTTAAAGGTAACACTTTCAGTCCATGAACTTATCAGATTGCAAACTGTCACAGATAGCATAATAAGATAAGCATAATAAGATAAGCAAGCTAACACAATGGACACCATGAAACAGATAAGCAATCAACACAGAAGACACCACGAAAACAAGACAAGACAAAGACATGCATCTGGGCACAATACATGTCCAGCAATGGTGCAGAGACAAACGAGATAACTTGAAAAATTCTCCCCCTCAATCAATGTCACCAATGAACATTGATTGAATTTAACCCAGCCATTATGAAACAAGAGTATATATTTTGTTCGAACTTCATCTATGAGCCCGTGTCATTATTGAATGACATTTCTAGGACCGTAGATGTTATCGATAACAAGAGATATATCTTTTATTGTAAATATAATGATTAGTAAATATAATGATTTTTTTTAAACTGATTTGTACACAGATTAATAAGAGCGAGTCCTGATTGAAGTCGAATAGGAGTCAAAGTATGAGGTACATCAATTCTGGTAAGCTATAACTCCTGAGTGAGCAATATTCATTTCTGATGGAAACCAAGTCATGATGTTCCTGATTGAATTGAGCATTGTACCTGAAAAAGACTGAGGACACATTGCATTAGAAGAACATGTAGAATTGCAAATGGATGAGTTAGTGACATGAGTAATCTCACTATTGGATGTTTCACAGTTTGATCTAGGCGTGTCATTAATAGAGATCCCTTTAGGTTCAATATTCTTGAAGAGTTTTCCTGTGGGCATCCACTTAAGGCAAGATCTAGGTATGTAAGTCCGTTTGGATCCTGTAAACTTAAATAATCTGCCAGTGGGAATCCATTTGAAGCAGCTGCTAGTAGATTTGTATGTGTGCACTTCCCTGTTTTGACTATTGGTCCTTCTGTAATTAGTTTGTTTCTTAGGGGATTGATCAGCCATTTGATGCTTCTTATGAGAGCTAGATGACCTCCTAGAGTTCATGATCTTAGGACTTTGTGCATTAAGCTGGGGTTTGTTATTCATCTTATTGGAATGAAATAGTGAAGTGACAGGTTTTGAAAAAACAATATTCGCATCAATTTGGGAGGCAAGCTTAGATTTCGATGATTTAGATCTTTCAGTTCTAAAAGAATTTGGCTGCCTAACTACAGTGTGTTTAGAGTTGTTCTGAACAATTGGCTTTCCCAAGGTTGATGGTTTTGCAAACTTAGTGTTCACCCTATTTCCAATAGATTTCCTAAGCTCATTTTTTAGTGCAACAACAGTGAAGCTCTTATCCTGAATTTGGGCTTTAAGGGCATCAATGTCTGTCAACAAGGCGTTAGTTTGATCAATCAACTTGGAATTGGTCTCCTCTAAGTTCTTACTTAAGGACTCATTTTCCCTTAATAGGTTGGACACACATAGAGCCAGTTCAGCATTCCTAGAATTAAGCGTATCCCTCATCTCATGATAATCACTCTTATGCACATCTGAGAGTTGTAATTCAGATTGCATATGGTTGAATCTTTGTCCTGAATCTGGGTTTTTAAGTGGTTAATTTCAAAAAATTCTCGAAATTCTGGAAATTCCTGATTAATGCAAGATTTTTCAGCATAAAAGTTTTCTTCCTTTTGTTGTATTGCAATTTCCAAGGAAAAACAATGTTTTTCAAGAATTGAGTATTTGTTTGAAAGTTCATCATAAACCCCTTTTTCAATCATGTCATTAGTTTTAAAAGTTTTAGATTCAGGCTCAACCAAGAAAGAATTAACAGTATTATGTTCAGAGATAGGATCAGATAGATCAGGTATAGAAGCACATGAATTATGTTGATCAGTTAAGGGTACCTCATCACATGAAACATGTTCGTCTGAAAATATGTCATCAGTATTCAACATATGCATACCAAGAGTTGTCATGTAAGTTGTTTCAAGCTTTTCTGAATCTGAGTCTTTGGGTTCAGTACAGTTGGCTTCATCCTCCATAGTTGCAACTGAAATTCTGCATTCGGCATCATCCATTTTTTCAACTGATCCATTGCCCGACATATCACAGCCTTCACTTGATTTTATCTGACACTCATTCAACTGAATATTCTTTTGAGCAACTTCCCTAATGTACATTTTTACATTATCCATAAGTTGAATAAATGTGTTGATGTACTCATGAATTTCCATTCCAGTATGTTTCTTGAATGAAATTCCAGTCACATGTCGATCGAAGTCTGCGGAATATTCCCCATTGATAAATGGCTGAAATTGGTTGTAGATTACTTGGAGTGCAGCATTCGAGTCTTCCATCAATACCTTCTTTTTGGTAATTTGAAGCTTAAGTTGTTCTAAGTTCAGCAACACAGTTCTTGTCAATGTGGATAAGTCCTGACGAAAGAGAGCATTGCATGTTCGATGCCTAGTTGTGGATAACAGTTGTGTGAGGTGCTGATGAAGTAGTTTAAAGGACTCAATGTTGCATTCCATTCGCCTTGCATCATTTGTCAATAGCAAGTGTGACTCAATAGATTTAGACTCAGATTGTGAAGTGTGTTGATCATAAATTGTTGAATCAATCAAGGTAGAACATTCAGAATAGCAACCGGTTTCATTGTTCTGTGAGGTATCATAAAGTTCAAGTACTTTGGAGAGTAAAGGGTCAGTGATGTAAGACATTGTGTTGATGGATATTAGATAAGAGTAACTTGCATCAATTTATCAAATTGCAATATAGACAAGTCGCTAACAGGACAACTCTCCAAGAATCATAACACCAAATCGCTACGAATTAGAAGACAAGTCTTTAAGCACCAAGTCGCTAAGAATTATGACAACAAGTCGCAAAGCACCAAGTCGCTAGACACAATAAAGTTGCTAAAGAACAACTCGCTAAGATCCAAGTCGCTAACCTCACTAAATCGCTAACAATTTACACTACAACTCGCTAACAATTTCTGAAGCAAGTCGCTAACCTCACTAAATCGCTAGGCGTAGTGGAGAATCCACTATCTTGTACTATTAGTCGGCTTGTCTCAATAGACAAGTCGCTAGGACCAAATCGCTACCAATTAGCACTCCAACTCGCTACCCTTTACTGAAGCAAGTCGCTATGATGAAAAACACAACTAGAACCAAGTCGCTACCAAGACAAACTTCAAAAACACACTTTTCAATCCAAAAAAAGTCCAACCACATTGATTCAAGCTTTCCAAATCAACACCCAAGCACTTACAATGATTCTAAACACAAAAATACACCCAAAATTCAAACTTTAACACAAGAAGTGATCCAAATGATGCAAAAACCACTAAACTTTCTCAAACTCAAAAACCATCTAAAACCACTAGAAATCCAAGGATATGTAAGAGAGGTGATCAAACCATGGCTCTTGATACCATTTGTAGGATATAGGATTTCATAAACACATCATATCATAAACAAGTAAACGTACAAGATTAATTTTAGAGAGAGAAAGTGGGATATTCTAGAAAGAGAAACTCATAGAAGGTTAGATTCCAAATGAACATCCAACCCTCTCCCTTGAGGGGAGAGGGCTATTTATACAAACTATAATGCCCTCCAACGGGCTGTGGATTAGGCATACAATGGGTAAAGACCCGTCCTTCCTCCACGGTGTTGCACTAGACTAAACTAAGCTAATAACTGACTAACAACTAATGTAATAAACGATATGTCTACGAGCTAACTTAAGCTAGATTATACTTGGGGTGACCGATGCTTCACAATAGAATTTCCAATTCCTAACAATCCACCTTCTACTTCTCCAGTTATGTATCATGATCAATAAATGTGTTTACCCTTTTCATTGCTTTATCAAACTTCTCTTGGATATGCTCAAAGGAGAAAGGGTTCAAGTCTTTGAGCTTCCATCCTTCTATGTTCCTAAGGCAAGTACACATGATCTGTATTTGTTGAGTTTTGGTTGGTGGTTTGTTCCTCTTAGCTTCTACTCTCTTTGCTGCAAAATGCTTTCTTCTTATCTCTAAGAGTTGTACAAACAATATTGCCTTTTTCTGCATGAGAAAACTCTTCTTGTTCTTTAGCTTGCAGCTGTTCAGCCAATTGATAATTAGTATCAATTTTTTCCTATACATCATCCCATGTGTTGATCAGAGCAATATTGGCTTCTTCTTCTTATTCAGCTCTTTCTCTTGCAAGCCTTTCTTCTTCATCAAACTAAGCTTGTAATTTCTTAGCAGCTTCTTCATCAAGTCTGAGTTGATCTTTCTTCTTCATCTTCACAGGTTCTATTAATATCACTTTACCTTTGTCTTGTGAAGTGATTGTTGTTGCTAGTTGTTGTAGGTTTACTTGGCTCTTTGATAACAACCCCTTTCTCCTTGGGTTTTGTTCTTCTTAAATATTCAAGCGCTTGAGCCATAGTAATATCATCTTCAGTTGTTGTAGCAGCACTAACCTTTGTTGGAGCACTAGCAACACTAAATTTTTCACCAACAACACTAACTTTTTTACTAGCAGCACTAACTTGATCACCAGTAGTACTAAGTTGAACATCATTATCTTTATCACCAACTGCTTTACCAACAACATTAACTTTAGTATTTACTTCTTCAAAAACTGTTTCAATAACTTCATCATTTACACCTGCACCCACCACCTCATGATCCATAACATCTGTTTCTACATTCAACATCTCCTCATCCAAGGCTTTATTCCTCCCTTGTTTAGATGCATCCCCACCCAAAATCTCTGCATCATCTGAGGATTCAACCCTTGCAGTCAAACCAACCTTACATAATCTTTTCATCCTGTTAGTTCTTGACCTATGTCTCTTTTCAAGATTCTTGACCCTCCTCTTTAAACTATGAATATGAATTTGCTGAGAGGATGTGGTCTTCTTCAAATCAAGAACCTGTGTTTGTAATTTGGTACATAGTATCATCAATTTATTTAGTTTAAGACTGTCCTCATCACTTTAAAGTGTGTTACCTCTTGCGAGCAGTAAATTATTGGATTGTTTAGATACACTCTCAAACCTAGTTTTAGCAATTGTACCCCCATGGTTTCTTGGCACCTGGGACCACCACCTGAACTAATTCCTAGGGAACCCGATTCATTAGGTGTTGCCTTGGATTTAGTCTTAGTTATTTTACCACTGTCCTACTCTGCTTCTAAGCTAGAAGCAGTAGTGGAAGCCCTCACCAAACTGTTAGCCCTCTCCTTATGGATAGCCTCATCTGCAACACTCTCTGTAGGATCACCAGACTGAGGTATTTGTGGGTCCTTTCTATTAGGCTTCCTAGGTTTTTAGGTCTTTTGAGGCTGTAAAGTGGATGATTGTAAAATTTTGGGTGTGTGTTGGGGAACAGTGGGAATTGTTGAACCTTCACCCATTTGAGTTTGGTTTAGTTCCACCATTGTTGGAAACAAAGGTGTTACCTTACCAGAAACACCTTTGCCTACCCTTCTCATATTTGAGAAAATCTTTTAGTATGAGAGGGTGCAACATATATTCTTTTATGATTTGGCTTTTCAGAAAAATGTTTGTCCAAAAATACTTGGATAAATTAAAAACTTTCTAGATAGATTATCCAAGTTTCTATACACACTATCAAAAATTAATTTTGAAAAATTATATATCTAGTATGTAGCCAAGCAGATAATGGCGGATGCCATAGTGTTGCTAAACTCATTTCAGGCAATAGTCTTTGGACTTAGACATTGTAAGATTGTATGGATCAAAAATTTCCATTGTGGGGAGAAAAATGCTTTTATAAAAAGTGAGTTTTTCAGAAATTTTCTCATACCCCATCAATGCAAGATTTTCAAAATTGTAGAATTTGGAAAACACTCAAAACCTTCATCATTTTCTAGTCGAAGAGTTCTTCTAACAGATGTTTCAGTGATGATTATCTCCTCGCCATCTACTATGGCATGTATCTGTACTTCCCCATTGATAGTTTTGGCCAGAACAAAAGACCAGAACTGTTCAATGCAAGAAACATATATATATTAGGATTAACAGTGAGTGCATACCTTATAGGGTGTGCATTCAAAAAATCTAGTATCTGTTCAAATCCCCCACTTTCAGTGGGTTTAGACAAAAATGCGAACATGTTGTGTGAATCAGCAAATTTTAGGTTCGCCATTTGTGTTGGGTTTTGAGATTGAATGATTTAGGGTTTATTTTTGTAGAGTAAATTGAAGAATGAAATCAATTAACTGACGGATTGAAGGATTTAAACCCTTAATTGATATATTTATGAAACCGACCCTGAACAACCCAACAATAGTTACCCAAAGTAGTAACTTATGCCTAGCATCATTAACTGCAATTCCATTCCAAACAGCTTGTCCACCATCAATCTAACACTTTTCTTTGCTTATCCTACAAAATGTTAGTCCAAAAACAAATAAAAACACAAGCCATAACAATTTTAACAATGATCACCATATGGATTATAATTAGCAGTAGTAAGTATAACCAACAGTAGAAACTCTTAAAATTAACAGCAAAAAATTTTAATAACTTGAATAACAGTACTAATCCATACAAAACTCTACAAAAACATAAAGAGATAAAAGACTTTAAAGATTTAACATTCCAATACTAGCAATCAAATATTGAAATCTACTTATATCAAAAGCTTTTGTAAGTAAATCTGCAACATTCTTGTCAGTATGGATTTTAACCATTTGAATCAATTTCTTTTCATTCCAATCTCTAATAAAATGATGCCTGATCCCTATATGCTTTGTGTTAATACAAATATCGTCATTAAACGTTATTTATATTTTTGATCTTTGCCTAAGTTTTGTTAACGACAAAAGTAAATTTAATTTATAAAAGCTTAAAGCTTGTCAAGTTTATTAGATATTAAAACAAGCTTTCTCAAACAATATATTCATCATTCAAGCATTTACCTTTATGATTAGTAACATCTTGATATGACTCTAATCATTATGTATGATAGTAGTTTGTAGAATGTGTTAGGTTCTTAAAACCAAACACTACTTAAGCATTTGCATATTTCTATTAATAGTAATACAACATTTGACATCATGTATTACATCATGGAGATCATTGGAAGATTCCATTAGATATTTTGTGAAGATTTGTACTCTTCATATCTTGCACAATCTTACTTAGATAGAGTTGACTTTAGGCAAGATTTGATATCTTGACTGTCAGACTGGCGGTACCATTTTGGTACACGGGCGGAACCCTTTTAAGGGGTCCGCGGTCCGTGGACGCTCCTGTCCAAATTGGCTATAAATAGCAATCCCAAGCCAAGTAGTTTCTTATCCCTTTCTAACATACTCTCATACATATCTTCTCTCTAACCTTTCTAACTCAGTTTCATATCATATTAGTGATCTCTTTTGTAGCAAAGAAGATCAAGTCATATTCAAGCTTCAACGAGAAGTTAGAAGTCTTGTTTGTTTAGTGTTGTATGATCTATTGTTGATTCATACTTCATTGTTGTATCAAACCATCATAATCTTGTGAGTGTGAGTGGTTAGTATTTTAGTCCTCAAAATACATTGTGTGTGGGAGTAGTTGTACCCTTGGAAAGAACTCGACATCTAGCTTAGTGTCGGAAATAGTGTAAGCGAAGTGTAAAGGTTTTCTCCGCTGGTGAAAGGAGCTTGTTGACTAGTGAAGTTAAACTCTCGAGTGTGAGACTCGGGGAGTGGAGTAGGGCAAGGAAAAAGAGTCCTTGTAGGCCGAACCACTATAAACAACTTGTTGTGGTTTGATCATTTCTTTCCTTATTTACTTATTCCATATTGCTTGCATATTTCATTAACATACTTAAGATCAATATCAATTGATCTTTCAATAAGTTTCAAAACAAAGATTTTAATTGGTAAACTATTCAACCCCCCTTCTAGTTTTCTACAATTGGTACCAGAGCCTCGTTGCTCAAGAATTTCTAAAATAACTTGTATTTTATAAACTTGAAACGATCCATGGATTCTGAAAACTTTAAAGAAGGGCAATCTATGCAAAGACCACCACTCTTTGAAACCAATGGATTTATCTATTGGAAAAACCGTTTTGAAACATATGTAAAATCAAAAGATATAGATCTTTGGTTTATTATTGTTAAAGGATATTTTAGTTCTACAACAAAGGATATTTCCGTTGATGAACAAAAGAAATTAGTTGCTAAAAATAATGAAGCTAAAATGATGCTTTATAATGCTTTACCTAGAAAAGAATATGAAAGAATTTTTATGTGTGAAACCGCCAAAGATATTTGGGAATCTTTAATTGTTACACATCAAGGTAATTCACAAGTCAAGGATAACAAAATTGATCTTCTTGTTCAACAATATGAACAATTTGTTATCCCTGAAGATGAAATCATTGATTGTGGCTTTGCTCGTTTTAACACTATCATTACATCACTTAAAGCACTTGATGAATCTTTTCGTAGTAAGAACTTTGTCAGGAAATTTCTTAGAGCACTCCATCCCAAATGGAGAGCTAAAGTGACCGCTATTGAAGAATCAAAAGATCTCTCAATAATGTCACTAGACGAGCTAATTGGCAACCTCAAAGTTCACGAAATGATAATGGAGAAAGATTCGGAGATCATCAAAGGAAGAAAGGAGAAGATCAAATCCGTTGCTCTTAAAGCAAAGGCGGAATCAAGCGATGATGGTGAATCTTGTTCCGATAGTGAAGATGAGGAGTATGCCATGGCCGTTAGAGATTTCAAGAAGTTCTTTAGAAGAAGAGGAAAGTTTGTAAGACAACCTCGAGAAGAAAAGAAGCCATTCCGAAAAGATCGGGATGATAAGAAGATTAAAGGTGAAAGAAAGTGTTTTAGATGTGGTGATGCAAGTCATCTCATAGGAGAATGTCCCAAGCCACCTAAAAACAAAACTCAACGAGCTTTTGTAAGTGGTGCTTGGAGTGATAGTGAAGACGATGAAGAATCAAGCAAGGAAGAGATCGCTCTAATGGCACATGAGTCAAATGAGGTACTTTCCGACTCTTCTTATTCTTCTATAGATGATGACACCTTGCAAAAACAATATAATCAATTGTGTGAGCTAAGTCTAAAAATCATAACTAAAAATAAATTTCTAAAAACCAAAAAAGAGTTTTTGGAAAATGAGGTATATGAGTTAAAAGAAAAAGCAAAACGTCTTGAAAAAGGAAAAGCAAGGAAAAGCAAATGACGATGATTGTAAATCATGTCAAGAGCTTAATCTTGAAATAGAAAAACTAAAGCTCACACAAGAAGTTTTAATAGAAAATAATTCTAAGTTTAAAAGGTTTAACAAAAACATCGCTCTTGCCGATGAAATAGTTAAAATCCATAAAACACCAGGAGATATGAATGGGCTAGGTTTTAATGAAGTATTAATTCCAAAGAGTCAAAACAAAACGGCCGAAAAGGACGAACATTCTGTCAAAATTGCTGCAGTACAGCACGGACCAGACGGAACCAAAATAAGGGTTCCGTCCGTTGTGCAAAATGGTACCGCGGGTACTTCAGCAGAACAGAATGTTCGCAATACGGACCGTACTGAATTTGTTAAAGTAACAAAGAAAACCAATGATAATGTTAAACTAAAACCAGCCATTATATCAGGAGTAGGACTTGTTAAAAATGAATTTAGATCAAAAACTACTCATCAACGATATAAAACTTCTTTTGCCAAACGCCCCTTTCCTAAGAGCAACCACAACGTTCAACCTAACCACCAACACAACGGTTGGAATCAAAACTTTCCTAGACCATATCAAACTCCAGATTACATGCCATGGAACCCTTACCCATCATTTCCATACATGAATCAAATAAATGGTATGTTTAACCCAAACGGACCCATGAGATATTGGGGACCAAATGTTTGAGTTAGTTGCTTCTTAGGTATGCCTAAAAGTTGGATTGGAACCTGATGAATGGATAAAAGATAGTGGATGCTCACGACACATGACGGGCAACAAAAGTCTCTTCTCATCATACCAAGAGTATGACGGAGGTAATGTCACTTTCGGTAGCAACCTCAAAAGCAAAATCATTGGCAAAGGTACGATTGCTCATAACTCTCTAACTATTGAAAATGTTGCTCATGTGGATAGGTTAGGATTTAATCTACTTAGTATTAGCCAATTATGTGATAAAAAGTATAAAGTACTATTTGATGAAAATGGTAGTAAAATACTAAAAGATGGTATCACCATAGCTAAAGGAGTTAGGAAAAATAACATATACGTCATGAAAATAAATAAAACATATAATGACAAACTTTGCTTAACAACTTTAGACGATAGCTCATTTCTTTGGCATAGACGCTTAGGTCACGCTAATATGAGACTTATACAAAACCTATCTTCAAAAGAGTTGGTTAGGAATTTACCAAAACTAAAATATGACCAACACTTTTGCGACGCTTGCAAAATTGGTAAACAAACACATAGTAGTCACAAATCTAAAAATATGGTGTCCACATCTAAGTGTCTAGAATTATTACATATGGATTTGTTTGGACCATCCGCTATAAGAAGCTATGGAGGCAACTTATACACTTTGGTCATAGTAGATGATTACTCAAGGTTTACTTGGACATTATTTTTGAAAACCAAAAATGAAGCTTTTGATAAATTTGAAATACTTAGCAAGAAAATTCAAAATCTTCTAGGTGTCAAAATTGTGTCGATCCGAACGGATCATGGTCGTGAATTTGACAACGAAACTCAATTTGGAAACTTTTGTGATACAAATGGTATAACACATAACTTTTCCGCTCCACGAACACCTCAATCAAATGGAGCAGTAGAACGTAAAAATAGAACAATTCAAGAAATGAGTAGAACAATGCTTAATGAACAAAACATTCCTCAAAAGTTTTGGTGTAACGCCGTTGACACTTCTACATATATTTTAAATAGAGTCCTAATACGTCCATTCCTAAACAAAACACCATATGAACTTTATAAAGGTAAAAAGCCAACATTAGGATATTTTAAAGTCTTTGGTTGTAAATGTTTTATTCTTAATACTAAGGATTATCTCACCAAGTTTGACCCAAAGTCTTATGAAGGTGTATTTCTTGGTTACTCTCAAACTAGTAAAGCTTACATTGTCCTAAATAAAGAAACAATGATAGTCGAGGAATCGTTGAACATAACATTTGACGAAAGTCCACCTCCCTCTAAGACATCACCTTTGGTAGATGATGACTTAATTGAAAGTCAAATAATTGAAAGTCAAATTAATAATAACAAGGAAGATGAACCATTAAATAAGGAAATTGTCAACATAAAAGAATCTAAAAGTCATCCATTAGAAAAGGTCATAGGAAAACTTAATCAAAGAACCTTAAGATCACAAGCTCAAAATCAAAGTAATCATTTTTGTTTTGTATCCACCATTGAACCAAAAACCATAAATGAAGCAATAAAAGATGAATCATGGGTAATTGCCATGCAAGAAGAATTAAACCAATTCGTTAGAAATGATGTTTGGAAACTAGTTCCAAAACCCAAAGATCAAACTATAATTGGAACAAAATGGCTTTTTCGAAACAAAATGGACGAAAATGGTGTAGTATCTAGAAACAAAGCTAGGCTTGTTGCACAAGGTTATAATCAACAAGAAGGAATTGACTATGATGAAACTTATGCACCGGTAGCTAGACTTGAATCTATTAGAATATTACTTGCTTATGCATGTGCTTATGATTTTAAATTATTTCAAATGGATGTTAAAAGTGCTTTCCTTAATGGGTTTTTTAACGAAGAAGTGTATGTTGCTCAACCTCCCGGTTTTACCGACTTTGAGAAACCACATTATGTGTTCAAACTCAAGAAAGCATTATACGGCCTTAAACAAGCAGCTAAAGCTTGGTACGACCGTCTTAAGACTTTTCTTATTGATAACAAATATACTATGGGATTAGTAGATAATACTCTTTTTACTAAGAAAAAGGAATCGCAAATTATTATTGTTCAAATATACGTTGATGACATTATATTCGGATCAACTTGTCAAGAGCTATGTGATGATTTCTCTAAAATCATGCATGACGAGTTTGAAATGAGTATGATGGGTGAGTTAAACTTCTTTCTAGGACTTCAAATCAAACAACTAGATGATGGTATTTTCTTTAACCAATCTAAATATATAAAAGACATGCTTAAGAAATTTGGTCTTGAAGATTCCAAACCAACTAAAACACCCATGTCCTCGGACACTAAACTCACCAAGGACGAAGAAGGTGAATCCGTAGATAACACTAAATATAGAGGAATGATTGGTAGCCTACTCTATCTTACGGCTAGTAGACCCGACATTATGTTTAGTGTTTGTCTATGTGCTCGCTTTCAAGAAAACCCAAAGGCATCACACTTAGAAGCATTAAAAAGGATTTTTAGATATATTAAGGGAACAACGTGTTTAGGATTATGGTATCCCAAAGGAACGGGTATTGAAACCATAGTGTATGCCGACTCGGATCATGCCGGTGATTATGTCGATAGAAAAAGTACAAGTGGTATTTGCACTTTTGTTGGACATTGTCTCACCTCATGGTTTGCCAAGAAGCAAACGGCTTTAGCCATCTCTACTACTGAAGCCGAATACGTCTCAGCCGGAAAAGCATGTCAACAAGCTCTTTGGATGAAGCAAGCTCTCGTAGACTACGGAATTCATCTCAACGACATTGTGATACTTTGCGACAACAAAGGAGCCATCGATCTTAGCAAGAATCCCGTTCAACATGCTCGTACAAAACACATTGAAATCCGTCATCACTTTCTTCGCGACAATGTTCAAAAAGGAAACATTTCAATCGAGAAAGTATCCTCCGAAGACAACATTGCCGACATCTTTACTAAACCTCTTAAACGAGAACCTTTTAATCTTCTTAGACTTGGTTTAGGGTTAATGGAACCAAACATGTAGGATAAACATAGCCTAAAACATTAGAATAGTCAAACCAAAACAATTTTGTCTTGTATCTGCTACTGTAGCCACGGCACCAAACGACAACACGGACGGAACCAAAAATTTGGTGCCGTCTGGTCCGTGGTGTCTACAGAAGCAAAACAGCTTTATACATAACATCTTCTTCCTCACAACCCACTTTACCAAAACGTGTAAAACTTAAACCAAGCTCATTATTGTCATCTTCCCACTCACTAATCACTGAAGATAACATCATTGTAAGTATCCTAACTACATTTCATCTCTTAATTCTGAGTCTAGGATTCTTATTTATGCACAAAACTATCACAAATCATTACATGGGGTTTTATGTATGCTTTTATACCAAATATGAATTCAATTGGCAAATTGCATAACTAGTCATTCAAATTAGGTACTACATTATCATATTGCATAAACAAATCATGTTTCCCACTAATTGATAGATAATAAATATAAGGCCTTATTCAAACAACCAAACACCCCATGTCAAAAGTTTTGAAAAGCTTCTCACTTGTAGGAAAACATTTTTCATTGCTAATACAAATAGAAACGTTAGAATTTTCATCACTTGCATGCTCTTGAATACTAAAGGTATTGCATAACTAATATGCACTCCCGGGTATATTCAAATGTAGCCACATTGAATTAGGAGCATTTGGGTTATCTCATGGTATTTGCCAAACACTCCACTAAAACCATTTTGTGCATAAAATGAGTCGAGATAACCGCAACTCCAAATTGTTTTCATATAGGCACACACTAGAATCAAAAACGTTAAAATTTATCTTTATTTTAACATGTTAATTCTTGTCCTTAGGAATAACCATGGTAGCCGCAAGATTCTATGATCACAAAGACACTCTTAACTACATTCCCAAACACCACAAAACCAAAGGACTCACCAAGGAACAAGTAGAAATATTTAGGGGTCTAGAATCTAGGTATTTCCACGAGGGTAGAATGATTCACCCATCCTTCCTTGAGCATACCAATCTTCGTGAAGAACTATCCGCCATTCAATTCGATTGTCTTCTTGACATTGATGAACCAATTTGTCCTAGGTTCGTATTAGAATTCTATGCTAGTGTGACCGGTTTTAATGATGAAGATGATGAGTTTTGTCTTAGCTTTAGAATCAACCAAAATGACTACACCATCACTTTAAGTGAATTTGCTAGAGTACTAGGAATTCCCAACCGAGGAACTTGCGTCTACACGGATAAGTGGTCACTCACCGCTCTTGATACAATCAATGACCGCTCTCTTCCCTACATAACCCGTTTAGCCGATAAGGATGTCATCCGTGAACACCTTTTTAACCCAAAAAGTGATACAACCCGAGTTACCCGAAAGGGAAAAGAGGTAGACCGAGATCCATATGGAATGGAGCTCAATGAACTTAAGCACGAATTTAAGAAATGGGAGGAGTTACTTAGAGCAAACGTCATTAGCACCATAGGGAATAGGGATCACATAAACGCTTGTCTTTGCCACATGCTTTACAACTTGTCCACCCGACAACCATTCAACTTAGCCTACTACATAGCTAGGAGAATGATTGATATTCCAACTCAAGGATCCGTTGCTCTTCCATACGGGATGCTTCTCACCCGTCTCTATAGAAACTTCGCTCCAATTCCACCAACCCCAAAAGGGATGCACCTTCACTATGATCTCATCCCTCACATCTTTGTACCTTTGAGTGATGCTCGAGTTGCTAAGACTAAAGGCAAGAGAGCTAAACCTCCAACTCCTTCATCATCATCATCAAATAGCTCCGAGGATGGTCTTCCAAGCTCTCGTCTTCCACCTCAAGAGTATTACACATCTCTTCCCGAGATTGAGAATGAATCAGCAGAATTCAAGCAAACTAAGGGAATGTTCAAGTGCCTTGGTATGATGATGAACAAGATTTACAAGAAATTGGACAAATAATGGTACTTTAAGGAGTGTTTGGAACAATGCATTATCGTTAATGTTTGATACTTTTTAGTTGTTTTTATTATGTAGGATGATAATATAACTTGAAACAATGGTGTATGCTAACAATCTCATGCAGGGGGATAGCACAAGTATGCTATCAAATTTTACCCATTTTCACTATATTGTGAAAATCAATAAGCCTTGCTCAAAATCTATGCTCCACTATGTTTACATATGTGTTATTTACTTTTCCTAACTAGAAATGTTTAGTATAACAGGTTTTGAGAAAAATTTCAGGTTTCGGAAATTTCCCCGACACCTAAAAACGAACTCTGTCCATATTTTAGCACTCCACGGATCAGACGGCACCATTATTTTGGTACCGTCCTTTATGTAATTTGGTACCGCCACACCTGTACAGGCGGACCAGACGGCACCCTTTTTTTGGGTACCGTCCGTGTGTTATTTTGGTGCCGTGGATTCTCCAGGTAATTTTCTGAATTTCGACTCTTTCGTGATTCCAAATTATCTTCCATCACTTACAAATCAATCTTAACTAGTTTATACTGTTATTAGAACTAGTATTATTCACTAAGGTATATAAGAAATCCATTTCCCACCAAAATTCAAAAATTTGAAAAATCCACCCAAGGAGCCCTTTTGCATAAAGGAAGGAACCAAATTTTTTGTACCTTCAAATCCGTGGGTAATCTGAATATTAGGAAATTCCACTCACTAGAACACATTTATTGCATATCTTTTCTTCTTCACTCCATCTTCTTTGTATGGATTGACATGGGTGATATGACTAGCATTCAACCCACTTCCAAATCATTAGGAACCTCATCTCTTCAATGGTTCAACATCAAATCAAACCTTTTCTCAACAATTTATTACCTCTATAAATTGAAAGGCTTTACCATGATCATCCTCACACCTTCTTCATTCTCACTACTATCTAACAAATCAAAACCCAAGTTAAAAATGACTAAATCATCACCAAAACCTTGCAAGAAAACCGCTAGAATGAGCGTAAGGCCTTGTTGTTTTGTTAATCTTAGCTCATCATCCGAATCCTCACCACTCACAATCTCATCTCCCATTAGAGATGATACACACCTTACCTTAGCTACACCTACTTCATCACACATTGTGATCACCACTCCACCACCAATAAAAACACCTACTTCACCTCCACCGGCACCCATCCAAACATCCAAAACACCCTCACCACCTTTACCAAGGTCTCCCACTCTCACTCCCATGGAGTTATTTTCAACTCCACCAACATCACCAAATCCTTTCCTAGAGGACTTGGAAGACTTGCCTCCTAGGCCAAGTCATCCACCACCATTGC
Source organism: Chrysanthemum seticuspe (assembly GCA_019973895.1). NCBI lineage: Eukaryota > Viridiplantae > Streptophyta > Magnoliopsida > Asterales > Asteraceae > Chrysanthemum > Chrysanthemum seticuspe. The sequence goes on along the minus strand of BPTQ01000004.1, from coordinate 198,195,777 downwards.
TATCCTTTGGCACCATTGAGCGAATCGCTCATGAATCACCTCGGTCATCCATTGACCCAAACGCCTCACTAGGGCCAAGACCTCTCCTTTTCCACCCCATTCACAAGGACATTCATGGTCCTTTATACGGGGATCATCCACTTCCATCATCAATGTCCCCTCATATTGAGGACATTCCGGAGAGCATGTGGGATGACAATCCCACTAGAGAGGAGATTCAAGCCGAACTCCACAACCTCCACCAATTCAAAGGCATGGTGGATTCTCACTTAAGTGAGACAATGCAAATGCAAAGTGCTTTGCTTGCATCCATCATGACCACTCCAAACATCCCCAACACCACCAACACATCCACCATTCCACCACCACAACCTCCGCAAACTTTCTACCCTCCAAGGCATGGTTGCTCAACTTGTGAGCAAACGGGTCAAACCGTGGAACGGACCCGGATTATGGTCCATGACTTCCACGAAGAAATGAGGTTCATCCTCAACCACATTCTTGAGCGTCTCAACGCTCTTTCCCATCCACCATCACTTTAGGATGGTTTTTAGAATAGTCGTTTATTTGTTTTCTTTTAGGATAATTTTTATTTTCTTGTACTAGAAACACATCATTGTGTTCTCTTTTCATGATCTTTACTCATGAAAAATTTTAACTAATGAATGTTGTTTATTATGTTGTTGGTGTCATTACATAGTGTTTGGAAATGCTTGTGAATGATCATTATTACTAACATTTTTTTTGTAGCTTTATTTTCACAATCCATGTATCTTCCCATTAAAGCACCCAATTTAGGGGGAGCTTTGAACAAGGGGGAGATAATAGCTCGGGCTCATTACATTCCGCATAAGCCTCTTCTTTTTGTTGAGACAAAAAGGGGGAGAAAATATAGAACTTGGAAATTATTTATATTTGACTTTTCTGAAAAAGTCAAACTGCATACAATTGACTTTCTAAAAGTCAAACAGGAACCCTCATTGATAATACTTGACTTTTCTTAAAAAAGTCAAACTGCATAGTTTGACTTTCTGAAAAAGTCAACATCATGCATCGACTAGTGAATTCTTTGACTTTCATAAAAAGTCAAAATTCATACACTTGTATTATCATTTCCTTTTCAAAGTTCTAAAACTAATATTTTTATAACTCTTGTACAAACTATGTTTCTTTTATAAAAATAAAATTTATATTTTGTCCTCAACAAAAAGGGGGAGATTTTTAATACAAATATCGTCATTAAACGTTATTTATATTTTTGATCTTTGCCTAAGTTTTGTTAACGACAAAAGTAAATTTAATTTATAAAAGCTTAAAGCTTGTCAAGTTTATTAGATATTAAAACAAGCTTTCTCAAACAATATATTCATCATTCAAGCATTTACATTTATGATTAGTAACATCTTGATATGACTCTAATCATTATGTATGATAGTAGTTTGTAAAATGTGTTAGGTTCTTAAAACCAAACACTACTTAAGCATTTGCATATTTCTATTAATAGTAATACAACATTTGATATCATGTATTACATCATGGAGATCATTGGAAGATTCCATTAGATATTTTGTGAAGATTTGTACTCTTCATATCTTGCACAATCTTACTTAGATAGAGTTGACTTTAGGCAAGATTTGATATCTTGACTGTCAGACTGGCGGTACCATTTTGGTACACGGGCGGAACCCTTTTAAGGGGTCCGCGGTCCGTGGACGCTCCTGTCCAAATTGGCTATAAATAGCAATGCCAAGCCAAGTAGTTTCTTATCCCTTTCTAACATACTCTCATACATATCTTCTCTCTAACCTTTCTAACTCAGTTTCATATCATATTAGTGATCTCTTTTGTAGCAAAGAAGATCAAGTCATATTCAAGCTTCAACGAGAAGTTGGAAGTCTTGTTTGTTTAGTGTTGTATGATCTATTGTTGATTCATACTTCATTGTTGTATCAAACCATCATAATCTTGTGAGTGTGAGTGGTTAGTATTTTAGTCCTCAAAATACATTGTGTGTGGGAGTAGTTGTACCCTTGGAAAGAACTCGACATCTAGCTTAGTGTCGGAAATAGTGTAAGCGAAGTGTAAAGGTTTTCTCCGCCGGTGAAAGGAGCTTGTTGACTAGTGAAGTTAAACTCTCGAGTGTGAGACTCGGGGAGTGGAGTAGGGCAAGGAAAAAGAGTCCTTGTAGGCCGAACCACTATAAACAACTTGTTGTGGTTTGATCATTTCTTTCCTTATTTACTTATTACATATTGCTTGCATATTTCATTAACATACTTAAGATCAATATCAATTGATCTTTCAATAAGTTTCAAAACAAAGATTTTAATCGGTAAACTATTCAACCCCCCTTCTAGTTTTCTACACTTTGTTTTTGAATGAAAAACTGGATTTTTAATTATGCAAATAGTTTTGTTATTGTTAATAAAGATTTTGGTTTGCATAAAATTGTACCCATAATCAAGGAGTTGATTCTGAATCCAAAGCACTTGTCCACAGCAACTTGAAGCAGCCACATATTCAACTTCTATTGTGGAATTTGCAGCCACTGTCTATTTCTTGCACTGCCATGATATCAATCTACATCCAAGGAATTCACAACCTCTTGTTGTAGACTTCCTATCCAAGCTTGCTCCAGCATAATCACTATCAGTGTATGCCACCAAATCAAAAAGAAAATCTTTTGGATACCAAAGACCCAATTTTGGTTGACCTTTTAAGTACCTAAAAATAATTTTCACAACATGAAGATGTGAAACCTTAGGATTGACTTGGTATCTAGCACATGCACATACTACAAACATGATATCAGGTCTTGAAGATATAAGGTACATTAATAAACCAATCATTGACCTATACATATGAAAATCAACTTTTTCACCATCTTCATCCCTGATCAGAGGCTTTTGAGTTTCCATTGGTGTGCTTCCAGTCTTGACTTCTGTAAATCGAAAATTCTTTAAAATTTCAGCAACATATTTATCTTGACTAATAAATATGCCATCCTTATTCCGCTTTACTTGTAATCCCAAGAAAAATGTAAGTTCTCCCATAGAACTCATCTGAAACTTCTCATGCATCAACATCTGTAATGCAATGCATAGTTCTTCTTAGTTTAACTAAAGATGATATCATCTACATATACTTGAACCAACAAAATATCACCTTTGTTCCTTTTGATGAATAAGGTCTTGTTGTCCAACATGTATGTTAGGACCGTTTTTATGGGTGATTTGGTGATTCGGGAGGTCGGGGAAGATGGAAGAACACCATCTTCAAGTTAGAGAGATAAAGTAGAGAGAGAGGGAGAATACTAGGTGTTTTATTATTGAAAAGATGAAATTACACTAATAAGTCTCACCCCTCCATGGAAGTATGAAGGGGTATATATACCCAAACACATACAATAATGGGTAATTGACATAACAAGCCCATGTGTTTAAGGTAACAAAGATAGAAAATGTAATCCCGTCAATGTCGTTCCATTTACGAGTTAGGAGTGATTCCAACAATCTTCCCCCAATGGGACGACATAAGGGATTACTTACAACATTTACTACAAATATAGAAAACAAATAAAGAAAGGTCTTCATAAGCTCTTCAAGTACTGAGGATGATGAAAGTTTACGCTCTTTGTCTTCTTCTTGTACCTTGACTTGAGAACCGTTTTCTTCACTTGCAGGCAAATGATGTAATATGCATGAATTGGATTAACTTCCCCCCCCCCCCAATTCATGCCGCATGTCTTTAGCATCTTCTCCGTACACTCCTTTTTGGCGAAGTTTCTGAATCAACTTCCCCCCAAACTGACAACCGTCTTCAGCAGATTCGAAACTTTGATGTAGTGAACATTTCCTCTAACTTTTGAAGGTTTTAGTACGCAGCGGAATTTTAGATGACCAGTAAACCACACAAGGTAAATATGACTTATTGCGGAAAAGCCGTTCGGGGGTAACATGCAAGAAATCAACAAGATCTTCTCACGTATGTAGATGCTTCACACCAAACAAACCGTGAAAGACGAAATGAAACGACTTCTCCCTGAATGTTGCGGTCTATCGGAATAATAATCACTTGTGAATATGCAGTTACTCGATAAAATGACCGTGTGTGAGGCATCATAACATCCTATTTAGGTAACTTCACACACGACAACTCTGTGAAAGTGAGACGATAACACCAACTTGAGAAATTTGCACCACGGATCGTCTCATTTCTTCCCCCTGATTGAAGAAATTCATGAAGGAAAACGGGTTTTCCAAAAAAATCCAAAAACATCAAAGAAGCAATGAACACCTGTACTCTCTTCCCCCCCCCCCCCCCCCCCCCGCTGTTTTCAATGAATCAGAATCATACACCACGTATGTTGATGATGAATTGGAGACAGCGAAACCATGTATTTCCAAGTAATCGAACAATTGTGAAGTACCATAAATATCTTGTGAGAATCAATTGCTGATAAGACTTCTCTACTCGTGTATACTCTTCTCAGCTAACTCTTTACCGACCCCATTATCATTCTGACGGCTTTTTGTAGTGACTACTGATGGAGAAAACCCAATATGACGAACTTGAGACTGAAGTAAAATAACCCGAACTTGTGACTTAAACTTGCACTATTGTCAAACGAAGAACCCTTTTTCTTACAACCATCAAAAAAAGGTAAACTTAAAGTTTCTCAAATTATCCACAGCTTTGTGTGACACTTAAGCACAACAACGTAACTCCTTAAAAGTGATAGTTATACGCTGTGAGCACAACAACGTAACTCCTTACATCAGGTATAACTAGACAACTCAAGTCTTTGTCATTCGTAACTGTTAAATCTCGAACAAGGATCTCTAAGAATCATGCATCCAACCAACCCCGATATCTTCAGATACTAAGTATACGCACTCGTGATATCCCACTTCAACCTCAAATAAATAATAGAGAATTAGCGCCGTAATCACATCTTGCGGTTACATGCCCCAAAACTAGCCTTCATTAACGGTTTAAATGAACATTGATAATGGTTCCCGATCTTGTCAAAATTGTATCCTCGTGAAAATTTATCATTACCAAAATACCACTCTTTTTGCCAAAAAAATACAAAAAAATTAACACAATGCAATTTAAAAAATACATTGGATAATATATGCATTTCAGCCTAATATTTTGATATAATTTGGATCCAATTCATTAGCATTATTCATAGCAGTCCAAAAATCAGCCTAAAACCAATTGTGTGATAAAATATTTCATCCCAACAATTCGTGCAGACCCATGAATAGCTTAAATCCAAACAACCAACCCAATCCAAATAATGTTTGATATTTCATTTTAGCCCGTAGCATCTAACTTGGATAACTCAATCCAATCCAAAAGTGTATAACCGGTATATATTAAGCTAACCTAATTACACTTTGTTCATTAGACAATAACCCTACACAAATACTTCTGAAATATTCCACCTACCACTCTTCATATCACTCTCACCAAACAAGCTCATCTTCAACAAACTCATCTCAATCATCAGTTATCTTCATCATCATCATAACCGAATCACACAAACACAAACCCAATAAACAATCCCGTCAAATCGAGCCACACAAACACGAACACAACCGAACAAGATGTTATCAATTTCTTTACAATCCGAATCAAGAGCAAGTCAAGATCCTTTGGAGGGTCACGGTAAGTTTGACTTGTTTGTTTTGTTTAATTGTCAGTGTCGTGTTTTGATAACCGAAAGAAGGAAACGGGTATAACAAATAATTGTTATGATTCGTTTTTCTTAGGCTTCAAATAAATGGATCGATGATGATTAAATATTTTCCGTGTGTTAGCCCTTTAATGGTCGTGATGTATCTTTGAAGTCTAAACATTTGTAACATACGAGAAACGAAAATAAGTTGAGATCTTTTAGTTAATTTCTTTTAAGTACGAGTCATGATGATTGATTGTGAGTGTTGGGGAGTGAAGGTGAGGGTATGTTTGTGTCTAGTTTATGATTTGGTTAAGTTGATGTGGTTTTTGCCTGTTTCAGCTTCGTTTACATATCAGTTATGTGTCTATAATTACTTTTTCGGTTTTGGTTATTGCTTATGACTGATGATGCTTGAAACTGAAGTCAACATTTAGAGTTGTGGTATAATTGGTATGGTCATGGTCGATTGTTTATGTCTTCATCTTCTTTTTTTCTGATCTTACGCGTAATAGCACCTTATGCGTAAACATGGTCTTATGCGAAGACAATGGCTTATGCGTAACCATGATCTTATGCGTAAACCAGGTCTTATGCGTAAACATCTTACGTGTAAACCTGGTCTTAAGAGTAATATTATGGTTTTACGCCTAAATGATACCTTACGCATTACTTTCCAAGTAATGCGTAAACAGATCTGAAGAGTTACGCGTAACATAAGGGCTTTGATGACTTTTTCCGACAAATTTTTCCGGCGATTATTCCGACCTCAGATTTTGACCAGTATCACAAACCCAGATCATCTTATGACCCACTTTGACCCTGAATACAAGACCAGATAGACCACATGACCAAAAATTCACGAGTTTGACCAAAGCAGGTTACAAAAGTATATAAAAACTTTTATATACTGTGAACAGTTACAAAACTGTTTTGACCAAAAAATACAATAAACTTGTATAAAATCTGTTAAACACAAAAAATAAGTGAAAAGTTATCAACTTTGTTAAAACAGATTGTACAAGACAAGATTTTGACAAGAAAATATCACCAAAAATCAACCAATGATACAAAACAGACCTTGCTCTGATACCAATGTTAGGATCGTATTAATGGATGATTTGGTGAATCGGGAGGTCTTGGAAGATGGAAGAACACCATCTTAAAGTTAGTGAGAGAAACTAGAGAGAGAATGGAGAAACTAGTGTGTTTTATTTATGAAAGATGAAAGCTTACACTAATGAGACTCACCCCTCCATGGAAGTATGGAGGGGTATATATACCCAAACACATACAACAATTGGTAATTGACATGACAAGCCCATGTGTTTAAGGTAACAAAGATAGAAAATGTAATCCCGTCAATGTCGTTCCATTTACGAGTTAGGAGCGATTCCAACAATGTATCTTGACATGGTTTCATACCAAGCTCTAAGAGCTTGATGTAGTCCATACAGTGCTTTTTCAACCTTGTATACTCTATTTGGAAAGTCTGGATCTTCAAATCTTGGTGGTTGACATACATACAAAATCTTTAAATGAGGCATAAGCTAGAAATAGTCTAATTGCTTCAATCCTTGCAACATGGGCAAAGACTTCATCATAGTCAATCCCTTCTTCTTGTGTGTACCCTTGAGCTACCAATCGTGATTTATTTCTTATCACAATTCCGCTTTCATCCTTTTTATTCCTGAAACACCAATTAGTGCCTATAGACCTTTTTCTATTTGGTAACTCCAACAAAGTCCAAACTTCTTGTAACTTGAATTGTAGAAGTTCTTCCTACATTGCACCTATCCAGCCTGGATCCTTCAATGCTTGAATTACCTACTTGGGTTCTTCTTGTGATAAAAAGCAAGAAAACAAGAAGTTTTGAAGGTCTTTATGGTTTGTTCTTTGTTTAAGAGTACAAACAAACCCATGTTCCTTAAAATTCTTTGACATGTTTCTTGTTTGTGTAGCTGATTGCACATCTCCATTCACTTGATAAAAAGTGTGATCTTTATGAATTCTTATAGTTGGAGTAGGACTGAGTTGGATTGTTGTATCCAGATTGGTCATGTCAGGCATTAACCCATCATCTTCATCACTACATGAGTAGTCAAATATGCTAGAATCTTCCAAAGCATGCATTTCTGGATCAAATGGAAGTTCAATGCTTGCTTTTTCACCAACAGCATTAAATTCTATGCCAGTAGCATTAACAATTGAACTAACAGTATTAACATTGTTAGTGTTGTTTCCATCACTAGCAGTATTAATAGTATTAGTGTTGTTAACATTATCATTCTTCTCTTGATCATCACTTTCACTTTCTGTTCTTGGATCTTCATTAACCTTCTTTCCATCATCACTTGAAGGTTTGGATCCATCATCATGAGAACTCTTTCGATCTTTGGAAAATGGTGGATCAGCAGTCCATAATGGTAGCAAAATGTAATGTTTGACAGGTTCTGTCTCTTTTCTAGCTTGACCTGAATTATCACTTGCTTTTATACGTGCAAAACCAATAGACTGTGTACCTGCAACAACTGGCTCATAATTCATTGTTCTTGTTAGTGCATCAATATCTAATAGCCAATCTGGTCCACCACCTACAACATTAGGTGTGCTTTCACTAAACCTAATATGCAAGTTCTCTTCCACTATCCTTGTTCTACTATTGAATACTCTAAAGGCTTTAATATTCAAAGAGTATCCAACAAATAAACCTTCATCAGCCTTACCATCAAATTTGTCTAAGTGATCTATGGTATTGAGAATGGTAACAGAACACCCAAAAGGTCTCATAAAACTTAAAGTTGGTATTATACCATGAAAAAGTTCATATCGGGTCTTGTTATGAAGCTTAACTACTAACACTTTATTTTTCACATAGCAAGCAGTATTAACTGCTTCTGCCAAATAACTAGCTGGCAACTTAGAATCATCTAGCATATTCCTAGCAGCCTCAAGTAGTGTACTATTTCTCCGCTCAGTAACTCCATTTTGTTGAGGAATTCTAGCTACACTATATTGTCTCAAAATACCCTTCATCTCACGAAACTGATTCATCTCTCTATTTTTGTACTCAGTCCCATTATCACATCTAATCACCTTAACCTTGTGATCTACTAGCTTTTCTATCCTAGTTATAAAGGACTTAAAAATGCCACTAGTCTCATCCTTATTAGCTAGAAAGAAGACCCATGTAAACCTACTGAAATCATCTGTGACAACTAGGCAATACATTTCCTTCATAAGGCTTTTTACAAATGTTGGACCAAACAAATCCATATGCAACATATGTAAAGGTAGAGTGATTGAGTACTTTATTTTGGACTTATAAGAGGCTCTATGTTGCTTTCCCTTTTGACAAGCAACACAGGTTTGATCATTTTCAAAAAGTTTGGAAGGTAAACTGTGGAAAACTAGAAGGGGGAGTTGTCACACCCCCAAATTACCTGTTTTGCAGCGGAATTGAATACCTTGGGGAGGACTGTCATAGCATCAAAGTTACAGTTATATCGAACGACCTAAAGTGTCGTTTGGAAAACACATCGTTTAATTTATTAAAACAATCAGAGTTTACAAAGTATTGGTCTCAAATGAAAATCAACTTGTGCGGAAATAAGTTTGTTACAAGCCAAACGATGTTTTAAAGTTTATAAATCCCAAGTGAGACGCGTCGTCACCACGACTCTATGATATGTCCATATGCATGCCATGAAGTGAATGCCTTAGGTACCTGAGATAAAACATGCTAAAAAGTGTCAACACAAAGGTTGAGTGAGTTCATAGAGTTTGTGTTGAAATATAGAGCCTTTAAAGAACGTTCATGCAACAAAGTCTAAGTTTTTGGTCATATAGAATAGTTCACAAAGCAAAGGCATCGTAAATCCACTCAGTTCCAAGTCCCGCCCATACAAAACTTGCAACCTGTGTGTTTACAACCCACTGCTAAAAATAGTATGACAATCATGTATATGCACATTAAGATGGTTAAAAGTATAAATGTCACCACAAGGGTCTTCCAACAACTCGTGTTGGGATGTTCCTCCAACGCTCACGTTGGGCTGTATCCATATAAATGGCCTTCCAACATATAAATGATGGGATGTTCCTCCAACGACGCACGTTGGGCTGTATCCAAATTAATGGCCTTCCAACATATAAATGATGGGATGTTCCTCCAACGACGCACGTTGGGCTGTATCCAAATTAATGACCTTCCAACATATAAACGCTGGGATGTTTGTTTAAGTCTAGTCAATACACACACCAAGTCTAGAGTATAAGTAATGTTGTTTGGCAAAAGAGTTTAAATGTTTGGATAAATAAGCATATATCTCGCCCCAAATAGTTTATAGGAATTTAAATGAGTTAAAGCGGGGTATGAACTCACAAGGAAAGTAATAGCATTGGTTCTACTTCATCTCCGAAACCCAAATGCGTGTGTTATCCAAGGAGACTTTCAAGTTTAGTGTAACACAATCAAGTATAATGCAATCAAGTGTAAATGTTATTAAGTATAAATGTTATCAAGTATTATGCAATCATGTATAAAAAGTATAGCGTAGCATAAAAGTGTAAATATTTTGAGTATTTGTATTTATAAAAACAAGTAGTTGAGCATGTATCTCCCCCAAAAGTTTGTAAACAATTAAATAATAGAAAGTGGGGCTATGAAAACTCACTTGATAAATTGGTATGATGACAAGAGTGAGTACACCGAGGTATAATGTGAAACTTTAATCTGGACCTATTACGAATGATATGATATGTGATGAGTTATGATGTTACGATATGCATGCATTTCGTATGTTATTTATACCATTTGTGAGTTTTGAAAATAATATTTATCGTCGAAAAATACTCTTTTGACGTCTTGACCAATCTAAAATCACTTTACAAGTATTTACGTCAAAATGTCATCCTACAATGGTTTCGTAATGATTTATGGTGAAATTTTCACTTTTCGTCGTAAAACAATGTCGTCGGAATTTTCATGAAAGTGACAAAAATGGCTTTGAAAAACTAGTCGTAAAATGGTGTACGTCGATCGTTAGGAAACGAACTCGACGGTTTTGGAAAGTTTGTATCAAAATCTAGAAGTTTCAGTTCAGGAGTTTTCGTCATAGAGGTCTCGAACATAAAGATAATAAAGGTTAAAGATGGTGATTTTGTCTAATTGTTGTGTAAAAAGTGAGTTTCGGCAAAGTTTAAGCAACCGCAAATAATTTATTACAACTCCGCTATACAAACGGTTGGTCGTTTTGGAAAATATGCTTGGTGATCTTGATTTTATTAGAAGACCTCTCGTTGCAAAAAGTTCCACATCATAGCTAAAAACAGCCTCCAACATGGTCGTTTTAGTTACCGTAATACTTATCTCGTAAAAATAATATAGTTTTTCTAAAAATAATAGTTACGGCACTTTTATAAAAACGTGCATATCTTAGTCGTTTCAAATCCGTTTTCTACGTATAATACGTCCTTAGCTTCGTATCAAAGTATACTAATATATTTTTGATAAGTCGAAATAATTTGTAAAGCTTAGGACTCGTTTTTTACTCGAATAAAACAAAAACATGTTGCTGAAATTTCTGAAAAATATATATTTCGTCGTCAAACTTTAAAAATCCATAACTTCTTCGTTATAACTCCGTTTTAATCCGTTCAAGCGGCCACGGATTCGTTTTAAAGTATATTTTCTAAATATCAAGGCCAAAAATTCGTGCCTACTGTCGGATTTTCCAGAAAAACAAAACAAGGACAGAACACATTTTATACTAGTCGAAAATAGTTTTTCTCGTACTAAACCTATTACAATCCCTTCAAATCAACTCCAAAGCTATTCTAATCCTACCATACACCTTCTTAGGGTGTCATGGATTCCTAAACATCATCAAGACCAATATATACCAAGGGAATAATTATAGGATGACTATATATATTAAACTCTAAAAATCAATGATAAAAATGGTATAACAACACAAGTCTTGCATGTTTTTGCTCAAAAATGATGAGATGAGTATGAAATGAATATGTAAGATGAAAAATAAATATGAGATGCTTACAAGTGATATGATGAGGTGATTAGAACCAAGGATTAACCTAAACACCCTAGGTTTTTATTTCAAAACCTTATAAAGAGTGTTATCTAGATTGTGATATAACTTGAGCTTGGAAAAAAATGATGATCCCTTGGTAACCTCTTGATGTGGCCGGTTCTAGTGAGAAGAAAAGAAGGAGAGAAAATATCTTGATCTTACTTGAATTATTTGAGATTGTGAATGAAGAATGAATGTTGAGTGTAATATACACTTGTAATAAAGTTTTTCCAACTTAAGTGACTCATTCCCCCCCCCCCCTTGGCCGGATTTTAGGGGGGAGTGTCTCACAATATATATATATATATTTTTTTTTATAATATGTAACATTGTTAAAAAAATGTAAGTATCATGTGTAGGTAAATATAATTTGTAAGGTTTGTATATACATTTGAGTATTTAAGGTAGTTTTAGGTAAAAGTAATTTTTAATAGATCAAGTAGAGTATAATGAGGTCATAAAAATTGTAAAAATACATTCCTTGTGAAATTTGAGTGATAATATAATTATCGTGTAGTTTTTAAGAAAAGCGTCGTAATAATATAAACTTAACGTTTTATATACCAAATAAATTTAAAACACTAGGTAAACTCAAAATATAGTTTTTATAAACTAATGTAAGTATGAAAATATCTCGGGATCATTTTTGAAAGTATCGGATTAATGTTCAAAATAATAACTCACGCGATAACGTTTATTTAATATGAAATTTACGCGTTTAAGTTGAAATGAAAAATCATGAATAAATTGATATGAAATGATGAATATGGAGTTTGAGAAATGACCGGAAATTGAGAATTGTGACATTCTTCCCATGTTAGAGGAATCGCGTCCTCGCGATTCGATTAATGATACTATGGCCCAAAACGCGACAAGGGTTCTAAAAGTTTATGCTCATGTATGGTTTAAATGATTATGTCAATGCTCATGCATATGTCATGACTATATCCCATTCTAAAGACATGCTCCCTTATGATTAGGCTCGATGAGGCAGGCTTTCCCATTCTCGAGCAAAATTTTTAAAAGACTTTTTGGTAACCGATTTTTACTTAATCCCACAACTCATCAAACAAGAACTGTCATACGATTAGGCTAAATCGGTTTAGGTAACGACTTGTTTCTAGCTCGATCTTTGCAACTCATCAAACAAGAACTGTCGCTCGGATCAAACTGGAAACAAGTGGTTTGAAGAAAATCTTAATTTGGCTTGATTACGGAATTGCTTACACATATGAGACTACTACTCCCTTCATTGCATGATTCTTCCTGAATTAGACATAGGTGATCAGGCTATGTATAATTTAGGAGTAACTATGCAATGCTTGGACTAATCGACTCATATGATGTTTGGTGTTGAGTCATAAGTCCGCATGTATAAAGAATGTGCACTTATAATGATATGATGAGATGCTATGATGATGTGGTTATAGTCTAGGGTCAATGATGCAACCTAGTTCTCTATAACCGATGCTCTGATACCAATCTGTCACACCCCCAAATTACCTGTTTTGCAGCGGAATTGAATACCTTGGGGAGGACTGTCATAGCATCAAAGTTACAGTTATATCGAACGACCTAAAGTGTCGTTTGGAAAACACATCGTTTAATTTATTAAAACAATCAGAGTTTACAAAGTATTGGTCTCAAATGAAAATCAACTTGTGCGGAAATAAGTTTGTTACAAGCCAAACGATGTTTTAAAGTTTATAAATCCCAAGTGAGACGCGTCGTCACCACGACTCTATGATATGTCCATATGCATGCCATGAAGTGAATGCCTTAGGTACCTGAGATAAAACATGCTAAAAAGTGTCAACACAAAGGTTGAGTGAGTTCATAGAGTTTGTGTTGAAATATAAAGCCTTTAAAGAACGTTCATGCAACAAAGTCTAAGTTTTTGGTCATATAGAATAGTTCACAAAGCAAAGGCATCGTAAATCCACTCAGTTCCAAGTCCCGCCCATACAAAACTTGCAACCTGTGTGTTTACAACCCACTGCTAAAAATAGTATGACAATCATGTATATGCACATTAAGATGGTTAAAAGTATAAATGTCACCACAAGGGTCTTCCAACAACTCGTGTTGGGATGTTCCTCCAACGCTCACGTTGGGCTGTATCCATATAAATGGCCTTCCAACATATAAATGATGGGATGTTCCTCCAACGACGCACGTTGGGCTGTATCCAAATTAATGGCCTTCCAACATATAAATGATGGGATGTTCCTCCAACGACGCACGTTGGGCTGTATCCAAATTAATGACCTTCCAACATATAAACGTTGGGATGTTTGTTTAAGTCTAGTCAATACACACACCAAGTCTAGAGTATAAGTAATGTTGTTTGGCAAAAGAGTTTAAATGTTTGGATAAATAAGCATATATCTCGCCCCAAATAGTTTATAGGAATTTAAATGAGTTAAAGCGGGGTATGAACTCACAAGGAAAGTAATAGCATTGGTTCTACTTCATCTCCGAAACCCAAATGCGTGTGTTATCCAAGGAGACTTTCAAGTTTAGTGTAACACAATCAAGTATAATGCAATCAAGTGTAAATGTTATTAAGTATAAATGTTATCAAGTATTATGCAATCATGTATAAAAAGTATAGCGTATCATAAAAGTGTAAATATTTTGAGTATTTGTATTTATAAAAACAAGTAGTTGAGCATGTATCTCCCCCAAAAGTTTGTAAACAATTAAATAATAGAAAGTGGGGCTATGAAAACTCACTTGATAAATTGGTATGATGACAAGAGTGAGTACACCGAGGTATAATGTGAAACTTTAATCTGGACCTATTACGAATGATATGATATGTGATGAGTTATGATGTTACGATATGCATGCATTTCGTATGTTATTTATACCATTTGTGAGTTTTGAAAATAATATTTATCGTCGAAAAATACTCTTTTGACGTCTTGACCAATCTAAAATCACTTTACAAGTATTTACGTCAAAATGTCATCCTACAATGGTTTCGTAATGATTTATGGTGAAATTTTCACTTTTCGTCGTAAAACAATGTCGTCGGAATTTTCATGAAAGTGACAAAAATGGCTTTGAAAAACTAGTCGTAAAATGGTGTACGTCGATCGTTAGGAAACGAACTCGACGGTTTTGGAAAGTTTGTATCAAAATCTAGAAGTTTCAGTTCAGGAGTTTTCGTCATAGAGGTCTCGAACATAAAGATAATAAAGGTTAAAGATGGTGATTTTGTCTAATTGTTGTGTAAAAAGTGAGTTTCGGCAAAGTTTAAGCAACCGCAAATAATTTATTACAACTCCGCTATACAAACGGTTGGTCGTTTTGGAAAATATGCTTGGTGATCTTGATTTTATTAGAAGACCTCTCGTTGCAAAAAGTTCCACATCATAGCTAAAAACAGCCTCCAACATGGTCGTTTTAGTTACCGTAATACTTATCTCGTAAAAATAATATAGTTTTTCTAAAAATAATAGTTACGGCACTTTTATAAAAACGTGCATATCTTAGTCGTTTCAAATCCGTTTTCTACGTATAATACGTCCTTAGCTTCGTATCAAAGTATACTAATATATTTTTGATAAGTCGAAATAATTTGTAAAGCTTAGGACTCGTTTTTGACTCGAATAAAACAAAAACATGTTGCTAAAATTTCTGAAAAATATATATTTCGTCGTCAAACTTTAAAAATCCACAACTTTTTCGTTATAACTCCGTTTTAATCCGTTCAAGCGGCCACGGATTCGTTTTAAAGTATATTTTCTAAATATCAAGGCCAAAAATTCGTGCCTACTGTCGGATTTACCAGAAAAACAAAACAAGGACAGAACACATTTTATACTAGTCGAAAATAGTTTTTCTCGTACTAAACCTATTACAATCCCTTCAAATCAACTCCAAAGCTATTCTAATCCTACCATACACCTTCTTAGGGTGTCATGGATTCCTAAACATCATCAAGACCAATATATACCAAGGGAATAATTATAGGATGACTATATATATTAAACTCTAAAAATCAATGATAAAAATGGTATAACAACACAAGTCTTGCATGTTTTTGCTCAAAAATGATGAGATGAGTATGAAATGAATATGTAAGATGAAAAATAAATATGAGATGCTTACAAGTGATATGATGAGGTGATTAGAACCAAGGATTAACCTAAACACCCTAGGTTTTTATTTCAAAACCTTATAAAGAGTGTTATCTAGATTGTGATATAACTTGAGCTTGGAAAAAAATGATGATCCCTTGGTAACCTCTTGATGTGGCCGGTTCTAGTGAGAAGAAAAGAAGGAGAGAAAATATCTTGATCTTACTTGAATTATTTGAGATTGTGAATGAAGAATGAATGTTGAGTGTAATATACACTTGTAATAAAGTTTTTCCAACTTAAGTGACTCATTCCCCCCCCCCTTGGCCGGATTTTAGGGGGGAGTGTCTCACAATATATATATATATATATATTTTATTTTTTTTTATAATATGTAACATTGTTAAAAAAATGTAAGTATCATGTGTAGGTAAATATAATTTGTAAAGTTTGTATATACATTTGAGTATTTAAGGTAGTTTTAGGTAAAAGTAATTTTTAATAGATCAAGTAGAGTATAATGAGGTCATAAAAATTGTAAAAATACATTCCTTATGAAATTTGAGTGATAATATAATTATCGTGTAGTTTTTAAGAAAAGCGTCGTAATAATATAAACTTAACGTTTTATATACCAAATAAATTTAAAACACTAGGTAAACTCAAAATATAGTTTTTATAAACTAATGTAAGTATGAAAATATCTCGGGATCATTTTTGAAAGTATCGGATTAATGTTCAAAATAATAACTCACGCGATAACGTTTATTTAATATGAAATTTACGCGTTTAAGGTGAAATGAAAAATCATGAATAAATTGATATGAAATGATGAATATGGAGTTTGAGAAATGACCGGAAATTGAGAATTGTGACAGGAGTTGAATAGTTTTGCCGATTTAAAGTTGATTTCAAAAACTTTAGATTCGATATTGTGTGAAATCGTATGGATGTTGAGAACGTGTAGATCTAATGATAATGCAAGCAAATAAATAAAGTTAAGGGATAGAAATGACACAACCGATTTATAGTGGTTCGGCTACAAGGTCACCTTCCTTGCCCTACTCCACTCCCCGAGTCACCTACTCGAGAGTTCAAGCACTATGTCAACAAACTCCTTCACTTGGCGGAGAAGCCTTCACAACGTTGCTTACACTTTTTCCGGTACAAAGCTAGATACCGAGTCCGTAGCACGGTGGACCAAACCAACACAACTATTACACAACAAATATGTGAAATATCAAATACAAGATCTTCGCTACAGAAATCTTGTAGAGTGACAAATCAATCAAGGACCCCTTGCTTGGATGACTTGTAGAATGCTCGTGATCTCGCCTTAGAGAAGGACCTATATGAGGATCACAAATAGAAAGAAAGAACAACAACTCTCTAGATCAAGTGATCTATATGTTAGAAGAGAATGAGAGTGTATGGGAGATTTAGTAAGAAGAGGGGTAGGTTAGAATGAAGAAATGGCTCTCTATTTATAGGCAAATTTCTTCACTGTTCCCACGGATCCCACGGATCCCTTCCACAAGGGATCCGTCTAGTGTAATCCTAGGGATCCGTAGAACGCTCCTCTTTGCCCATGGGTTTTTTGGTTATGGGTCATGGGTTATGGGTTGGTCCATGGGTTATATCTAGATTCAATGTATCTAACTATACATTGTATCAAGTCTCTTTGGGTATGGGTTAAGATCCATGGGTTATGGTCCATGGGTTATGATATTTACCCATCCTAATAAACTATTACAACAAATGCTTAATTACTACATTTTTGTATTTAAATGGCTATATGTAAATTCTTTACAAAACTAACATGTATCCTTTATAATTGTACTTAAGATAACATTATATTTGTTATCAACAAAACACAAAGAGATCGCAAAATATTAATAAACGGTTTTACGGTTTATTTGTATTAACAATCTCCCCCTTTTTGTTGATGACAAAACATAATGTTATGATGAGTAAAACTTAAGAATAGATGTAAGTTTTGAAAGCCCTAAGTTTTACTTCTTCTCC
Organism: Chrysanthemum seticuspe; assembly: GCA_019973895.1. Lineage (NCBI taxonomy): Eukaryota > Viridiplantae > Streptophyta > Magnoliopsida > Asterales > Asteraceae > Chrysanthemum > Chrysanthemum seticuspe. The sequence continues at coordinate 198,177,886 of BPTQ01000004.1, read as the reverse complement.
CCCTTTTTGTCGAAACAAAAAGTTAACCCTTGGAAGAAATAAACAAACTTCTAATTCCCCCTTGATGGTAGCTCCCCCTTGTTTGGGGCGTCAAGTGAAGAAAAATAAAAATCCTACAAAAAGAAAGGTTAGTAACATGCTTATATAATCTTGTGGTTGCCGAGAATCAAGATTGGGAGCCAAGGTATGTAAGCAAGGCCTTGTAATAAAACAACAAATTGTAGTGGTATGTATGCCACTTACAAGCATGTAAAAATAAGAACAAGACTTGTTCTTGAAAAATGACTTCAAAAATAATACTTAAAAGTAGAAAAGTAGTAGTAGTGATTCCTTCCATGCTTTCATAAGGTTATGGATGGAGGTTTTGATGAGTAATGGTATTGATGCGATCAAGGATGAGGTTGAGTATGAAACGCATTTCTTCCCTAACTTCTATTGCAATTTCCCTAGAGGATTGGCAATGTTCACAAAGTAAATGATGTTGGTGATGAGTGCGGAAGTTTTGCGGGTTGTTTTGATTTGAGTTATGCGGAAGTTGTGGTGGAAAAATAGGAAAATATGGATCAATATCCGGAATGTTAGTAAATGGTGGTGGAAAAGAACCTAGATGTTCTTGTGATGTGATGGGAGCTAATGGTGGTGATGTTTCAAGATCTTGAAATATAGTATTTGGAGATGTGGGGGTGTTGAAAAGACTAATTCTTTTTCTTTAGGTTGATTAGATCTTGTTGGAGTCTTAAGGAGTTCCAAAAGAGTTATTTTAGGCGGTGATGAAGTTGGTGTACTTGTTGGTGATGAGGGTGGTGCTATAATGGAAGCATCTTGTGGTGAGTTATTTGTTGAGGATGAATCATTTGATGTTGGTTTTGCTAAACAACAAGATCGGATACTAATCCGTGCGGATATCCTCGCATTTGATTGTGGTATTTTAGATGGTGGAAGTACAAAGGTTTGGATATCATGATTGTTTGTACTAGATGATTCTCCTAAAGGGTTTTTGGATGACATGATGAAGTGTGTTTGTGAGAAGGAGATGGAGTATGCAAGAATTTTGGGAGTTATATATATAGAAAAACAAAACATTGTAATAAATGCTTGACCCAAAATGTGGATTAAAATCTAATGATTAGATATGAATTTCAAGGCATGTGATCATGAGAACACAAGCATTAAAGAGCATACTCCTAAAAATGAAACAAATGTGGATTTTTCATCCAAAGTGAAAAAATAGAAGTTGAAAACAACTTCTGTTTACACGGATCCCACGGATCCTTCCCTTGAGGGATCCGTCCAGCATGAAGGCTGGGATCCGTGGGTCTGGTGATTCAGGCAGCACAAAATTTTCTTTTTGGAAACATTTTTGCCTATTGTGTGCCTATATGCAAACTATTTGGAGTTGCGGTTTTCTCGACCTCTAAAAAGAAAAGGAAAATAACTAGAGAAAAATAAATCCTAATTGAGATAACCCGAAAACACACATTTGGTACATAAGTACGTAATATTGTGTTATCAATGCTCCTAATTCATTTTTGCTTAAATGAATGTACCCGAAAACACATATTAGTTATATGTTCCCTTTAGCATTCAAAAGACATGAGATGCAATGAAAACAGGTTTTTACTTTGTATTAATAATGAAAAAGTGATTTGTCCTAGACGTGAGAGATTGGTTTTGTGAAATTGATACGGGAAGGTATCATTCTTTTTAGAAAACATTTTGAAAGGAGATTTTCTTTAAAAATGTGTATGTAGTTATGTGTAAAAAAAATTATAAATGGAAGACTTATCTTGGGTTTTGAAAATTCCCGTATTGTTTGTGAGTTGTGCGTGAAATAGAAATCCTAGACTCAGAAAGAAGAAGGCTAGTGTTTACATACCTTGTAGAGTCAATTAAGTTATGACGTTTGTTCCATTAGGCCAAGACCAAGACGAAGTAGGTTGAATTGTTCCCGCTTCAACTGTTTGGTAAGGACGTCGGCTATGTTGTCTTCGGATGCAACCTTCTCAATAGAGATGTTCCCCTTTTGAACATTGTCTCTTAGGAAGTGATGACGAATCTCTATATGCTTTGTGCGAGAATGTAATACCGGATTCTTGCCTAAGTCGATTGCACCTTTTTGTCACATAGGATGGCTATGTCGCTTAGATGGATGTCGTAGTCTACTAACGCTTGTTTCATCCATAGTGTTTGTTGGCATGCTTTGCCGGCGGAGACGTACTCGACTTCGGTTGTTGATATTGCAAGTGCCGTTTGTTTCTTAGAAAACCATGATGTTAAACAACATCCCATAAAAGTACATACCCCACTTGTACTTTTTCTATCAACGTAATCACCTGTATGGTCAGAATCTGCATATACAATTTTTTCTACTCCCGTGCCCTTAGGATACCATAATCCTAATTGTGTTGTACCCTTAATATATCTAAATATTCTTTTTACGGCTTCTAGGTGTGATATTTTAGGGTCTTCTTGAAACCTAGCACATAAGCAAACACTAAACATGATATCCGGCCTACTTGCCGTGAGGTAGAGAAGGCTACCTATCATGCCACGATATTTAGTATTATCAACGGATTCTCCGTCCTCGTCTTTTGTGAGTTTGGTGTCGGATGACATTGGAGTCCTAATTGGTTTTGACTCTTCTAGACCGAATTTCTTTAACATCTCCTTGATGTATTTAGATTGATTAAAGAAGATACCATCTTCTACTTGTTTTATTTGTAGACCAAGAAAGAAACTAAGTTCTCCCATCATACTCATCTCGAACTCGTCATGCATGATTTTAGAGAAATCATCACGCATGTCTTGACAAGTGGATCCGAATATAATATCATCTACATATATTTGTACTATGATTATATGTGACACTCTTTTCTTAGTAAAAATTGTGTTGTCAACTAACCCCATGGTGTAGTTGTGTTTAACTAGAAATGACTTGAGTCTATCATACCAAGCTTTTGGAGCTTGTTTAAGACCGTAAAGGGCTTTTTTTAATTTATACACATGTTTGGGTTTTTCAAAATCAATGAAGCCCGGAGGTTGAGCTACATATACTTCTTCATTTATGACACCATTTAGAAAAGCGCTTTTGACATCCATTTGATAAAGCTTTAGATCATTAGCACAAGCATACGCAAGAAGTATTCTTATAGACTCTAATCTAGCCACGGGGTTATAGGTCTCATCAAAGTCTATTCCCACTTGTTGGTTATACCCTTGAGCAACGAGTCTAGCCTTGTTCCTAGACACTACTCCGTTTGCATCTAATTTGTTTTTATAAACCCATTTGGTTCCTATTATGGTTTGATTACTAGGTGGAGGGACAAGTGTCCAAACATCATTAGAAACAAATTGATTTAGTTCTTCTTGCATAGCCATTACCCAACTTTCATCTTTTATGGCTTCTTGTGTATTCTTAGGTTCTAAGGTTGAAACGAAACAAAACAAGCTACATTGGTTTTGAACTTGAGACCTTAATGTTCGTTCGTTTAGTTTTCCTATGACTTTATCTACCGGGTGATCTTTGGACTCTTTAATGTTTACTATTTTATCACTTAGAGGTTCTTCTTCTTCACTTATCTTTTTCTTTATTACTATGGCTTCACTTTCTATAATCTCATCATCGACAAGAGGTGGAGAGGGTTTGGGTGGACTTTCATCAAATTTTATATTTAATGACTCTTCTACCTTCATTGTTTCTTTGTTTAATATGACGTAAGCTTTGCTATTTGGCGAATAACCTAAAAGATACCTTCGGTTGATTTAGGATCAAATTTTGTAAGGTAATCTTTAGTGTTAAGAATAAAACATTTACTACCAAAGACTCTAAGGTGATTTAACGTAGGATTTTTGCCTCGAAGTAACTCATATGGAGTTTTTCCTAAGATTGGTCTAATCAAGACTCGATTGAGTATATACGTTGAAGTATCAACGGCATTACACCAAAACTTTTGAGGTATGGATTGTTCATTAAGCATGGTTCGACTCATTTCTTGTAGAGTTCTATTCTTTCTTTCTACTACCCCATTCGATTGTGGAGTGCGTGGAGCCGAGAAGTTGTGAGTAATACCATTAGCGTCACAAAAAGCTCCGAATTGCACTTCATTATCGAATTCCCTACCATGATCCGTCCTAATAGACACTATGGGACTTCCAAGTTGTCTTTGGATCTTTTTGCTTAATATTTCAAAATAGTTAAAGGTTTCCGTTTTGTTCTTTAAAAATTTTGTCCAAGTATACCTAGAGTAGTCATCCACTATTACCAAAGTATAGTAGTTTCCTCCATAACTTTGGATAGCGGATGGACCAAATAAATCCGTATGTAGTAATTCTAGACACCTAGTTGTGGACACCATGTTTTTAGCTTTATGACTCGAATGAGCTTGTTTTCCTATATTACAAGCATCACAAAAATGATGTTCATATTTTAACTTAGGTAGATCCCTTACTAGATCTTTGGATGATAGCGATTGAAGAAGTCGCATGTTGGCGTGACCCAATCTTCGATGCCATAAGGTCGAAGTATCATCCATAGAGGTAAGACATAGTTTGTCTTTAGGTTCATTACCGATTTTAATGACATAGACTCCATGTTTCCTAATTCCTCTTCCTATGGTTATGCCATTTTTAAGTATCTTACTACCGGTTTCAGTAAAAAGTACATTGCACTTTTTATCACATATTTGTCCTATACTTAAGAGATTAAAGTTTAGGTTTTCTACTTTACACACATCGTTAATGGTTAGAGATTTGTTAGAAATCGTACCTTTACCGATGATTCTACTTTTTCTATTTCCAAACACCACATTACCTCCATTGAAGGATTCATATGTGGAGAATAGATCCCTATTGCCGGTCATGTGCCTCGTGCACCCGCTATCCTTGACCCATTCATCGGGGTCTAGGTCGACCTTTAAGCACACCTAAAACAATAATAAACTCAAAAGTTTGGTCCCCATTTGTTCATGGGTCCATTAGTGTTAAACATTCCATTCATGTTAGACATGTATGGATAAGATGAGTATGCATTCCATGGAGCAAATTTTTGAAAAGAAAAACTGTTTTGCATGTTTGGATTCCATCCCATTTGATGGTTACTTTTTGGGTAAACGTTATTAGGTCTCCTAAATGAATTAGGTTTTGAAAAAGATGGAGCTTTGTTTCTTGCAAAAGTAGGATTATATTTTGGAGGTGGTTGTCTAGTGGTGACATGAGTTGGTTTCTTCCTATTAACTATAACAAACTCAGTTCTAGGTAAGGAAGCTATGTTATTGCTACTGTTTGCTACAGCAGATCCACGGATCCCTTTCTGTACACTAGCCGGTTCCTTTTTTAGGGGATCCGTGAGATCCGCCACAACAGTGGCTGGTTTTTCTATTTCCTTAACAAATTTTGTTTCTTTATTTTCACTAGTTGATGGATCAAGTTGTTGACTACCTAGACCTTTTTGATTATTACCGGTTTTAACACCTTCGAGTATTGTATCTAAAGTGTTTGTACTCATTCTAGCAATTTTAGAATCTAAGTTATCCACTAGTGTTTGAAGTTGAACGCAAAGTTCACATTCACCACTTGCTATTTTACCCTTTTCTAAACGTTTTAGTTTTGCTTTTAATTCTATGACTTCTTTATCTAAACGTTGATTTTGACTCTTTAAAAGCTTATTTTTGTTAACTAATTTTAAGCTAATATTGCATAGTTTATCATATTCATTATGAAATGAGTCGTCATCAAGTGATGAGCTACTATAGTATTCGTGACATACCTCGTCGTTTGCCATGAGACAAATTTCTTCGTCCTCCTCGTCGCTCATTCCCCATGTTCCGCTCACGAACGCCTTTTGATCATCCCGTTTGGGACACTTACTAATAAAGTGGTTTGGGTCCCCACATTTAAAGCAAGTACGATCATCCTTTGGCTTCTTGTCCTCTTTGCTTTTCCTAAAGCCTTTCTTATCGTCATACGGTTGTTTGACGTATCTACCCTTTCTTCTAAAGAACTTTTTAAATTCCCTTACCGCCATAGCGTACTCTTCGTCGTCACTACTCGAAGATGAGTTCTCCTCATCGCTCGAAGCCTTTTTGGCTTTAAGGGCAAGAGATTTGTGTTTCTCTTTCACTTTTGAGTCTTCGGAATCTTTAGCAAGGACAAGCTCGTAGACTTTTAGGTTGCCTATGAGTTCATCGAGGGTGAGGATTGTCAAATCTTTTGACTCTTCGATTGCCGTCACCTTGGATCTCCACTTCGATGGAAATGCCCTTAGATATCTCCTAACATGGTTATGGCTAGAAAAGGATTCATCAAGTTCTTGTAAAGATGTAATAATAGTATTAAAGTTAGCAAATGAATGATCTATAGTTTCCTCATCCGATATTGAAAATTGTTCATATTGTTGAACAAATAAATCAATTTTATTATTTTTAACTTGTTGGTTGCCTTGATGACTTACAACTAAAGAATTCCAAATTTCTTTAGAGGTTTTAAGCATAGAAATTCTTTCGAATTCCTTTTTCGGTAAAGCATTATATAAAACCATTTTTGCTCCACTATTTTTAGAAAGCTTTTTCTTCATTTCATCATTTAGTTTATCATGAGGTATGTGAACTAAATTTCCTTTATCATCATTTGAGGTAGCCTCAAAATCACCTTCAACAATAATGTACCAAAGATCAATATCTTTAGACTTCACATATGTTTCGAATCTATTTTTCCAATATATAAAACGATTAGTTTCAAGTAGTGGTGGTCGTTGCATAGATTGCCCTTCCTTATAATTTTCAGAACCCATAGTGATCGAAAAGTTTTTAAAATACAATTTTATTTTAAAACTTTTATAAACTTGGCTCTTGATGCCAATTGTGGAAAACTAGAAGGGGGGGTTGAATAGTTTTGCCGATTTAAAGTTGATTTCAAAAACTTTAGATTCGATATTATGTGAAATCGTATGGATGTTGAGAACGTGTAGATCTAATGATAATGCAAGCAAATAAATAAAGTTAAGGGATAGAAATGACACAACCGATTTATAGTGGTTCGGCTACAAGGTCACCTTCCTTGCCCTACTCCACTCCCCGAGTCACCTACTCGAGAGTTCAAGCACTATGTCAGAAAACTCCTTCACTTGGCGGAGAAGCCTTCACAACGTTGCTTACACTTTTTCCAGTACAAAGCTAGATACCGAGTCCGTAGCACGGTGGACCAAACCAACACAACTATTACACAACAAATATGTGAAATATCAAATACAGGATCTTCGCTACAGAAATCTTGTGGAGTGACAAATCAATCAAGGACCTCTTGCTTGGATGACTTGTAGAATGCTCGTGATCTCGCCTTAGAGAAGGACCTATATGAGGATCACAAATAGAAAGAAAGAACAACAACTCTCTAGATCAAGTGATCTATATGTTAGAAGAGAATGAGAGTGTATGAGAGATTTAGTAAAAAGAGGGGTAGGTTAGAATGAAGAAATGGCTCTCTATTTATAGGCAAATTTCTTCACTGTTCCCACGTATCCCACGGATCCCTTCCACAAGGGATCCGTCTAGTGTAATCCTAGGGATCCGTGGAACGCTCCTCTTTTCCCATGGGTTTTTTGGTTATGGGTCATGGGTTATGGGTTGGTCCATGGGTTATATCTAGATTCAATGTATCTAAGTATACATTGTATCAAGTCACTTTGGGTATGGGTTAAGATCCATGGGTTATGGTCCATGGGTTATGATATTTACCCATCCTAATAAACTATTACAACAAATGCTTAATTACTACATTTTTGTATTTAAATGGTTATATGTAAATGCTTTACAAAACTAACATGTATCCTTTATAATTGTACTTAAGATAACATTATATTTGTTATCAACAAAACACAAAGAGATCGCAAAATATTAATAAACGGTTTTACGGTTTATTTGTATTAACATAAAACTCTTACAAGATTTTCCTTGACCAGATTATTCATAGTTTTAAAATTTAAGTGTCCTAGCCTTCTATGCCAAATTTTAGATTCATCAGATCTGGCTTTTGCCAAAAGGCAAGTTAAACCTCCTTTAGGAACTATTTTCTTTAAATCAACACTATACATATTGTTCTTTCTAGGAACTCTAAGTAAAAGTTGACTTTCATCTATTAACTTAAAGTTTAGAGATAAAACAATACATTCAGCGTCATTAAAAAGAAAATTATTCTTTTTATCACACATCTGTAAGACACTAAAGAGATTAAACTTTAACTCTCTCACAAAATACAAATTTTCAAAATCTAATTTACCAGTTTTTAATGGTACCTTTTCCTGTGATTTTCCCTCCTTTGGGGTTCCGTCCAATAGCAACATATCCTCCATCTATCTCCACATAGTCTGTAAGATAGGACAAGTTCCATGTCATGTGCCTTGAGCATCCACTATTAATAACTCCTTGATCCTGTAAATCAATTTTTGGATTGCCCTGTACAAAGGTAAGAAAATCAATTTCTTTTGGGGATCCAAGCCATCACTGACTTGGATCTGCCTTGTGCATCAATATAATCAAACCTTTTCAGGGTGATTGATGTACTGTTTTTTTTAGAAACATGGTCTAAAACTTTAAGCTTTGGTTTCCAAACCCAACAAATTGAGCCTTTAACAACATTAACATGATTTCCCTTAACAACATTAACTATTGCTTTTGGTCTAGCAATATTAAAATTGTTATCCCTAACAATATTAATCCTTTGATTAGTATTACTGTTTTTAAATGTTGTGTTCTTATGAATGGGACTTTTAACAGTTGAATATGCTGTTTTAGAAAGATATGACATTGGTCTAGCAGCATTCACTGTTTTTTTTGAGTGAGCAACATTAACTTGTCTAGCAGTATTAACCAATACTGCTGTTTTTGAAACATTTTGTCTAGCAGTATTAATTGATACTAAGCCAGACTTCATTAGTACTGCTCTTGGAACCATGCTCTTATTAGAACACCGGTGACTCTTTTTAGCAAAATTTTGATGATTCACCCTTTGAGCATTGTTCCAAACAGGTTTTACAATCCTTTGATTTTGAAACTATTTTTTGATGGTAATTGCAATCAACCTGCAAATGATCAAAGCTTCCACACACATAATAGGCCTTATTAAACATCTCAAAATTACTTCCTAGTTTTTGAGACATCATATTATTGCAATTTCTTTGATTGCCTCTTGGGCAGTGAGTATTTTTCCTAGGTTGCTCAACATGTTTCACAGTTTTCCTAGCAGTTTTGACAAACTCTTTCTTAGCAATACTAGGCATAGCTTTTTTATTTTCCATTTTAGGTTGAGACACATCATGTTCCTCATCATCTAACACCCATTCTTCAATACTTGGGGCATCATTATTCTTCCTATCTACCTTAGGTTCTTCTTCACTAGAATTAGCTTTACTATTCTCAACAACAGGCTCATTAACAAACTCATTTATACCAGTGAAAGACAAGTCAGCTACTGGAGGCATAAACTGTTAGGAATTATATTTGAGTTGATTATGACAAAATATGAAAGATGAAAGACTTATGAAGACTATTGAAGACAAGGGACTTATTTGTTAAAATAATATTTATTATATAGTCCTTAGTAGTATTTGTAACCCTAGACTCTCTAGTATATAAAGAGAGGCAGGGAATTAGATTTTAAGGGTGTTAAGATGTGAACACCAAAGGTGTGTGTGTATGTGTGCAGGCGTTTAGGGGACGCCTAGGGTGATGGTTAGTTTGTTAGTTCCTAGGCGTATGTTCATGTAAACGCCTAGGTTAGTATTTAGTATATTAGTGATTAGTTCCTAGGCGTATGTTCATGTAAACGCCTAGGTTATTAGTTTAGTTAGTAGACGTGTTCCTATAAACGTCTAATATTAGTAAAGTGTTTAGTGATAGAGATGATGACGAAGAACCTTGTTCAATAACAAAGTATCGATTAGTTTATTCCGCTGTGCATGTTATTAGTCTTTGTTATTAATTCCTAGCTGAGCTTATAAATGATTTTATCAATTGGTATCAGAGCGGGGAGCTCTTGATATAGGGATCTACAAGGTTTTTCGAAGAAAAGATACAAAATTTGAAGCTGTTAAAATTTTTCGTATCTTTATGCAGGGCTGTTTTTAAACAGGAGATAACTTTTTCGTTAACCGTTGGATCGGGACGAAATTTTAGGTGAACGTTCTCTATATGACAATCTAACTTTTCACTGGAGGGATTTTCGATCTGAGCATTTATGCAAAAGATATAAGGTGTCGAAGTTGGCTGCTGAAGGCAGTTTTCAAGGTTTGATTTTTGTGATTTTCTTATTCTTATGGTTTATTCAAACATGGAAATCAAGTTTATTATCAAACTCATATATCGCATCACATGGCTGTCTATTTAATTCTACTTGTGCGATATTCATGATGGAATTTGGAACCTATTGCTGCTGACGATCTACTTGCAAGCGTATACAAAGTTTATCTTTTATTGTTGCTGAGATCTTTTTCAAGATTTTAGGGTTTTCGAGCAAGTCTACTGGATATTCAAACCCTCGAATGAGCATTAATACTGATGCTTATTGGTTTTAACACAAATAGTCATAAGGTTAATTGGAAGCTAGAGTTCATAAAAACCCTAGTATGCTACTGTTCGTTGATTTATTCCTGCTGATCTTTTGATCGATTACACTTGAAGGGTTTAGGGTTTACTCTTGCTCGTTATTGTTTTTTATTCCAAGGTACTGCTCCAAGGTTCGGCTCCAAGGTACTGTTTAAACATAGTTACTGATGAGGAACAAAGTACTGCTGAAGTTAGTGGCTCATTGGAAGAAGTTGAGTGTTCTAAAGAAAGTGAGATGTGTGAGCTTAGGCTGTTCATGAAGTTATCAACATAGGTTAATGAAATAAGACGACATCTGTTCTTGTTTTCGGCTGAGAAACAAGGTTGATAATATGATTGTTAGTACTACTGGCGTTTCCTACTGGTACTGCTTGAAGGAGATTAGCTGAATGAGGTGATTACTTGTGTGAAAGTGACAATGGAGAGAATGTAATGGAGCTCATGCATTGGTATTATGATGTTTGACTTTTTCTGTATGGTTTAATTCTCCTCATACGCATGGTTTGATCTTGTGGGATAATACAAAGAATACAAGGGTACATGACCTAGGAAACCCTAGTGAGTCGATGTGATTGGTGATTGGATAGCACACAAGTGGAGCAGATGGCTGTGTTACTATTGTGTACGAGGGTTTGCATAATACATAAAGGTTGACATAAGAAAGTGTGTCATATTCTGATTGGTTATTGATTATACAAGGTGCACATGGTTTATTGTCAAGACGTCACATGATCAATTGGTTAAAGTTGTATGGATAAATTGGTTTATTAAATTGCTCATCCTTCTATTCTGATTGGTTTTCATTCGCTTTATATTGGGTACCAAAATTAGGTAAGGTTAGTTTCTTGGAGCATGTTCGTTAATACTAGTCTGCTATTGGTTTATTTGTGCTAACTGAGAAAAGACAAATAGATTTTAACGCTGGTTGTTTAAAGGCGACGAGTTGATTGGAACTTATGCTCATGATATTGTTTGGTTTTCAATCGGGTATCATGGTTTTTGGTCGACTAAAGGTTACTGGTATTCGACTACTTGTTTAGGGTTCAAGATTTATTGCAGGTTCTTGGTGATCAAAACGGGTTAAAGTTTATGTTGCTAGCGTCTTGTAAACTGCTGCTACGTATCGTATCTGCTGTTAGTTAGAGACCATTAGTTAGAGACCATTTGCTGCTCGCAACTAGAAGGAGTTAGGTTATAGAGTTTTACTGATGTTTATACTCGAAGGTAATGTTGCGTGTCGAAGGTACTGCTGCGTTTTTCAAAGTACTGTTCGGGGTTTGATCAAAGTACTGCTGCTACTTTTTGAAGGTACTGCTCGTTTGGTTGATGAAGGTTAAATGGTGTAATGTTGGTGTGGCCTTGTAAAGGATGCTGGTGGTAAAGAAAAGGGTAACCATTGATTCATTCTCATACTTGATATGTATGGGTAGGAGGTTGTGTTTGTTAAGCTGCTCGTTTATATGTATGGGTAGTACTATTGGCTTCTCATTGGTTTTGATGGAGCAATAAGGGTGGTGAGTATTATTTTATTGATAGATAAACATGACTGGTAATAGTGGGACTGGTATATTGAGTATTTGGTCGGTGGTATATGCATGGTTTTGAGGACATGGGTCGGTGCTTGTTTGAAGTTTTAGAATAGGGCAGTCATACATGGAGTTGGTACTGTGATATATTCTATTGGAATCGAAGATAGAGTTTGGTCTTAACGTATCATGGTATTTTCTGGATTTGAGGGGAAGTCGAGCGTGACAAGTATTTTTGTGATTAGATTACACACACTGTTTAGATATTGGTTCGTGGTGGTTGAAATCAAAGTTGTTTCTACTTAGCTTCTCCTAGTGGATTATGACAAAAAGGGGAAGAAAGGCGACAAAGCTAAGACGGTTTTGCAACTTGAAGATTATTAGTGATTGCATGTTTAAGGGGAAGTTCTTATCTTTCATGACATCTTAACTTCAGGGGAAGTTCGTGCTTATTTGGTTTTATTATTATTAACTTGGGGAAGATTGTTAGGAATTATATTTGAGTTGATTATGACAAAATATGAAAGATGAAAGACTTCTGAAGACTATTGAAGACAAGGGACTTATTTGTTAAAATAATATTTATTATATAGTCCTTAGTAGTATTTGTAACCCTAGACTCTCTAGTATATAAAGAGAGGCAGGGAATTAGATTTTAAGGGTGTTAAGATGTGAACACCAAAGGTGTGTGTGTGTGTGTGTATGCAGGCGTTTAGGGGACGCCTAGGGTGATGGTTAGTTTGTTAGTTCCTAGGCGTATGTTCATGTAAACGCCTAGGTTAGTATTTAGTATATTAGTGATTAGTTCCTAGGCGTATGTTCATGTAAACGCCTAGGTTATTAGTTTAGTTAGTAGACGTGTTCCTATAAACGTCTAATATTAGTAAAGTGTTTAGTGATAGAGATGATGACGAAGAACCTTGTTCAATAACAAAGTATCGATTAGTTTATTCCGCTGTGCATGTTATTAGTCTTTGTTATTGATTCCTAGCTGAGCTTATAAACGATTTTATCATAAACTTTCCTGTGTAGGGAGGTGGAACTGCATAAAAGCCTAAACCTTTCAAGCAATTGTCAACAATCTGACACTTTATGATCTTGTTTACACTTTTAGATGCATTTTAAAATTTATCTACATTTAGTTGAATGTCATCTTTTTTTTTGGAACTATTTCAAGCTTCTTCCTAAGCTCTTTAATAGTTATTTCTCCTACATGAATTTCAAACTCTAAGCCCTTAATCTTTTCATCATAAACAAACTCATTTGTTTTATAAAATTCAAAATTTCCACTGACTCTAAACCTCCCTTATAAACTAGAACCATTAACTCAGATTTCTTAAATTTTTTTTAACAGTTTATCATATTGAGATTTAAGAGACTCAATAGTTTCCAAGAAAAATTTTGAACAAATGGAATCATTGGATACCTCTGAGTTAGAACTTGAAGATGAGAAAGCCATAAGTGCATAATTAGATCCTTCCTCTGCCTAATCACTCCAGTCATAACCACCAAGACCATCACATGACACCAAAGCTATGGAGTTAGATGTTTCCACATGTACACTCCTTCTTGAGCTTTCATTGTTCTTGGAGCTCTGCACTCCCTAGCAAAATGTCCCATCTTGTGGCAGTTGTAGCACTCTACTTTGGACTTATCAAAGCCAATGTTCTCATTGCCATTGACAGTAAACTTCCTTCCTGTATTCTTCAAAAACCTTCAAGCTCTCATAGTCAACATGGCCATTTGCCATCTCAAATCCATCTCTTCTAAGTAATCTGGATGGATTTGTTTCAAGTCCGCATGTGCAAGTTGAGGACTATTTGGTTGACCAGCAAAGAATGAACAAATAACAACATCACTCAAGTTATCAATATTAGCAGCATTAACTTGAGTGCTAGCAGTAGAAACTCCATGAGCAGTATTAACTTCTCCTTTAGTGCTGCTAGAGGTGTTATTTGAAGAGGACACAAAAGCCATGTTCTGTGTGCTTGAACTTGAGCTAGACCTCCCTTTAAATTCTGGTTCATACACCTTAAGGTTGTTATAGAGATCATCCATGCTCATAGTATCTAAATCAACTTTATTCCTCCACACAACAGCATGCGTGTTCCATTCAGGTGAAAAACTTCTTAATAGCTTTTGATTAACATCTTCTTGTGAAAGCTTTTCACCCAAAATCTCCAACTGACTCACAAGCTTTTGAAGCCAATCAAAATTTTCATCAAGATTCTCGGAGCTTGAAGCAGTGAGTTTTATATTGCTGCTTTAAGAGATTCCTTTTAGTCTTTCTTGTAGCATCATTCCCACCAAATCTCTTTTCTACAGCTTCCAGCAACGACTTGGCACCTTTAATAGAGTTAAACTTTAACTGATGTTCATTGGGAATGCCCATCATTAAAGTACTTCTAGCTTTCACCTCCAGTCTTCTCTGAGCCTTATCTTCAGTAGATGTAATAGGCAAAGCTGTCTCAACACCTTCCACAACCTTAGTTTTTGGCAAGATGTTACCATTCTCTATGACCTCCCATAGTAAATAGTCTTTCATCTGGATATATTGCTCAATTCTCATCCTCCATATCTCAAACTCACTAGGTTTGTGCATGAGAACTTTGGATTCAGCCACCATGTGTGCAAAATAATGATCCATGTCTTCTTCTAGTTCACATTTTCTAGATCACAAGCTCCAATACCACTTTTTGATCCTAGTTGAACTAGATCTTCTTCCTTAGCTTGTAAAAGGATTTAGTTATATTAGATAAATCTAACACAACTAATGATAGAAATTTCGTTTGACTGTATTAAAGATTATGCGGAATCTAATCTTTAATATTAAGAAGAATTCTTAATGAAACAGTAAACCAGTGAATACACAAATCAACAAACAAGCTCCAGTATTATTAATGATAATAATATGAATACTCTATCAATATTAGGGTTACAAAACCTAGAAGCTAAACGGTTGTGATACTTTTGTACATCAACCTCTATGCCCTAGGACCTCCTTTTATACACCAAGGAGTCCTACACGGCTTACAATACTTTCCTAAGTATATCATATATTTTTACATTTATCTAATACATATCTAATAAGCAATACTAACAAAATCATCTAACAGTACTAACTTACACTAACAGTTATAACTTTACACTGGCAGTCTTAACCTTGAACAATGGCAATCTCTACTCTTGAACAACATTAAATTTATACTAGCAGTCTTAACTTTGTAACCAGCAGTTCTAACCACTTAGCATATATTCCTTAAAGTTCCTGAGCAACACTAACTTTGTAAGAGCCGTAGTAATTCCAACATGAGCAGCAGTAACACAAACAACATCAAGAAAGCTTTTGATACCAACATATTCCATCAAAAGTATATTGGTGTCATACTAGAAATATAGGCAAAACTATAAGATGTACTTTTACCTATTAGATGATGACACATATCCTTTGCCCAAAAGGTTTTCACTTTGTCGCCGCCTCTAAATAGATTGTCGTAATGAAGGAAAAATATCTTTTGTATTAAAAGTTTTTAATACTTTCAAGAGCTTGCTTTTTCCGTCTCCAAATATAAATATGTCCTAAATTTTATATCTATTGGTTTAACATAGTTCTTACTTAAACACAATACTTTGGTTTGTTTTTAATTTAGTGAGTAGATCACACATCTACATTTCATTCATTCCCAAGTATTATTCCACAAACACTTTGGTAGAATTCTTTTATTTATATCAATAAAGATTTTAAACGTTGAAAATGATACTTGTGTGTTTTTAACTGCTCATTGATATTAGTTGTTAACGTGCTTAACTATATCTTAGACTGTGAAAACCGTGGGGGGGGTGAATACGTTTGCGTTAAAAAAAATATTTAGTATCAAACACCCGATCAAGTGTGACGCAATATGAAAAGTGTCAATTATAAATCTACAACAACTAGAGATATTATAGGTAGATCAGAACACAAACATAACTTAAGTATCATGCCACAACACAAACATAGTCAACACAATACAAAAAACAAACCACACAAACATAAATGCAATGCAAATATAAATGTAAAGCGATAACTTCAAAGATAAAAATGTAAAGAGATAAGTAAAGAAAGCGCAAACCGGACACGATGATTTATAGGGGTTCGGTAACGAAGCTCCTCTTCGTCCTACTCCAGTCCCTGAGTACCCAACTCAAGAGTTACTTCACTAATAAACAAGCTCCCTTCTCGGCTGAGAAAACCATACAACGTCACTTACATTATTTTCCAACACTAATCTATATGTCAAGTTCTAATCTAGCTAGAACCAATCTCACACATGATCTACCCAATCTACACGATCTACTCAATCAACACGATCTAACCAATCTGCACGATCTATATAATCAACACGATTTACCCGATCTACCCAATCTACCCAATCAATGCGATCTATCCGATCTACATGATCAACATGGTCTATCCGATCTACATAATCTACCCGATTAACACGATCTACCCGATCTACAAGATCTACAAGATTAACATGATCTACCCGATCTACACATTCAACCAGAGTATGATGACAAAAAACTTGATGTGCAGCAAGATACAACAAGTGCGTAACAAGAGTTATGAGTGCATTAAGCTATAACTACAACACTTTGTATCTTCGTGATACAGTGTGTTCTTCTCTTGCACTAATAGAGGAATGAAGATGATCACTTGAATGGATGATTGGATCACTCTAAAACAAACTAAAACTAACTAAATGATCAAAGAAAGTGATATAAATAAAAAAAGATTAGACCAGAGAAAACTAACTGGAAAAATCACGTTGGAAGTGTAAAATAGTCCACTGTTTACAAGGAAGAAAAAAACTAGCCGTTACAAATAGACGGTGTCGTTAAAGTTCAGATGGTACCGTTAAATTTAATGGTACTGTCAGGTTTTTAGTGGTACCGTCCAGACAAAAATGTTCCCTTTTTTGTTTTTAGTGGTGAAGGTTTATTTGGGGATGTATGGACCTGTTTTCTTGGGGGGGGGGGAATAGCTGTTGTTATTTTTGAATTGATTTTTCCTAATAAAAATTTTCTTTTTAAATCAAAAATAATTTGTGGAAAAATAGAAGCGGGGGTTGAATAGTTTTGCCAATTAAAACTTCCTTTTAATCTATTTAGATCAACTTATGTCAATCTATTTGGTTGTTTATGTTGTACGTTGATAGATAGATATATAAACGTGTAATGAAAGATAAAGAGTAAGAAGCACATCACCACGACACAAGTATTTATAGTGGTTCGGCTACAAGGACACCTTCCTTGCCCTACTCCACTCCCCGAGTCACCTACTCGAGAGTTCGTAAACACTACACCAATCTCCTTATGGCAGAGAAGCCTTCACAACGTCGCTTACACCTTTTTCCGGTACAAAGCTAAATACCGAGTTTTTTCACACCAAGGCGAACCACACCTAACACAACGTCGCCTACCCTTTATACGGTGCTAGGCTAACCACCGGGTTCTTTTACACCAAGGTGAACCACACCTACACAACGTCGCCTACCCTTTATTAGGTACTAGGCTAAGCACCTAGTTTCATTGCAATGGAGGAACTACTACCCAACACTACACCAACGACTAATCCCAAAGGAGATCTACTCCTTTACAACATCATCAAGGATATCAATATCCTTGGATCTAGAACTAATCTATCTTGTACATCGAAACACACCATATCGAATGTACATCTAAGGCACCTTTCACTAATGCCTTTAGCTAGATCTTCAAGACACCTTTCACTAATGTCTTGTGGCTAGATCTTCAAGACACCTTTCACTAATGTCTTGTAACTTGCCTTCTAGGCACCTTTCACTAATGCCTACAATATGGACGATCGAAACCTTTCACTAATGTCTTCGTCTTTACCCTTGAGACATCTTTCACTAATGTCTTCAACACTACACTTCTTAGAAGAAAGAAAGGAATCATCAACAAGAAGACTTTAGTAGCCTTGATGATGAGGAAGTATGGCAACTCATGGACTTGAGCTTGCTCGATTTCAAAGGTGGTGATCTTGCCTTTAAGAGGAACCTAAAAGATCACACAAAAACAAAACTACAAACATAGATATCTTGGATCTGAGGTTAGTGAGTTTTTAACTCAGGGAGAAAGTGTGTTAGAAAGGGGTGAGAAATAATGAAGAAATGGCTCACTATTTTTAGAGGAAAAATCCTACTGTTCCCCGGATCCCACGGATCCCTACCACAAGGGATCCGGCTAGCACAAAGCTAGGGATCCGTGGAACGCTCCTCTTTGCCCATGGGTATTTTGGTTATGGGTCATGGGTCATGGGTTGAACCATGGATCTTGGGCTAGATACAATGTATCTTTGAGTGCAATGCACTTAGTCACTTGGGTATGGGTTGATCCATGGGTTATGGATATTATCCATGTATGATATAAGCATGATGTCATGCAATGGGTTACGGGTCAAGATCCATGGGTTATGGGCTTTGGGTTGTACCCAACTACATTCAATGTATTTGCCCAATGGGTTGTGATACTTAAGTTTCTACCCATTTATATTACCCAATATACTACATACTAGTTATGTGTATATTTTATCCAAATATGTAAACACTAGTTGTTGTACATATGTATTACTAAATCATAAAATCACTTATACTTGTTTTAGTGTTTTATGTGAAAATGTGAATATGTTAGAAACTATTAGTTCAAACCATTTACGTATTTTATTTGTTTCGTTAATATGATTTTACGTTTGTTTTCGACAAAACATTAGAAGATCGTAAAATATAAATAAACGTTTTTACGGCTTATTTGTATTAACAATCTCCCCCTTTTTGTTGATGACAAAACATAAAATTATTTTAAGGAAAAGCTAAAATTCGTAAAAGTTTGAATTTGTAGTTTTTACTTTCTTCTCCCCCTTTTTGTCGAAACAAAAAGTGTTTGAAGGAAAGCAACACATCGTTTTTAAGAAAAACATGTGAAAGAAGTAAAAGTAAAAAGAAATAGAGAGAAAGTAACGGGAAAGGATCTCGTCTTTACTCCCCCTTGACGAGTCCATCCCTATGTAAGGGCGTCAAGTAAGTGATACTAATCTAGTTTGTTTGCAAATAAGTTTGCAAAAGATTTCGTCTAAGAGACGAATGTGCTCCCCCTTGATGAATGCAATTTTGCAATGGGATGTCACGAAATGTAAACCTAGTATTGCAAGTAATTTGCAATGTATTGCTTTGACATAAAGCTCCCCCTAGCTTTAGGATGTCAAAGTCTTCATGTGTAAATTGAATAACTACAAAACAAAGGTTAGAAAGCAAGTATAATTCACAATTTCCTGCAAATGTGGTCAAAATTAGTAGAAAATAGCTTTTTGTCTCACGGATCCCGCGGTTCCCTCCTAGTAGGGATCCGTCTAGGCAATTCTGAGGGATCCGTATTAACTGATTAATTTCAGCAAAGGTGATATAACAAGTAATGTTATCATAAAAATGAGATATGAATACAAGGTAATCATATGCTCAGAAAAATAACAAGTAGCATGTAATTCCATTTAATAAAACTAGAGTTATGATATACATGACTCTAAAAATTAAGAAAATAAGAAAATACATGACTGGGAATTTCTAAACCAACTATCGCTTGATGCTAGGACACCACTAAAATCTTCTATCTCAAGTTTTGTTTAGGTTTGATCTCGTCGAAACGTTCGAGGAGATGATAGAACATGAAACGTTGGTCTTCTCATACTTCATGTATAAAACTTTCAACATGTTGACAATGATAGCAATCTTTGTCATGGCTAGGTAGTGGTGGTGGAAGAAATGAAATGGCTTGATGCGAAGGATCAAGTGAAGCGGCTTGTGGAGCTTCAAACGATGGAGGGATTGGTGGAGGCGCATTTGAGAATGGCTCGACCAAGAATGATGGTGGTGGTATAGAAGTGTCAACTTCCATATGGTCGGGTGGTTGACTTTGATGATTTCTCATAATCTAAACGGGATTATATGATGGAAACGGCGAAAAGGAAGCCGGAGCAAGTGTTGACTTAACACCTTGATTTTGTACCATTATTCCTCCTAATGAGGAGAATGTTGTCGGCGGAAGTGGATGAGACGGCCTAGGAGGCAAGTCCTCTAAATTGTAGAGGTGTGGTGATGATAGTGGGGATGTAAATGAAATAGCTCTAGGAACCAATGGTGATGGTTTAGTGGAGATGATATTGTTTGGCCTAGGAGGTATGGTGGTGTTTGGCATTGGTAGTTTTGTGGGTACTATCCTTTTAGGAATTGGTTTGATTAGTTGAGGAAGGATCCTATCATTTGTTAGCTTGACTGGAGATGATTCGGTTGAAGAGATTTCGTGTATAACACGCGCCTTTTTCATGGGTGGTTCTTTGGTGGATAAGTTACTACTTGGGGTTTTCCTCATGATGAGATGATTTCAAGAGGTTTGCAAAGATTTCTAAAGTGTTGAAAGTTAGGATGAGAGTGATGACTATGGAGGTCCTAAAAAAGTGGTTTATAAACCAAGAGATTTGGCAAGTGCATTTAAGCCTTAAGCCACTAGGATTCATTGGAATGTGATGATTAACATGCACAAGAGTCAACTTCAGAGTTTGCACTGATCTAGGAACTCATTTAAGATGAGATGGAGTGTTTGAGTTAGGAAGATGAGTTGAAATGATTGTTTTAGCAAGATTTGACATAAACTGTCATCCGGATCCCACGGTTCCCTTCTTATAGGGATCCGTCTAGGCTAATCCTAGGGATACGGCTGTCAGCAGTTATGAAAGAGTGGAAATGATGTTTCTAAGGTCTAAGATCTATATTACCTTGAGTGTTTCAGTCCTCCTAAGTTCCTAAGATGAGGGTACACTTGAATGATCAAGAGTAATGAGTGTTATAGCAAATGATTGCTTTTTATGGGAGAAGTTGGAACTTTCATGAGTACCAATGAATGAGCAAGGATGACACTAAAGATGAGAGTGTCAATTGAAGCTAAATGATCCTAGAGATCAAGTTGTGACTTAGGATAGTGTTTTGGAAAATATCCTAAAGGCTTTGAGATGGGAAAACTAGAATTTGATCAACTTTGATCAATTTTGAGGTAAGGATGATTTATGATCAATTTTGCCATAATCGAAAGATTTCAAAGGCTAGATGTGAGGGATCATGAGAGAATGATGAGTGATCTAGAGAGCGGAAGAGTAATTGGTTTAAGTGAAAATGATAGATCTACAAGCGTCTTGAGTATGATCTAGGTGAGTTGAGTATGAAAGGATCTACTTAACTTGATAAGGACTTAATTTGCCTTAAGACACTATGTTTAGCTTAGTGTGAGGTGTTCTAAGGGCACGATTGAAATACAATGCTTGCAATTGCATTTTTTGTTTGTCGGATCCCACGGTTCCCTAAGTGTAGGGATCCGTCTAGCACAAACTTTGGGATCCGTCTATCCGCTAAGCAGAACCTTTACAAAAGGTATGCAATGACTTTGACAATGCATCATATTTCAAGTTTAAGAGGTTCTAACACTAAGATATCAAATGAGATCGAGCTCACAAATAACAAAGAGGTTTATCAAACTTAACAAGCACTATTCAAGAAACTCAAAACATATTTACGATCTAGATTAGTAAATCGTTTGTATTAACAATGGCGTGCAAGGTATATGTCAAGAAAGACAAGAGTAATTGATAGTATTCACGACAATAGAGTTGTGAGGTGCTAGTTCAAGAAAATCCTATACTTCGTCCGGAGTTGTTGTTTTGGACAACGGAAGCAATGAGCTATGTATAGTCATTACGGATGGTGATTAGCATACAATGAACTTCATCCGTGAAGTCATGTACCTCTTCTCGATCAAGGCAAGATAATCGCTTGATGAGGAAAGTGGTTGTGATTAACTAAAAGAAAAATCAATTTTACAGCTTGTTTGATTAGTAATCCTAAGACAACGCAAAGTATTTCCATTGTAAACTTACTTTGAGGGGTCGTTTAAGCCCTTATTTGATCACTTTTGTATCTGTTATTACTTAATATCGTTCCTTTTCACTTTTTAGGTCTCTTAAAGGCAAATTGCTGTAATGGCACTTATTTGGACGAAAAGGCGCGAATATACGAAGAAAATGGCCAAAGTCAAGAATCGAGACACTCAAGCTGCTGAAAGACAAGGTGACAGCGTCACTGCTTATACGCGACGCCGTCGGAGTATTTTGTGACGGCACAGAAGCCAAATTTCATATTTTCAAGTGACGGTGTCAGGCTTTAAAAGAGTAGGCCGTCGAAACTCAGACGGCCTAGATTTGATCCAGAAGGCGTCAAAAGCTGAAGAGGACGGCGTCACATGCACAAGGTGACGTCGTCGCAAGACTAACGTGGCCAAGACGAAACCCTAATGACGGCGATCCGACGGCGTCACAAAACATAAGGTGACGCCGTCGCTTATGTAATCTTACATATAGAATCCGAATTTTTCAGTATTAGTGTGTAGTCTTTTGGAGTAAAAAACCTAAACCGAACCAAGGCTATCTTGTATAGTATTTTAGGGTTTCAAACCCTATCTTACATCAAGATAAGTGTTTTACTTCATTAATTCAATTATGTCTTTAATTATTTGTGTGTATGCTTGCATGTTCTCCATGTCCGGCTAATTTACTTGTGTGTTTGCTTAGGGAATATGAAACTTAATTATTGAATATTGATTGGTTGTCTCTTATCTTAATTGTTAATGATCTAGTAATGCGATAGGTCATTCGTTGTGTACTTCATGCTTGATTAATCTTTGTGAACCTTAGGTTATAGCACTTAGAGCGGTTGTAAGCTAAACCATCCAAAGAGGCCTTAGAGTTAGAGTTTATAATCCCTTGTGGGTTTTGTAGACGAGACCCTTTGGTAAGTTCAAAGAGTTAGGGATAAACGCATACCCTACGACTTTAGACACACAACGCGATTAAGAATAAGGACGTGACAATTCAACCATCAATAGGAGATAATTAAGGAGTAATAAAACCTAAGTGAACACATCTTTAAACTATCATACGAGCACACAATAATTAGACATAGACTACATACACCTTAGATTAGATAATTAGATAAGTAGAGTAATCAGTAGTAATACCAACCCCCAAATCCAAACCCCGAGATTCGTACTTTTCCATTTCCTAAAAAAACATAAAAAAGATAAAAAGTATTCTTCCTCAACCCCAACCTTAGCGTAGTAACTTCTCACTAGCATTCCTATTCCCCTAGAGAACGATATCAATACCCGTGGCTTACCCTAATACTACACTACAACGATTAGGTTCACTGCCTAGGGTGTTGAAAAACTTGCTCGACGAAGAGGAAGTTCCTTTGACCCCGAACGACGCGTGTAGCGTTATCACTAAACACGACCATTTTTACGGGTGATTCCACATACCCAACTTCCATCAGGGAAGCAATTCAACCGTTAGGTCAAATTGAGTTTCTAGTGCAATAAGTTCTCCAGTATTCATTCTCAAGTTAGGAAAATTTATATTCCTACAATGGCCTATCGAAGAGTAACAATGATGATACTTTGCTTCATTTTTATTAATATTATACTTGAAACAACTAAGGTGACGAAGGTGTAAAAAGAAATAATTAAAAGTTGTCCATATGGTGAACAAAAAAAAATGGTTGGATGAGTTAGTTCAACATATGTTGTTGGAAAGCTAGAGTTTGGATTTTCGGATATGAACAATTATATTCGCGTTGCAAAATAATTTACTTGAGTATATCGGATGAAATAATCAAGTTGTCAATCCTACTATGAAGCTTGGAGAGCGATCACGAAAAGGAAAACGGGAGAGTACATCATCAACACAAGTGTAGGTTATGATCCGATGTACATTCTTGTTGTTTTTAGAAAACGATACAAGAAAATATGAAATCAAGAAATCATATAAGCACATAAAACATTTATGTTGCACACGTGACAAACTCAATCAAAAAGCCATTTAGTGTGTTATATGTTTTAAACATTTTTCAACTTATAAAACTAACATTTTCGACACAACTAGATGTTATCCCAAAACACTCCTTCAAGTAGCACATTGATTAGTAGAATATTACTAAATCGACAAGAAAGAGAATGAATAGCAAGGTAAGGAAACCACTTATGTTATTCAATCAAACAAGCACAAAAGCTATTTGAGATAAGCAAATAATCAAGTAATGCAAGGAAGACAATTTATCATTTAGCATAGCATACGAAAGTTCTTTTCATCGCTTTGTGTTAAACATGTATACCAAGCTTGATTAGTTTCTTTTATAAATATGATCAAAACCTTAATTTGAAAAGAGGAAACATTGTTATTCAAAGATGAAAACATCCGTCTCCAATTAGATCAAAAGTTTGTGCAAAAGTTATGACCAAAAAATGACTTTCTATTATAAATCAATGATTCTGTAAATTTTTGTTTTGAATCAGTTTATGAAATCATTTTTAAATGAAAGTAGACTCAAATACCTTTAAAACGATAGGTGGCACGACTTTTAACGACTTATGGTTAATTATTTATGAATTTTTGAAATTCAGACAGAAAATGTCTTTTGTACCACGGATCCTACGGATCTCTTGCTTGAGGGATCCGTCCAGTGTAAACTGAGGGATCCGCGGATCTGACACAAAATTACACAAATGCATTTTTTGACCCGACGAAAAGGGTTAACCTTTGTAGACTTTTTAGTGAGGTTATATTACCCATTCCAATCTTTATTCAAGCTTGAATGAACATATATCAAACACAAAACTTCAAAGAAAAGAGAAAAAAAATATTCACTAAAACACTTTTCATATTATGCTTATTATAAGATGGAAGCATATATTACCATTTTATCCACAAGAAATTTAGCACGTCTTTGACTAATAATTGTAACTAAGAGAACATACCTTTGCTGTATTCCCTTTGTATGGTTTTAGAAACCATAGGCGCGAAATACTTCATGATCTTCTAAGATACCCAAATCCTTTGCTATATTCCCTTTTTATGGTTTTAGAAACCATAGACGCGAAATACTTCATGATCTTCTAAGATACCCAAATCCTAGTATGAAGAATTCTCAAAGGAAAATGTTATAATGATCTATCACTATCCAACATATGATGTTTTCTAAAAATATGACTTTTTGTTTTAAGAAATTCCCTTCTTTGTAGTTTTCAAACATACACGGATCGTATCAAGTTTTCAAAGTACAATATACTAAAAAAAAACTTGGTAACGAAGCTCTGATGCCAATTGTGGAAAACTAGAAGGGGGGGTTGAATAGTTTTGCCAATTAAAACTTCCTTTTAATCTATTTAGATCAACTTATGTCAATCTATTTGGTTGTTTATGTTGGACGTTGATAGATAGATATATAAACGTGTAATGAAAGTTAAAGAGTAAGAAGCACATCACCACGACACAAGTATTTATAGTGGTTCGGCTACAAGGACACCTTCCTTGCCCTACTCCACTCCCCGAGTCACCTACTCGAGAGTTCGTAAACATTACACCAATCTCCTTATGGCGGAGAAGCCTTCACAACGTCGCTTACACCTTTTTCCGGTACAAAGCTAAATACCGAGTTCTTTCACACCAAGGCGAACCACACCTAACACAACTTCGCCTACCCTTTATATGGTGCTAGGCTAACCACCGGGTTCTTTCACACCAAGGTGAACCACACCTACACAACGTCGCCTCCCCTTTATTAGGTACTAGGCTAAGCACCTAGTTCCAATGCAATGGAGGAACTACTACCCAACACTACACCAACGACTAATCCCAAAGGAGATCTACTCCTCTACAACATCATCAAGGATATCAATATCCTTGGATCTAGAACTAATCTATCTTGTACATCGAAACACACCATATCGAATATACATCTAAGGCACCTTTCACTAATGCCTTTAGCTAGATCTTCAAGACACCTTTCACTAATGTCTTGTGGCTAGATCTTCAAGACACCTTTCAATAATGTCTTGTAACTTGGCTTCTAAGCACCTTTCACTAATACCTACAATATGGACGATCGACACCTTTCACTTATGTCTTCGTCTTGACCCTTGAGACATCTTTCACTAATGTCTTCAACACTACACTTCTTAGAAGAAATAAAGGAATCATCAACAAGAAGACACTACTACAAAAAATCTCACAGAAACCGGTCAAAATGGCCCATGAAGAGTGGTTTTGGAACCACTCTCTGAAGGGGGGTATCTCCATAATCAAAAAATATAGAAACTGGTTTGGCAACCTGTCTCTATTAGAAGCATCGACACCAGTTTTGTCCTAATAATCGGTCTCCATTATAGTCAATAAACATATTTTTATTGGACATTGACACCGGTTCTCCCACAACATGTCTTTATAAAAGCATCCAACCTATTTTTATATAGAGTAAAAAAATGTGTTTTTAACTCAAAACCTGTCTTTTTGATAAATTTATTTTATTAAAAAAAACATTTCTAAAATTTTCCAATAAATTAGAAAATTTTAGAAATTATCTTTTTGATAAAGAAATATATAAATGCAGCAAATATATATAAAGTGATTAAAATACAACACAAATGTCAAAATCAACAAAGTAAATTAAGATAATACGTCAATTCAACTAAACATAAACCCTAGGAAAAATCCAAATTAAATATATATATAAAGTGATATATTTCCAGCCGTGGTGTGTCAAATATATATAAAGTGCTATATATCTAGCCGTGGTGTCAAACTTGGAGAAGAGAAAAGAGCCAAATCCGCGACTTCTTCAGCTCTTGACCTCTCAAACCTTTCGTTCTTGTAGGCCCATAAAATATTATTGATAGTTGTCATGGACCAGAAGTTGTTTAGCTAAATCCTGCATATAGCAAGTTAAATCGCATAAGACAAATGATTATCTAAGTACGTACAAGTAAAGAATAGTCAACCTCAAGAAAATTTTACAAAGTATACTTGAAATAGGTATATCAGCTATCTAACAAACAACTGAAAGCCCTTTAGATGCTTGTCGTTATACTTGAACAAAAGAGAGTGTTTGGAGTACTTTGATTCATTAGATAATTAGATTAAAAAAATAGATAGAGAAAAAAACTTAAAGTTTCTTTCTGCAATAATTAGCATATGCAGACAACTTAAGCAATCACATTATCCTGTTTAGTAACCTTGCATAAAACAAGGCCAAGTGGAGTAACTTTGAATATACCATTTAGTGTATCTAGTTTTAAAATCCAAAGTGAAGTTTTCTATGTTACCTCAAGTCTCAACATCTCTTACCTGTACATTTTAAGAACCCTCTTTTCTTTTAATAAAACTTAATTGGACTAAAAATTAGGATTGATGCTTGACGACAGTGGACCAGTATAGGGGATTTGTAACAAGAGAAAGAGATGAGAGGCGCTTAGGCCTTTGGAAGATACACTAGTCTAAAACTTATGGATTAAAAGTCATGACACATACATGAAGTCTTTTTTTAACTTGCTGCAAGTATTGTTTTTTTCTACAACTTTATAAAGGACTGAAACTTATTTAACTTTTTAAAATCATTTTGGATGGTAACATAGGTCTAAGACATATATTTTTCCCTCTTAAGAACGTTTCAATCCAAACATACAACTTTAGTTACCTGTATTTCAGAAATGTTGAAAGTGTTCTCTCGAAATCTAATTTTCCCTTCTCAGGCTGCAACTTTGGTTCAAGATAAGCTCCTTCCAGTAAATTTGTGTTGCTTTTAACATGTGTCATTGCTGATGTTAAATCTGTACCCCAAAAAATCAGATAGATTAGGCAAAAACTATAAGCTTTGGGACCATTACTTAAGACAAACTACCTCAACGCCTCAAACGACAGTCTTTAATCAATCCCAAACAATCCCTATATATACAATAATAGGAAGGCTAATGACCGTGCAATAAACCATACCCATCCATTGGCTAATCAAAAAGCAATGCAAAACATGACTCACAAACTGCATAGTAAACCAATAGAAAGAATCTGCACTGTATCGACATAGCCTCTCAATCCCTTTCCCCCATTGTATATTATTACATATATAGGTTCAAGCTTAATTCTATTAACAAATTAACTAACGTTCCCAAAAATCCATACTGTAATCTAACAACAATTCAAAAGTACCCACAAAG
This sequence comes from Chrysanthemum seticuspe, assembly GCA_019973895.1. Lineage (NCBI taxonomy): Eukaryota > Viridiplantae > Streptophyta > Magnoliopsida > Asterales > Asteraceae > Chrysanthemum > Chrysanthemum seticuspe. The sequence continues at coordinate 198,149,622 of BPTQ01000004.1, read as the reverse complement.
CAAACTAAAAAGAGCAATATGGTCATTCATTCAAAGAAGGGCTTTTATGTATAAGAAATGAAAAGTTAATCAATAACCTGTTAAAAAAAGTACCAAAATTAATGAATTGAACATACTAAAAAATGGTGGATAAGTGAAGGTGAACATGTATATGAAGAAACTATGACGACAAGTGGTGTGCATGCGGTATTGGAAGAGGGGCAAGCCTGGCTCCATTTTTTTGGAGGTGCTGGTTTTTTTAATGTCATTTCTTAAGCAGGTGCGTGGTTGTTGAGGAAGCAAGAAGAGCGTCTGTTGCAGAGTTAAAAATGTTGATTTTATATAAATGGTAGATAAAAAATGCAATTTCAACAACGAATCCGAAACAACCCCTATAAAAGCTAAGAAAATTCAACAAGCAATCCCAAATATCCATATCAGTTTATGCTTCCATAAAATATTAATTTAAGTACCTTGATTCCATGCTACATGCCTCATCATTCTTGACATTAACTCTTACAGCCCATCTTTAATCAAACAAATCAATAACAAGTAATTAGTATAGCACCAAAACATTGTTTTAGCTTACAATAAGTTACTCTAATACCTAAACAAACCCCGTCAAAGATAAAGTGCTAATGATATTTACAAATAGTTTTATAAGCACACTACTTTTCCAACTATACATAATATTTCCTCTAACAGTTAGCAAAATAATACTTCGTTAGTTCAAGTCCATGCTATTTATTTTTGCCTACTATTAGTGTTTCTTTTTATTTTCTTTATAAAGAAGCTACTGGTTTTTTTTTTTTTTTTTTTTTTTTTTTTTTTGCATACATAAGGTCTTATAAGGAATACAATGCATCAATTGGTGCCATAAAACCATGGATAAAGATACTGATTTGTACGAGTGAGTAGTAATTGAGAGGTCCAAAAGTTTATATAATACGCTTAACTTATTTGCTTAGAATATCTTTGATAAATCATCAATTTGAGCATCTTTGTGGGCTGATTTACTGCTTTGCATAGAGACAGAGCCAAAGATGGAGATCGAGAGTGATAGATGTGTTCCAAACCAAAAAAAAAGAGCAAGATCTGGTTACATGCTTATTAGTAAGTTCGTATTGAGAAAAATCTCATTAGACCATTGACAGCCAACAGTTTCATCTATTGAAAATGAAAGCAGAAAAATATCTAATAACTCTAGGATACTTTGTATCTTTCAAATACGTTTGGTTAAAAAAGACATTGAAAATCAGAAAAGACCAATTATCATCAAATAGCTCAACATGGTCCATGAATGGTGGTGCCAATAGATGTGACCAAGAAACGAAGAGAACAAAAGCTTCCACCTCACAACCGGTGGCACCCTGATATACAACCTGTTGCTCAAGTTAGTGTAGGTGAGATTTTTCAGGTTTAGATGGTTGATTTTTCTGCGTGGTATTACACGAGAATACACTGCTGAAGACATCACATATGCACACCAATCAGTTGCAAGTCTTTCTCATGTGTAAATATATACTCCGTATTACTCTTATCATGTTTTCTATGCACTTAATGTACAACATAGGAAAGAGCATTCATTCTTTGTTTGGTCTTATATATGTGGGTAATAAACACTAAAGAAACCGATTAACTCGAATCACCTGACCCAACATAACCCGAACCCGATAACCCAAATACTTATCGGGTCGGGTTGCGAGTCACTTTTTCAAAATAAAAACTTGATTCAACCTGACTCGATAAACCCGACAACCCGACCCGATAACACCCCTATGTAATTTATATGGCTAGGAGATCTTAACTGAAACTTGTACACACACCATAACTTCTAACTAAAATCTAAAATTTAACCATATAATTCAAACAGATCCCTAACTACATACAAACTCAAATACAAAATTTTCAATTTAAACTTTAATTTCATACAAAAAAGAACCCTAATTAAAAAAAGATTAAAATTTGAACAAAAATACATAAAATATACATATCATTGCTAGTACGAGGTCATATGAACAAGGCTATCAAGAAGTCTATATGCAATAAAGCTTAAAATCACCACTTATGGTGGTATCGAAGTTGTTAAAAATTAGACCAATAACCCCACATCAACAAGTCGAATTTATAATTAAATTGGTGTTAGAGCATGGATTGCATACCTATTGGACTCAAGATGTGGACTGGAAACAAGTAAACTTATACCTGCTTTGTGTGAAGGTGCATATCATCCTTAGGTAGCGGCTGTGAAGGTTAGGGTTTGTGAATGGGAAAGTGGGAAAAGGATAAGAAGCTAATTGGAAATAAAAGAGGAAAAAGTTAAAAGGATAATGAAAATGAAAGAGGAATAGAAAATTTTGAATTAATACCGCTCAATTGAAAAGTTAATTAAACCGCCCTTTTTAAATCGTCCAAAGTAATACAACCTGGTTATTTCTTCAAAAACCATGTCTATAACATAGAGACATGTTGTTATTTAATGACCAGTGTCTTTGATTGTCTAAAAAGACTGGTTTTTACCACAAAACCCAGTTTTTATGCGTTTTGTATTATGAAAACTGGTTTTTTCAAAAAAACCAATCTCAGTTCCTTCCATTTCTGCTAGTTTTTTATCATAGGAATATGGTTTTATAAAACCAATCTTTATTTTGGGGTGTTTATAGCCTTTTGTGTAGTAGCGAGACTTCAGTAGCCTTGATGATGAGGAAGCATGGCAAATCATGGACTTGAGCTTGCTCGACTTCAAAGGTGGTGATCTTGCCTTTAAGAGGATCCTAAAAGATCACACAAAAACAAAACTACAAACATAGATCTCTTGGATCTGAGGTTAGTGAGTTTTTAACTCAGGGAGAAAGTGTGTTAGAAAGGGTGAGAAATAATGAAGAAATGGCTCACTATTTATTGAGGAAAAATCTTACTGTTCCCTGGATCCCACGGATCCCTACCACAAGGGATCCGGCTAGCACAAAGCTAGGGATCCGTGGAACGCTCCTCTTTACCAATGGGTATTTTGGTTATGGGTCATGGGTCATGGGTTGAACCATGGATCTTTGGCTAGATACAATGTATCTTTGAGTGCAATGCACTTAGTCACTTGGGTATGGGTTGATCCATGGGTTATGGATATTATCCATGTATGATATAAGCATGATGTCATGCAATGGGTTATGGGTCAAGATCCATGGGTTATGGGCTTTGGGTTGTACCCAACTACATTCAATGTATTTGCCCAATGGGTTGTGATACTTAAGTTTCTACCCATTTATATTACCCAATATACTACATACTAGTTATGTGTATATTTTATCCAAATATGTAAACACTAGTTGTTGTACATATGTATTACTAAATCATAAAATCACTTATACTTGTTTTAGTATTTTATGTGAAAATGTGAATATGTTAGAAACTATTAGTTCAAACCATTTACGTATTTTATTTGTTTCGTTAATATGATTTTACGTTTGTTATCGACAAAATATTAGAAGATCGTAAAATATAAATAAACGTTTTTACGGCTTATTTGTATTAACATAATTTGTAAAATGTATTTTTGAAAAAATATTTTGTCACGTTGAAAATGTGATGTCTATCCTTTGATCATTTATCAAGTTTTAAATTTTTTTGTTCATACATTGAGTGATTTACGTCCATGGAAATCCACAACTATGTTGAAGCATACCTGAGACATTGAGAGATGTTGATGTAAGTATGCATTGATGATTTGTATTTACGAGTAACTTGCGCATTTTACGTTACGTATTACAAGTTACATATTTGTTGAGACAATGTAGAATATGCTACATCGAGAGTGTTTCAAGAATGCTCCTTTACATATCTTTGGAAAGGAATCTAGTAAAGGTTACATACCTCAATAGATCTTGTGAATGTTATATGATGTCTGACTGAAATGAGACATATTGTATCTTTCAACAAATATGCTTATCTAAGAGGATACAATTATCATTCTTACGAATGCTTAGCAAAACAAGTATTTTAATGTATGAATGAAATTTACTTGTTTATGCAATGACACACGTTATATTGGGTTATTTTTCAAATCTAATATCATATATTTTTTAAACAAGATGTAATGTATTCTCTTGTACTTTGTAGTATAACTGTTCAAGTTACAAATAAAATGAGATGTATATGATATAAGTTATCATTTGTCAATCTTTTGATAAGAGAAATACATGTGATCTTCTCAAAGATTGACGACGTCCATAATAGTTAATAACATATTATGTGTGACACTTTTACTTGACAAGTGATTTTGAGTGTTGATTGTTTCATGAGCAAAGTTTACATATGTTGTTTGTTTGCTCATGTTTGGTTTTTTGGAAATGACATATTTACAAGTTACGTTGCAAAGTAAATTGCTTGAGTATTTTGGATGAAACATCCAAGTCGTCGATCCTATTTCGTTGTGTATTTTATGCTTCTTTTAAACATATTAGTTTAATTTTGGAACACAACCATTGGACAAGAAGACTCAATATGACATCATAAACACAAGTGTAAGTGATGATCCGATGCATATTCTTTTCGTCTTGAGAAGGATGTCATTCTTTCATAACAATCGAGTGTGATTGAGTATGTAGGTTCAAGATAATATATTTAGTTATATTTTGATGTAATCTTGAAGCTAGATAAATAATGACTTCCAATTTCATGTCCATACTCGAAAACTTGTCAATTAGATTCGATAATGATATCAATCATAATTTGAATAATGAATTGATATACATTCAAAATCTTTTTTGATCCTCACGGTAACTCTTTTTAAAAGAAAATAAATAAAGATTTATGAAATGTGTTCCAGTAAATCTAATAATAGTTATATGTGTGAGGTTAATAATAATGACATGTTAACTTGCTACTTTGAGATTGTCATTTATTTTAATGTACGAAAAACTACTTATTATTACGTATAATATGCATAGTTGTTGACATATCATGAGTATAAAAATAATTATCCTAACCATTTTTATACAACACGCAACTTTTGTAATATACTACATGTTTGAAACATTTTGTGTTGCATCTAAGTACATGGAAAGTTCAAAAATACATTTTATGTTACTTAATACTAATATATTATTATAAACCTTTCTCTTGTTTAGACAACCCATGATCAATCAAGATAAGAGCATGTAATAATTTTGAAATCATGTTGAAATTTGAATGAAAGTGTTAAATATTTTGAGGTGACATTTCTTTAACACTTAAATCTTGGGAAAGATAATTGTGTAAGACAATATCTTTCGACATACATGATCAATCAACTTAGTTTTCATTCCTAAGAAGGTTACTAAATCATTTTAAAAACTTGCAAAATGTCTAAAACACATATGCAAGAAAAATGGTCTATGTCTATATGCAATGAAAACTAATTAATCAATTTAGTGTAAGAGATTTAGCATAGGTCTTATAAACACAATTATCTTGGGAAAGATAATTGTGTTTATACTTATCGTCATCTAGCAAAGCACACAAAAATACTTATCATCATTTTGTAAATTAAATACAACAATGTATACTCAGATTGATTTTATTTTCAAATGAATTAGTTTCCTCCCCATTTCATTTATGAGCAATGCTAGACCCACTCACAAAATTCACACAAAAAATCACTCATTGACGTGTCAGCTAGTAATTGGTGCATTTTTTGATAGTTTCCCTCTCCTCTCTCTTATTAAACCTATCACCTACTGACAGGTCAACGAGTGGATTTTTTGTTTGGTTTTTGTGAGTGGTTCTAGCATTTTTCTTCCAAAATTTGTTCAAGTTCAACACTTTGAAAGTATGCATACATTAACGTAAAATGTAGGACTTTGATAAATTTTACTTTAGAATCAATTCCTAAAAGTATTTTTAAATGAAAGTAGACTAAATTACGTTTAAAACAGTAGATGGCACAACTTCTATGGACTTACGGTTGATTTTATACGAATTAAAAATGACCCGGTTCTGAAAAATAGACGAAGGTACTTTTAAATTTAACGGTACCGTCTGTATTTAATGGTACCGTCTATGATATTTAATGATACCGTGACCTGTTATTACAGTTGTTTCAAAAACTAATTTTGTCATGACAAATAAGTATTTGACGTAACGAAAAGATGTAAAACTTAATAAACTAGATACCGAAAATATAAAATATATATTAAGTAACATTTCCACATTTACGACTAATAAAAACATTTGCTAAAATATATTTACTATAAAACAAGGAGTTGTCGCAAACGCTCCATTCAATACCGCATCACTTTACGACTCGTTCTATAAACATGACCGCACACCTACTAACTCTATTTTTTTATTGGTTTAAGAAAACCTTCAAGCTAGTATGACAAAGTATACTTAACAACAAAACTTGTAAGTATTAAGCAACTAAATACTTTTCATATTTTATCCTCCTTCATATGTAATTTGATACATGGATCGTTCTCAATTTTGAAAACCATTTGTTTTAAAAATTTGAGCGACGTGGCTCTGGTACCAATATGAAAACCGTAGAGGGTGGTGAATACGTTTTCGTTTAAATACTTAAATCTTTGTATCAAACACCCGATCAAGTGTGACGCAATATGAAAAGTGTCAATTAGAAATCTACAACACCTAGAGATATTATTAGGTAGATTACAACACAAACATAACTTAAGTATCATGTCACAACACAAACATAGTCAACACAATACAAGCAACAAACTACACAAACATAAACGCAATGCAAATAAAAAAAATGTAAAGCGATAAATGCAAAGATAAAAAACATAAAGAGATAAGTAAAGAAAGCGCAAACCGGACACGATGATTTATAGTGGTTCTGTCATGAAGCTCCTCTTCGCCTACTCCACTCCCCGAATACCCAACTCGAAAGTTACTTCACTAATCAATAAACTCCCTTCTCAGCGGAGGAAACTATACAACGTCGCTTACAATATTTTTTGACACTAAGCTAAATGCCGAGTTCTTCTAACTAGAACTAATCTCACACCTGTTCTACCCAATCTACATGATCTACCCGATCAACACGATCTATATGATCAACACGTCTACCCGGTCTACATGATCTACACTATCAACACGATCTACCCGATCTGCTCAATCTACCCGATAAACATGATCTACCTATCTACACGATCTACACAATCAACACGATCTACTCAATCTACACGATCTACCTGATCTACAAAATCTACCTAAGTATAATGACAAACAAGTTGGTGTACGACAAGATACAACAAATGCGTAACAAGAGTTACGAGTGTATTAAACTATACCTACACTTTGTATCTTTGTGATACGATGTGTTCTTTTCTTGCACTAATAGAGGAATGAAGATGATCACTTGAATGGATGATTAGATCACTCTAAAATAAACTAAAACTAACTAAATGATCAAAGAAAGCGATATAATAAGAAGGGATTAGACAATAGAAAACTATTGGAAAAATCACTTTGGAAGTGTAAAATAGTCCACTATTTATTGGGAAGAAAAAAACTAGCCGTTACAGACAAACGGTACCGTTAAAGTTCCGACAGTACCGTCAAATTTAATGGTACCGTCGGGTATTTAGTGGTATCATCCAGAAAAAAAATGCTCCCTTTTTTTTAATAGTAAAGGTAATTTGAGAATGTTTGGAGCTGTTTTTTTTTTTTTTTTTGGGCGGGGAGGAGGGCGGGGGTGGGGGGAATTGTTGCTATTTTTGAATTAATTTTTTCTAATAAAACATTTCTTTTTAATTAAAAAATATATTTTTGAAAAAATGTTTTGTCACATTAAAAATGTGAAGTCTTTGAACAAAAAATTAATCATTTGATCATTTGTCAGGTTTTAAATTTGTTTATTCATATCTTGGGTGATTTACGTCAGAATGAAAATCTACGATTATGTTGAAGCATACTTGGAACATCGAGAGATGTTAATGTAAATATGCATTAATGATTTGTGTTTACGAGTAATTTGCGCATTTTACGTTATCTATTACAAGTTACATATTTGTCATTATTAAAACCGAAGAGATAGTTTAGTTTAAATGTTGTAATTTTTTCACTAACATAGACATATTACTAAGTTGTTTGACTAAGTAATAGTTAAATAACTTAGTAAGTAGAAACACGAGTATATTTTGTAGTATGGTATGTAAGTGTTGTAATGTTCACATATTGATTTAGCTGTTGTTGTGTTATTGACATGGTTTTTTAGTTATCAATGTTTTTAATATTTTGACCGAATAATCTACATGGTTTGAATTTATCATCACATATATTCAAACTGGTAACGCCTTTTTTTTTTTTTTTTTTTTTTTGAAGTTGTTGTGACTACTTTAGAATTGTTTATAGTTAGCAGTTATTAAACTTAAGACATAATACATTTTAAAGTGACCGTAAGAATCCCTTTATCTTATTAGTAGGCCCGCTCTGTTCTCGAGTTATTTTTTAAAAGAAGGGGAGGGGACGGGACAATAAGGTGGAGAAAGGGAAGAGAATATAAAGAAAATTGTTATTTTGTTTCGTGTTCTCGAGTAGTAAGGAAACGAAAAGGAATAGAATATTATATTTACGAATATACCCTTTTAGTTAAATGAACATAGTTTTATAATTTTATGTCATATACGGAATGAAATAAAAAAAGGATCAGAAATTTTTTAGTTTTATACGGTACTCGATTAGCTAAAACCCACGATGGAAAAATATAGTTTTACCCAAATTTTTATGCTTGTCATAATATCCAATAAATGCTTAATTTAATTGTTTTCAAATTCACTGCACCAATCGGTATGAACAACAAAGCATTCATTACTTGTTTAATTGTTTTTAAATTCATTGTTATGACAACTTGAATGATCGTGGAGTAAAAGGGTTCGTGAGGTAGCTTGCAGATCATGGCTGGAAGTGATTTAACAGGGTTAAAGTTGTAATTTTATAAAATTGTTAGACTTTGATAACTGCTTTCCTCACCAGTCATCCCAATTTTGGACGGATCACTTTGTTAACAAAATACATAGGGAATCCCTTCCTTTCCCCTTCCACTGCTCCTTCCTTCCTTTCCTGAAAAAACTTAAGAACGCAATTTTTTTCTATTTCCCTTCGTGTTCCATTCCTTTCTTTTAAATAAAAAACTCAAGAACAGAGTGTAAGTGGTTTGTTACTGACATGTTCCGATGACTTTTCGCGGTTAAAATAATAAACATTATAACATAAAATAGAAACTCATATTTGCCACTTTATTTAAGCACACAAGAACAACTAGTGAAATATTTATTAATACGTACAAACTTTGAGTTGAATAAGTCATCAAATAAAAAACAACGCTTCACTGAACGACTCTCCCACTCGTAGCATTTTTCTCCCTGAGTTTCCGTTCATCCGAGAGTTTTTTTGCCAAACTACATTAAAAAACATGCATTAAATAGCTGTGCCTTACTATATTATTAAATAGAATTTTTATCAAATGTATGTAGCAAGAGTAAAATGGTAACTTCGTAGAACTTTTTGAGAGCTTCACGGTTCGTGCCACCGTCTGGGATTGGTTCAACCACACCAGTATCGGAATTCACTCGAGAAACCAGGCCATCGAGTAAAGCTTCTCCTACTTTTACTAAGTTGTTTAAGTTTTCCGTGGTTGCCATGTACACTGAAGCCAAGTCACCAGTTAATGTATTGTCCTATTTTATATAAGGAGGTAGACACGAACTTTAGATGGTTAATCGGAGATAAGTGGTTGGTTACTAGAAACTGGTAAAAAAAATTATCACGTTTCTAAGTATATATTGTGGTTTTCTGGTTATACACATTTTTATAAAGCATAATTATCCCATTAATTTGCAGCTCAATTCATATATAGATGTTATATCAAATTATGACTATGTACGTGCAACTCATTACTACATGTCCGAGATCAGGAAAGGGTACCTGAATGCATGCGAAGATAATTATTAGTAGAATTGAGGGCTTCAAAGACTACTTCATTGTGAAAAACAACCAAATCGGAACTTGCTTGAGTGAATGCATCTATCAATGGAGCCGTACCTTGATTGAGTAACCACCCAAGAACTCCCCATTTTGCAGCCATTTTTGCATCAAATCGAGGTTGTTGCTTCTGTGTGCCTGTCCCTAGTGATATCAAGAGATACCGTCCTAAATCCATAGGTGTAATTTCAGGGAAGTTGGGATCCTCTTTCATAACTTGCCTTGTCACTTCCCCTATAGCAATCAAAGACTGCCAACCGATCGAGACATCATAAGATTGAGTTTCAATTTATGTATGTATTGTCACATTGTTAATTAGTAGTTTTAGTTTGAGCATGAAGAGAGTCAGTTCAATTTGTGCACGACATTTGCTCCATGTGCACCAAGACTTGAGCATCGTGCGTGAAAAGTATTTTCCTTAATGCACAGGAGTTGTAAACTTTATAATTTCACTATATCAAATATGCATGCTAATTATCATTGTAGAATAATGTTTAAAGGAAAAATCATTATCCGCTATTAAGTGTAAAATTCTTTTCTAATTAATAAAATTTATCAGAGGTACCGCCCTCTTTTCTTGAAGGAAGAATCACAATCCCTTAGTTATACCATTGGGTTATAATGTTCAAACTTCACACGAGTAAAACCTGTTTTGGGAGTGATTTATTACCCGCTCCAACAAACCACACCACTCTCTTTTAAGGTGGTCATTTCATCGTTCCAAATCCTTTTTGAAAATTCTTTAATTAATTTGTTGTAATGTTTGTGCATGAAAATTTTTATATCTAGATTTTTCTTATTTAACTTAATTTGCTTAATTTGAGGATCATTTTACCAAAAACAGTTATAAGGGGTATATGTGTCATTTTAAACAATAATTATTGTTTAAGGTCAAACCAATTCCTCACCCGACCCAACTTATAGAGAAAGATTAGCCATTTTGACCAGTTTAATCTCTTTATCAAAACACTTCTTTGCTCTAGTAAAAGTTATAGACCAGACATAAGTATGTGAACTTCAATTTTTTGATGAAGATCTGGCTGCACTTTGTGCTGAAACAGAATTTCACTGATTTTGGATTTGTACTTGTGCAAAGAGTGTATTTCATTCACAAAAATTAGTCATTTGCTTGTAGGTTGTACTCATTGCTCAAGAGTTGAAAAATATGATTACCGGGTTATTAGCTGCAACAGCACCATCAATAAGGTTAAACTCTCGATCACCATTCTGAAAAAAGTGGGCAGGGAGGTATCACTACAAGAAAAAAGGCCTTCAGTGACAACACGATTATGGTCACTAATAGTAGATATTTGGTCACTAAGCTGATTTAGTGACCATACCAAAGTGGTCACTCGTGGTCACTAAAAGTAATAGTGATGACATTTGAATATGGTCACTAAACTGTGACGACTTAAAAGTGGTCATTAAATTTGTGACGACTTGTTTGGTCACTTATTATGGTCATTAAAGTGATAAGTGGTCACTATTTGACCAGATTAGTGACCAAAAATAGTGACCACTAAAGCAAAATTAATCACAAAAATATAGTGGTCACCAATTTGTAAAATATGGCAAAAAAAAAATCTGCTTGTAATCACAATACAATTATAAAATTCGAAATGAAAAGGAATTCATTCAAAACAGAAATCCAAAATTCATTACATCCACAAAATCTATATTTCTTTATTCAAAACTAAATACAAGAATCGTAATTACTGCATAATTCGTCTATAAGGAACCTTACAAGGCTTTCCACCAGAAAGTATGTTGCTCCTTGTAGGTTTTACACCAATGACCTAAATCAACCAATATAACGGAAGTTGTAGCCTTTTGTTCATAAGTACAGAATCATAAAAACGGAAAAACTGTGTGTCCTTGGAGATAAGCATGTGCAGCAAATTCCCCATGTGAGACATCTATTTCTATCATCAACATACACATTCGATACTTGAACTTACCATCAGATAACTACGCTACATATAAACCACCTGTCATTAGATAACTTCTTGCTCGTGCCCATCATCATCTGGTCCAGCATATTCTCCATGCTCCTGCCCATCATCTCCATCATCTGGTCCAGCATACTCTCCATGCTCCTGCCCATCATCTCCATCATCTGGTCCAGCATACTCTCCATGCTCCTGCCCATCATCATTGTCATCTCCGTCATCCACATCCGCATCATCATCATAGTCATCATCGTCATCTGATCCAACGTACTCTTCAGACCCTTGCTCCTGCATAAAACGAATAATTAAGTAACAGTATAGCCGACAATTTGATCCCATATCTGTAAAACAGTTGCTGCATTCTTTGTGCTAATAACCATGTTATCCATAATATGGATTATTAAAAGAAGAAAACCACAAGGTTTGAAATATGTTTAACGTTATCACTGAGTCAAGTTATAAATGATATATTGTAGAATCTGTAACCTTGGTTATATGTGAGCTCAATTTTAGAAATAGTGAATGCAGATGAACCTGGTGATATAATCGAATAAAGAGATCAACGTTTCACATTTTTAGAGATACAGAGTATCACTAATAGCTTCAATACTGTCCTTGAAAAAGGAGGATTCGGAACAGTGTTTTATGGATGTCTTAGGGATAAGCAAGTTGCTGTAAAGATAACAATACTACACTGTAGCAGTAGTAGCCTCTTATTTGAACCATGTTTAATAGAAAGTAAACCAATTATCATAATCTCAAGAAGCAAAGACATGCAATCCACTCAAGTGTTGGTTTCCTAAACCAAGCTTAAAGAGGCATGAATCAGCCTTACATACTACGCTATATCAATACCAAGGTGCAAACAAGCATAGGTTTTGGGTTTAAGTATTTCCGGATTCTTTTTCAACTCTATAAATCCTAACCAGCTTCTGGATTTAGTTTATATCTTTACATCAGACATCACAAGAACAAATTTCAACGGTATGCATCACTATGAGAAAGAGAGAGCGCAACATCACAAACAATAAGCAATTAAAAAAGTTGAAGCAAGTCTTGTCCTATCCTAACTCATACACCAACCAAGGTATTTTGGTAAGCATGCAAAGACTATCAGTTTCCAGAATCAAAGATGGATTAATCAAAGTAATTAGAATCTTCTGACTAACTCATGTGCCGAGTCACATGTAACGAAAAATAATTACAAACCCCGCATCAAGAAGAAACCAATTTGGCATTTGCAAACACACTGATGTGTAACTGTGTAACTACCAAAATACTGATGTTATGAAAATACAATAAATTTAAATTTTAAGATTGTTTAAGGGTTAAGAGTTCAAGAGTACACTGATAAAGGGGGGTGTGTGTGTTGTACCATAGCAGCAGATAAGAAAAAAACTACAATTCTTCCTCTTTTAACGCTTAAGATTGTTTAAGGGTTAAGAGTATACTGATGTTATGATGTTTTTCTACATTTTCACACTGCAATGGCCACTTGAAACAATTTAAATCAGACTCACAATAAGCTTGAGCTCTACAAAGATCAAGCATAATTTACGACTCTAAACACGCACTAAATCAACAAAAAAAAGCTTGATACCAACATCATATTCAATCCTAAATCAGTGTAAACAAAAGATTTCACATAAATAATATTTTAACGTAGTGTACCTGAGATTGCCATCTAGATAAGTGGGGCAAGTGTTTCATCAAGTAATCCACTTTTTGCTTAAGGTTGTTATGATTCTTCTCGATTTTGTTGATGTGCATCTGGAGTTTCTTTGTTTTTTCCTTTTCTAACTCGAGTTCCCTTTGTAAGCTTTCATTTGCCAAAATAATCCTTTTAGATGCTGAACGTCCCTTTAAATGTCCCGGGATATAACCTAGTTTTTCCATACAAATCTCTGCGGGTGTAGAGGAAGAATTAGCTTCCTCATTTTCCAGATCATGCTGCACGACAAAACAACTTATTATGTCCAACCACATATGCATTGACTATAATAATAATATGCCAAAGTAGGTAGGAATAGAAAATGACCATAATTTCATCGGCCTTGTCATTGATCATTCCATTCTTCTTAGTTGAAAAATGACATATTTTGAATCCTCCGATAGCCGTCACTTTTTCTCCTTGCTTCGTTTTCTGTTTCAAGTTAATATCAGTTGTCACTTTTTCTCCTTGCCCATTACTTATTAAATCTAAGAAAACATAAAGCAGTTAATCGACTACTCACCATATGAATTACTCTTGCCATCGATTTTGTCCCATTAGCAGGTGGAATTTCATTTTTGGATCGATTCAATTTATTTCTGGTGCTAATCTTCTGAAAAATTAATTAGAATTGTAACTTCAGAATGCTACATATAATAAAATATTCTCATACGAAGTCAAAGAAGTGATAGGTTATAACCTGAAAATCCTCGCTTGCAAATCTTTCGCACAAGAGTACCCAATCGGGAACCTTTACACCTCTTGGCGGGTTCATGATTGCCTGCTCCTTAGTAGGGTAAGTCTTGTAATGATTGTGCAATCTCCACCGCCTACTTTTATGTTGGCTAGCAAGCTGTGTGTCTATAGCATGTACCATCGATTTACAATTTCCATTGAAACTTGAATTTTCCTACAAAAAAAAGATTGTGTCATGTGAGAAGTAACTAACTGGTTGTACAAATTTATAGGTTCACAGATAAATATATGATTTACACTCGACAAAACACAAATTAATAAGAGGTTCACAGAAGTACATATTAAAGTATAAGTAATAACTTTACCACACACTTCGAGATGATATCTGTCTTCAACGAAAGTTCTTGCTTTCTCCATGTGGTTCCATCAAACTTTGCACGCTCTCTCACCAAACATCCACCTTTGGTGATAAAAATTTGGCTATCATCCCCAACTATACGTCCAGCACAATCGTCAACTTCAAAGGCTAATTTTCTATTATTCAAGCGACTCTTTTTAGCTGCACTTAAAGCTCTAGTTTCCTTCCTGGTAACAGTTGTGCCTAAATATATTTAATCAACAAAAAACGCCAATTCATTACAAAGTATACACATTAAAGAAACATTGTTCTAATCTAAGAAACATACCATTTGAAGTTGAGCCAATGTGCTCTTCACTTTGGGGATCATTTGTGTGTATATCAGTTAGTGGAGAATTAACTTCTAGATGATCTTCTAAGTCCTCGTTCCTCGTTCTCTTCTTAGAACCACCTCTTCGAAAACTTGGATTATGAGAGAAAGGTTTAGCTCTTTCACGTACAGGGGATTCTTCATCTCGCAGTCGCAATGAACTATCTGTTTTATGAATAGGCTGACTACGATGATTGGTACTTGAGTTTTGAAGAACAGGTCTTTTGAATACTCCTTTTCCAGGTCCAGAGCGGGAATAATCCATTTTGTAGTGGCCTTTATTCTTCATAGAAACATCACAACTCTGCAATATCATAAACTCAAGAAAATTCAGATGGTATGTAACATATAGTAGTATTACACAGCCAATCTGTTGGCTAAGTCCTTCACGGAAAATATTATCAAGATGGCTAAGAACAAATGTATATTTCAAACATGCTGCTAAGCTCAAGGTATTCACTTTTAGCATAAGGTTTAAAGAAGCAAAACTGATATTGCTTACCATAGTGGCGTCGATCTCCTCTTGAGTCATTGGTGTTTGTTTGGGTTGAAGAGAGGCTTTTCCACCTAGAGAGGCTTTCTTAGAAGAGGCGGGTTTTGAGAAAAGGGTAGAAGGAACATCACTGGCGACAGGTGTTGCTTGGGTCTGAGTCACAGAACCTGCATAATGATTTAAGTAAATATAATCAGATATACTCAAAACAAAGTGTAGAAAAATAATGATACAACAATCTAGACGACATAACATTTAACTGTACTTTTCTAAATAGGCTTACCACGATGATTGGTACTTGATTTTTGAAGACCAGGTCTTTTCAATATTCCTTTTCCAGGTCCATGAACACCACCAGACACCACGGTATGTTCTCTTACAGTTGAAAGCCCACGATCTCCTACCTGGGAAGTAAGAATAATGGTAATATGAGTGCAACCTTTTTATGGTTATGTGTGCTTCTGCGTGGTCCTTTTTCCTGTTTGCGTGCTTTCTTTGCTTCGCTTGTGCCTTTTGTTTTTGTAGTTTGCTACCTACATCTTATCGCACTAGCACACATGCACTTGCCGGAGGTCTCGTTGGAAGCAGTCTCTCTACACACGGGTTTACCTGCTATCTTCGCTTCATATGGCAAATGAATGAGAAGATGTATCATGATGTCAAAGAACGAGGGAGGTAATAGCCTCTCCAACTTACACAAGATGACAACAATCTTCTCTTCTTGCTTCTCAAGAACATCTAAATACATAGTTCGTCCGCATAGTCTCTGGATAAACTCACTTAGCTCGTATAACACAACTCTAACTTCTTTTGTCAAGCAACCCCTGATTGATAAGGGTAAGAATCGTTGAATGAAGACATGAAAGTCGTGACTTTTCATGCGAGACAATTGAAATTCCCCCTCTTTTATGCATCTCGAAATATTTGAAGAAAATCCATCAGGAAACTTGAGCGACTCTAGAAAGTGTAGCACTTTTTGTTTCTCATCCTTTGTAAAGTGGTAGCAACCCATAGGCATTTTGAATGAATCCCCACATTCCTCTAGATGCAAACTCTTCTTTAACCCCAATTCCATCAAATCTTTACGAGATTTCCATGTGTCTTTAGTCTTTCCCTTAATGTTGAATAATGTGGCTGTCACACTCTCCGCAACATTTTTTACAACATGCATCACATCTAGGTTGTGTCTAAGTTTCAGTTCTTTCCAATATTCAAGCTTGAAGAATACACTCTTTTTTTTCCATCCCCGCTTGTCTTCTAAATACTTACGCTTTCTCGTGTCAACAAATCGATACGGGTCACTTATTGTACAATTAATATCATGCAAAATTTCACGTCCAGACTTAGGTGTGATTGGTTCCCATGTTTCAACATCCCCATCAAAACTAGTTTTATCCTTTCTCCATCGATTTGATGATGGCAAAAATCTTCTATGGCCCATGTAACAGATTTTTCTACTATGAGTCAAGTAATGAGATGATGTTTCACACATACATGTTGGACAAGCATCGTAACCCTTGACACTCCAACCAGAAAGCATACTATAGGCCGGAAAATCATTTATGGTCCACAAAAGAGCTGCACGAAGTGTAAAGCGTTCTTTTTTATGTGCATCATAAGCACCAACACCTTTCCATAACTCATTAAGTTCTTCGACAAGAGGTTGTAAATATACATCAATATTGATGCTAGGAGATTTTGGACCTGGAATCAATAACGACATAAACATGTACGGGTCTTTCATACATTTCCACGGGGGCAGATTATATGGGACAATAAATACAGGCCATATGCTCCGAGGACTACTCAAGTTGTTAGCAAACGGAGTAAATCCATCGGTCGCCAACCCTAAACGTACACTTCGTGGGTCACTGGCAAATAGGGGATATTTCCTATCAAGGTGTTTCCAAGCCTCACTATCCGCTGGATGTCTAACTATATTTTCATCATTAACCCGCTTCTCTTTATGCCACCTCATATCTAAAGCAGTTGACTCGTTTATGAACAACCTTTGAAGCCTAGGCTTTAGAGGAAAGTATCGGAGTACCTTTTTAGGTACCTTCGAATCCTTTTCAAATCTAGGCTCATTGCACTTCTCATTTGGACATTGGGTAAGCAAAGCATACTTCTTTCGATAAAGGACACAACCATTGATACAAGCATGAATCTTTTGTCCCCCGAACCCTAAATCACGTATGTACTTTTTTGCTTCATAAAAGTTCCTTGGAACTAAAGATGGAGTTGGCAAAGCTTTCCTAAATACACCAAGCAATAGATCAAAGGATTTGTTGGACCATCCACTCGTTGTTTTCAAATGTAAAATAGTAACAACGAAAGAAAATTTCGAGTAAGTTGGACATCCTAAATAAAGTGCTTGCTGTGAATCATCCAACAATCTATGAAGAGCTTCTAAATCTTTGTCAAGCCTAAGTTCAGTTTCACCACTAGTTTTCCAATTATCGCCCCATGCACTTTGCCCTATATCATCTAACATATCACCAAGGTCATTATCGCTCACATCATCATCACTCTCATCTATTAATGTATCATCTTCACCAACATCTACATCATCTTCACCATCAGAAACCTCACCATGTTCTATCCACCTTACATAATCAAGAGACATTCCCTTTTGCATCAAATGCGAATATACAATGTCCTTTTTTTGAGGACGAAAATTGTGGCACATTTTACACGGACACGGAATTTCTAAACACCTATCTTTGTTACGATATGCAAAATCAAGAAATTTCATTACACCCAATTCATATCTAGGGTCGCTCAACCTATGAACTATGTTCATCCAAGACTTGTCCATTAGTAGAACAAAACACAAATTACCTGAAAACAAATGGTGCTAAATTACATACATGTTCATATTTTCAAAATTTCTAGTTATGCTAAGCCATTAGTATTATATACAAATACGACTAGTTATGTAACCATACCAAAACAGTTCATAAACACTATCTATGTACTCTTAATTAGTTTAAATAAGTTGCCCTAAACAAAAATCGATTCTAAAAGTGCACATAGAAACAAACACAATCTCTTACTTCAACAAATCCGTTAAATAGCTCATCAATCCTTTTCTTCAACAAATTAATCACATACTATGAATACTTAAGCTCAATAAACACTGATATACATGTCACATATGAGAAAATCGAGCCACATAACTATACAAAATACAAATAAGTAATCGAAAAATAACCTGATATACACACGTGTCACACTGATATACATGTCACTTATGCTAAGCAAATTAACAAACTGTAATATAAATCTGAGTACTCGTCGAATATTAACGAAGCTAGAGTTAATGCAACCTAAATCGACGAAATTGTGATCTCAAAATTTAGGCTCAGAAGTACAAAAAATGTAGCATAATAAATACATATAGCGAACCATGATATTATAACATACTAAAATTATATAAGCGTAAGCAACAAAAAATGAGGCTATGAAAACATAAGCCGAAAACCAAATAAGCAGCTATATAAGCGTAAACAAACACTCCTAAAGCAGCTAAAATAACGGACTCACAGTTGATGCTCAGATTTATATTACAAACACAACAAAATGAATAATACTTAAGCTATCAAATTAACAAACTGTAATAGAATTATCAAATTATCAATTAATAAAATGAATAATACCTCAGCAAAAGCAACAACTGAACGCCTCAACTGAACACCACTTCACGAATCGTTCAAAACGCCTCAATCTAACCAAACGCCACTTCAATCGATCTCAACTAAACGCCTCAATCTAACCAAACGCCACTTCAATCGATCTCAACTAAACGCCTCAATCTAACCAAACGCCACTTCACACCAACACGCACACCTCAATCGATCTCAACTAAACGCCTCAATCTAACTAAACGCCACTACACCTCAATCGAATTAGGGCACAAAACGTTAAATCATGAATTAAATTGAAAGAGTGTGTGTCAATTAAATCGAATTAGGGCACCTCAATCGAATTGGTGAAAGAGAGCGGGATTAAACGTTCGATCGGTGTTTGTTTTGCCAGAAATCCATATTGGTGAAAGGGTGTTTGAGTGTGTGTGTGTGTTTTTGTTTTGTGGAACGTTTTTTTTGGTTATAAAATAAAGAGGGTGTTTATAAAATAAAGGATCAGATATTACCCAATTTTGTTTCGGGTATACAGTAAAAAAGATTAGATTTTATTTTTTATTTCTCTAATTCGTTATAGTAAAATAAAAGATTATATTTTATTTTTTATTTCTCTAGTTGGTTATAGTAAAAAAGAAATTGGGGAAAACTTGTGTTTGATTTATATAAAAATAACATTTTCTAAAGAAAGGGTGTTTATTTGACTCTTTATATTTTATAAGCTCGAATTTTGACTTATTTTGAGATTTATGGGTTTATATAAGTTTATTGTATTATAATAAACTTATATAAAACATACAAGTTTCAAAAAAAGCTGAAAAATTATGACTTATGAAATATAAGCCGAAATAAGAATAAGCTAATTAGCCGCATACAAGCTTAAACAAACATTTTTCACCAAGAACTTTTTAAAAATTTAGTGACCAACTAATTTTCGTCACTTTTTTATAACAAAAAATATCTCACATCTATAGTGACGAAATTAATGACCACTTTTGAGCTTGGTGATTAATTATTTATAGATGCCCAAATATTAGTGTCCATGTACTATATGGTCACTATTTTTCCTAAATAGTGACCAAAAAAAAAGTCGGCACTAAATTTTGGTCACTATAGGCACTTTTTCTTGTAGTGTATGTAGGTGCCGCCGATGTACTAATGCAAATATCCGATAATTGCACTTCTAGGCTTGGCTCCCTTGGCACCTTCAATTAACAAATTATTAATGAATCTTAGTTTAATTGATGTCAACTTTGTATCATCACCGTTCCAAACATAATCTACAATTAAATAATTTAAATAATTTTTATATTAAAAACTTAAGAAGAAAAGGGTGAACCACAATCAGTTTCAGGAAATAAAAATTAATCAAAAGATAAATAACATTATTTGTTTAAGACACTAGATAAAAGATATATGTGAATTTATATATATAAAGAAAAATGTATGTATCATCGAATAATTAAATCCAATTCTGCACTCAATATAAATAATCTAGAAGAAAAATTCATACCTGAAATGAGCTAAAGATCACTACAAGAAAAAATGGATTTGGTGACCACACGAATATGGTCACTAATAGTAGATATTTGGTCACTAACTTGATTTAGTGACCTATGAGAGTGGTCACTCGTGGTCACTAAAAGTCCGTCACAAAAAGTAATAGTGATGACATATGAATATGGTCACTAAAGAGTGACGACATAAAAGTGGTCATTAAATTTTGTGACAACCTATTTGGTCACTTATTCTCGTCACTATATGGGTTAGTGGTCACTATTTTCATCAATTAGTGACAGAAAATAATGACCACTACATAGAACATAGTGACAGCATATGTGGTCACTAATTTGAAAATATAGCAAAAAAAATCAGCAAAAATGCTGCAAATAACCACTAATACAATTATTAAACAGCAAAATGATAAAAGAATTTATTCGAAACAATAAATTTTCAGAATTAATTACATCTACATAATCCATATTTCTTTGTTCCAAACTAAATTTAAGAATCACCATTACATCCACTTGATACCAACATAACACACAACGAAAACAAAAATAACCCGCCAAGTACTTAATAACGGTTGGTGGAGAGTATCAATTTACCTTTCCACGCTCCATTGTGTGAGCAAGTGAAAGAATAACTTGACCACCAAAATTACCCGCGCGAGACCCTAATAAGTTACAGGGACCAAGCTTGATTGTTGAAGCAGAATAAGCATCCACGTTGTGTCTGCCAATTCTAAACGGTGCTCCCTTAGAAACCTAAGAAACAAAGCCGGTGGAACAATCTGCAAATATAAAGACAGAAAAGAGTTAAGTAAATATATATCTTTTAATACTATAGTCTAATTTTTGGTGTATGGTAATGGAACTGTAAAAGCATGGATGCTTGCACACAAGAGAAAATATTCAATCTCATCAGCTTTTTGAGAGATGAGTATACAAGAATTATAACATCAACCATTCCATCAGTATCCATCATCGACCAGCCTCCTTGTAGTTTTTCTTATTGAAACTGCACTTTATAGAAGCTTATTAGAATTGCTAATTAAGACTACTTATATAGAAATTTACTTGCCATTATTAAATCTGTTAGTATATTAGTAAGCAATCCCAAACAGTCTCTATATAGAGATAATTCAATATACAATCCCAAACAGCCCTATAATCCGTGAGCTTAATAAGCAATCCCAAACATCCCTTAAGTAGTTAATTAAATGTGCAACCTCAAACAACCCTATCAACCATGTATATAGAAATTCAAATTCAATTGGTAATGGGTAAATCAATTGTTTCTAGCAAATCAATTGTTGAACACAACACGCTGTCATATGTGTTTGACGATTACCTGTGCACCAATCAAGAGGTTCTCTGGTTTTATATCTCTATGAATAACATGCTTCCCATGACAATATATTAGAGCCCTCGCTAATGAAGCAACATACTGTCCCATAAAAGTTCGAAATTAGAATCCATAATCAGATTTATTACTTCTCAAACCTTATCTTATGAAAAGAAATAGAAACAATAAGAAAGACTTACGGTAGCAGCACGTCGCTCACTGAAGTATTTGCACCTGTACAGCTCCTTGTAAAGTTCTCCTTTGGCAGCATATTCCAAAATCAGGAGTCTACAAAGTTAATATTAAGGATAAATGAGTTTATAAATGAGTTTATATTTTCTTATGAGTAATTATGCGGAGCTCAACTACAGTGTTACTTTTGTTATTGGTTGTTAGTCGACAGTTTGTTATTAACGTCCAACTATCGTGAAGTGTGATACTTGTGTGTTGGTTCACGGGTCATAACCTATATGTCATAAATGCAAGTTAAACAGCCAAACACCTGGTTATGTGATTATTGTAACTTCAAACAAAAATTTCATATCCAAACACTGTCTCTTAAACCCCATTCTATTAGTCGATTATTTGATTCTGGTTGTTCATAATACATGGATCACTTTGAAAATGCAGATCTTAACACCCTAAAGTTAAGTCAACTGAAGCAATACAATTAGCAATGGACTTACCTCAACAAGTTGGTCCTCGGTTAATGCAGATAAACTAAGTAAAATGGGAAAACGTCCTATAAACTCCGGAATGAGTCCATAAGCTATAAGATCACTACTTTCAACCTGAACATTAACCCCAAAAAAAAAAAAAAAAAAAAAAAAAAAATCAATAGTTATTAATGGCATACAAAAACAAAAAAGTTAACAACTTGGACAAAATATTGAAGCTTACAGATTCAAGTAAAGATTAAGTGGAAGCAGCGTTAGTTAATTTACCGCTTCTCATATTTTCACGAACAGGTGCTCCAAAGCTGTCACACCCCCAAAATATCGCAGCGGAACGATAGTGTCATTGGGGTATGACGTCATAGCACAAAGTATGGATAAAGAAAACGACCTCTATAATGAGACGTTTTAAAGAGTTTACCATTCGATTAAATAAGTTAAAGTTTAAAACACATGAGATCCCAAAGTTTGATAATACATAAAGGTTTACAAAACATGTCGAATGGTAATAGATAAAAACACTAGACTCCAATGTATGCCATGAGACCCAAAAGCTCCATGAAATGCTATCGCCTTACAACCTGAGATAAACATGCTAAAAAGTGTCAACACAAAGGTTGGTGAGTTCATAAGTTTGTAATAAAATGATCTGAAATACTTTGAGAAATGTTCACACAGCAAAGGCATTGTAAATCCACTCAGTTCCAAGTTCCGCCCATACAAAACTTGCAACATGTGTGTTCACAACCCATTGCCTAAAATAGAATGACAATCATGAATATGCGCATTAAGGTAGTTAAAAGTACAAATGTCACCACAAGGGTCTTCCAACAACTCGTGTTGGGATGTTCCTCCAACGCTCACGTTGGGCTGTATCCATAAAAATGGCCTTCCAACATATAAATGCTGGGATGTTCCTCCAACGACTCACGTTGGGCTGTATCCAAATAATTTGGCCTTCCAACATATAAATGATGGGATGTTTGTTTAAGTCTAGTCACTACACGCACCAAGTCTAAAGTATAAGTAATGTTGTTTGGCAAAAGAGTTTAAATGTTTTGATAAATAAGCATGTATCTCGCCCCAAATAGTTTATAGGAATTTAAATGAGTTAAAGCGGGGTATGAACTCACCTGGTATGATTGATATGCTAACAAAATGAAGTGCACTAAAATGAGGCTCGGAAACTATCCGCGACCTAAAATGAATGTCATGACTTGAGTTATGATATGTTGTCGTGAATGCGTGATACAATGTTGTGCATGCATACTCATATGATATTCATACAACTTGTACGTTTTAGAAATAATGTTTATCGTCAAAATATGTTTATGACATCCCGTCGTACTAAAAATACTCTACAAGTAGTTACGTTGAAACAACCTCCTATGATAGTCGCAAAATGGTGCACACCGAGCGTTAGGAAACGAACTCAACAGTTTTGGAAAGCTTGTGTTATTATCTCAAAGTTTTAGTATTTAAGTTTCCATCCTAGAGGTCTCGATCACAAAGAAAAATATTGGTTAAGTATTGTACTTTAGTCCAAAAATATAGTTTAAAGGATGGTTTTCGGCCAAGTTTGAGTGACTATATGTTATTCGTTACCACTCCGCTCAACAAACGGTTGGACATTTTGGAAAATATGCTAGGCGAACTTACTTTTACTAGAAGACATCACGTTATAAAAAGTTCTACATCATTGTTAAAAACGTCCGCCAACATGGTCCTTTAGTTGCCGTAGTATGTTTTTAATTGAGAATATATTAATTTTGCTAATAGAATAAAGTTACGGCAACTTGGTTTATCGCGTGTAATTTAATCGTTACAAGTCCGTTTTCTACGTTTTCTACATCCTTAGATTCGTGTCAAAGTATACTAATATATTTTTGATAAGTCGACACAATTTATAAAGCTTAAGACTCATTTTTGACTCGTAAAGAGTGACATTTTCATGCTGAAATTTCTGAAATTAATAGTTTTCCTCGTCAAACTTGAAAAATTCATATCTTCTTCGTTATAGCTCCGTTTTAATCCATTCAAGCGGCCACGTTTTCGTTTTAAAGTGTATTTTCTAAATATCTAGCCCAAAATATTATACCCACTGTCGGATTTTCCCAGAATTAAAAATATGGACAGACCCTATTTAAAACGTGTCGAAATGAGTTTTTCTCGCGCCAAACCTATTCTAACCCATTCAAAACAACTCCGAAGCTATTCTAATCCTACCATACACCTTCTTAGGGTGTCATGGTTTCCTAGACATCATCAAAACTAATATATAACAAGGAATAATTATAGGATGACTTAGATATATATAACCCTTAAAAATCAATGAAAAAGTGGTACAACATCATATGACTTGCATGTTTTTGCTCAAATATGATGAAATGATTATGAAATAAATATGTAAGATGAAAAATGGACATGAGATGCTTACAAGAATACTTGATGAGGTTTATGAGAACAAAAGGGTTAATCCTAATCACCCAAGGTTTTTATTTCAAAACCTATACAAAGAGTGTGTCTAGATTGTTAAAAACCTTGTCTTGAAAAATTTGGATGAACCTTCCTTGGTCCTTATGGTGGCCGGTCACTTGAAGAAGAGAGAAAGAGATAGGATATTTGATCTTTCACTTTGAGGATAATGTGTTGAATGTGTTTTGTTAATGAGTATAATACTATATACTTAGTAGATATTTTGTACATTGAGTGTGTCATCCATAGGTGGTCGACACCCTTAATAAAAATATGAGTAGATGATTTTTTTTGAGTAGTTTAAATAAATACATGTAGAAGTATAAGTTTGTTAACTTAAGAATAATTAATAACTTGTGTATTTATTTAAGCATTTAAGGTAACGTTAGCCAAAAATAAATTTTAGCGGGACAAAATAAAATGTAATGAAGTCATAAAAATTATAAAAATACATTTCTTGAAAGATTTGAGTGAATAAATATTTATCGGGTTGAATTTAAGAAAACCGTCGTAATTTATATAAACATAACAATTTATATACGAAATAAATTTAAAACACTGGGTAAACTAATAATAATATTTTTATAAACTTAATATGAGTATAAAAATATATTGTGATAAAATTTTGGAAGTAACGGATCAATTGTTCAAAATAATGTTTACGCGATAACGTTTATTTAATATGAAATTATGCGTTTAAAGTGAAATGCAAAACCCATGCATGACTAGTATGATGAATGTAGAGTTTGAGAAATGACCAAAAATTAAGAATTGTGACATTCTTCCCATGTCAGAGGAATCACGTCCTCGTGATTCAATCGATGATACATAAAGTTCTATCCTTAGGTTTCGCGAAATCAGGGTGTATAATCAAAGTGTTTAAGCCAAAACTTACGCGTCTAGGTTTCTTATCTAATGAGACTCACTAAATCTGAATAATACAATGGATCACTTAATGGTCTAGGAAAAACGTACCAGTTACGCATTGCGGGCTGCCTCAGTTCCTAAATAAAATGCTCGAGATCGGGGTGGACTGATATTGAGTACAGGGTTTGGGTTATTTCCTTCAATTGCCACCGCTAGACTAGCTTGCATCGGTGGCTTATTCAACTGAGGACAATTATTCCGGAAGTGATTCGGGCTGTTACATTCAAAGCAAGTCCTTTGATTATTCCTCATGTTGCCCACGTTAACCGTTGTTATCGGTCTTGCACGCTCTCTACACTGGCTTGAAAAATGGCTTGACTGATTGCAAATTGTACATAAGCGGCAAGGCTTGGACTTCGGGTGATGATAAGCACATTTGGCACATTTGGGATGTGAACCCGCATACTCTCTTTGTTCAGTACCAGTTGCCACAAAAACTCTTGCTCTCTTGTTTTCTGCTACCACATCTATCTGTCTACTCGATCCACTCGATTCTTTCCTCTTGTCACTGCTCTTCAAAGTCCCATTTCTGACCATCTCATCTGTTAGGGTTCCTGCTCTCAATATTGCACTTTGTATTGTAGACGGCTCAGTAGTTTTCACAGTTCCACGGATTTCGGGGACAAGACCATATATGTACCTCGAGATTCTCTTGGACTCAGGGGTAACTAGATGAGGAACTAGTCTGGCTAACTCATGAAATCGGTCTGTGTAGGCTGCGTGACCAGCCCCTATCATGGAGTGGTGATAAAATTCATCTTCCAGTTTCTGCATTTCATTGTCCGGGCAGTACTCTTCTTTCAATAATGCCTTAAATTCGTCCCATGTCATACCTGTAGCTGCTTCTCTGCCCCTAGCCTGTAGCTGTGTGTTCCACCATGTCAATACCTTCCCTGATAGCAAGCAAGCAGCATACTTTACCCTCTGATGTGTGGCACAATTGCTGATGTCGATCACTGACTCTGTCTTCTCTACCCATCGAGTATACGCCAAAGCACCTCCTATACCATCAAACTCCACCGGTTTGCATGCTGAAAATTCCTTATATGTTCATCCGATTCTGTTGTTGTTGTTGTTGGTGTTGTTGTTGTTGCCACTGCCAACTACATTGTTGGTTTCACCAGTACCGTTCCCGTGGTTTCCCGAGTTATTCATATGGTTTCCAACTTGTGTGACAATAGTGGGAAGCAAGATTTGAAGTTGTTGAGCGATGATGGCGGCAAAATCAGGGTTTCCGCCAATGTTGTTGTCATTGTTACCCATGTCGCTACCGCCTTCTCTACCTCCACGCTCACCTGTCCTTCCACCCCTTTGCGCCGCACCACCTCGGCCAGTGCTGCGTGTTACCCTCTTTGGTGCCATGATCTCTGCAAGGGAAAGAACTGTTGAATTCCCAATGTCTATACTTAACGTCCTCAAACATAATATCACGCCACAAATTGGTTCCTAAGGTGTGCCCACACCGATCTACGTATGTGTGGTCGCATATGTCCACGTGGGTTGTGACGCATTTATAATTATGTTGGCCACCATAATTATAATTGCTTCATTTCACACGTGTACATACCACCAAGCACACATGTCTCGGCGATTGATGTTACTGAAATAGGTAGCCATTCTATTATCCGATTCTAAACGGTGAAGGAGAAATTTAGGGTAGGTATCTAGGGAGAGTCGCACTTGGTGTATAGGAAATTCCTTTAGGTGCTAAAGTCACTACGAGGTTTGGTCGCCAGCAGTTCCCAAAGTATCCTCAAGAGAACTCCCATCCTCGGGCAAAATCATCAAATCGATACAGCTATATAGTAACACTTATTTAGCTCGATCTCGCATCTCATCAAACAAGAACTGTCACGAGATCAAGTTAGATAAGTGCTCATTACTGAGCTCCATATCTTTGATGACCCAACTAGATTTTGGGACTCCCCTATTGGTACAAGGAAACCACGTTATCCAATGAGGTGGTTCTAGAAGAAATTTTTAAGAAAACATATGCGCACGAAAAGTGTGTAAGGCGATAGGAAAAGAAAGGATCGACATGAAAGCGGTTATAGTCTAGGAACTAAAATGTAACCTAGTTCTCTATAACCAAGGCTCTGATACCAATCTGTCACACCCCCAAAATATCGCAGCGGAACGATAGTGTCATTGGGGTATGACGTCATAGCACAAAGTATGGATAAAGAAAACGACCTCTATAATGAGACGTTTTAAAGAGTTTACCATTCGATTAAATAAGTTAAAGTTTACAACACATGAGATCCCAAAGTTTGATAATACATAAAGGTTTACAAAACATGTCGAATGGTAATAGATAAAAACACTAGACTCCAATGTATGCCATGAGACCCAAAAGCTCCATGAAATGCTATCGCCTTACAACCTGAGATAAACATGCTAAAAAGTGTCAACACAAAGGTTGGTGAGTTCATAAGTTTGTAATAAAATGATCTGAAATACTTTGAGAAATGTTCACACAGCAAAGGCATTGTAAATCCACTCAGTTCCAAGTTCCGCCCATACAAAACTTGCAACCTGTGTGTTCACAACCCATTGCCTAAAATAGAATGACAATCATGAATATGCGCATTAAGGTAGTTAAAATTATAAATGTCACCACAAGGGTCTTCCAACAACTCGTGTTGGGATGTTCCTCCAACGCTCACGTTGGGCTGTATCCATAAAAATGGCCTTCCAACATATAAATGCTGGGATGTTCCTCCAACGACTCACGTTGGGCTGTATCCAAATAATTTGGCCTTCCAACATATAAATGATGGGATGATTGTTTAAGTCTAGTCACTACACGCACCAAGTCTAAAGTATAAGTAATGTTGTTTGGCAAAAGAGTTTAAATGTTTTGATAAATAAGCATGTATCTCGCCCCAAATAGTTTATAGGAATTTAAATGAGTTAAAGCGGGGTATGAACTCACCTGGTATGATTGATATGCTAACAAAATGAAGTGCACTAAAATGAGGCTCGGAAACTATCCGCGACCTAAAATGAATGTCATGACTTGAGTTATAATATGTTGTCGTGAATGCGTGATACAATGTTGTGCATGCATACTCATATGATATTCATACCACTTGTACGTTTTGGAAATAATTTTTATCGTCAAAATATGTTTATGACATCCCGCGTACTAAAAATACTCTACAAGTAGTTACGTTGAAACAACCTCCTATGATAGTCGCAAAATGGTGCACACCGAGCGTTAGGAAACGAACTCAACAGTTTTGGAAAGCTTGTGTTATTATCTCAAAGTTTTAGTATTTAAGTTTCCATCCTAGAGGTCTCGATCACAAAGAAAAATATTGGTTAAGTATTGTACTTTAGTCCAAAAATATAGTTTAAAGGATGGTTTTTGGCCAAGTTTGAGTGACTATATGTTATTCGTTACCACTCCGCTCAACAAACGGTTGAACATTTTGGAAAATATGCTAGGCGAACTTACTTTTACTAGAAGACATCACGTTATAAAAAGTTCTACATCATTGTTAAAAACGTCCGCCAACATGGTCCTTTAGTTGCCGTAGTATGTTTTTAATAGAGAATATATTAATTTTGCTAATAGAATAAAGTTACGGCAACTTGGTTTATCGCGTGTAATTTAATCGTTACAAGTCCGTTTTCTACGTTTTCTACATCCTTAGATTCGTGTCAAAGTATACTAATATATTTTTGATAAGTCGACACAATTTATAAAGCTTAAGACTCATTTTTGACTCGTAAAGAGTGACATTTTCATGCTGAAATTTCTGAAATTAATAGTTTTCCTCGTCAAACTTGAAAAATTCATATCTTCTTCGTTATAGCTCCGTTTTAATCCATTCAAGCGGCCACGTTTTCGTTTTAAAGTGTATTTTCTAAATATCTAGCCCAAAATATTATACCCACTGTCAGATTTTCCCAGAATTAAAAATATGGACAGACCCTATTTAAAACGTGTCGAAATGAGTTTTTCTCGCGCCAAACCTATTCTAACCCATTCGAAACAACTCCGAAGCTATTCTAATCCTACCATACACATTCTTAGGGTGTCATGGTTTCCTAGACATCATCAAAACTAATATATAACAAGGAATAATTATAGGATGACTTAGATATATATAACCCTTAAAAATCAATGAAAAAGTGGTACAACATCATATGACTTGCATGTTTTTACTCAAATATGATGAAATGATTATGAAATAAATATGTAAGATGAAAAATGGACATGAGATGCTTACAAGAATACTTGATGAGGTTTATGAGAACAAAAGGGTTAATCCTAATCACCCAAGGTTTTTATTTCAAAACCTATACAAAGAGTGTGTCTAGATTGTTAAAAACCTTGTCTTGAAAAATTTGGATGAACCTTCCTTGGTCCTTATGGTGGCCGGTCACTTGAAGAAGAGAGAAAGAGATAGGATATTTGATCTTTCACTTTGAGGATAATGTGTTGAATGTGTTTTGTTAATGAGTATAATACTATATACTTAGTAGATATTTTGTACATTGAGTGTGTCATCCATAGGTGGTCGACACCCTTAATAAAAATATGAGTAGATGATTTTTTTTTAGTAGTTTAAATAAATACATGTAGAAGTATAAGTTTGTTAACTTAAGAATAATTAATAACTTATGTATTTATTTAAGCATTTAAGGTAACGTTAGCCAAAAATAAATTTTAGCGGGACAAAATAAAATGTAATGAAGTCATAAAAATTATAAAAATACATTTCTTGAAAGATTTGAGTGAATAAATATTTATCGGGTTGAATTTAAGAAAACCGTCGTAATTTATATAAACATAACAATTTATATACGAAATAAATTTAAAACATTGGGTAAACTAATAATAATATTTTCATAAACTTAATATGAGTATAAAAATATATTGTGATAAAATTTTGGAAGTAACGGATCAATTGTTCAAAATAATGTTTACGCGATAACGTTTATTTAATATGAAATTATGCGTTTAATGTGAAATGCAAAACCCATGCATGACTAGTATGATGAATGTAGAGTTTGAGAAATGACCAAAAATTAAGAATTGTGACAAAAGCCAATTGAGGAGTCATGTCGTCTGATAAACACATGAGTATCAGTTTGAACCCTTTTACTTCCAACACACCATTTATAAGATGAAAATTAACTTCCCATGCAACTCAATAAACAATAATGTTCAACATAAACGAGTAGTATACCAATGAGATTTGATATACAATATATCCTCCATTCTGCACTGCAATTTAAAGGGTTCTGCACTGCAATTTAAACGAGTATCAGTAAAAACGAGCATGTCGTCTGATAAACGCTATATGATCAGGAGAGAAGACAACTGTTGTTATTTCTTCATTGTCCTTTTTTTTTTAAGTATGTACTAAGTGAACTTCCCTGATGGCTACTATAAAGACCATGAGAATCCTGAGCAGACATTGAACCCCTGCTACTACCATATCTAATGTTTGATCTCCCAAGTCTGCCAATAATTCACGAAAAACATTATAGCAATTCCATCTAAAACATATTTAGTAAACAGAGCACTATATGATAGCAGACCTATCAGCGTAGGTAGGTCCACGAGCCGGGTAACTGTCTCTATAAGATGAGTTTCTCTCTGAGGTAGACCTAGGTGGACCATAGTCAGCAACCGCTCTACTCCTTGGTGGCAGCTCTACCGCTCTACTACTCCCTGGTGGCAGCGCTACCGCTCTACTCCTTTGTGGTAGCTCCTCACGCCCGCTATAATCACGTTTGAAGCTGATATTGGTTTGAAATGAACTGTATGCAAAAGATTACAGTATTAAGACTATTTAGACGGCAAGAAAAACTTATTATGGTGCAACTGTAAATGA
This sequence comes from Chrysanthemum seticuspe, assembly GCA_019973895.1. NCBI lineage: Eukaryota > Viridiplantae > Streptophyta > Magnoliopsida > Asterales > Asteraceae > Chrysanthemum > Chrysanthemum seticuspe. The sequence goes on along the minus strand of BPTQ01000004.1, from coordinate 198,117,669 downwards.
TAAACATACCAGGTGGCATCCAATGTTCTTTCAGAAGTTTGTTACACAAGCCAAACACAATCCATATTGCAATACGAATACAAAAATTAAATAAGTTTAAAATTAACAACAATGTATCTTAAATAGATGGTTTAATAACTGAAGAATGTATCTATACCTTCATGTATTTACTAGTAAACAAAGTTTTCGGGTTGCTCGCACCTTCACGATGTTTTCCCAAACAAATGCTCATAAAGAAAATTCCAAGCATCCTTTTAATTTGACCCATTTGAGAACTGAGATTAACCCATCCATAGGTAAATGGGTCAAAACTGCCACCTCTACCTAGTGATTAAATTGTGTTTAAAACATTTCCTATTCCAGCATAGGCGCAAATATCACAATACTTTATGATCTTTTCACTGAATGTCTTGGAAACCTCAGCAGTAGCCTCTACGCTATCCAATTATTCAGACACAATTTCAAACACCCCCTAAACATTATCGCACCTATGCTAAGTATAGTCCAAGTTACCTAAAAGCACTATATTGCAACGAATTCACCAAAACATATACATTTTCATCCTACCATCATGAAACAAGATATAAACCAAGTTCAAATGCCAATCTCCCTTGATTTATTTGAGTTCCCGTAGCATTCAACTTTCTTAATTCATTTGGTTTACCTCATGACAACAAGCAATCATATCATAATAATTTAAAATACATGTTATTTAATATATTGCAGTTACATTTAGGCCAAAACCATCACACTTTTTGTGAAAATTAGTCCTTATAAACATGAAGAATGAGTGAACTTGAACCATAAAATTAAGGAAACGCTACTTTTGCAAGACAATCACATGCCAAACTTTTTGTTCTTACGTCTATAGGTATTAACTATTAAGTATTAACTATAGAAAGGAACAAACAAACAATATATTGTCTATTTCCTTGTTTTACATTATCTGAAACATATATTACTACAAATAGCACAACATTGTACGAATTGGGTCACACTTTCACTGAAACTAAGTGCCAACTGAGTTTATTCGTCAATTAACCTAGATATCTTTGAGCGGGATTACCAATAAAAGATTATAACAACATCTAATCGACAATAAAATAACAAACAATTTTGATTTTTTAAAGCATAATATCAGTTTTTCAAATCAAAACTACGATAATGTATTCAACTTCACATATCGTATTACGCTAGCAAATTCATTTTCCACAATTGAGCATTTCATCAAACACCTTGCTTACAAGTTTTTCACAGTCCCAATTTCTCAGCAAAATAACACTCAACTGCTTGAAACATGATCCCTACACAAACACAAAGCTCAATATTCCTAAACCTACTGCAAGTAACCAGAATCAAAATGCAGATTCACAATTTATCCAACACTATCTCTATATAAATTGCTTAAATTTAAGCTTAATAAACAATTAACATCATTCTATAAAAAATGTAAATAAACAACTAATTACAGATCTACGAGCGTTAAGTGCGATAATAAGTAGAATAATTATACCTTTGATGAGTCAAATTGAATGAATTGAGATCGATTATGAAGCTAGGGTTTGTTTACACATAGTTGAAGGTGTTTGTGTGTGTGTGTTTTGAGGAGAAAAGAAGTGCAGGAAATGTAACGTGACTTTGAGTTTTGTAAATAAACAACTAATTATAGTTGAAGGTGTTTGTGTGTGTGTTTTGAGGAGAAAGGAAGAAAAAACTTTCTGAATGATAGTGACTTTGAGTTTTGTAAATAACGTGACTTTTTTACTAAAATAAAAAGATGGGTGTCATTGTGGGATTCAAATAGTAATTCTTTTTCCTCAATTTATAAAAATAACACTTCTTGTAAACGGGATGGGTTTACGAGCTTATTTGACTTCGGCTTATATTTTATAAGTCTCAGTTTTAACTTATTTTAAGACGTATGAGCTTATATAAGTTTATCATATTATAATAAACTTATATAAACCCACAATTCTCAAAATAAGCTGAAAAATTATGGCTTATCAAATATAAGCCGAACCACAAATAAGCTAACAAGCCACATATAAGCTTAAAAAACATTTTTCTCCATTAACTTTTAAAAAATTTGTGACCGTAATGTTCGTCACTTTTTTATACCCAAAAATATAGCATATGTATAGTGACGAAATTAGTGACCACTTTTGAGCTTGGTGACTAACTGTTTTAGTTGACCAAATATTAGTGTCCATGTACTATATGGTCACTATTTTACTTAAATAGTGACCAAAAATAAAGTCGGCACTAAATTTTGGTCACTATAAGCACTTTTTTTTGTAGTAGATTGTGGGTTGCATATTCTTATTATCAAAACTAGGGATGACAATGTTAGTCAATGTCTGACTCAACTTTGTGGTTCCTAGTCTGCTTGTTACGAGGTTCTTAAGATACTTTCCGTTGTATTTTGGTCCCACAAGTAAGTGTCTTGAAAAACTTTATTATCCCCGCAAATGGCATGGAAATAATAATAATAATAATAATAATAAGACAAACTTTAGAAGAAATTAGATAAAAAGTAATAAGAAATATTTTATCTCATCTAATAGAAGCTATCTTTCTGGGGAAAATAAAAAAGAAGTAGCAAACTTGGATTTCCGGCCTCTTACCCAACTTGTGGAAAAATCTTTGGAGCATTATCAAGATAAAACGGAACAATGTCTTTTGCAGCAGCCAAAGGTCTGTTGTTCTCGCCTGGAGCCGTTAGCATAGTCGTGATTAAACTTCCTGTGATAGTTCCAGAAATGACATCAAAGTAATCCGCTAGCCTTGCGTCCTCACCATCTAACAACTGTTGGTATACGTCTTCACAAATTAATCTTTTATGTAATAGAAGTCACCCTATTTCAAATGGTAATTGATCGAAATACCTAGCAATCTATTTGTTAATCAGATTCCTCAATTTTAACTATGTAAAATTCTAAACAAATAAAAAAATCTTATAATTCGTTGGATAATTATAGGCCTTAATTTTACTCACTCTGAGCTTGATCTCCATAAAAAAGTAAAATATAAAAAAATAATAAAAAATAAAAAATGTATTATTGAATTATGCTTTGATGTTATCGGTATTTTTTTTTTTTTTTTTTTAAATACCTATGCGCCTTATTGTTTTTTAAATTCAGCACTCTTATTGAACGCAATGACCTAAGTGTTCAATCATTCAAAGTTAATCGCCCTAATTGTGAAAAGCACAAATTACGAATTAGGGTAATCTAACCCCACTACTTTAAATATTTAGAAACCATGACAAAAATAGTGAATATAACTATAGTTTTAATTTTTATTTTAAGGTTTTCTAATAGTTCAATTTTTTATGATTATATTTGTTAATCAATCATACCCGTTTGTTATATATACGCTACTATTTACTAAATGCTAGCAAGGTTAATGACTTAAACTAGATGGTCGTAAATCATGAGCGGATTAACTTGAGAGCGGGTTGTGGCATGCCTTGCCCTTATATCTTAGCATTTCACTAGTTTTATTGATAGTATGCCAATCAAAAAAACTGAAAGGAAAGAACTAGCTATCTGCATATTATTATAAATTTATTTTGGTGATAAATTTAAATCCCAAAGAACAAATAAGCTCTTTGGTACAATGCTATTTTTTATCATAACAAATAGCAACCACCGCCGTCTTCTCCAATCAAACCGGATCTGATAATTCCAGCTTCTCTCCGTCGGGTTGGGGGAGGGTTTAACATGGAAAACATTACTAATCATCAGGATACAGGTTGGACCTTTGTCGGTCGTAATCAGAATCGCAAAAACATTGAAAACCCTTATCATCAGAATCGATCACATACCACATCCTCGTTTTTTATCACAAATTTCCCCAAGCATGTCGATGCAAAACAACTATGGAAAACATGTGAATCATATGGGCGAATAGTCGACACCTTTATCCCATCGAAACTATCAAAATCTGGAAAGCGCTTCGGCTTTGTACTTTTTCAAGGGGTATCTAACGATGAAGATATGGCACTTAAACTCTCAACCATTTGGATTGGTAGTTTCCACCTTTTTGCGGCGGTATCCAGGTTTCCGAGATCCAATAACCCTAAATCAGACCATAAGCCACCACCGACTCATATCCCTCCACAAAATAAACAATCTGATCATTACTCTTTCAACACCAAAGAAGCCAAACCGATCTCCACTAAAGCATCACGTTCATATGCATCTGTTGCGAATGGAATGTATCAGGTTCGTAATTCTTCTAAATCTAATGTCCCTCCGTCTATAACTATCGAAGATCATGATCTAATACACGTAGAGAACACATCTACGGTTTTATTGGTTAAAGTTAGGGAAGTGGCAACCATGAACTCAATTTATAATCTAGGCAGAAATGAAGGTTTTTCAAACCTTCAAATTCACCATGTGGGTGGATTATGGATTTGGATTCAATTTCCAGATGAAGTATCGTGTACGTCCTTCAAGAATAATAACACAATGAAGAATGCATTCACATCCATAAAAACAGTCTCTCCAAACTTTGTCATTGATGAAAGGCTCATATGGATAGAAATTAATGGTCTCCCACTTTGTGCTTAGGGCTCATATGTTGGAAAATTTAGTGCACTTGTGGGATTAGTTCACACCTTGTAATGGGTTAGGAGGTACGGAGTGTACACCTATAAGGTCCATGAACATCCTGACTCTTATAGTGGTTTGTATTGGTAGTACTGGTGAAAGTACTGCTTGGTGAAAGTACTGCTTGTGGAAAGTACTGCTTGTGGTTTCCACTGATAAGCAGTGTTTCCACTGATAGGCAGTGTTTCCACTGAAGTGGTGTATCCACTGATAGTGCTATGAAAGTACTGATAAGCAGTGTTTCCACTGATAGGCTGTACTTCCACTGCAAGTGAAAGTACTGCTAGTGGAAAGTACTGCTTATGGAAAGTACTGCTAAATGGCAGTTACAACTTCTTTATGACCACGTTTAATTGGTCATGTAACCACTAACGGCTATAATGGGGATAATTATGAGGCTATTAATGGGCCGATTAATACTCATAATTCCATTGGAATAGCTCAAGAGTAACCTCCTATATATAGGAGATCTGAACATGCATGAAGTACACACAGAAAACACTAAATACTTATAAGCGAAAGGGTTATAGAATTGTGCCTAATTCTCTAACTGCATTTGGTCTTATCCCAAGTAGATATTCGTGATACCCAGGCATTAGGGTCGAATAGTTTACTTTGGAAAGTGATCACACAATTCCAAGTGATATCCGGTAACCACCAAGTGGTATTGCTACTGTCATTGATTGTCTTAACCCTGTTCTGGGAGTTATTTACCCCAACAATCAAAGTAAACTATTTTGTGATAATCAATGGCAACTGCTGCAATGAAACACATGGCTTCAAACTTTGCTAAGCTGGACAAGTTTGAAGGGGTGGACTTTAGGAGGTGGCAGAAGAAGATGCACTTCTTGCTGTCAAGCATGAGTGTGGTCTATGTGCTGACTACTCCAATTCCTGATGATGGTGATGATGCTACTGTGGAGCAGATCAGGAGGAGAAGCAAGTGGGAGAATGATGACTACATATGCAGAGGTCTTATTCTGAATGGTATGTCTGATTCCTTGTTTGATATTTATCAGAACTTTGAATCTTCCAAAGAACTGTGGGATTCCTTGGATGCCAAATATATGGCTGAGGATGCATCAAGTAAGAAGTTCCTTGTTAGTAATTTCACAAATTACAAAATGACTGATTCAAGACCAGTTATGGAACAATACAATGAACTTCTTGGAATACTTGGAAGGTTTACACAACACCAAATGAACATGGATGAGGCTATCAAAGTCTCTTGTGTCATTGACAAACTCCCTCCTTCATGGAAAGATTTCAAGCATACCTTGAAACATATGAAGGAGGAGTTAACTCTTGTTGAGTTGGGCAGTCATCTGCACATTGAGGAATCTCTCAAAGTGCAGGATAATGACAAGCCAAAGAGTAGCAATGCTACTGGTGCATCTGTTGTCAATATGGTGGAGCATAACAACTCCACCAGGTACAATGACAACAAAGGCAAACGCAAATATCATGAAAACACAAGGGCAGATCCAAACAAGAAGGCAACACCTACTTGTTGGAAATGTGGCAAGACTGGTCACATTAAAAGGGACTGCAAGGGTGTTAAAGTTGGTGGTAAAGCCAATGGATCAGGCACTAATGGTTCAGGGAGTGGTGGTTCAGCCAACTCACTGAAAGGTCAGAATATGTTTAATAAGTCTTTTCAGATTTATTATGTTACATATGTATCTGAATCTTTTTATGTGCAGGATGATGATGTTGCGTGGTGGGTTGACTCTGGTGCAACAGCTCATGTGTGTAAAGATAGAAGCTGGTTCAAGACTTATGAGTCACTGAATGATGGTTCTATTCTTCACATGGGAAATGAGTCAACAGCCTTGGTGCATGGTCGTGGTTGTGTAGATCTTAGGTTTAGTTCTGGAAAGATTGTAACTTTGTTTAATGTTATTCATGTTCCTGATATAAGGAAGAACTTGGTTTCAAGTAGTGTTTTGAATAATCATGGATATAAACAAGTTATTGAATCTGATAAATTTGTGCTTTCTAAGCATGGTGTTTTTATTGGTTTTGGTTATTTATGTAATCAAATGTTCAGGCTTAATATTTCTACTGACAATGTTAATTCAGCTTTTGTGACAACCACTGACACTGATTCTAGCCTATGGCATGCAAGACTTGGCCATGTACATTATAAAAGGATGCAAGATATGTCTAGGGATGGTTTAATCCCTGCTTTTGACATGGACACTGAAAAGTGTAAAACTTGCATGTTGACCAAGATAACCAAGAAACCCTTTCAGGGTGTTAGTCGTGAGACTAAGATCTTGGAGCTTATTCACAGTGACCTGTGTGATTTGCATGCCACTCCTTCTTTGGGGAATAAGAAGTACTTTGTGACATTTATTGATGACGCTTCTAGATTTTGTTATGTCTATCTATTACATACCAAGGATGAAGCATTAGATAAATTCAAAGTGTTTAAAACTGAAGTTGAATTACAACTTGGGTCTTTGATCAAAAGATTAAGGACTGATAGGGGAGGTGAGTACATGGATACTCAGTACTTTCAGTCTGTTGGAATAATCCATGAAACGACTGCCCCTTATACTCCTCAGCAAAATGGTATTTCTGAAAGGAAAAACAGGGTGCTGAAGGAGATGGTTAATTCCATGTTGTCCTTTTCAGGACTGAGTCAAGGGTTCTGGGGTGAAGCTATGTTAACAGCTTGCTATTTATTAAATAGGGTTCCAAATAAAAGGAACAAGGTTACCCCTTATGAACTCTGGACTAAAAGGAAACCCAACCTGAATTATCTCAAGGTTTGGGGTTGTAGGGCTGTTGTAAGACTCCCTGATCCAAAGCAAAAGACTTTGGGTGAAAGAGGCATTGACTGCATCTTTGTTGGATATGCTGAGCATTCCAAGGCTTTTAGGTTCTATGTTATTAAACCTAATGAATATGTTTCAATTAACTCCATTATTGAATCAAGGGATGCAAACTTTGATGAGAATAGATTCTCATCAGTTCCTAGACCAAGTCAGAGGATTCCTAATGGAACTCATGACACTGGTGTATCAGAGGTCCCTGATGATGAACCATCAGTGGTCCCTGATGAGGTTGTGGTTCAGCAACCTGAACCTGTGCTCAGGAAAAGCAAAAGGGTCACGACTCCAAAGTCATTTGGACCTGAGTTTCAACTATACTTAGTTGAAGGTACCAGGGATGAGGTCTCAGACCAATACTACTATTGCTTCATTGTTGAGGATGACCCCAAAACATTTGAAGAAGCAATGAAGTCCCAGGATATTGCTTTCTGAAAAGAAGCAATCAATGATGAGATGGATTCCATCATGGGCAACAACACTTGGGTGTTGGTTGATCTACCTCCTGGTTGCAAACCTCTAGGTTGCAAATGGATTTTCAAAAGGAAAATGAAGGTAGATGGAACTATTGAAAAGTTCAAGGCTAGACTAGTCATTCAGGGCTTTAAACAAAAGTCAGGAATAGACTATTTTGATACTTATGCCCCTGTGGCTCGTATCAGTACCATAAGACTGCTGATTGCTATGGCATCTATTCACAATCTGGTTATTCATCATATGGATGTGAAAACAGCTTTCTTGAATGGTGAATTGGAAGAGGAGGTTTATATGAACCAACCTCAGGGCTTCATCATGCCTGGCAATGAAAACAAGGTGTGTAAACTGATTAAGTCTCTTTATGGACTTAAGCAGGCACCTAAGCAATGGCATCAAAAGTTTGATGAAGTGGTTTTGTCTAGTGGTTATGTTCTTAACCAAGCTGACAAATGTGTATATAGCAAATTTGATTAATCTGGTAAAGGAGTCATCATTTGTCTATATGTTGATGGCATGTTGATCTTTGGCACCGACCAAAATCAGGTTGACCTGACAAAGGAATTTTTGTCATCAAGGTTCTCCATGAAAGACATGGGGGAGGCTGATGTTATCCTTGGTATAAGGATTAAACATGAAAGAAATAGAATTTCTATCTCTCAGTCTCATTATATTGAGAAGGTACTGAGGAAATTCAATTACTTTGATTGTACTCCAGTGAGTACACCTATGGATACTTGTGAGAAGCTGATGCCTAATCATGGCAAGGCTGTATCTCAACTTGAGTATTCTAGGGTAATTGGTTGCCTGATATATGCCATGACTTGTACAAGGCCTGATATTGGTTTTGCAGTGGGAAAATTGAGCAGGTATACTAGTAATCCTAGTGCTCATCACTAGCAAGCAGTTCAGAGGGTACTGAAGTATTTGAAGAGAACTATGGATTATAGTCTCTCATATACTGGTTACCCATCAGTGTAGGAAGGTTACACTGATGCAAGTTGGATCAGTAACACTGAAGACAATTCGTCTACCAGTGGCTGGGTATTCCTACTTGGTGGAGGTGCAATTTCTTGGGCATCCAAGAAGCAAACTTGCATCACCAGTTCAACAATAGAATCTGAATTTGTGGCTTTAGCAGCTGCTGGTAAAGAAGCTGAATGGTTGAAAAACTTGCTTCTTGAGATTCCATTGTGGCCTAAACCTATAGCACCTATTTCTATCCGGTGTGATAGTGCAGCTACATTGGCTAAGGCTTATAGCCAGATGTACAATGGTAAGTCTAGACACTTAGGTGTCAGACATAGCATGATTCGTGAGCTTATCATGAATGGGGTGGTATCTATAGAGTTTGTGAGATCTCAACAGAACCTAGCTGATCACTTGACGAAGGGTCTGGCTAGAGACTTGGTTATAAAGTCTGCTAAAGGGATGGGTTTAAGTCCAACTTAGTCACTGAATGCTAGGACACCCAACTCCCTCCTAAGGAAACTTGGGAGCTGAGTTCAATGTGGAAAGCTGAACATTCAGTGGACTGGAGCACATGTTTTATTTACATCCCAAGGTTGTGCTCAGAACCTGCTGAAAGGAGGATGAAGTCTTTACTTCTTAATGGTTATATTTTCTTTGAAAAAGTGCTTGGCAGGAGCATGACTAAAGAGGAACCACCTATGTAAATGTTGAATTTTTGCCGCTTCAGGAAGCTTTGGACTTTAGCTTTTACAACATTTATGAATTTGGATATGGACACATGGCTTGTATAGTGTCAGGAGCTTTTAAGTGTTTGAAAACTTGTGTGTATTTTATCTTCAGGTATTCAAATGGGTTAAAGGGTTCAATTCTTAGAACACCCTGATTCTCGAATATTTGAACGTGTAATTTACTAAGATGGAAATTCAATCCTCAGGACATTTTCGTTTATGCACATGTTTTGATTGATGTTTATTTTTCATGCAAAGGAAGTGAACTAAATTTGGGGAGGATTGTTGGAAAATTTAGTGCACTTGTGGGATTAGTTCACACCTTGTAATGGGTTAGGAGGTACGGAGTGTACACCCATAAGGTCCATGAACATCCTGACTCTTATAGTGGTTTGTATTGGTAGTACTGGTGAAAGTACTGCTTGGTGAAAGTACTGCTTGGTGAAAGTACTGCTTGGTGAAAGTACTGCTTGTGGAAAGTACTGCTTGTGGTTTCCACTGATAAGCAGTGTTTCCACTGATAGGCAGTGTTTCCACTGAAGTGGTGTATCCACTGATAGTGCTATGAAAGTACTGATAAGCAGTGTTTCCACTGATAGGCTGTACTTCCACTGCAAGTGAAAGTACTGCTAGTGGAAAGTACTGCTTATGGAAAGTACTGCTAAATGGCAGTTACAACTTCTTTATGACCACGTTTAATTGGTCATGTAACCACTAACGGCTATAATGGGGATAATTATGAGGCTATTAATGGGCCGATTAATACTCATAATTCCATTGGAATAGCTCAAGAGTAACCTCCTATATATAGGAGATCTGAACATGCATGAAGTACACACAGAAAACACTAAATACTTATAAGCGAAAGGGTTATAGAATTGTGCCTAATTCTCTAACTGCATTTGGTCTTATCCCAAGTAGATATTCGTGATACCCAGGCATTAGGGTCGAATAGTTTACTTTGAAAAGTGATCACACGATTCCAAGTGATATCCGGTAACCACCAAGTGGTATTGCTACTGTCATTGATTGTCTTAACCCTGTTCTGGGAGCTATTTACCCCAACATCATCTGCCTTTAAAAAAAGTTGCTTCAGCTTTTGGTAAATTCATGTTCTTTGAGATAGATAAACTTCCCTCGGTCGGTACAGCACACATTTGCATCTCAACCAATCGAAAAGATTTTATTTCGGAAACTACTCAAGTTTCAATTTTTGGTGTTTGTTATGATGTTCATGTACAAGAATTAGGTACGTGGAAGGCTAATATTCGAGATGATGACGTTTCTTCTGACTCTGACTCGGAAGCTGACATGGCTAACAGTAGTACCCCATCAGAACACTCTCACAATGACGACCATATCCACATCAATGTGTCTGATACATTTGTTGCCCCATCAGAACATTTTCACAATGACGACCATATTGACACCAATGTGTCTGATACATTTGTTGAGGAGACTATACCTGCTGAAACACCCAATACAAAACCTACAGAGCATACCAGCCCCATTACCTCATCAGAACCTAGTTACCCACCAGGTTTTGAGCAATTTAAAAGCACCAAGAAAGATTCTTCCCTTCAACCGAAACTTGCACCAATTGTAGATGGATTCTCTGTCATTAACGAATTATCTCGAATCATTGAATTTATAGGCCCTATGGGTTATAATGTCAAACCATGTCGTAAGGCCATCCAAACTCTAATACGTGATACAGGAGATAGTATTGTTGATCAATGAATATCTTATCTATTAATATAAGAGGTTCTCGAAAGTATAGAAAACGTAGATGGGTGAAAGAATTGTGTTTCAAGTATAATGCCCATTTTCTCAATGTCCAAGAATCGAAGATGACAAGGTTAGAATTGTATCGGTTGAAAACTATGTGGGGGAATTATTCTTTTGATTTTGCGTGTAGCATGTCTAGAGGTCATTCTGGAGGTCTCATTTCTATGTGGGATACTTCTCTTTTTGTTAAATCTAATCTTTGATGTGATGATAACTTTATCATCGTTCAAGGTAAATGGCACCATTCAGATGTTACATTCTATATGGTTAACGTTTATGGTCCTCAGGAATCATTGGCTAAATCATCTTTGTGTCAACGGCTTCATGAGTTCATCTCGAATAACCAAGGTAGTTACGTTATTTCTGGTGATTTTAATGAAGTTCGTATAGAATCTGAAAGATGTGGTTCTATTTTTTTCCACTCTGAAGCTCAAGTATTCAATTCCTTTATCGATAACTCGGGTCTCAGTGAAATCCCTATGGGAGGTCGTCTTTATACATGGATGAACAAAGCAGGATCTAAACTAAGCAAACTTGATCGCTTCCTTTTGTCTCATGATGTTACTACAATTTGTCCAGATCTCAAAGCTATTGTTCTAGATAGACTTTGGTCCGATCATAACCCTATTCTCTTGCATGCTGATAAAACGGACTTTGGCCCCATTCCATTTAAGTTTTACAACTCTTGGATTCAGCGTGAGGGTTTTGATAATTTGATCAAAAGTAAAAATGAAGAATACCATCTTATACATCAGGGGCACGTTTCTCTCAAACAGAAGTTAAAGTTCTTCAAGTCGAAAATCAAAGAATGGCGCAAACAATCTAACCTTACGAACGCCTCTCGATTGCATTTCATCCACTCTACCCTTAATGATTTAGATAAGAAGATTGATTCTTCTACTGCCACTGATGTAGAACTTCAATTTCATTTTCAACTGATGAAAGAACGAGATGATCTCGATCGTCTTTTATCTTTAGATTTAGCCCAAAAAGCTAAAATTCAATGGGATGTAGAAGGGGACGAGAACTCCAAGTTTTTTCATGGAATTCTCAAACAAAAACGTCGCCATCAGTCTATTCACGGGATCCTTATCGAGGGCGAATGGATTACTAATCCTCTTACAATCAAAGAAGAATTTTACAAGTTTTATAAAAGCAAATTTAAATCAGTTGATTCTTCTTTTGATGTGAATTCTAATCTAGGTTTCGATACGCTCTCCTCAGAAGACGTCACTATGCTCCAACAAAAGGCCACGTTTGATGAAATTCGTAAAGTTGTTTGGGATTGTGGCAGTGGTAAGTCACCAGGACCAGATGGTTTCTCGTTTCTTTTTATTAAAAAATATTGGGATTTATTTAAAGATGATATAGTGAACTTTGTTAATCACTTCATGGAATCTGGAACCATGCCTAAAGGTACCAACTCCGCTTTCATTACGTTGATTCCAAAAATCCCAAACCCCATTCTCATTAAAGATTATCGTTCGATATCTCTCATTGGGATGCAATATAAAATTATAGCAAAGTTACTTGCTAACAGGCTTTCTACAGTTCTTGATAAGCTTGTTAGTCCAACTCAATCGGCATTCATATCGGGTCGTCAGATTCTAGATGGACCTATTATGGTTAGTGAAATCATCGAATGGTACAGGAAGCGTAACAAAAGGCTTATGATCTTCAAAGTCGATTTTGAAAAAGCTTTCGATTCGGTTAGTTGGTACTATCTTGACTTCATTTTATCTCAAATGGGCTTTGGCGATTTATGGCGCTCATGGATTCGAGCTTGTTTAAATTCATCTCGTACATCCATCTTAGTCAATGGTAGTCCTACTCCGGAGTTCTCTTTGGAACGCGGTCTCTGTCAAGGAGATCCACTCTCTCCATTCCTTTTCATTCTCATAATGGAAGGTCTTCACTTAATTCTGGAAAAAGATAGGCATGCCAAGCGCATCAAAGGAGCCACAGTTGGGAATCTGAGCATTAACTTATCCCATTTATTCTTTGCAGATGATGTTATGATTGTTTCAGATTGGGACACTCTTGATCTTCAACAAATTACAAACTCCCTTAATTCCTTTTATTGTGCATCAGGTCTAAAGATTAATATTTCCAAATCTAATCTATATGGTATAGGGGTTTCCGATGACGATCTCCAATCTATGGCACGCGTTACAGGTTGTCAAGCTGGTTCATTTCCTATTACATATCTCGGCCTCTCTATTGGTAAGAACATGCATTACTTATCTTGCTGGAACAGCTTGATTGATAAATTCAAGTCAAAACTTTCGAATTGGAAAGCTTCTCTTTTGTCTATCGGAGGTCGATTTACTTTGATTAAATATGTCCTTGGAAGCTTAGGTATTTATTACCTTTCCATCTTCAAAGCACCTGAATCTATTATCAAAATTCTTGAAAAAGCGCGTGCTAAATTCTTTTGGGGAGGCACGCATGGAAATAACAAAATGGCTTGGGTTAGATGGGATAATGTTCTTGCATCTCATGATCAGGGAGGCTTGGGTGTTGGTAGTTTAAAAGCGTTCAATCTTGCTTTACTTCAAAAATGGAGATGGAGGTTCGTCACCAATCCGGACCTTCTATGGGTTAAACTTATTAAAGCTATCCATGGTTCTGAAGCGGGTTTCGATGGTAAAGGTTGTGCTACATTAGGAGTTTGGTCTTCTATTGTAGGTACCACTAATTACCTACATTCTCACAGTATTCTTCCTAAAGACTCTTTGAAATGTCACCTTGGTAACGGTACTTCTATTTGATTTTGGAAAGATCTTTGGCTTGGAGATGAACCTCTATGTTCTAGATACAATCGTCTTTTTCGTCTAGACATTAATGAGAATTGTTTGCTAAGTGAGCGTTACAATGAAGGAAGATGGAATTGGCAGTGGCTTAGGCCCATTGCTTTTGGTCGAACTGAAGCAATGCTACAATCTCTCACTACTGAACTTGCTGAAGTAACTCTTTCTTCTTCTTCTGATAAATGGAAATGGCACATTGGGAATGATGGTACTTTTTCAGTAGCTTCTACTCGGACTCACTTAGACCATCTTATGCTTCCAACGTTGGCTTCTTCAACAACATGGATCCCTTGTCTCCCAAGAAAGGTAAACATTTTTATGTGGAGATTCAATTTAGATCGTCTCCCGCATCGCCTCAATCTTTCTAAGCATGGCATTGCTATCAATTCTATTCTTTGTCCGATTTGTAACAATTATGTGGAGTCGGTTGAGCATTTATTTTTCTCTTGCGAAGTTAGTGCTCAGATTTGGTGCATGGTTCGAAATTGGTGTAACATTACGGACAGTCATACGCCCTCTTACACCGATTGGCTTTCTTGGCTGGATACCATTGCGGGTTCTCAAGTAAAAAAGAAACGTCTCTTTGTCATCATAGTCTCTATCTTCTGGACCGTTTGGAAGTATCGTAACGACATCACTTTTAACTCTCAACACTTGAGGAAAAGTGATATTTATGATCTTGTTCGTTTATATTCTTTCAATTGGTTAAAATTTAGAGGTAGATTAGTTTCTAATTGGAACAAATGGCTTTGTAATCCTTTGTAATTTTCTAGCATCTTGCTAGTTTTAATAAAAAATTTCTGCTGTTCAAAAAAAAAAAAATCTCTTTGGTAACAACATGATGCTGTTATAATGATATAGGAACGTATGCTTGTAGAAGTTATACCTGAAGTTCTGATTCAAGGTACTGGAGAATGACACCATTAATGATACTTCTTATTCCTCCACCCTCTATATTAAGGATTGTTATGAGATTCCCGGAACTTGGAGGCCGGAGTCGGCTGATAGAACTTGTTGCGGTGGCTTCGCTTGTCATCTTGAAAATGTAACAAATTAATTATAGCGAACTCTTTAATGACTTTTGCTAAATCTGGATAATAATACTTTGTAGCGTTAAGACTTTGATACAGTTTATGTACGTAAGTAGGCTGTTAGTCTTAATAGCTGTTCTTTGCTATAATACCCTAATAGGAATATATGTGTCGATCAATTACATCACATTATTCTCTTTCATAAAGATTTGCACTATTCTTAAAAAAATCAGATGACAGCTCTTCAGAGGAGAAACAACATGTACTAGAATAATGGTAGTAGGATACACGGAAATATATTGAACATTATTTAATAAAATATAAATATACTCATTTATAGATAACACTAGATGTCTAAAACTTGTACAATTATTATGTACTTGAAATAATTCAACGCGTAATTATCAAGCTGTGACTAGATTATTTTTTCTAAGGAAGTTACTTCTCAAATTATCCTTCAATATATAAAACATAAATGTGAAACTTTCTATGAACAACACTTCACACTAGATATGACTAATCACCCCCGTGGAAATTGATCTACAATTTGGATACCATGGAATTGACCTCGACTTAATTAGATTTCCAATACGTGATGCAAGTACTATACAAATTGCTCAACATTCATTCCTTGACTGTCCAGTGTCTGTTGTTGGCCTTTGGAACTTGGTTTCGAGATGGTGGTCGATACGCGAAGTCCTAAAAGATCTTACTGGCTTACTTTCTTGAAGTGATTCGGTGCTCCTCATCAACTTGGGGAAGAAAAAAAATGTTTTGTTGGGGTGTTATTATTTAATTGGAGGTATAAAAACAGAAGTTGCTTTTATCGAACCCCCTAGAAAGGATATGCTAGGTGATTAAGTCATTCTTCTTACCCAATCTTGGATTATAAATAGATGTAGGAAACTAAACGCAACTCAACTGGATTGACTGGGTCAGCAATCCCAAGAAAGCTTGTAATGCCTTTTTGTAATCTGTTTATCTAACTCCTTGCTCGATCAAACATATAATAAAATAGTATAACAAGATGGGTGGGTGCCCGCGCGATGCGCCGGGTTTGGCAAAAAATTTATCTTTTTTCTTTTAAGTTCATAAGTTTATTGAATACGGTCATGTTCAAAGAATGGTTCTAAATGTGGTGAACAACAGTGCGACTTTTTTGGAATCGAAGCATGTAGTTAGTAAGTTGTATTATCTCGTTTCTGAGTATAAGCTAATAAGAGTAGCCTATAGGTTGTTAGAATTAGTTGGCCAGTTAATGTATGTGTTCTGGGTCAGATATTTAGTATTTCATCTGATTTATTGAAGATTTACTTATATTTATGAATAATTAAAGTTGTAATTTCATTGAGATTGAGTTTTCAAAAAAAAATCTTATGAAAAGTATATACGTAATAGTATTCGTTGACATGATAATAATTACAATTCTAAAAATTCTTATGAGAAGACTTGAGAAGATATGTGTATGAATATTTTTGCTTCAAGGTATAGGCCTGCAAAAAGTTATTTGTGTAATAGCATTTATCAAAGATAAATGAAAAAAAGGAAAATGCATCGTTACACGCATTACTTCGTAGATAGATGGTTTAAGCTCGTAAATAAAGAAGAACTTTAGTAGTGTTAAAGGCCATTTTCTAAATTCCAATTTGATTTATTAAATTAAATTGTCTACCTACAAAATAATGCGGGTACCTAATACAACTTGTGATTATTAGTCTATAACTATATTATTTGGTGGATGGATGGTTTAATCTCATAAAAAATAATGGAATTCAAAAAGAGTTTTAGAGTGGTTTAAAGCATACTTTATAAATTCCAGTCTTATTTTTGAAGTTAAACCATTCTCCCAGCAAGTAATGCGGCCACCTAATACATACCCTAGTACTTTGAACTTCTCCTGAAAATCATATTGGCTATTTCTATGTCAATGTTGTAAGCGTGCAGGTTTTAATGAAACATGTTTGCACAACGTTGGCACAGGAATAGGTTTTCGAGGGGAAGCTGAAAGTATCAAGTTATGTAAAAGCTCAAATGTGGCGGTAGTTAGGCCAAGAAGCGTAACAATAGTTTGTGAGTTTTGCTTACTTTGGTTATGTTGAAGTAGGGGTTTTCTGATATCATTTGTTTTTTTCATGTAGTCTTAGAAGTAAGTTTACAGTTGATTAGTGTATAGGTAAATTATTTAAGTAATAAAAAATGATGGTGTATGGAGCATTCAATATAAAACTTATAAAATATAACAGCGATGATGATGGAGCTAGATTTATTTCACTTTTGAAAAGCAAAATTAGTTACCCTATTCATTTTATTAGTTTCTTTATTGTTCCTTCCTTAAAATAATACACTTTCGTATATTGATGAATGAGCTATATAGAAGGACGTGGCAAAACGAATTTTGCAAAATTCGCTTCTACAATATAGACTTTTGTAGTGCATCTGTCATTGAAAAAATAATAAAAGGATAATAATTGTTCTTTTCAAAAAAATAAATACATTTAGTGATATCGTCATAGGCGCCACATTTTGTGGTTCATAACTGTAATATGGCAAAAGCATATAAGCACTACACCTTTTGTTATTTTACTGGTATTAGGAATTTTTAAGTTGTTGGTGGTCACTTGCATCCATTAGTACTTTCTCTGCTGCTATTCTTGAGATAAACCATATTATTCATTAGTGTATCAATGAAGAATTCCTTAAGGAAGATCAAGAAAATTTTCTTATGGTTAATTTTCTAATCAATAGCACATGCAATTAGTGAAGTAAAAGGACCTACAAAATATATAAAAAAATTTTGTTTTCAAAAAGTGTGTGTATAGTGCTACCTGTGTCCTTGATGAATTATCCCTTAGACTTGCACCATTGTTATTGCCATCTTGGAATGACTAATCACGTTGGCTTAAATGTTGTTGGGAAATAAAAATTGTTGATGGCAAGCAATCAGAAAACTATATGATGTTATTGTTTTTTTCTCTAAAATCAGCTTGACAGTTCTTGTAGAACCAGTTAGCCTATGCAGCACAGCTAAACATGTGAAAGGGCCCTTAATAGGTACAACCGACCCGACAGCAACTTAGAGACGTATGTCGTATAGAAGTCTGCCAATGGTGTCACATTAGCTCAGCAATTGTTGTGATTCAACTTATAAGGATGTAGACCTATTGGTGATCACTTGGATCCATTAGTACAATCTTTACTGCCATTTTTAAGAGAAACTGTGTTATCGATTAGTGTATCAATGTAGAATTCATTAACAAAGATCAAGAAATATGTTGTTTATTTCGTGATTCTTTTGATGTGAGCATAGAACATGTCATAAAGTTGTTAAAGATGGCAGTGACGATGAAAGGACTACATGTATTCCCAGTGTGAACAGTAACATCATATATTATGGTCTTTCATAGAAACATTTGTTAATTTTCAAAAGAAGTTAAGATCGTTATTGAGTCAGCAACATATAATTTAAGTCATGAAACGTGACGGGATGTTGCAATGCAATTTGTTTTAAATTTACGTGCACAACATTCAGTCTTGATTCGCTACTATTACTAAGTCATTATTATAAAACTGGTCGGTTAGAAAATTAACAAATAAAGATGATATTTAAAAAAAATGAATTCAATTTGTCATATCATCATCAATGCCACATTTGTGGGCTTCATAAATCTGGAAGGTGGTTGTTGTACACAAATGAGGAAAAAGCGGGAAAACAATATAAAGATATCCCGAAATTCCTAACAGAGTTAGGAGTGTAGTGAACGTTATAACGTTTTCTCACTTTCTCGTGTTCTCTGTCCAGCTTCCTATTGACATAATCATGCAGTCATCCAAAAAATACATAAGTTTGACAAAGCTCTACATTCAATGTCACACCTGATATTAGAATGCCATATAGCTAGACACGGCAGGTGTCTATTCAAAAGGAAGCCTTCACGTTCAACCTAAGCTGCAAATAGAAAGGTGTTAACCTCGCTAATTTGTGAAGACAATGCCTTACACGTGAATTGGACTAGATTCATAGTAAGTTGTACCTGCATGGACTACTATTGTTGTTAGCCTTAATAGTAATTAATAGAAGTGATGGTCATTCACGTTTAGGAACTTTGTAACGTGTGTTAGACATTGTATTAGAATAGTTAACGGGCTCGTGGATTGGGCTAAGCTAAACGGTTAGTAGTTATGTTAAGCTATCCTTTATTAAGTTGTAATCCATGCCAAGCCCACACGAAGCCCATGCCAAGCCCATTCGGGCGTTTTGTACTTGGAGTATAAATACCCCTCAAATGTGTCATTTGAGGGGTGTGCTTGAGCGTGTAAGTGTGTGTTTTCTCTAAGAAATACAAGTTCTTGTTTCATCTTTTCTTCTCTCTACATACACGACATATACATATTTCAAGTCACCATCTTTACCTTTCTTTTGCTTCATCTTTATGCATAACGTGTTTGTGTACTACTTGTTATACGTGTGTTAAGCTTGGTAACGTGATAAGGTTGATAAAAACAAGGTCCTACAATTGGTATCAATCACCTAACAATGGTTTAGGAGTGTTTGTGTTACGTTTTTGTTAAAGCTTTACAAAAAGTTACGTTTTTTCCATAAAAACGTGAGTTTTTTGGCTTAAAGTTTTGATTTTTACGTGTTTTTTAAGGTAAAGTTGTAGTTTTTATTGATCCTTAAGTGTTTTGGAAGAAGTTTGTGCAAAAGAAATCATTTGGAATCGTGTTTTTGGGTGAAAATTCGTGTTTTTGCAAAAATCTGGGTTGTTTACGCGTAAGGATTTCAAGTACAAAAAGTCAAAACCCTAGTTTTACGCTTAAGAAAAGTCAAAACCCTTTTCTTACGCTTAAGGTTTACGCGTAAGAAGTGAAGTTTACGCCTAAGGTTTACGCTTAAGCATTTGGTGAAGAATCTTCGTGCAACAACGGTTACTCAGTACTTCCCTCACTTGGATAAGTTTGTGGAATACTTCGACTTGTGAAATCTCGTTAGCTTGGACAAGTTAGTGATATACGATTCTTTCTTACGCGTAAGACAGTTTTTACGCCTAAGACTTCAATCTTACGCCTAAGACTGTGGTTTATGCTTTAGAGTTAAACCTTACGAGTAAAGATATTTTTTACGCCTAAGATTAAAATCTTACGCGTAAGGATATTGTTTACGCATAAGAGTTAATTGTTACGAGTAAGGACAGTTTTTACGCATAAGCTTCAAATCTTACGCCTAAGGACCAAGTTTACGCCTAAGAACCCAAAGTTTACGCCTAAGAACAAGTTTACGAGTTAGATTTTCCGCAAATCTTTAAACGGCCATAACTTTTGAACCGTAACTCCGTTTTTAGCGAAATACCTGCCAAAACGACCGGAACAGCCTGAATATTGTGAGGTTTCAAATATAGATGATGCATGGGTGTGTATTAAAGATGACTCCAGAGGCTTTACGGTTAAAGGTATGCGTTCCTACATCACCTTTATTTATCCTTTTATTCAATCTCCAACAACCTGCTGAAATGTTATCATCCCATTGAAGATCAACATCAACAATTAGGGGGTTCTGAAGGGTAGCTTAGCAACTTGTTCCAATCTTGACCGTAGAGGCATAGACCTAGACTCTGTGAGGTGTCCTTTGTTTAACAATGGAATCGAACGGAAGATCATATATCCAAGGTCGCTAAGAAAATTTGGCTAGATGTTCTAAAATGGTGGAGGATTCTGAACGACTTATTCGTCACTTTACATTATTTGATTCATTTGGCAGACCACACTCCCCTTAAAGACAAATTCTCTAGCTTATTTGATGTGGTAGTAAAGACTACCATTTGGTCCATATGGCAATTAGGGGTGAGCTCGGTTCCGGAACCGCACAGAACCGACCCGGAACCGAGAGAACCGAGAACCGAAAAATACATATTTTAGGAACCGAGAACCGGACCGAATAACATGTGTCGGTTCCGGTTCGGTTCTCGGTTCCGGTCCGGGTATTTCGGGTCTAACCAATTGGAACCGAAAATCTTTAAAAAAAACACATTAGATATACTACAGATAATAAGTGTGAACCATGTTTGATCTTTTGCATAATAAATCCCTACCTACAATGCTAAATGCATCAAAGATTACGTTTGACTTGTGAAGATTAAATCCTTTTGACATCTTGACACCAAAAACACAACTGAGAGTCTGAGACACCTTAACAATTTGGAAAACTGTTGAATCAACATTGTAGATTACTTTATTGCAACCTTTGTAAACTATAATAAGAAACCATTCGATACAATCAAATGCATGTTTGACACTTTGTTAGTTTGTCAAGTATACAAACATGTTTTTCAACAAAGACAGTCAAAGAAATTGACTACATCGATACCAATTTTATTTGTCATAATGAATTGATAAGAATGAGCGAATAAGAAATGTTAAAGTTTGTTTCTCTTCCAAGTTATATAGCTTATGCTACTGTTATATCAAAAAAGAAATAAAATAAAAATACTAATCACAGTACAAAAAGTATTAAAAGACATGGGCTATTTTATACATAATTCCAAGGCTTCTTCTTTAACTTTCGGTTCCTTCGGTTCCTAACCGATACCCGTCGGTTCCGGACCGAACCGACCCGAAAACCAAAATTATCAAGATTAAAGAACCGAGAACCGGACCGCGGTTCCAAAATTCGGTTCGGGTTGGGTCGGTTCCGGTTCGGTTCTCGGTTCCGGTTCGGTTCTCGGTTCCGGTTCGGTTCTCGGTCCATTTGCTCACCCCTAATGGCAATACATAAACATCTTCATTTTCTCCACTAAGAAACCTTTCAAAGACTTCAATTGGATTACTAGTAGATATAGAAAATACTCCTTAAATTGGATAGAGTGATTTGATTATCCTTGTAATGCTCTACCCCCCTCTTGTAACCTTAGCTAGTCTCTTGCTAGTCTTATTATAAAATGTTGTTACAAAAATAAAAAGTAATCGACTTGAGAAATTGATTAAAAAAAATCATTTTTGTTTTCTGATGATGAAAAGATAAGCTGGAACTAATGGTTTCCGATTAAAGTGAACATCCTAACTTGTTGCCTAACAAACGATCATTCACCAACGTCACAAAACTTGGATCATTGTGGCATCGATCTTGATTCAAGTACATACTCGGCGCGCTACGACACAACTGAATCCATGTATCATATTTTTGTTGATTGTACGTGTAATTGCTCGTGGATTATGGGTCTCGGTGACAAAATGATGTAATATGCCACCGTCTCCCAACAACATGGAAGATTTAATCTATTGTGACGTTCAATCAACACATTCAGTTTGGACAAAAGCTTGTTTTGACGCCATTGTGCATACAATTTTCTCCACAATATAGCAATATCGGAATCGCATTTGCTTCAACAAAAATGTGCCAAGGAAATACACTTAAATGGAGGAAATTATAGCAATGTCTCATGCGTGGATTGTAAATAAAAAGTAGGAGCTTACGTCCCTAATGGATTGATTGGCATAATATTCTAATGATTGGCATAATAAATCCGCATTTAAAAAAAAAAAAAAAAAAGGTTTGCTTCACCCGCATAGAGATGCAGTGAGAAGATGAAAGTGGCTTGAGTGAATGATGTATGTGTGATGTATGCACTAAGATTCTCAGTGTCTTGAATAGTCGGACACTGTTAGACTATCTTTATTCACAACCTCATCAACCCGATCATTTTATGTTCAACTTTACCAATATTAGTTTTTATCCTTTACTTGCAGTCTTGCATCTCCCCCAAACACCTCTCTCTTTCAACCACCACTTTAAACACACACTCAAACCCATTTCTAAATTCTGTGAACCATGAAATACTTACTCGAATAGTTGAGTAAACGAAGACAACAAGCAAACAGCGCTTAACTGAGTGATCACTATCCGACAAGCGTAACCGACGATGGGGATGCTTAAATATGAGCCATTGACAGAGATAGATTGAAAGGATTATGAAACATGGGCTGGAAATCAAGACAAATATTATCCGGCAAGCTGGAAAAATCAGGACAACAAGCAAACGGTGGCTTAACTGAGTGACATGTGGCAAAGTTGGCTTAAGGATTTGGAAATCACAAACCGACCAGATCGTGACTTTCTCTTTCTTTCTTTTGTATACTTTTAATATAATATTCAGTTTTTTTTTTTGTTTTATTCCCTCCAATCGTTTGGATCATTTCACCGATAAACATAGTCTTACACATGCTTTTGTGTAAGTTTTTTGGCGTGTGAACACCAGATAAAGCACTTCCACTTTGTTTAATACTCCGTAATACAGATAAATAGATTAGAATAGATCTTCATGAACACGAATCATGAATGATTGACATTTTACTAACTATAGTTGAAACCAATGTTTTAAAACCCGGGTTTTTGGTTGACCCGGTTGAGTTGCCGGTTCACCGATTTAACCGGTTCAACCACCGGGTCAAATCGGTTTTATTTCAAAAGAAAAATTACCCATATTTGAACTTTGAAGTGTCCATAGAGGAAGAAAGTATCAAATATTATCCATAATTTTTTAGCATCCAATAAAGATAATGTAAATTACATGTATATTATACAAGAAAACATTCATCCCAGTCAACTACTACTACTACACGTATTTGTGGAAGTCATCATATTGTTTCACAACTTGGCTTGTCTTATCAGTCATCACCCAAACCAATATTTGGTTTTCTTTTTCCCCATTCCTTTGAACTGAAGAAAATATTAAAAAACACCGGCACCCTCACACAGTCACACATCCTCATATTATGCCACCACAGTCCACCGTATAATGCTGCTCTACGTCAACATACAAGAAACCGATTGATCTCTTACAAGCTAGAAAGTGTATTGTTCAATTACACAACCAACATATCCGATTACTTTCATCTACTATTACTACATTTTCTTCTTTTTGTTTGAACCGGACGGTTTTTGTTCAGCGGTTCGACCCGGGTCGACTAAAACCCGCCGGTTCAATCCGGTCTAACTATCAAGCAAAACCCGGCTTACAACGGCCCGTTTACCCCTCCGGTTCCCGGTTCAACCGGTTGGACCGGCCGGGTCGAACCGGGTTTTTAAACATTGGTTGAAACTCTTTAACTTACTTGGATCATCCTCAGATTGAAGCATTTACAAATTTTTGGTGGTAGCATATGCACGGGTGCAAGCATTTACATAGAATCGTTTTAATTAGTAGTGATAATGTTTATTTTAGTAGTAGTTTGTAATACTAACATGTTCACTTTAGAACATTTAGTACTGATTCAAAAGTATACAAATATCATACTAATTAACTAACACATTTACTAGCATGCATCTGCATAACAGGTTAGCTATATTTATAATAGAAGTTAAAGAACATTTTTTTTCAACGGCAGAAGTTAAGAGCTTTATAAAAAGAAAAAATCACACTTGAACACACGATATGAATCTACGCAAAGTAATCTTCTTTTGATGTCTTTAGATAATTAGGCAGCAACGTATGTCCACTCCAAATTAAACTGGTCCATGCATCCTGCTATTCGCGAAATTAGTTAATTTCTAACGTTAACAATTACTCGTACTCGTAGCGGATCATCTTGTTTTTAAAATCATCACCATATTGACTAAGATCAGTTATTCAACCAGTACAATCTATGTAGTAAACAGATTACACATACAAAATAGAAGTTCACAAAGTGCATTGAATTTTGAAAACAACATTAATAAGTAACTTAATAGAACTATAATTTATCTTTGATTCCAATAACATGTTAAAAACACAAACAATTCACTAAAGCACTCCCCCATACGTACAATTCGACTCCCTTAATTTCCGTTCATCCGAGAGCTGTTTTGCAAACCTACATTCAGAAAACACACACACTCACATTAGTAAGTTGTGTAGGGGATATAGGGTAATAACGAACACCAATGGATATGCTTAATACTCTGAAAGGCGTGTGAACACTTTCAGATCGAATCAATTCGGCGGTTCTACCGAAATATTCAATCGGATACAATTCAGAGTTGAGAATTTTCTGTATGTTTGTGTATGAGATGTAATGAACCGTTATATGATAATGACCAAACAAACCGTATATAACATGTTACGGGATAACTGCCAATGGCAGTTTTAGGGTTTCCAAGTTGACAAGTTTTGTCCCTCAGTTTCCGAATATTAATCTGTGAGGAACAACACTTCAGCAGAATCAATGGCTTCAGCAGAATCCATTGTATTTCAGCAGAAATACAACTTCAGCAGAAACCATTGTATTTCAGCAGAAATACAACTTCTGCCCCTTGGACCCTGCCAGGGGCTACCGCCCCTTGGACCCTGCTACCAGGGGCGCTGCCCCCGGACCCCCGTCCCTTAGGGGCTTCGCCCCTAAGATCATAATAAATTCAAGTAGGTGTGCACTCCGCACCTCCAAACCTAAATGATGTATTATCATGATGAAATTGGTCAAAACAAGTTAATCCAATTACACTAAAATATCCAACAAGTTGTATCCTAATAAACGGAAGGTCTATCAATAACAGCATTTGTAATATTGCAGCATGGATTATGTACCTCTTCAATGCTTCACGATTCGTTACACCATTGGTTACCGGTTCCACGCCTCCAGTATCAGAATTCACACGGGAAACAGGGCTATCCAGCAACCCTTCACCAACTTTCACTAGGTCGTCTAGATTTTGCTTTGTTGCTACATCCACCGAAGCCAAGTCCCCGGTCAAAGTATCATTCTATGTTTATATGAAAGTAGATAAGAATATTTAAAGGTTAGGTAGCTACGATATTAACTGAATAAATAGTGTATTTATATCAAAATTGACCATAAGTTTATGGTATATACAGTCTAGAAACTGAATAAAGGAAAGGGAAAAAAGGGTATTTGTTGACTGGTACTATATTTGTTGCAATCAATGAGAAAAATAAAAATGACGTATAAGCACCAGCATCAAAGCATACCCAAGATGAGAGGACTATACCTGAATGCGAAGATAATTATCAATGGAATTTAGGGCTTCGAAGACAACGTTGTTATGAAAATCTACCAAATCAACACTCGCTTGCGTGAAAGCTTCTATCAATGGGATGGAACCATTATTAAATAAACCACCCAAGCAGTCCCCATTCCGCTGCCATTTCCGCATCATATCTTGCTTTTTGCATCTTTGCGCCTGTTCCTAATGATATAACAAGAAATCTCCCGTAATCTAAAGGCTTAATCGGAAAGAAATTTGGATCTTCTTTCATAACTTGCCTTGTCACTTCTGCTATCGCAACCAAGGTCTGCCAGTAAAGAGATAAAAGGTTGTAGTTCATCAATTAATAGTTGTACTATACATGCATTCCAAGTTTTATCTTATGCAAAATACCCTACAACAAGAAAAGGATTTATTGATCATACTAATCGAATTGTACGTCACGGCTAGATTTAAGTGTTGCATTTCATCAAGAAAAACACAAGGAGTTGAAAATAATACAATTATATTACCGGGTTATTCGCTGCTACACCACCATCAATAAGGTTGAACTCTCGATTGCCATTTTTAAAGTAATGGCCGGGGAGATATGTAGGTGCTGCTGATGTACCAATGCAAATGTCTGATAAATGTGCATCAGTGCTAGGATCTCTTGGCACCTTAGAAGCACCATTATTACTCCGTAGTTAATTTATATATAAAACGTACGTACATTAACTTAGTAATTATCATTTGCACATAAGTTATTTGTGCAGCATTTCACTAGCTAGCTAGTATTGCGATTTAATAAAACATTCGAAATAATAACTTCTAACAACAAATTTCAAATTGACTAACAAAGTCGGTTGGTCATACAACTTTAGGCTAATGTATTTAAAATGTATCTTACTTGTCACAAATTCCAGGTTTTTGTAAAAAAAAAAATTTTTTGTTTTTTATTTTTTTTATTATTATTATTATTTGCAAATCATGTACTAAAATTTCAAATAGCGTCACTCTGGTATATTTTCTGACCATTTTACCCTTCAGTTTATTAAGACTCCTTTTATCAGGGAGGGGTAAAATGGTCCGAAAATACACCAGAGTGACGAAATTTGAAAGTTTAGTACATGAATTTGCAAAATAAAAAGTTTGTTACTAAGATACATTTTAAATACATTAACCCTATAATTTTTTGTTGAAGTCCTTTCCAAACAAAATTTGTTATATTTTTTAAGATACCATTAAAGGGAAAGTGCTAAGAAGTATGCTAGTGTTAAGGGGGGTGGCAATGGTTTTGAGCCATACCTCACCATACCTCACAACCCACCAATAATTTCATTCCACCTAATCTCATACCTCACCATAGTTTTTTAGTGGCAATGGTCATTTCATACCTCACTCAATTAATAACTAACATTAAACACGCTCCTCCTTCATGCCGCTTCGGCAAAGATTGCCGTGAACCATGCCGTGCCGAACAATGCCGCATGGGTGGCAATGGAATGCCTCTCGATGCCGCATGATGCCTCACCCATGCCGCATGTGTTGCCACCCCCCTAAGCACACACCTGAAATGATCACAGGCTGCATAGTCTTTATGTCAAAAGTTGGAACAACAACGTTGGTTAATGTCTGACTCAACTTTGTGTTCCTAGTATGCCCGTTACGAGGCCTTTAAGATACTTCCCATCGTATTTTGGTCCAGTCATCGCCTTGGAAAGCTTCATAAGTCCAGCAAATGGCCCCTTAAAATTGCACCGTAAAACTTGAGTAAAAATGTAAACTACATCTCAAGTATCTAGATGAATTGTAATTGTACATTGATGTGGGTATTTACTGCTTGTGTTTCATCTTACTCTATATGTGGGAAAATCTCAGGAGTGTTTTCAAGATAAAAAGGAACAATATCTTTAGCAGCATACAAGGAAAAAAGCTATAAATTCATAACATACTTTACAAAAAAACTCATTATGCTCTATCTACTTCACTTATTGTCATAATACATAACCGTTTTCATTTTATTCGGTTATTTTCTGTCCGTTTTTATCCGTTTTCGTAAATCGTCAATTTTTATCCTTTTTATTTTTAATCTGTCCGGATAAAAACAGATAAAAACGGATAAAACCGTTTTTATTATCCACGTCAAAACGGTTTTTATCCGTTTTTATCCGGAGATATTAAAATGAAAACGGATAAAATGGACGATTTACGAAAACGGATAAAGACGGATAAAAACTGACAGAAAATAACCGAATAAAATGAAAACGGTTATGTATTATGACAATAAGTGAAGTAGATAGATCATAATGAGTTTTTTTGTAAAGTACGTTATGAATTTATAGCTTTTTTCCCAGCATACAATGGTCTGTTATTTTTGTCTGGGGCCGTTAGCATGGCTGAGACAAGACCACCAGTGCTTGTTCCAGAAATTACGTCAAAGTTATCTTCTAGTCTTGCATTGTGGCCATCTATCTCCTGCGTACATATGTTAGAAACGGTTATACATGAAACATTACAATGGTTGACTTCCACAATCATGTCTTTTCATAAACTATAAATAGGATAGATCGAGTCATATGTAAACAAGTCAAGTCCCAACGTTTATATTTATCAAACAGTGTGTTTACATACTTTCTGTTTTTCTACATATCTTTCAGTCTCACATACGCATACAATAATGGTTAATTACAAGCATGTTTTGCAAAGGAATTGGCTCGAGTTTAGGCCTGTGAATAGATACCAACAGAATGGTGATTTGAATTAACATACTAGCAAGATTGCGAGAAGCGTAAATACATAGAGAGTTAGTACAACAAGAAGTAGTACACCACCAAGTTGGATCATCAGAAGTTCAATCGATCCTCTTATGCTCTTCATTTCTACTATTACTCAAGACTCAATAATAAAAAAAGAAATCAAGATCATCACATATTGTTTCGTCCACTTCAAGGTTATTTGGAATTGAATGTGACATTGTTTCATAAACTCGCTTCACATTAGAATAATGTTTTAATGTTTTTATCAAAGAGTTGGATCCAAATATGTGAATGTATCTAATTTTTTGTTAGTCTTTTTCGCTGAAGAGAGTATATTTGGCAGAATTTACGCTTTTGTAATTTGATTAGAACTGGACCAAATTTTCCTATATAGATATACGTTTACGACATCTGTATGAATGTGTTATTCTCTATTCACTATCGTTTAAAAAACAATTAAGTACTTAACGCAATTTAACAGTGAATAATGACTGAAATTAACATGAGTAAAACACACAAAGTAATTTTCAACATCATATTCTTAATATAAATAAATCAAAAGAATATGTTACCCAAGTACTTGCGGAATAGTACTTGGGATTAAAATGACAAAGTTTGGGGTGACTCCTCTATAAGCTCAGGCTAAGTCTGAGCACAACTCTTAGAACTCACTGAGCTAACTCAAGGATAAAGTTGTATTTGGAGGAGTGAAAAGTTGGCTTGTGTGTATATGTGTTTTTACAATTCACAAGCTTAAACTTTTCACTCATTCTCTTATGCTATTTATACAAGTATGATTTTAACTTTAACCTAGAAGACAAACACATTGATCACAGTAATCACGAATATATATATATATTCGATTATTGTTTACTTTGCTATTAGTAGTCAGGCGGCGAAGCTTCTTTCCTTAACAGAGGATCCTTTAGTATCGCCGCTTACTATAAATGGGAAGATATGGCTTTAGTAGATAGGGACTTAGTTTTATCTGGGTAAAGCACTTGGGGACTTAGTTTTATCTGGGTAAACTTTTCCCTCCTAGTCCCGCTCATTCTTCAGTCTTCAAAGCCTTCAGTCTCTTCCTTCAGTTTGTCTTCAGTGCTAACAGTTGGAGAGGAGTCTTAGGGATTCAGTGAGTTATTGTCATCACTCACTGAATCCACCATCTTCTTCTTGACTTAGTCTTCATCCATTAAGTTCCGTCTTGCTGAGTGGAGAGGCTTCTTCTTCGCCTCGTACTGAGTAACCTGAAGATGGCTCACTGAGAGACTATGCACTCAGTGACCTGATAGTGTTTAACGGATTAAACACTTAGGTTATTTTCTATTCAAATCCTAGATTAAGGGGATTGGGTATTTACTGAACCCAACAGTCTCCCCCTATTTGGATATACAAATAGCCTAAGTGTTTGATCAGTGTAAGTGAGCAAATGGCTTCTTCTTACACTTAATGTACTAATGAATACAATATGGAACACTGAGTATTTTAACAAAAACATACATCTTTATTAATCATCTTACATGGTTCCTATCACTAGTACAAAGAAAAGATAGCATGATGTCAGTCCAGACGGATTCCCAGTGCTTCAAGCTTCACTTTCTTGGTGATGAGTGTTTCCCTGTCAGGATGCTCTCTTATCTTAGCATTCAGGTCTTGACAAAACCTTATGTTTGCTGGGGATTGGATCTGAGAGGCCACAGGAATATAGTTGATCATAGTAGCCACTCCTGCCTGATCGATATCACTCCACCTTTGGAATGTTGGGTTCCCGTAGACATCAATGAAAAATAGCCCTCTTTCAGGCTTTTCAATCACTAGACAGTTCACAAATTTCACACCCTTAGGCAGCTCTCTGTTGCATTCTAAGCCAGGCACTTTGATCTCAGGCTGGAACTCAACTCTTTTCCTTTTGCCAGTGGATGCTTGTGGTTGAGATCCTTGAGGTGCAGTCAAGGCAGGCTGAATTCCCAGTTGGGCTGGTGCATCTCTCAGCCTTTCATATCTTTTGCTGAGCATCTTCATCAGGTCCTTGACCACCTTATTTTCCTTCTTTTCAATGATTGGACCAAGCTCATCGAGTTCAGTGATCCCAAAATCAACAAAAGTTAAGGGATCATGAATCTCGAAATGTCTCTTATCACCCCCCTGTAGACATTCATTGCTAGTGGTTTGGAGTTGGGGATGATTTTGACATCAGTGATTTTCTCAGGCTTCCTTCGGCTTGTCATTGTCCAGTTGTAATGATCAATTTGTTCTTGCCTGACAGCTTCAGCTTTCTTTTTCTTTTCTTCAAACTGCTTTCTCATTGCAGCCATCTGAGCAGCCTGAGCATCCTTGAACTTTTGCCCTGCCTGACCCTTTTGAAGCTTGCTTGGATCTAATCCCATGTTCTCAGCTTCTTCGGCGACAACCTTTGACAGTGCTTCTCTGTTCCTTCTCTCTTCCTTAGCTAGTTTCAATCTTCTTTCTTCTTTAGCAAGATGTTTACTCAGCTGTTGTGGTGTGAGCAGGTATTCAGTGTCGCCGATTTTATAGGGAATCTTCTCAGGCTCAGTAGTTGTCATTTTGCCTTTGTCTTTGTCCTGGCCTGAGGAAGATGATGCAACTAAGGGTGGTGTTGTTGTCATGATTGATGTTGTGACCGTCAGTGTTGTTGTTGTTGATGTTTGTGGTGGTAGTGAGGAGATGGGTATTGCTGAGACTGGTGCAGATGATGTGGGAGCTACTGAGACTGGTGGTGTTTGCTCCCCCTCAGTGTGAAGAGGAGTTTCTTCAGCAGTATTCTCCCCCTCAACTGTTGTCGGAACTTCAGTGAGGGCAAGAGTTGGAGTTGGTGCTGAAGGGGACGGAGCTGCTTGACCCTTGAAGGCCTGATAGATTTCGGTGATCATGGCCTTGATATCTGTGGTATCTGCTTGAAGACCAGTGACCTTTGCATCCAGGTTAGCCTGAGAGATCTCCAATGCAGTCATTCGGGGACCAAGATTCCAGGCCATAGAAGATGAGGCCTGAGCCATAGCAGCTACCTGAGTGTTCAAAGAGTCCACTGAGGTTTGAAGAGACTGAACTGAAGATTGGAGACCCTGAACATTTACAGATTGGAGCATTTCAATCAGTTCAGTGAGTCGAGATGAATTTTTCACATACACTTCAGTGGCTTTCAGCACTTTGGCATTGATTGCTGGGTCTTCTTTAAAAGCATCCCTAATTTCATCAATTGTAACTCCACATGACTGAAGATGCTTGAGAAACTTAACCAGGTTTTCATCCAGTCTGATAAGGTGTTGGTACATGAGATCTTTGTGCTCATGAACATTTTCATTGAAGGTGAGCACATCAGATCGAAGATCAGCGTAGCTGGCTGCCGCTTTCAGTGTGTTGATCCCAAAATTGTTCAGTAACCCCAGTGTACAGCTTCCTTGAGGCTTTAGTGATCCACTAAACCAGCTGTCTTTCAGTGACTGGAAGAATGTTGTCAAAATGGTTAAATTCCCCAGAGCTGGATGATGAGGAGTCTGAGTCATTATCTTCTGGATGAAATGTTGACTCAGTATGCTCCTTTGGATCAGGCTGAGGCTCTTGTTCAGATTGAACCTCAGCGTCCATTTCTTCTCCAGCTAATAAAATTTCATCTTCAGTTTCAGCAAGTTCATCCTCTGAGAATAGAATACCAGTGACATCAGCAATTGTGAGTAAGGGGTTGGTGATGGGTTTCATATCAGCGGGTGGTATATATCCCTCTGAGTCTTTGTCCCCCGTTGACCCCTCAGACACTGGTGGGATTTTCCCAGTGCCTTCTCCGGATTCAGGATTGGTTTTGGGTTCCGTATCGGTGGGTTGTTTCTTTCCCTCCGAGTCTTTGTCCCCCAGTGACCCCCTGAGACACTGGTGGGTGTTTCCCAGTGCCTTTGGCGGAGTCAGTGATTGTTGTATCCCTATCAGTGGGTTGTTTGTTTCCCCCTGAGTCTTTGGGATTGATCAGTGTGCCCTCAGACAAAGACTTGGATTTGTTAATTTCATCATCAGGCGTAGTGGAAGGCGCTCCCCTACCAGCGGGTTGTTTGTTTCCCTCTGGATCTTAGGGAGTAGTAGATGTGACCAAGGGCACTGATTGTGATGTATCAGTGTCCTTCGTTGTCACGGGGGTGGATGTTGCCTGGTCAATGGGTGTCTGTTTAGTCTCGGGCTTTTTGTGCCTTTTAGGCAGTGTTCCTGAAGCCTTAGGGCCCTGAGACTTTGGTTTAGTCTTAGTCCCAGTCTGAGACTTCCCCTTTCTCTTTTTGGGAGCAGGGTTTGGAGACACTGATCCACTCTGATTGTTTACAGCAATCATGTGGGCCGTCAATTCAATTGGAGTGACAAGGGATGGGTCTTTTTGAAAATTTGATTGGCTCAGGATGCCAGGTAAAGCACCAAAATTTTCTTCCTGAGGATAGTTTGTACCCAGTAACACTTGCAAAGCACAAGAGACAAACCTAGGATACGAAACGTATTTCGTCCTAGTTTTGCTCTGTAGCTTGGTCACGAGATCACTGTAAATGATCTCCCCTATGTCGACAGTGACCCCATTCATCAAGCAGTATGCCATCATCAACTAAATAGAGTTAACTTGTTCAGTGGATGAGTGGTTCCCGCCGAGGACCTGAATCACGAAGGTGAACAGGATCCTCCAAGCCACGGGAAAAGAGCTTTTGGTGACTGGGGTCTTGTCCAAAAAAGTTGGATTTAAAATGAATTGTTTTAACCCATCCTTCACTGTGGAAGGTTCAGGATGGGCGACATAAACACCTTTATGGTAATCCAGCCCTGTTGAAGTGCAAAACGTTTTGTAATCCATGGTGAATCGTTGTTGTCCCCCGTGAAGACTGAATCTGATGAGATATTCCTTGAGGGGTCTGAGGTTGTTCTCATCAGTAGAGGGTGTCGGGTCATAGGCCTTGGCTGTTGCACAAAACTCCCTGAGGAGATTTTGGTAAACAATAGAGGGACACTGAACAAAGGCAGTTTTCAGTGGGCAGTTAAATAAAAATTTCATAATGTCTTTGTAGGCTGGGACAGTTTCAGGGTATTCAAAATTGCCTATGACATTGTTTGTTTTAAATTCAACGTTTGTAAGATCCCCTACCCACTGAGAAGCAAACTGGAGAGATTGTGTTCTAGCCATTTCCATTTAAAAGATTTTAGGGTTTGAAAAGAAAGTATTTTGACTAGAACAATCAAAGGTTTTAGATCTCCAAGTTTGTGATGAAAAACTTTTGTAAATGTTTACAAGAAGGGTGTAACGCCCCGACCCGCCAAGGGTAAAGGAATCACAAGAAATGGTGTCATATCAAAGCAAAACATAATAAACAAAAGAAGTCTTAACATAAATGCGGAAATAATCCAAGTCAAAATGACTTCAATACATAGGTCCCAGCGGAAACATAATAAACCTCAACATAATATCCGAAATAAAAGTCTTAAATGGCATCATAAGAAATCAAAGCTAAAAACTCTAAGGTAAGTCCACTCAAGCACTCATCCCAAAGCAACCTAGCTTCCAATGCTTAGATACCTGCCGCGGAAGAAAAGAAAAGTGCGGCTGAGCTTCAAAAGCCCAGTGAACAGATATGAAAGCAAAAGCGAATACCAAACGATATCGAATATGAAATAAAGTGAATGAGCGATAGCAAAATCATAATCATTTTCAAAGCATAAATTATAATGTTCAAAATAAAGTTTATAGTCAACTACCACGAGCCCAGAAACATATATCAGATCATATTCATATTCACATAAGGCAACATTTGTAGGGGAGACCTACCAGAGTTATGAAGGACGTGCATGCACGCAGCATCAATCATCAGATAACATATAACAGATAACATATAACAGATCTAGGATGCATCCATACGCCCCTTCCTACATATTCACAAATATGCTTCACCATCCAGAGACGTGGCAGAACATCACTCTACTGCCCTAGAGTCATATCAGAGGTGCATCACTGATACGGACATGGAACCCCCATGACTAGTTAAATATTTGGCTCGGGTGTCAAACTATCTTAGGTCAAATCAGAATGTCATAACTGACACAGATCATATTTTATCAGAAAGTCATTCATATTTCCAAAATCATAGTTTTCATATCAGATAGTTCAAAATCAGATGTTTCATAATTCAGAAATCAGAGTTCAGATAAGCAATAGCTCAAACAAATCAGATTTTGGGGTTCATAGCAAAGGCTTAGGAAACCCTAATACGAAAGAAAACGTTAAAAGGAAACCTTTACTGAAAAGGTCAGAATATCTGTACCTTATTCCAAAGCAAATGATCGAAAAGCAGAAAGACGGAAGGCAAAGGATTACTCCTTCTTCACAGAACCTATAGACATTAACGGTCGTCCATGTTATTTATGATTCCATAATCGTCGAAATGATCTTTTAATATTTGGTGTTCATACTTAATGATCTTCATACTTTAGGGTTTTATTAAATGAGACTTAAGTATTTTATAATAAATGTTGTAGATTAGGGTTCGTTATGTCATTTTATTAAAGTCTAGGGTTAAATGTGAAAATAGTTTATAAGTCATAACTCACACATGAAATAACGAATTACTATATTTAGCTCAAACCCTAATCGACTCTCATTTATGTTCTAGGGTTTTCTTATTCTTTAATATCTCATTAATATGCATTTACTTTACATGTTACGTCTTAATGACTCGCTACTTAACCTAATACGTAAATGATAACAATCTTTCCTTTTATGTTTTACCATGTACGTTTATGATTTTATGTGACATACAAGTTACTTATTACTCGGATAATTACACGTGTACATAACTACTAGTTCACTTGAATTAATATAACGCACACAAAAGAGACACGTTCACAAACATTTAGGGTTTGATATACTTTATTCGGTTCACATATTAAACTAGGGTTTATGTTTACGTGACCCTTACTTGTTTATTACACGTCCAAAACTTATATATATATATATATATATATATATATATATATATATATATATATATATATATATATATATATATATATATATATATATATATATATAGTTCGGTTCAACTAGGGTTTCGGCTAGTAGGTTATACGCAAGTCCTAGCTCGTCTAAACACGTTACATATTCAAGTTATTAGGTTTTACATAGGCCGAATAAATTACAAATGGTTCGGTAATACACATACATGGTTCGGCCCTATATAACTCAACATATTCATGACCCGATTCAATATTATATATTACGTTACATGTTCTTTAATAGTTATAAGGTTTAATCTTTATGGTTTGCCCTTGTTTTGGTTAACACGGCTCGGCACAAAAAGAAAACAACAAAGCTCGACTAAAACAAACGTAACACAACATATATACGCAAGGTACATCAAAGGAAGACGAGAACATGTTATACCTTTACTTGTTTGAAGCAAAAACTCGACTCCAAGAGGTTGTGGGTCTCGGCCGAATAGGAACAAGGAGAAAAGAGAGGCAACAATTAAAACTAGGGTTTCACTTTTGAGGTTATGTGTTGTATTTATAGTTGTAGTATTTAGTTTAGGTTTAGGAGGGAGTTGGATTCGGTTTGGGTCCAACCGAGCTCAAAGGCTCGCCCAAAATGGGCTTCGGCCCTTGATCCCACGAACACAAACAAACGCCCCTCGTGGGCTTCTCTTGATCCTCGGCTTGGCGCAAAACAAACAAAACAAACGAGCCCGTTTAATATCGAATGGCTCAACATTATTGGCGAATAATTTAAGTCCTTCGTCGTACCAAGGTCGTTTGCGTAATTACATTCGTCAAGTTTTTATTTATTCGTAAGTTAGGCTTTTAATTTCATTAAATGATTATAAACGTGTTTTACGTATTTTATAACTCTTGGTTCCAAGGGTATTTTCGTACTTATATATGTTTTAGATTTTTCGGGTTTTACAACTCTTCCCCTCTAAAAAAAAATTTCGTCCTCGAAAATTGAAATGAAACGAAATGAAAAACGAGATGAGAACATACCGAACTATTCAAAGAAATGAGGATAACTAGCTCGCATCGACTCTTCGGTTTCCCAAGTAGCCTCACGCTCCGGGTGATTTTTCCAAAGAATCTTAACGAACGGAATGACTTTATTTCTCATGACTCTTTCTTGTCTTTCTAAAATAGCTTCCGGTTCTTCAGATAAAGACATATCGGATTGAATTTGATCAAACGGATACCAAGCAACGTGTAATGGATGATAATTGTATCCCCTTAGGAGAGATACATGGAACACATCATGAACATGCGATAGCTGAGGCGGAAGTGCTAATCGATACGAAACTTCTCCTATACGCTCCAGAATTTCAAACGGACCACTGAATCGAGGACTGAGCTTGCCCTTGATTCCAAAACGTTTCACACCTCTAAACGGCGAGACTTTCAAAAACACACGATCACCAACTCGAAACTCTAAATCACGACGATGCTTGTCGGCATAACTTTTCTGACGAGACCTAGCCTCCTTCAACTTTTCTCTAGCAACAGCTACCTTCTCATTAGTGATCTCAATCATTTCCGGACCTTCGATTAGACGTTCACCTACTTCATCCCAACAAGTAGGTGATCTACATTTCCTTCCATAAAAAAGTTCAAACGGTGATGCCTTAATGCTAGCATGCCAACTGTTGTTGTATGCAAACTCTACCAAACACAAATATTCATCCCAGCTGCCAGTCCATTCCAAAGCACAAGCCCTTAGCATGTCCTCTAAGGTCTGAATAGTCCTCTCTGACTGACCATCTGTTTGAGGATGAAATGCCGTACTAAAATTAAGTCGAGTACCCCAAGCTTTTTGCAAACCTTTCCAGAAACGAGAAGTAAAACGCGGATCCCTATCTGACACAATAGACGTCGGAGTACCATGAAGTCTAACTATCTCTTGCTGAAAAATCTCTGCCAATCTACCAATACCATAATCCTTTCTAATTGGTAAGAAATGAGCAGATTTGGTTAGCCGATCAACAACCACCCAAATCGCATCATGCTTCTTCTTAGTAAGAGGTAGTCCAGTCACAAAGTCCATAGATATCTTATCCCACTTCCATGTCGGAATATCCAATGGTTGTAACAGCCCACTAGCTCTTTGATGTTCGATCTTCACTTGCTGACAAATCATACACTTCGACACAAACGTCGCCACATCTTGCTTCATGCCGTTCCACCAGAAATACTGTTTCAAATCCCTATACATCTTGGTAGAACCAGGATGGATAGTGAAAGGAGAACTATGAGCTTCAGTCATAACTTTCTCACGAAGTACCTGATCATTGGGAACGCAAAGCCTATCTTCATACC
The DNA here is from genome assembly GCA_019973895.1 of Chrysanthemum seticuspe. Classification (NCBI taxonomy): domain Eukaryota; kingdom Viridiplantae; phylum Streptophyta; class Magnoliopsida; order Asterales; family Asteraceae; genus Chrysanthemum; species Chrysanthemum seticuspe. Next base: position 198,079,376 of record BPTQ01000004.1, on the reverse strand, counting down.
ATACAATTCCGTCGTTATCAACCTTAAACTCCGGCTGCCTACCTTCTTCAACATTTTGCGCCACGGCCCACAGCTCGCCGTCATCTTTCTGAGCTTCCTTAATTTGCAGTATAAGGTTCAACTCCACCTTCATACTAGCCCAGTATCCACCAAAACCTCGTACGCACAACTCAACATCCAAACGCTCTAAGTCACGAATGATCCTAGGCTCAATCTCAATACTTGCAAGCATGCCTGATTTCCGGCTAAGCGCGTCAGCAACTACATTAGCCTTACCAGGATGGTACTGAATGTTAGTGTCATAATCCTTAAGAAGTTCTAACCATCTTCTTTGTCTCATGTTGAGTTCCTTTTGAGTGAAAATATACTTGAGACTCTTATGGTCGGTGAAAATATCACACGTCTCTCCATACAAGTAATGTCTCCAGATCTTCAACGCGAACACCACAGCAGCTAACTCAATGTCATGAGTTGGGTAATTCTCCTCATAAGGTTTCAGTTGTCTTGAAGCGTAAGCTATCACCTTACCATGTTGCATCAAGACACAGCCCAATCCTTTCTTAGATGCATCGCTATAGATTTGATATCCTCCAGAACCAGATGGAAGAGTCAAAATAGGAGCGGACACCAACCTCCGTTTCAACTCTTCAAAACTCTTTTCTCTTTCATCCGTCCACACGAACTTTTCACCTTTCCTCATCAATTGGGTTAAGGGCAAAGCTAAACGAGAGAAACTTTCAACAAAACGTCGGTAGTATCCAGCAAGTCCTAGAAAACTCCTAACCTCAGTCACTGTCGTAGGTCTTGGCCACTTAGTGATAGCCTCAACCTTAGATGGATCCATGGTGATACCATCAGCAGATACAATATGACCAAGGAAAGCGACTTGTCCTAACCAAAATTCACACTTCGAGAATTTGGCGTACAATTTCTTCTTCCTCAAAATCTCCAAAACTATCCGGAGATGTTGTTCATGCTCTTCTTCAGACTTAGAGTAAACTAAAATGTCGTCGATGAAAACAATAACGAACTTGTCGAGGAACTCATGGAAAACACGATTCATCAGGTCCATAAACACAGCAGGCGCATTCGTCAAACCAAAAGGCATAACGAGAAACTCATAATGACCATATCTGGTACGAAACGCGGTCTTAGGAACATCTTGCTCCTTCACACGTAGTTGATGATAACCAGACCTCAGATCAATCTTAGAAAAGAACTTAGCTCCTTGCAGTTGATCAAACAAATCGTCTATGCGCGGAAGAGGATAACGGTTTCGAATAGTAATACGGTTGAGTTCATGGTAGTCGATACATAAGCGCATACTTCCATCCTTCTTCTTCACAAACAAAACAGGTGCACCCCATGGAGAAACACTAGGTCGAATGAATCCATTATCTATCATCTCTTGCAGCTGTTCCTTCAACTCCTTCAGTTCTACAGGTGCCATACGATACGGAGCTTTCGAAATCGGTTTAGCACCAGGGATTAACTCAATGCTAAACTCAACTTCTCTAGCTGGAGGAAAACCAGGAAGTTCATCGGGAAAAACATCGGTGAATTCACAAACAACAGAAAGGTTTTCAATGTTAGGACTCTCCAAAGATGTGTCCTTAACAGATGCTAGAAAACCTTGACACCCATGAGCAATCATGGTCCGTGCCTTCATAGCAGAAATGAACTTAACAGATTTGAGTGGTTTAGAACCATAATAAACGAATTCAGGATGTTTTATGTCTCCAAAGATCACAGTTCTAGCATAGCAGTCGATGGAAGCTCTATGATAAGCCAACCAATCCATGCCTAGAATGATATCAAAGTCGACCATATCGAGAGGATACAGATGTGCAGGGCGAATACGATCATCAAAACGAAGAGGACACTTAACGTATTTATGATCAATGATCATGTGGTTTTTCATAGGCGTAGATATCGATAAGTGATTCGTTAGTGGTTGTGGCTTCATATTAAGTTTCTTAGCACATGTGACAGATATAATGGAGTGTGTGGCACCGGTGTCAAATAAAACGAAGACAGAATAATCATCGATGAAAAGAGTGCCCGTAATGGTACCTGAAGTATGCTCCGCCTGATTCCGAGTAGTAGCATAAACACGTCCAGTAGTAAGTGGCGGCTTGGTGTAGTTTCCAGGAATCGCCGGGTTCCTCTTAGGGCAATCCTTGATCTTGTGAGTAGTGGAACCACAAGAGAAACATCCACCAGTGGCCTTGAAACACGGTCCCGGATGAGCCTTTCCACAAGTAGTACAGATAGGTGGGGGAGGCAAAACTTCAGCTGTCCTTTGCTGACCAGAAGATCCTGAAGCACGACCCTGATTCGATCCTCGAGCCGACTGATCTTTGTTGTAACGCTGGTTATTGTTACCTTGATTCTGACGATCATTTCCATTCTTACCAGCAGCTCTGCTATCCTGACCCCTCGCCTCAGGGCGCCTAGAGTCCACATTCCTTCCCGACTGACCCCGCTGATCATAAACCTTATCCACTTGTCCCCTTGAATCATAACTCCTGCCAGTATTTCCCTTATACTCATTACTTTGAGTCCTACCTTGAATCCGATCACCATCGCGATTACGCTTGTTGTAACCCGAACCCTCATGAAAGATCTCAATGTTACGAGCTGCATCATTGCAGGCCGACACATCCTCATACTCAGTGTTAAGCAGTCGGTCCAACACCCACTTCTTCAGTCCCCATTTGAAATGCTTAGCTTGGCGCCTACCATCTCCAGCAATCGCTCCAACAAAGCTTACCAACCTCATAAACCTACTCATGTACTCATTGGAGTTCTCATGATCAAACTGGTAGATCGCCTGATAATCCCTCTCATACCTTTGCTGTTCAGCATCAGGGAAGTAACGGTTATAGAAGATAGTCCGAAACTCCGCCCAAGTACAAGTAATAGCAAAAGCATCTCCTCCTCGTGCTTGTTTCAATGCTTTCCACCAATTTAAAGCATCACCCTCCAGTTTGAATGCAGCTAAACGAGTCTTAAATTCATCTCCACAACCCAGTACTTCAAACAGCTTCTCAACATGAGTGATCCAGTCCTCAGCTTCAGTGGGAGTAGCAGCAGTGCTAAAAGAAAGAGGCTTGAGCTTACCGAAACGCTCGAGCCAAGTGTGAATGCCTGTGGGTTGATTTCCTCCACCACTACCCGAAGCACCATTCTGATTACGAATGTTGTTGATCACCTGTTCCATCATCTCAGGTGTAGTCAAACCAGGGAAAAGAGAGTTGAGAGCATTCGCAATCGCAGCATCCATGTTAGGAGCATCATCGTCTCCATCCAGATTTTGACGAGTTCGAATTAGCAAAATGAACAAAGGTGAGATACGAAAGGGAAGTTCGCAGAAGGAAACCTAAGTCTACCCAATCCTCACAGGTCAAATCCTAACTCCAAGGGATAACCTAAGGTTCTTATGTTCACAGGTCCTGACTACAAGTCGTAAACCTGGGCTCTGATGCCATAAATTGTAACGCCCCGACCCGCCAAGGGTAAAGGAATCACAAGAAATGGTGTCATATCAAAGCAAAACATAATAAACAAAAGAAGTCTTAACATAAATGCGGAAATAATCCAAGTCAAAATGACTTCAATACATAGGTCCCAGCGGAAACATAATAAACCTCAACATAATATCCGAAATAAAAGTCTTAAATGGCATCATAAGAAATCAAAGCTAAAAACTCTAAGGTAAGTCCACTCAAGCACTCATCCCAAAGCAACCCAGCTTCCAATGCTTAGATACCTGCCGCGGAAGAAAAGAAAAGTGCGGCTGAGCTTCAAAAGCCCAGTGAACAGATATGAAAGCAAAAGCGAATACCAAACGATATCGAATATGAAATAAAGTGAATGAGCGATAGCAAAATCATAATCATTTTCAAAGCATAAATTATAATGTTCAAAATAAAGTTTATAGTCAACTACCACGAGCCCAGAAACATATATCAGATCATATTCATATTCACATAAGGCAACATTTGTAGGGGAGACCTACCAGAGTTATGAAGGACGTGCATGCACGCAGCATCAATCATCAGATAACATATAACAGATAACATATAACAGATCTAGGATGCATCCATACGCCCCTTCCTACATATTCACAAATATGCTTCACCATCCAGAGACGTGGCAGAACATCACTCTACTGCCCTAGAGTCATATCAGAGGTGCATCACTGATACGGACATGGAACCCCCATGACTAGTTAAATATTTGGCTCGGGTGTCAAACTATCTTAGGTTAAATCAGAATGTCATAACTGACACAGATCATATTTTATCAGAAAGTCATTCATATTTCCAAAATCATAGTTTTCATATCAGATAGTTCAAAATCAGATGTTTCATAATTCAGAAATCAGAGTTCAGATAAGCAATAGCTCAAACAAATCAGATTTTGGGGTTCATAGCAAAGGCTTAGGAAACCCTAATACGAAAGAAAACGTTAAAAGGAAACCTTTACTGAAAAGGTCAGAATATCTGTACCTTATTCCAAAGCAAATGAACGAAAAGCAGAAAGACGGAAGGCAAAGGATTACTCCTTCTTCACAGAACCTATAGACATTAACGGTCGTCCATGTTATTTATGATTCCATAATCGTCGAAATGATCTTTTAATATTTGGTGTTCATACTTAATGATCTTCATACTTTAGGGTTTTATTAAATGAGACTTAAGTATTTTATAATAAATGTTGTAGATTAGGGTTCGTTATGTCATTTTATTAAAGTCTAGGGTTAAATGTGAAAATAGTTTATAAGTCATAACTCACACATGAAATAACGAATTACTATATTTAGCTCAAACCCTAATCGACTCTCATTTATGTTCTAGGGTTTTCTTATTCTTTAATATCTCATTAATATGCATTTACTTTACATGTTACGTCTTAATGACTCGCTACTTAACCTAATACGTAAATGATAACAATCTTTCCTTTTATGTTTTACCATGTACGTTTATGATTTTATGTGACATACAAGTTACTTATTACTCGGATAATTACACGTGTACATAACTACTAGTTCACTTGAATTAATATAACGCACACAAAAGAGACACGTTCACAAACATTTAGGGTTTGATATACTTTATTCGGTTCACATATTAAACTAGGGTTTATGTTTACGTGACCCTTACTTGTTTATTACACGTCCAAAACTTTTATATATATATATATATATATAGTTCGGTTCAACTAGGGTTTCGGCTAGTAGGTTATACGCAAGTCCTAGCTCGTCTAAACACGTTACATATTCAAGTTATTAGGTTTTACATAGGCCGAATAAATTACAAATGGTTCGGTAATACACATACATGGTTCGGCCCTATATAACTCAACATATTCATGACCCGATTCAATATTACATATTACGTTACATGTTCTTTAATAGTTATAAGGTTTAATCTTTATGGTTTGCCCTTGTTTTGGTTAACACGGCTCGGCACAAAAAGAAAACAACAAAGCTCGACTAAAACAAACGTAACACAACATATATACGCAAGGTACATCAAAGTAAGACGAGAACATGTTATACCTTTACTTGTTTGAAGCAAAAACTCGACTCCAAGAGGTTGTGGGTCTCGGCCGAATAGGAACAAGGAGAAAAGAGAGGCAACAATTAAAAATAGGGTTTCACTTTTGAGGTTATGTGTTGTATTTATAGTTGTAGTATTTAGTTTAGGTTTAGGAGGGAGTTGGGTTCGGTTTGGGTCCAACCGAGCTCAAAGGCTCGCCCAAAATGGGCTTCGGCCCTTGATCCCACGAACACAAACAAACGCCCCTCGTGGGCTTCTCTTGATCCTCGGCTTGGCGCAAAACAAACAAAACAAACGAGCCCGTTTAATATCGAATGGCTCAACATTATTGGCGAATAATTTAAGTCCTTCGTCGTACCAAGGTCGTTTGCGTAATTACATTCGTCAAGTTTTTATTTATTCGTAAGTTAGGCTTTTAATTTCATTAAATGATTATAAACGTGTTTTACGTATTTTATAACTCTTGGTTCCAAGGGTATTTTCGTACTTATATATGTTTTAGATTTTTCGGGTTTTACAAAGGGTTTTCCAAAAAAAGGTTTAATGATTTTTTGAACACACACAAATTTTTCTGGATTTAAGAAATGATTTTGACATAGTTTAGTTGCAGAAAAAGATTTGTGTGTGTGTTTTTGTTTTAGAATAGGGTATTTATAGAGTGGTGAGAGGGGTGATTTTTGCATAAATGTGGATTTGTAAAGACGGTTTTTGAAATCGTTTGAAATTCCACATTTAATGCCACCCACCACTACCCGCAGTAAAATCCCGTTTTTCAAGGGAACAGTTGCAGTGCACAGCAAAAGTGCACTTTTGCAGTAATAAAATATCCATAGGATATTTTATGTGAGAGAAGGCATTTAATGCCAAGTGGGGTGAGGTTTAGTGATGAGACCCCTGACAGTAAGACATATATTCCTATATTAAATTAAAGGGATTACCAACCTAGGACATTTAAGTAACTAATACTTGGAGCATTTAGTTACTCATTCAATGCTTTTCTATCAGGGACCCTGAGTGAGTCTTACTCATTCAGTGAGAGGTTGATTTTGGATGTTCAGGGAGACGAACCAGTTCACAGAACTCACTGAGATTGGTTTTCAGATGCCTGACTTTCAATGTCAAGCATTCCCAATTCAGCTTTCAGTCTCCTGAAGGTAGGTTCGTCTAAAGGTTTGGTGAAGATATCAGCAAGTTGATATTCAGTAGGGATGAAATGAAGTTCTATGTCTCCCTTCATTATGTGATCCCTGATGAAGTGATATCCGATATCAATATGTTTGGTTCTTTGATGGAGGACAGGATTGTTGGAGATTGCTATTGCACTGGTGTTGTCACAGAAGATGGGTACCATTTTGTAATGGATGTCATAGTCACTGAGTTGACTCTTCATCCATAATACATTGGCACAACATCCTGCTGCAGCGACATATTCAGCTTCAACTGAGGACATAGCCATTGATTGTTGCTTTTTAGCACCCAACAAACTAGTTTTCCTCCAAGAAATTGGCAGGACCCTGAGGTACTTTTTCTGTCCATGTTGCAGCCAGCATAATCAGAATCAGAGTAACCCTTGAGATCAAACCCTGAGCATTTTGGATAATAGAGTCCAAGGTTTGGGGTTCCCTTCAGGTACTTGAGTATTCTTTTGGCTGCAGTGAGATGGGATTCTTTAGGATTGGACTGATATCTTGCTATTAGACAGACTGAGAATTGGATGTCTGGTCTAGAAGCAGTTAGATACATCAGTGAGCCTACAATCCCTCTGAAATGAGTTTGATTGACTGATTTTCCAGTTAGATCAGGTCCAAGGTTGTTAGGTGGGACCATTGGAGTCTTCACTGAGGCACATTCAGATATCTCATATTTCTTCAAGAGATTTCTGGTGTATTTCTCTTGACTTATGGATATTCCTTTATCAGTTTGCCTGATTTGTAGTCCAAGAAAGTATGTGAGTTCCCCCATCATGCTCATTTCAAACTTCTTTGTCATCAGTTTTTCAAACTGTTTGCAAAGTTTGTAGTTTGTTGAGCCAAAGATGATGTCATCAACATACACTTGGACTAGAATCACATCCTGTTGAGTTCTATAGACAAACATAGTGTTGTCTATCTTTCCTCTGACAAACTTGTTTTGTATCAGGAAGGCTGAGAGAGTTTCATACCATGCCCTGGGAGCTTGTTTAAGTCCATAAAGGGCTTTGTCAAGCTTGCAGACATAGTCATGGAATTCACTACTCTCAAAGCCTGGAGGTTGCTGAACATATACATCTTCCTTGAGATCACCATTTAAGAATGCACTTTTAACATCCATTTGGTAGACCCTGAAGTTCACGTATGTTGCATATGCAAGGAAGATCCTGATGGCTTCCATTCTTGCAACAGGAGCAAATGTTTCATCATAGTCAATGCCTTCTTGTTGACTGTAACCTTTGGCTACAAGTCTGGCTTTGTTTTTAATGACATTGCCATTTTCATCAGTTTTGTTTCTGAAAACCCACTTCATTCCTATGACTACTACATCCTGAGGACATTTGATCAAGGTCATGACCTTGTTTTTATCAAACTGTTGCAGTTCTTCTTGCATAGCCTGAACCCAGCTTGGGTATTTTAGAGCCTCAGTGACACTTTTGGGTTCTATCTCTAATAGGTAATCAGCATATAGACATTCATTGGCTGAAGCTGCAGTTAAGTTAGCAGCCATGCTTCTAGTGAGCATGCCCTCAGTGGGTTCACCAATGATGTTTACAAGCTCAATGTCCAGAGATCTTGTCCACTTACTTTGTGGTCTGGGATCTGAGCTTGAAGATGTCACTGGGAGTTCAGGTGTGAGTTCAGGTGCAAGAGCTACAGGATCATTTAGATCATCTGTGGAGGTGTCTTGTTCTGGTAGAGGTTCTTGAGTTATAGGATCCTGATCATTTGGATCAGTGTTACCTATCCCAGTAGGGATTGACAGATTATCAATGAATTCACTGATAGTTGGTTGTGACAGGTTGTGAGGCAAGACATAATATGAGATGTCAGCATCAGCTTGGTATGAGGAATTGGTTTCAGTGTTGTACTCATCAGGAGGATATCTTGATGAGTTATCAATTCCTATTTCTTCCACTGAAGTGTTGGTGAACCTGATGCTTTCGATACTTTCATCAAAGGTGACATGATAGGTTTCCTCAACTTGTTGTCTCCTTGTGTTAAATACCCTGAAGGCTTTGGAGATCAGTGAGTATCCTAGAAAGTATCCATCATCAGCTTTAGCATCAAACTTGCTCAGATGATCCTTGTGGTTATGAATAAACACAGGACATCCAAACACATGAAAGTAGCTGATGTCAGGAAGTCTACCTTTGAATATCTCATAAGGGGTTTTATTATGTCTTTTGACAATGATTGACCTGTTTTGAGTGTAACAGGCTGTTTTAACTGCTTCAGTCCAGAAATGCTTTGAGAGGGCTGAGCCATTTAACATGGTTCTTGCAGCCTCAATGAGAGTTATGTTTTTCCTTTCGGCTACTCCATTTTGTTCAGGGGTATAAGGAGATGAGAAATTTTGGGAGATTCCCTTCTCATCACAGAAACTCTCAAGCTCAGCATTTCTAAATTCAGTACCATTGTCAGTTCTGATTTTTTTCACTGTAATGTCATTCTGATTTTCAATGTTCCTGATGAACGACATTATAGTATCAGTTGCCTGACTCTTCTTGGAAAGAAAGTATACCCAATTGTATCTTGAGAACTCATCAACAATGACAAGTGTATACTTCTCATGCTGGATTGATCTGGGACTGACTGGTCCAAAGAGATCCATATGCAAGAGGTGAAGGCAGCTTTTGATAGAGAAATTTTGCTTGGTTTTGAAAGATGCTCTTTTATGTTTGCCTTTTTCACAGGCAGAGCATGGTTTATCTTTTTCAAAAACCAGTGATGGTAAGCCAAGGACCTTGTTTTGTTTTGCCAAGTTGTTGATGTTTTTGAAGTTTAAGTGTGAGAGTCTCTTGTGCCACAGCCAGTTGATGGTTTCAGTGGCTTTGGCAAAGAGACAGGTTCCATCTTTAGAGAGAGTTGACATGTCTAAGACATAAACATCGTCTCTCCTAGGAGCAATCAACACAACTTCCTTGTTAGCATTGAAAATGGTACCTTGTTTGTCATTGAATTGTACAATGTACTTAGCATCACATAGCTGACTGACACTGATGAGATTGTATTTGAGACCATTGACATAGGCAATCCTAGAGAAAACTATTCCATTGCATTTTACTGAACCATAACCTTCAGTGGGACATGATGAGTTATCACCAAATACAACCTTGGGCCCTGGTTCCTTTACATACTTGTGCAGATATTCCTTCACACCAGTCATGCTTCTTGAACATCCACTGTCTAGATGCCAGATAGGCTCCCTGACATGCCTCTGCACAAGTAGTAAACTGAATTAGTTTCTCTTCGTGACCCACTTACTAGTGGGCTTGGGTCTCATGGTCTCTTTGAATTGAGCAATCAATTCATGGTCAGCGGTGGAGTGCAATGAGCTACCACATGTTTTGCATTTAGAGACTGGGGATGACTCAGTGGATTTGGGTTGCTTTGAACTTCTCCTTGCATGGATGACATTGTCATGCTGGGATGTCTTATGAGCTGTGTTACCGCAAATATCACAGCATATGTTCATAAGACAATCATCAGGGCGATGATCATTAAAGCCACAGTGTGGGCAAGGAGGAAAAGGCTTTGCTCTCAACTTTTGAGCTGACTTGGATGAAGAAGCATACTGATGACCAACTTTGGTGTAGTTTGCTTGACTGAGAGAGCTTACATATTGCAAGTAGTCAGCAGTTCTGTGATCATCCTTTTTGCAGATCATGCAAAAAAGGATTCTATAACAGTTGTCAGTGGTGTGACTGGTATAGTGGCACAGATCACACTTCTGCTTATTTTTGGTGGTGGCTTTTGATTTTGAGGAACTAGAGGAAGCTGACTTTGTCTCCTTGATTGATTCAGGGACCTTTTCAATGGATTCCATTTTGTCGGTTAGCTTCCTCACAAGTTCAGTCAGTTGCTGAATCTGATCAGCTTCAGTGGGGATAGAGGATATCGAAGTTTCAGTGGGGTTGGATTCTTGTTGAGTTGGTTTTGATGGTCTTTTCAGGATGGTTCTACCAAGTCCAGACCTTCCTTTAGGAGAGTGTGGATTGTATTGTAATGGAGTAAGCTCAGAGCTAGGATCGGCACCCTGAAGAGGTTCCAAAGGTGGAAGTGGTGCTTGAGATTCATCTTCAGACTCAGAGATGTGCTCAGTGCTACTGAGCACATCTGGGAGTCCAAGCATGCTCTTTAGAGCTTGACTTTCAGGCTCAAGAATTCTTCCAGAGTCAAAGTTAGGAAGCTTACTCTCAGGATTAAGTCTTTCAATCCAACCACTGGGCTTGGGAAAAGACAACATATTGGTAATCATGCCACCAGACATGAATGGTTTAGGACTCTGGTCTTTGTTGTGAGAGTCAGAAAGATGATGTTCACCTATGACTCTCTTTTTGCTACTGGGGGCACCCACAGCATCAAAGACTCTTGGATTCTTGTTGGTCCAACTATCAATGATTTCTTTTTCTTTCTTAAGTTCATCTTGAAGAGCCTGATTTCTTTTAACTAATTCAGTGTTTTGAATTTGTAAGGTGATAGCCTCAAGCTTGTTTTGTTTTAACACAAGTAACTCATCCTACACTTATTCAATTCAAAACTTAACTTGTTGTACTTAGAAAAAAGATTTAGTCTTTGCTCCTCTACAAACTTAAGATCAACATTGATATAGTTCATATAGGACTGCCAATCAGAATCATCATCCATAGAAAGTAGAATATTGTTGGGTTTTAGGTTCCTTGGATTTGATGAGACAAAATAAATACAAGAATGAAACTAAGGGACTTAAAGTGAAAGAGATGAAACCTACAAAAAGATGGAAGGACTTGTTTGCAAAAGAAGATTTATTATTTAGTCCTTCGTAGAGATTTGTAAACCCTAATCCTCTAGTATATAAAGAGGACATGGGATGTAGGTTTTATAAATTAAGTCTTCCATAATGTAGTCTAAAGGTGTGTGTGTGTGTGTGTCTAGGCGTCAAGTCCTCTAAGTGGACGCCTAGGATTTGTGTAGTTTAGCCTCAAGGATCTTTGATCCCTGTTACAAGTTTAGTGTAACCGTATTATTCCGATCAAATAATATTTGAGGCTTGGAGTGATTATAATGAAAAACCTTGTGTCAATAACTATGATTTGTTTTATTCCGCTGCGTACCAAGTTTATTATCATTGTTATTGTTAAACCCTAGAGGCTTTAAACGATCCATGGAGTCTAACAAACTCCACAATTGGTATCAGAGCTTGGGGAGCTCGTTACCTAGGGATTCACAAGGTTTTATTGGTCGATGAATGGCGAAAAGAAGAAAAAATTCGAAGCTGAAATTTTTCGTATATGTTTCTGCAGCACTGTTTTGTAATGATCATAACTTTTTCGTTAACCGTTGGATCATAACGAAATTTTAGGTGGACGTTCTCTATATATTCATCTAACTTTCTACCGAAGGGATTGTCGATCGGAGCTTTTATGTGTAAGTTATAAGGTGTCGAATACTGCTGCAGACATAGGCTAGTTCGAAGAAGATTTGGTTGCATTACTGATCTGGTCAGTGTATGCGCTTATGATTGATCATTAATTGCAATCTCGTACTAATATTATTCAACGTGGTCGGTGTCCTATGTCATATTTATATTCTGACTTCAATATCTTTATTGCATAGGTTAATTATGTGCATGGTTGAACACAGTTATATTATAATTGCATCTATAATTGTATATAGCTAATTATTTAGGGGCCTACAAATTCATTGAAGATCATTACTACATGCGTTAACTAAAGGGTAAAAACTATAAAATAACAACGTACTTTTCAAATTTTGCCGATTTGAAACACTTACTTTTTTATTATGTTACTCCACTAACGTACTTTCAAATTTTGTTCTGAGTTCACCCATATGATCAGTTTAAATTAAAATAATAACTAAAATGACTATATTACCCTCGGCATATGGGTGAAGTCAGAACAAATTTTAAAAGTTCGTTGGTGAATTCGGAACAAATTTTAAAGAATACAAGTGTAATATAGTTATTTCAGTTATTATTTTAATATAAAAGGGTCATATGGGTGAAGTCGGAAAACATTTTGAAAGTACATTGGGGAAGTAAAGTAATAAAAAATTAAGTGTTTCAAGTCGGAAAGTTTTAAAAAGTACGTTGTTATTTTATGGCTTTTACCCTTAACTAAAGTGGCTAATTGTTCTTTTCAACAATAACCTACATGCGTTAACTGCTATTTTTTTCTAGTTTATGGTATCACGAGAGAATAGAAAAAGGAATTGGTGTTGATTGGAGACGTGAATGAGTTTGTGTTTGTGCTGTTTCGTTTGATGATACAAGGCTGCTCGACATGTTTAAACACAGATTTATTTAAATGGGTTACATATATACTTGATCGAGCAATGGTTTTGTTCGCGGTAAAGTCGTTTGATTAGAAGGTGATCGAAAACTTGTTTTAGAAGGATACTTGTCAATCGGGTTTGTGTCACAATTCTCAAATTCCGGTCATTTCTCAAAACAATTCATGCTTCACAATTTCACCATTTATCGTAAACTAGGTTTGCGTGTTTCAAATTCGCGTAACCTTAATGGTTTAGCGGCGAATTCGTGATCATATCATCACGAACATTTCATATGGACTAAGTTAGTCTACATTTCATTAACATCATTTGCATTATGTTAGTTCATTCATGACATTGCATTTCGCATTAAACGCGTAAATTTTATATTAAATAAACGTTATCGCGTGAGTTATTATTTTGAATATTTAATCCGTTATTTCTAAAAATGATCCCGACATATTTTTATACTTACATTTAGTTTATAAAAACTATATTTTGAGTTTACCTAGTGTTCTAAATTTATTTTGTATGTATATCGTTAAATTTATATTATTACGACGTTTTCTTAAAAAACTACACGATAATTATTATATCACTCAAATTTTACAAGGAATGTATTTTTACAATTTTTATGATCTCATCATACTCTACTTTGATCAATTAAAAGTTACTTTTACCTAAAACTACCTTAAATACACTAATTTATATAAAACCTTACAAGTTATTATTACATAAACCTTTTTACTTACACTTTTAGCAATTATATACATTTAAGAAAAAAAATATATATATATATTTTGTAGATACATCCCCCCCCCCAAAACCGGCCAAGGGGGGAAGGTATGCATTTATTGTTTGACAATTTTCCTTCTTGATTGTATATATCTATACTTCACCTAAAATATCACATCTCATTCATCTCATTATTTCAAAGTTGATAAAGTGTTTCCTCCCTTGTTTTACTTCTCTCTAAAACCGGCCATGGTGAAGTTCCTAGAAGAAATCATAAAATTTTTCCAAGCTCAAGTTTAGCAATCTAGATTACACTCTTATTTAAGGTTTTGAAATAAAAACCTAGGGTGTTTAGGTTAATCCTTGTTCTAATCACCTCATCATAGTAACTTGTAAGCATATCACTTCATTTTACATCTTTCATCTTCATTTCATATTTATTTCTTCATATTTTGTGCAAACATGCAAGACTTGTGTTTATTTATACCATTTTTACATTGATTTTAAGTGTTTGATATATATAAGGTCATCCTATAATTATCCCCTTGTTATATATTGGTCTTGATGATGTTTAGGAACCCATGACACCCTAAGAAGGTGTATGGTAGGATTAGATTAGTTTTGGAGTTGATTTGAAGGGATTGGAATAGGTTTAGTACGAGAAAAACTATTTTCGATAAGTATAAAAAGTGTTCTGTCCTTATTTTGTTTTTCTGGAAAATCCGACAGTAGGCACGAAATTTTGGCCTTGATATTTAGAAAATATACTTTAAAACGAATCCGTGGCCGCTCGAACGGATTAAAACGGAGTTATAACGAAGAAGTTATGAATTTTTCAAGTTTGACGACGAAATATATATTTTTCTGAAATTTCAGCAAAGTGTTTTTGGTTTGTACGAGTCAAAAACGAGCCTTAAGCTTCACAAATTATTTCGACTTATCAAAAATATATTAGTATACTTTGATACGAAGCTAAGGACATATAATACGTAGAAAACGGATTTGAAACGACTAAGATATACACGTTTTCATAAAATTTCCGTAACTATTATTTTTAGAAAAACTATATTACTTTTACGAGACAAGTGTTACGGTAAACAAAACGACCATGTTGAAGGCTGTTTTTAACGATGATGTAGAACTTTTTGTAACGAGATGTCTTCTAATAAAATCGAGATCACCAAGCATATTTTCCAAAACGACCAACCGTTTGTATAGCGGAGTTGTAATAAATTATTTACGGTCGCTTAAACTTTGCCGAAACTCACTTTTTACACAACATTTGGACAAAATCACCATCTTTAACCTCTATTATCTTTATGTTCGAGACCTCTATGACGAAAACTCATGTACTGAAACTTCTATATTTTGATACAAGCTTTCCAAAACCGTCGAGTTCGTTTCCTAACGTTCGACGTACACTATTTTACGACTAGTTTTTCGAAGCCATTTTTGTCACTTTCATGAAATTTCCGACGACATGATTTTACGACGAAAAGTTAAAATTTCACAATAAATCATTAATAAACTATTGTAGGATGACATTTTGACGTAAATACTTGTAAAGTAATTTAAGAATGGTCAAGACGTCAAAAGAGTATTTTTCGACGATAAGTATTATTTTCAAAAACTCACAAATGGTATAAATAACATACGAAATGCATGCATAACATTACATCATAACTCATTACGTATCATATCATTCATAATAGGTCATTTTCAAGATTCACGCTACATTTCAGTGTATCCACTTTTGTCATCATAACCATTGCAATAGGTGAGTTTCATAGCCCCTACTTTTATACGTTTTGAATTACTTTTGGGGGAGATACATGCTCAAACTATTTTCATTTACTTTCACAAGTACTCTAAACTTTTATTGATTATCGTGAGTTCATACCCCGCTTTTACTCATTTAAATTCCTATAAACTATTTGGGGCGAGATATATGCTTATTTATCCAAACATTTACACTTTTTGCCAAACAACATTACTTATACTTTAGATTTGATTGCGTTATATACTTGATTGGGTTATACTTGATTTCATATGCATATTTGGAACAAACATACAAGAATTAGTGGCTCCAAATTAAGTTGTTGGAAGGCTATTAATTTACAAACATACAAGAATTAGTGGCTCCAAATTAAGTTGTTGGAAGGCTATTAATTTACAAACATCCCAATATTTATGTTGGAAGGCCATTTTTATGGATACAGCCCAACGTGAGCGTTGGAGGAACATCCCAACACGAGTTGTTGGAAGACCCTTGTTGTGACATTTATACTTTTAACTACCTTGATGCGCATAATCATAATTGTCATTCTATTTTTAGCAGTGGGTTGTAAACACACAGGTTACAAGTTTTGTATGGGCGGAACTTGGAACTGAGTGGATTTATGATGCCTTTGCTTCGTGAACTATTTTAAATGACCAAAAACTTTGCCTTTGTTACATGAACACTCTTTTAAGGCTTTATTTGTTAACCCAACTCTATGAACTCACCAACCTTTGTGTTGACACTTTTTAGCATGTTTTATCTCAGGTATCTAAGGCATTCACTTCATGGCATGCATATGGACATATCATAGAGTCGTGGTGACGACGCGTATCACATGGGATTTATACACTTTAAAAACATCGTTTGGCTTGTAACAAACTTATTTCCGCACAAGTTGATTTTCATTTGAGACCAATACTTTGTAAACTCTGATTGTTTTAATAAATTAAACGATGTGTTTTCCAAACGACACTTTAGGTCGTTCAATATAACTGTAACTTTGATGCTATGACAGTCCTCCCCAAGGTATTCAATTCCGCTGCAAAACAGGTAATTTGGGAGTGTGACAGATTGGTATCAGAGCATCGGTTATAGAGAACTAGGTTGCATCATTGACCCTAGACTATAACCACATCATCATAGCATCTCATCATATCATTATAAGTGCATATTCTTTATACATGCGAACTTATGACTCAACACCAAACATCATATGAGTCGATTAGTCCAAGCATTGCATAGTTACTCCTAAATTATACATAGCCTGATCACCTATGTCTAATTCAGGAAGAATCATGCAATGAAGGGAGTAGTAGTCTCATATGAGTAAGCAATTCCGTAATCGAGCCAAATTTTCAAAAGATTTTCTTCAAACCACTTGTTTCCAGTTTGATCCGCGTGACAATTCTTGTTTGATGAGTTGCAAAGATCAAGCTAGAAACAAGTTGTTACCTAAACCGATTTAGCCTAATCGTATGACAGTTCTTGTTTGATGAGTTGTGGGATTAAGTAAAAATCGGTTACCAAAAAGTTTTTTTTTAAATTTTGCTCGAGAATGGGAAAGCCTGCCTCATCGAGCCTAATCATAAGGGAGCATGTCTTTAGAATGGGATATAGTCACGATATATGCATGAGCATTGACATGATCACTCAGACTATTCGTATGAGCATAAACTTTTAGAACCCATGTCGCGTTTTGGACCATAGTATCGTTAATCGAATCACGAGGACGTGATTCCGCTGACATGGGAAGAATGTCACAATTCTCAAATTCCGGTCATTTCTCAAAACAATTCATGCTTCACAATTTCACCATTTATCGTAAACTAGGTTTGCGTGTTTCAAATTCGCGTAACCTTAATGGTTTAGCGGCGAATTCGTGATCATATCATCACGAACATTTCATATGGACTAAGTTAGTCTACATTTCATTAACATCATTTGCATTATGTTAGTTCATTCATGACATTGCATTTCGCATTAAACGCGTAAATTTTATATTAAATAAACGTTATCGCGTGAGTTATTATTTTGAATATTTAATCCGTTATTTCTAAAAATGATCCCGACATATTTTTATACTTACATTTATTTTATAAAAACTATATTTTGAGTTTACCTAGTGTTCTAAATTTATTTTGTATATATATCGTTAAATTTATATTATTACGACGTTTTCTTAAAAAACTACACGATAATTATTATATCACTCAAATTTTACAAGGAATGTATTTTTACAATTTTTATGATCTCATCATACTCTACTTTGATCAATTAAAAGTTACTTTTACCTAAAACTACCTTAAATACACTAATTTATATAAAACCTTACAAGTTATTATTACATAAACCTTTTTACTTACACTTTTAGCAATTATATACATTTAAGAAAAAAATATATATATTTTGTAGATACATCCCCCCCCCCCCAAAACCGGCCAAGGGGGGGAAGGTATGCATTTATTGTTTGACAATTTTCCTTCTTGATTGTATATATCTATACTTCACCTAAAATATCACATCTCATTCATCTCATTATTTCAAAGTTGATAAAGTGTTTCCTCCCTTGTTTTACTTCTCTCTAAAACCGGCCATGGTGAAGTTCCTAGAAGAAATCATAAAATTTTTCCAAGCTCAAGTTTAGCAATCTAGATTACACTCTTATTTAAGGTTTTGAAATAAAAACCTAGGGTGTTTAGGTTAATCCTTGTTCTAATCACCTCATCATAGTAACTTGTAAGCATATCACTTCATTTTACATCTTTCATCTTCATTTCATATTTATTTCTTCATATTTTGTGCAAACATGCAAGACTTGTGTTTATTTATACCATTTTTACATTGATTTTAAGTGTTTGATATATATAAGGTCATCCTATAATTATCCCCTTGTTATATATTGGTCTTGATGATGTTTAGGAACCCATGACACCCTAAGAAGGTGTATGGTAGGATTAGATTAGTTTTGGAGTTGATTTGAAGGGATTGGAATAGGTTTAGTACGAGAAAAACTATTTTCGATAAGTATAAAAAGTGTTCTGTCCTTATTTTGTTTTTCTGGAAAATCCGACAGTAGGCACGAAATTTTGGCCTTGATATTTAGAAAATATACTTTAAAACGAATCCGTGGCCGCTCGAACGGATTAAAACGGAGTTATAACGAAGAAGTTATGAATTTTTCAAGTTTGACGACGAAATATATATTTTTCTGAAATTTCAGCAAAGTGTTTTTGGTTTGTACGAGTCAAAAACGAGCCTTAAGCTTCACAAATTATTTCGACTTATCAAAAATATATTAGTATACTTTGATACGAAGCTAAGGACATATAATACGTAGAAAACGGATTTGAAACGACTAAGATATACACGTTTTCATAAAATTTCCGTAACTATTATTTTTAGAAAAACTATATTACTTTTACGAGACAAGTGTTACGGTAAACAAAACGACCATGTTGAAGGCTGTTTTTAACGATGATGTAGAACTTTTTGTAACGAGATGTCTTCTAATAAAATCGAGATCACCAAGCATATTTTCCAAAACGACCAACCGTTTGTATAGCGGAGTTGTAATAAATTATTTACGGTCGCTTAAACTTTGCCGAAACTCACTTTTTACACAACATTTGGACAAAATCACCATCTTTAACCTCTATTATCTTTATGTTCGAGACCTCTATGACGAAAACTCATGTACTGAAACTTCTATATTTTGATACAAGCTTTCCAAAACCGTCGAGTTCGTTTCCTAACGTTCGACGTACACTATTTTACGACTAGTTTTTCGAAGCCATTTTTGTCACTTTCATGAAATTTCCGACGACATGATTTTACGACGAAAAGTTAAAATTTCACAATAAATCATTAATAAACTATTGTAGGATGACATTTTGACGTAAATACTTGTAAAGTAATTTAAGAATGGTCAAGACGTCAAAAGAGTATTTTTCGACGATAAGTATTATTTTCAAAAACTCACAAATGGTATAAATAACATACGAAATGCATGCATAACATTACATCATAACTCATTACGTATCATATCATTCATAATAGGTCATTTTCAAGATTCACGCTACATTTCAGTGTATCCACTTTTGTCATCATAACCATTGCAATAGGTGAGTTTCATAGCCCCTACTTTTATACGTTTTGAATTACTTTTGGGGGAGATACATGCTCAAACTATTTTCATTTACTTTCACAAGTACTCTAAACTTTTATTGATTATCGTGAGTTCATACCCCGCTTTTACTCATTTAAATTCCTATAAACTATTTGGGGCGAGATATATGCTTATTTATCCAAACATTTACACTTTTTGCCAAACAACATTACTTATACTTTAGATTTGATTGCGTTATATACTTGATTGGGTTATACTTGATTTCATATGCATATTTGGAACAAACATACAAGAATTAGTGGCTCCAAATTAAGTTGTTGGAAGGCTATTAATTTACAAACATACAAGAATTAGTGGCTCCAAATTAAGTTGTTGGAAGGCTATTAATTTACAAACATCCCAATATTTATGTTGGAAGGCCATTTTTATGGATACAGCCCAACGTGAGCGTTGGAGGAACATCCCAACACGAGTTGTTGGAAGACCCTTGTGGTGACATTTATACTTTTAACTACCTTGATGCGCATAATCATAATTGTCATTCTATTTTTAGCAGTGGGTTGTAAACACACAGGTTACAAGTTTTGTATGGGCGGAACTTGGAACTGAGTGGATTTATGATGCCTTTGCTTCGTGAACTATTTTAAATGACCAAAAACTTTGCCTTTGTTACATGAACACTCTTTTAAGGCTTTATTTGTTAACCCAACTCTATGAACTCACCAACCTTTGTGTTGACACTTTTTAGCATGTTTTATCTCAGGTATCTAAGGCATTCACTTCATGGCATGCATATGGACATATCATAGAGTCGTGGTGACGACGCGTCTCACATGGGATTTATACACTTTAAAAACATCGTTTGGCTTGTAACAAACTTATTTCCGCACAAGTTGATTTTCATTTGAGACCAATACTTTGTAAACTCTGATTGTTTTAATAAATTAAACGATGTGTTTTCCAAACGACACTTTAGGTCGTTCAATATAACTGTAACTTTGATGCTATGACAGTCCTCCCCAAGGTATTCAATTCCGCTGCAAAACAGGTAATTTGGGGGTGTGACAGTTTGTAATCCACAAGGTATTGGTATTCGGTTTTCTTAAACGACAAGGAGAAGCACATTGTCGATCGAGTTGTTTGGTTTTTGGTTTTGAAAGATCGAGCTTGGGTTGTGTTTGAAGTAGTTTTTGCTACTGGTCATCGCTATCTACTGCTCGAGGTCATAACCACTGCCTTTGATAGGTAACCACTGCTAGTGATCGAAACCACTGCTAGCTTTACTCGTAACCACGGCTAGGCTTCTCGAAAGGTAACCACTGATCGTTAATTATAACCATTGCTAGTGTTTCTTGGTTAACACTGTTACTCGACAATATGTTGGCAATTCTTTCTGATCTAATGATATTGATGCTATATATATGGACGGTGATCTCTTGTTTGTGCATGGCTACATTAATTTTTGATTGGTGGATATCTTTGAAGGGTAACTGTCTACAAGCATGCTTATGGTATTTGTTAATTGCCTATGTTTTGTTGAAGGAGGTATGCAAGTTGAGTTTGGAATATAATTGGTCAAAGATTGCATACTATATTAATTGAATCATGGGGCGGTGCTATTTACATAAGATTTGTAGTTTCTGTATATTACTCTATTTGTTAAGTCTACTGAGATGAAAGCTTTGTGTTCGGATGGAGTTTTGTGGACATAATACATGGTTCGACATTGAATACTTTCTATTGTTCATGTATTGCTACTGTTCTTAGATATGTTTGAAGATGTCGAATGATACACACACAAGATTGATTTTGGTTCACACACACGAAGAAGATTGGTATTTGTTCTTAAAGGTTTTAAAAAGCTCGTATTTGGTTTTTATTGAAGAATTGATTACGAAAACAATTATTTATCACCTATTTGAAGATGAAGTGGAGTTACTTGGATGCGTGTTCTTATTATATTTTTAAACGGCGGAATCGTTTAAAAGTAACTTGTTCGTGCTTCAATGATTGTGACGAAGAATTGACAAACACTTAAAGGAGTGACGTTATTGTGCTCAGTGATTATTGTCAAGAGATTGCGGTCTCCTTATACATTGGTTAGTATACGTTCAGAGTCACGTGGATAAACAAGACATAAGATGCAAGTTTGGGTGATTTTACTTCTTCATCAAGTTCGTTATATTTGGTTTTCTTCACAAGTGATCATTACATGGAGCTTACAGATTTAAAGAATCTTTTTATGTTCGTGCACCACTCAAGGGGAAGTTTCTACTGCTTAATTTCTCTATTTGTTGATAACAAAAAGGGGAAGATATATTGGAGTGGCGTAGCATGGATTAAGGGGAAGACAAAGGAAGACAAGAATGTTTCATTCATGGTGAGATGTTTACATCTCAAATTCTGCTACTTCGTCTAGGGAAGTTCGTACACGACTTTGTTTGTTTTGTCATCATCAAATAGGGGAAGATTGTTGGGTTTTAGGTTCCTTGGATTTGATGAGACAAAATAAATACAAGAATGAAACTAAGGGACTTAAAGTGAAAGAGATGAAACCTACAAAAAGATGGAAGGACTTGCTTGCAAAAGAAGATTTATTATTTAGTCATTCGTAGAGATTTGTAAACCCTAATCCTCTAGTATATAAAGAGGACATGGGATGTAGGTTTTATAAATTAAGTCTTCCATAATGTAGTCTAAAGGTGTGTGTGTGTGTCTAGGCGTCAAGTCCTCTAAGTGGACGCCTAGGATTTGTGTAGTTTAGCCTCAAGGATCTTTGATCCCTGTTACAAGTTTAGTGTAACCGTATTATTCCGATCAAATAATATTTGAGGCTTGGAGTGATTATAATGAAAAACCTTGTGTCAATAACTATGATTTGTTTTATTCCGCTGCGTACCAAGTTTATTATCATTGTTATTGTTAAACCCTAGAGGCTTTAAACGATCCATGGAGTCTAACAAACTCCACAAATATTTACCTTCTTCATTGTGATGTTGACCCATTCTCCATTTCTGGCATGATTCTTTCCAACAGCTAGCTTGTCTTCCTCTGAGAGGGCCATCAGTGCACTGACATGCACCATTTCATCATCTGATGAGACTGGCTCTTCATCCCAGTCGAAGGTTTCAGCAACAAGACCTTTGTTTTTACCCTGCATAGATTGAACACTTTTTGGTTCTGAGGGACTAGCCTCAAGTAATGCAAGCTTAGCTTTGATTTTCCTATACTTAGCTTCAAAACCTATTGTTTTGTTCTGGTCTGATTTATTCTGAAAGTTTTGATGAGACTGATAGATTTTAGGGGGAATTGCATATATGTCCCTCCAAAGTCTTAAAATTGCATATATATCCAACCAAAAACTATAATTGCATATATATCATTTCAAAGCCTTAAAATTGTCATATATATCCAACCAAAACTCATAAATGCATATATATCATTCTAAAGCCTTAAAATTGTCATATGTATTCAAATGATTATTTTAATAGAAAATGTCTAATAATTATAATTGATATGTAAAATGACGAATTTTTTTTCTTTTCTTTTTTTCTTTTTTATTTTTTACAATTACAAAATATATTTTTATCGGTTTGAATTTTATTATGTCATTTGATCTATATATATAGGAGTTTACGTTTAGATACGATGGAAGGTACAGTTGATATTTTTATTCAAGATTCATCGATAACGAACACGGTTGAGTCGCCGAACATGGTTGCTCTTTCTTTTCTTAAAAAATGGTTTAAGGATATTTTGTAATTGTTAAAAAAATAATAATAAATAAAAAAATAGTAATTTAATAAGTATAAGGGTATAATCGTTATTTTATATATCAAAAATATATTTTGTAATTGTAAAAAAAAATTATAATTGTCACTTTATATATCAGCTATAATTATTAGACATTTTTTTCTATTAAAATAATTATTTGGATATATATGACAATTTTAATGCTTTGGAAGGATATATATGCAATTATGAGTTTTGGTTGGATATATATGACAAATTTAAGGCTTTGAAAGGATATATATGCAATTATGAGTTTTGATTGGATATATATGCAATTATGAAGCTTTAGAGGGATATATATGCAATTCCCCCTAGATTTTAGGTTGAAATTTGCTAAAGCCTGAGGACTAATTTGACCCTGATGGTCTGTAAGAAAGTTCAGAAATTGTTTTTGAAAAACAGTCATTTGCAAAATGACCTCTTTTGTGACACTTAAAGCATTCAGTGTCCTCGTTAGCTTTAGCAGTTGAAAAACCTTTGTTTTTTTTAATAAACCTTCGAGAGTTTGCAAGGAGTGCCCTTTCCTGAAATTCAACGTTCAGGTCATTTAGGTACTCCTCACTTGATCTCTCATCAGGCTCATCATCAGAATTTTCTTGAAAATCTTGAACCACATTGTTAGAAAAGAAGGCAGTTGATATAGGTGAGGTGATGGTCAGGGACTTCTTGACTTCCTGAGACTTCTTTAAGTCAGGGTATCGTCTGTTGATGAGGTTTTCCTCATAGACAAATTTCCCATAAATTTCAGGAAGTTCAAGATTTTGTATGTGATTTGCATTTCTAAGTCCCTGAGAGAAGTTCAACCATTTCTCAGGGAGACAATTAACAAAACCAACATTTATCTCATGTTTGGATAACTTAACACCATCATTAGCCAGTTCATTTAAAAGAGTTTTGTAACGGGTGTAAGTTTGAGAGAGAGTTTCAGAGTCCCTAGCCCTGAGGGTATTATACTCAAGTTTCAGGTCCATTATCCTATTTTCCTTGGTATCAGATGGACCTTCATGGCTATGGACCAGGTCATCCCAGGTTTGTTTAGCCGTGTTACAGCTTATAACTGACTCCATTATATCATCAGGAAGACATGATATGATGATACTTTTGAGTCTTTGGTCCTGGTTGACCACTCTCCTTTCATCCTGAGTCCACTGAGCTTCAGGTTTGGGCAAACCTTTAGCAGTCTTTGGGACAAATGGACCTTCATTAATACATTTGATATAATAAGGTTCCATCCCAATCAAATAGCAAAGCATACGCTTTTTCCATTTGTTGAATTTGCCAACTTCAAGTCTAGGGGCAACAGCTGAATAAGCTCCACCCTTTTTATCGACTAGTTGGGGTACATCAATTTCAGCCATAGGAATCCTAATTTAAAAACGTTTTAGAGCGGCAAAAAAAGGTTTTATAATCAGCCTGCTCTGATACCACTTGTTATTCCCTATTCACTATCGTTTAAAAAACAATTAAGTACTTAACGCAATTTAACAGTGAATAATGACTGAAATTAACATGAGTAAAACACAAAAAGTAATTTTCAACATCATATTCTTATTAGAAATAAATCAAAAGAATACGTTACCCAAGTACTTGCGGAATAGTACTTGGGATTGAAATGACAAAGTTTGGGGTGACTCCTCTCTAAGCTCAGGCTAAGTCTGAGCACAACTCTTAGAACCCACTGAGCTAACTCAAGGATAAAGTTGTATTTGGAGGAGTGAAAAGTTGGCTTGTGTGTATGTGTGTTTTTACAATTCACAAGCTTAAACTTTTCACTCATTCTCTTATGCTATTTATACAAGTATGATTTTAACTTTAACCTAGAAAACAAACACATTGATCACAGTAATCACGAATATAGATATATTCGATTACTGTTTACTTTGCTATTAGTAGTCAGGCGGCGAAGCTTCTTTCCTTAACAGAGAATCCTTTAGTATCGCCGCTTACTATAAATGGGAAGATATGGCTTTAGTAGATAGGGACTTAGTTTTATCTGGGTAAAGCACTTGGGGACTTAGTTTTATCTGGGTAAACTTTTCCCGCCTAGTCCCGCTCATTCTTCAGTCTTCAAAGCCTTCAGTCTCTTCCTTCAGTTTGTCTTCAGTGCTAACAGTTGGAGAGGAGTCTTAGGGATTCAGTGAGTTATTGTCATCACTCACTGAATCCATCATCTTCTTCTTGACTTAGTCTTCACCCATTAAGTTCCGCCTTGCTGAATGGAGATGCTTCTTCTTCACCTCGTACTGAGTAACCTGAAGATGGCTCACTGAGAGACTATGCACTCAGTGACCTGATAGTGTTTAACGGATTAAACACTTAGGTTATTTTCTATTCAAATCCTAGATTAAGGGGATTGGGTATTTACTGAACCCAACAGAATGCATGGAATCATACCTGAAGTTGTGACTCGAGGTACTCGAGAATGACACCTGGCACGATACCTCTAATGCCTCCTCCATCAATACTAAGGACGGTTATGAGATTTCCGGTATTTGGAGGCCGGATTCCAACAGAGTTGGAGCTTGTCATCTTCAAGTTCTGAGAAATACGAACTCGTTGGATAACTCTTGATGAAATGGTTGATAAGGTTTCAGTTCGAAGATTCTGAGTAATTATTTTTTGTATTAGGTTTCAGTTCGAAGATTCTGAGTAATTATTTTCACATGTGATGACCATCTCAATTCACTCTTTTATTTGTCATGCTTATATATATAACCACTAGGGGTATGGAGTTATATCATCTTTCTCTTACAACAGACAGTATCGTTGATTTGGCATAATAGCATAATATTCTAAAATGTGATTGATTTTAACCATATAAGTTTAAATTTAAAACTCTTTAGACAAGAATGTTGGAGCTATTATGCTACATTTGGGGTCATGGGGGGGGGCATTATGTACACTTATTATTAATTAAATTTCAATTCTTTATTCGTGATGATTATATGATACTACTTTTTTTGCAACAAATAACAACATTTCTTCCAAAGCTCTTTCTTCATGAACCAATTAAGTGACTTTTGCGGACTATTTGATCATGAGTTGCGGTCTGATAGCCGACCTCTCAAAGATTTTTTTTTTCTTATGAAATGATATCATGTATATCTGATTCTTGATAAAAAAATAATAATAATAATAATAATAAATAAATAACAAATAAAATAAAATAAAATAAATCGGGCTACGCATTAAACTAATTTAAAAGAATAATTATTTGGAGTAGAGTGAAAATTATTGATAAGAGCATGTTTGACTATTTATAAAGTTGACATTATCGATCAGGTTGTTCTAAATAGTTCATTTTTTGATTCCTATGTGCACAACAGAAGGTGGACCTCGTGGGAAATTTTTTGTAGAAGAATAATAATGCAAGAAGATCTCATATAGAACAAGATACAACATGATATCGTAGAATAGTCAAAGTCAACTATGTAATAGATAATAGACAATGCATGATTCTCTCCATGTTTCTATTTTGAATAAAAGTTTCATGTTCATAGAGCCAGTCACGATTCCTTATCTCAATGAATTTTGCATACACAAATTTAGCTAACGGCTGACGGGTGCAATACAAGGACAAAATTTATTGCATTCAAGCTTTCAATTTTCAACCATAATCGGTTCGAGATTCTTACACCGATACATGAATCACTAATTTAAACTCTTTCTGTCATATTTTAAATGTTCATATTTCTATCTCTACTTGTCAAGAAAAAAGATATAGTTTTTAAATAAGTAAAAGTTTAAATAACAGTTTTTCTTTATTTTTCCTTTCTAATCGCTCAATAACTATTGTTTCATTGAAATATTGCTAAGTTATATGTATGATAAGAATGATCGAGCACATTGTATCATGCCATCAATAAACAGATCGTGAAATGTTCAATAAAAAGTTCCTTTATATTCATTTAATGATTAAATGAATGAATATAAACAATTTTTTACGTTTGTTTACTTAAATTAGCAAACATAAACAAAGAGTAATGAACGCTCATTTAATTATGTTTGTGAACGTCGAAATATGTGTTAAATAAAATTCGTTTATGTTTATCTATTTGCTTATGTTTGCATAGCATATTTCTTTATTATATTTAAAACTTAATAAAACACATTCACATATAAAACACAACGTTATGTGCATTTTTTGGAGAATTTTATGTTTGTCTTTCTATGATCATTTAAACAAACATGAACAAGATAATTTACCCGTTTAAGAATTTTTCATCCGTTCATTTGTCTAGTTAAAGTTAAATGAATGAATATGATCAAGATATTTTCATATTTGTCTCGCTCGTTTACAACCTTAATGTCAATTATTTTGATTTCATGCAAGTTCAAATTAACCTCTACGTATATCATCCCACTTTTTTCGTTCTCACAAGTAAGTGAAGGAATTGGCTTGATCTAAACTGAGTATTTTTTTTTTATTTTTTTTTTTATTATTTATTTATTTTTTAATTGTCGTGTTGAGTTTGCGTTATAGTTGGGTAGGATGCGTTTCAAAAGTGATATTTTAGCTTCAGTGACTAGAAAGCGGGTTTTTGGTATTTGAGTGATATGGGAAGCAAAAATAAAAAATCATAAACTAACATGGCGTAGGACTTTTTGCGTTTGGCTTAAGACATTGCACTATTTGCTCTTATAGTTACTCAACAATCTAAGTATACTTTACTTAACTTACTAATATTTTTTTCCTTTGAACTTACTTATTAATCTACTCAGACTTTATATATTTACTATATACTATATCATAAGATAATAATGCATGTGAGGTGGCAATGCGGCATGATCAATAAATCATGTTTAAACAAAAAAGTCAATTAATTAGACGTGCAAGCTTTAAACATATTGATTTAATTCAACTAAGTGAATTAAAGGTGCACGTATATTTGCTATTAATTCAAATATAATACTTTAGTTCTTAATTTATTTAAATAAACTTATAAAGTAAGGTTTCTTAGATATCATTCAACTCATTCAGGTATTTAAAATGTAAATTACATGAAAATGTAACTAATTTGACATTTTTTGCTTTGTTGTTGTAACTATTTTTATTTTTTACTATTATATACATCATATTTTTGATTTTCTTCTATTATATGTATTATGTGACAATTTTACTCTTCTCATCTATTAACAAGTATGGGCAAAATAGTCATAAAATACATTCAAGTGACGAAATTAAAAAGCATGATGTATACAATAAGAAAAATTAAAAATGATGTTCGAAAAAAAAAATTATTTGCTTTAGTTCAAAGCATGGTGTTCGAAAAAAAAGTATTGCTACTTACTACATGGTTGTGATAGATTATGTTGTTATGGATGTTTGATTATATAACTTGCTTAAATTTTGAAGGGTGTCCATTTTCTAATTAAATAATTCGTTAATTTCCATGGTAGACTTAAAAGGAAGACAAACGGGACGAAATTTTTAACTAATTTCCTATAATCGTCCTACGATTACACTATTTATGCAACAGAAATCGTGATCGTCCATAGGTCATAATTTAGTGTCGATGATCAAAAACCAGTTTCAGTTGGAAGGGTATTTTCTTCCTGTGAAACAGAATAACACAATGCGAAGCAAAAGATTAACAAAAACTCCTGAAGATATATAATTCGATTTTGTACTCTATATGTCTTGTTACTTTTTTTTTTTTTTTTTCCTTTTCTGAAAGGATAAGATATATGATATATTACAAATTAAAATAATGTTGAATAATAATCGTTACAAAATATTTGTTGCCATACAGATATGACATCTGTATCGAAAAATTGCATTCACCAAATTGCAAATAGCAGAAAAATAATGGTAAACTAGGCTTGACAATTGCTAAAATTGTACAGTATAAATCATAAAACCAAAAAATGCTATTAATTCGTGTTGGCGGGATGTTGCATTTCAAGTCGAGATTGTTCCACATTAATAAAGGTGTAGATTGGCGGGAACACCCTAACCCCGGGTGCCTTTTGGCACCAGCCATTGTCCACCCCACAAGGATGATTACTAACTTTTATGATTTTGACGATGATAACGATGTCTCAGTTTCTATTCCTTATACAAGCCACCTCAACGAAAACAATCATCATGATGAGTAAAGGAGCAACAGCCATATAAAGCGATATGTTATTATTGATATGAATTGTTTTTAACACCAATTCTATGTTTCACTCATCATCTTGAATGCCTTATCAACTTCAAGAATTTCAATATAATTTCAACGCGTATCCAAAACATAAACAAAAAAACACATAAAAGCAAAACTGATCACTTCAGGTGTGCATGTTTGATTGTTTAAGAGATACGATAAGCAAAACTCGAACCAAAAACACTGTTAAGAATAGTAATACGATATTATAAATGTGCTTATGTGTGTCCAGCCCATTTGATGGTCCACCACAATTGAAACAATGGCCCAACAAAAAAAGTTGAGATGAGAGTACTAATGAGTTTGCGTTATTTGTTTCAACCGCATGTAGGAGATCATTGCATTTTGGTTTTAACTTTTAATTGGTTGCTACCAATTAATTAAGGGTTAATTAATTAATGAGTTGAGCTTATCCCAAATATATAGAGATCCGTTATACGTTAAACGTTTATTACAACTTGTCACTTGATGAATCTTAAAACATGTAAGATAATTATTTTGGATTATTCCTTAAAACTTACAAACTGTTACTAAAAGACTCCCACTTTCATATATCGATCAACGACTCCCTTAGTTTCCGTTCATCCGAGAGTTGTTTCGCAAACCTGCACTTGCAATAAACAGGCATTAGTATACCAAAGTTCTATTTATCAAAGGGTAGCAAATCTAATGAGGTTACATGCATATATACTTTTTCAATGCTTCACGGTTGGTACCACCATCTGGGAGTGCTTCAAACACTCCGGTATCAAAGTTCACCCGAGAAACAGGTTTATCTAGCAACATTTCGCCAACAGTCACAATGCCTTTCAAGTTTTGATCTGTTACGTTGTCCGTAGAAGGCAAATCTCCGGTCAATGTATCGTCCTATAATTAATTTACGTAGGAGAATAAAAAGGTTAGCAAGGTACAGATTTTAAATAGGAAACAGCACGAATGATTAAATGAGTATCCTATAAAAAGTCATACTTGAATGATTAAATGAGTGGAGCATACCTGAATGCGGAGATAGTTATCCACAGAATTGAATGCTTCAAAGACGATGTTGTTATGAAAACCAACCAAATCTTCGCTAGCATGCGTGAAAACTTCTATCAACGGGGCTGAACCGTTATTGACTAACCAACCGAGCACCCCCCATTTCGAGGACATTTTGGCGTCATATCGTGGTTCTTGATTTTCTGTGCCCGTCCCTAGTGATAGCACAAGATATCGCTCGTAATTTAGAGGGGTATTTTCTGAGAAATTCGGATCTGATTTTATGAGTTGCCTTGACACTTCTCCTATAGCAACCAGAGTCTGCCAATTTAGATACAAAGGTTGCATTTAATTAGTAGTTGTATTTCATATGCTACTTGAAACTGTAAATAAAAAAGCAGTTGTGCTTCATGTGTCAAGAATTTTAGTTAGAGTTTTATATCATTCCAGTAAAATTGTCCTTCATGCATGCAAAGGTGCAACTCTGTACAAGACACATATGTATTACTTGGAGTGCTTTTTTCATGAAGGCATGATGGTGCAACTTTGTGTTTTTTTAATTGTTACCGGGTTATTAGCTGCGACACCACCATCAATAAGATTGAACTCTCGATAGTTGTTTTCAAAATAGTGGCCGGGGAGATAGGTAGGCGCCGCTGATGTACCCAGACATATATCTGATAACTGCGCATCCATGCTGGGCTCTCTTGCAACCTTCAATTTAACCACCATAAATAATTGTTAACTTTAAAGTAACCTCAAGCCTAAAAGTTTAACTTTTTACTATAAACATAAAGAGCTAACCTGAAATGAGCTAAAGATGACAGGTTGCATATGCTTTATATCAAAAGTAGTATGACAATGTTAGTCAATGTTTGATTAAGCCTTTTCGTTCCTATTATGCTGGCTACTAGTTCTCTAAGATACTTCCCGTTGTATTGTGGCCCTATCAATGCCTTCAACCGTTTTATAATTCCAGCAAATGGTCCTCTAGAATTGCACAAAACAAATCGTCAAAACCAAATTAGATTGGGACACATTTACAATATATGTGCATAGTAAAATTCATCTCACCTAATTTGGGGGAAAATCTTGGGACAGTTTTCAAGGTAAAAAGGAACGATGTCTTTAGCAGCATACAAAGGCCTGTTGTTTTCATCTGGAGTCGTTAGCATAATTGTCACCAGACCGCCTGTGCTTGTTCCAGAAATAACATCAAAGTAATCCGCTAGCCTTGCTTCCTTGCCATCTAATTCCTGCTATTGGATGATAATTCATTAATCCATGTTTAAGGGTCGTTGTGTAATTAGTGTAGTATTTATGTATGTATATAAGTTAAAGGGTCTAGTGTGTCAAAAGTAAAGTTTACAACCGAAAAACAGTTAAATTCTGTTACGGTAGTTTAGGATAAGTTGTGTCTGTTAATGAACCGGTATGATGGTTCATAAGTGTCGGTTGATGGGTTATAAGTACCCGTGTAAACCAAGTCTCTAAAAACTAACGATTGTTTTATATCAATAAAATTAATATACTTTATCCAATTGTTCATAGAAACACAAGAGACTAACAGTGGCATCAGAGCCAAAGGATTCGAACCAGAGAAGAGAAACAGAGACCGATTGATTCAGGAAATCAATCAAGAGAAGAAACCGACCGTGCGCATACCGGTCAATCAAGAAGAAAGAAAGACAGTGAAGAGATTGATTAACAGGAATCAATCAAGTGAGAAACACGATTCGATTAAAAACAATATCGAATCAGAGAATTAGAAAAAGAGAAGAGAAATAAAACATACTCGGCTGTGCGAAATAGAATCCGCCGCCGTGTACTTGCCGGAGAAGAGAACAGACCGAGCGACCATCATTACCAGAAAAGAAGAGTGAAACACCGATTAACCACCATCACCATTTGATTAGAAAGAAAAACCAGAAGAGGACCAGCATCAATTACAGGGTTTTGCCCTAATTTGTGTAGAAGGAAGAAGGAAGAGAAAGGCGCTTTTTTTGGAACAAAATAGCCGCTGCTATTTATTTGGAAAAGGAGATCTCAAAAGTCTAAGTAACAGGTTTTATTACTCCTTCAAATACTTGTTATTTTTTAGAAAAGTTGAGAATTTGCATATTAGTATTATGGATTAGATAAAAAGATTTAAGTTTGGTTTTAGAAGAAAATCAAATCGAAAGATATGACGGGAGATAAAAACGAAAACAGAGTTGTTTTCACCACATCGTTACCATCATATCGATGCCCAGTTTTAAGCAATACAAATTATACATTATGGGCATTAAGAATGAAGAAGATACTATTGGCAAATGGAGTATGGGATTTAGTAGAAGGAACAGGTACATCAAAAGAGATTGATGTAAAAAAAGATAGTTCGGCGTCAGCATACCTATTTCAAGGGTTACCAGAAGATTTGCAAATGCAAGTTGCGGGATGTGAAACAGCAAAAGAAATTTGGGACTCTCTAAAGTCCAGATTTATTGGGACAGAAGATGTATAACAGGCACACTTGCAACAACTTAAATCAGAATTTGAGAGACTTGTGATGAAAGAAGATGAAACAATAGATTCGTTTGCTGGGAGGTTGATGAGTATTATTACAAAGGCTGCTACATGTGGATTGACGTTTGATGAACAAACAAAAGTACGAAAATTACTGAATGCAGTGCCCGATAAGTTTGTACCAGTAGTAGCAACCATTGAAATGGTTGTTGATTTTAAGAAAGCAAAATTAGAGGAGATTATTGGGAAACTTAAGACTTATGAAGAAAGGCTTAAGTTTAGAAAAGGAAGTGAGGAAGATAATAGTGAGAAGTTGTTGTTCACATGTCAAGGGAATAACAGAAATTATGAACGCAACTATGAAAATGATAGACGAGGAGGCGGTAATCAGACACGAGGAAGAGGCCAAGGAAGATTCACAAGAGATAGTAAGAATGAAGATAATTATGATAGAAACAAGAGAAACCATGGAGATAAAAACTACCATAGGAGAGACTTTAGAGAAATAGAGTGTTATAATTGTCATGAGTTTGGACACTATGCTGCAAATTGTCCAAAACCAAACCGTAGAGAAGAAAAAGCAAACCTTGTGTTTGAAGATGACGAACCAGCATTATTAATGGTTACTAGTAAAGATGAAAAGGAGATAACATCCTTAAAGGAAGAACCGAGAAGGAAAGGAATTGTCATAGAGAAGGATGAAATTCCAAAAGAAAAGTTAGAAGATATGCGGTCAGAGATAGAAATTGACTTGAAGAGTAAATTAGAGTTTTGGAAGTTCGAAATGCTTCAAGAGTTAGAGATGGAAAAACAAGAGTTTGAGAAGAAACTAAGAAATAGAGAAATGACATTTGAGAAACAAATGCAGATAGAGTTAGAGAACCTCAAGAAGTTGAGAGATTGCACAAGTAAAGAGATGAAAGAGTTAAAGACATTAAGAGAACAGTTTGAGAAAGAAAACCATGGAGTTATTTCCTCTGTTGTAAAAATCGGTCCAGGCGGCCGATTAATCCCCACATAATCGCTGATCGCTCACTAACCGCCTTGATTTATCATAATCGGCCTATTTAATCGGTTTGGTCAAAGATCGCTTAAAAATCGGTCAACAAACCGATTAATCGGAAAAAATCGGTCTAATCGGACAAAATCGCTTAAAAATTGGTCAAAAAAATTGCTTAAAAATCAGACAAAATCGCTTAAAAATGGGTCAACAAACCGATTAATCGAACAAAATTGGTCAAAGATCGCCTAAAAATGGTCTACAAACCGAATATTATCTATGTTTGACTTTAAACTTTGAAGAATTATGTATTATGTTTATATTTGAACACTTGAAATATTTGAATTTTGATACTCTATGCTTATCTCATACATATAATATAATATAGTATCTAATATTACAATTTTGTGTATAAAAATTCCAATCCGATTAATCCCCGATTAATTCCCGCCTAACCGATTAATCGCTAGGCCCTACCCAACCGCCTCACTAGCGCCTAGCGATTTTTACAACCTTGGTTATTTCAGATAAGAAACTCCTAGAAGAAGAGAGAGTTGGCAAGGGCGAATGCAAGAAACATCGAGAGACGCCATCAAGGTTTCTGAAGGAAAGCCAGATTGAGAAAGACATCAAGTCAAGAAACAAGAAAGCTGAATCAGAAGATCGTGATACTAGAAATAGTGTGTTGGAGATTCAAGAGTACGAAACAATACAAATGAAGAAAGTTGGTGAAAAAGATGATCAAGATGAGATTGAAGACAAGGAAGATAGAAGACCGGTCAAGGAGAAAACTCAAGACATATTTAGTGTTGAAGATCAAGACAAAGGAAGTGGAAGCAAGCCAAAGTTCAAAGATAAAGATAATGGAGTTTGAAGATATCGAAGACATGGATTAATAAATTAGGAGGGAGTATTGGATGATAATTCATTAATCCATGTTTAAGGGTCGTTGTGCAATTAATGTAGTATTTATGTATGTATATAAGTTAAAGGGTCTAGTCTGTCAAAAGTAAAGTTTACAACCGAAAAACAGTTAAATTCGGTTATGGTAGTTTAGGATAAGTTGTGTCTATTAATGAACCGGTATGATGGTTCATAAGTGTCGGTTGATGGGTTATAAATACCCGTGTAAACCAATTCTGTAAAAACTAACGATTGTTTTATATCAATAAAATTAGTATACTTTATCCAATTGTTCATAGAAACACAAGAGATTGACACCTGCGTGTATCGTGTTTATCAATATTACTACAGTCGAATAAAAATAAGTAATCTATAAAAGAAGTAACCATATATGGCACGTATGTACCTGAAGTTGTGACTCGAGGTACGTAGATGATACCTCTTACACCTCCACCATCAATACTAAGGACAGTTATAAGATTTCTAGCTCTAGAAGGACGGATTCCGGTAGGGGTTGTTGTTGGCACTATGCTCGTCATTTTGAAATCGTAAAAAGTACAAAGGCTCGACTGGTTTTACTGATAATTTTTTTTAGTAAGACTTCTTACAGTATATGGTCACTGGTAGCATCTCCATTTATACTTTTAATTGCCGCGGGCCTTTTAGTGATCCAACACAACGTGGTCAAATATATTACGGAGTAGTGCATATTACTCTTTTACACAAACTAGAGTAATAAATATTATACGTGTTATTTTCATTTTGACATTTACAAAAAGGTGAACGGCAAATGTGCAACAAGCTGCGCTGTTAGCTTTTTTTAAATTGCAAAGCTAATCATTTTGAAAACTACATATGTGGATCTAGGTGTTATAATATTGTTATGCATAACTCGTTGAACTATGTTGAGAAACTCCACTGCTTTAGGTGCAAGAAAATCAAAAGTATCAAACGCGAAATGAATAAAAAATATGTTGATTTTTTAATGCACGCTTTCTCATGTATTGCCACTTTGTACCGGCTCTCAAAGCAGCCTGCCATACTGTAGAACCCAGGCTACTCAAACTCACGAGATGAGAAACCCCGGTTAGATCCACACACGCATGTTTCCCTCCAACACATCCAAACACCAAAATGTCAGCAGGTCTGAGTGTGAATCTTCAATCCAACGGGTCGGTCAAAAAGTTCCCATGTGCTTCTTTCTTGGCGGAGATCCCAGCACGTCACAAACGTCAGAAGGGACATCCCTAATCATATCATATATGTACTTGAAGCATGGGAGCTCTTTGCAACGAACCGCATGTTCCCCAAAGAAATCCAAAAATGTCTTGCGACAAACTGGACATATCTCATCAACCGGAAATAAAAAAAATCATAAAGCGATACTTAATGATAGTACGATATTCCACCGGTGATATATGTTGACCTAGTTCATCTATTTTGACCAGAATATATATATATATATATATATATATATATATATATATATATATATATATATATATATATATATATTACACAAACTATATACAGGACCAGATGAATTTTTTTAGTATTTTATACTAAGGATGAGAATAAATCTTCAAAGCAAATCAATAGGACTCAATCCTGTCTTCTACGAGATATGGAAGAGGTGAGATGTAGACAACTTTAGCTTTACCAAAGTTAGAGAACTGTTTCCAGAGTCTCGTACCATTTTGGCCACGAATGTTCAGTTGCAACGACTCCGGGCTATCCAAAATGGTAATCGCTCTGGGATTAGTTGTCTCGCAATGTCAAGTGGATTACCCGAAATATATCTCTATATATTATATATAACAGGAGGCATTTGACATTAATGCCACCTCAATGCCACCTCATTGCCACCTCAATGCCACCTCAATGCCAAATAATCAACTTTCATGCCACATAAGCATTTGTTGTCCAACTAAGCAATATTTTTATCCACCTAAGCACTAATTGTAAATTTATAATTTTTAATATTTTTTTATATAAATTTCGGATTTTTCCTAAATTTTAGTAATTATGTTTATAAATTCCGGATTTTTCCTGAATTTTAATAATTATGTTTATAAATTTCGGATTTTATTTTTATAAATTTCTTATTTTTATGCAATGTTTTTGAAAATTGTTTATAAAAAAGGTGCCTTGCAAGGATTGAACCTTGGTTGTTTTGATAAATAACTTGTGTGTTTACCACTAAGGCAACAAGTTATTTTGATAATTATGTTGCATATTATAAACTATAAATGACTATAATTTTATTGGAATCTTATACTAAATACAATTTATCTACAAAAATTATATTAAGTAATTATCTCCTTATCTTTTCTTTAAATATATATTTTTCTTAATTCATTCATTATATATTTTTTTACAGAACCCTAATATCATTCAACCAATTTTTTTTTTTTCAAAACTCTAATATCATTGTTTACAGGTTCAAACAATACATTATAGTTTATGTTTATGTTCACAAACAGTAGGTTCATGTTTATGTTTACCGGTTGTTTATGTTTACAGGTACCATGCATGATACAATAATGGACACCACAATAACAACAATGGTGGGTGTGCTTAAATTTTACAGTGGCATGGTAACCCAATTCACAATATAAGTTTTCTTCAAACCCTAATTCAATTGCATGTTATGTTTGTTGATTGGTTTTGTCAATTTTTTGCAGGTTTTGATGGCGAGGTATTAGTCTAAACCTCAAAACCTATGTATTATGATATTCAACTTCATATCTCAAATAAACTTAAATAATTTCAGATGTGTGTCATTGCAAATACTGCGATTGAAACTGTTGGTGAAGCTTTCGGTCTCATGCCATCATTGAAGGTATTTTATATCTCTCTGTTAGTGCTTAAGTTAGAGGCATCAAATGCACGTAAATTTTATTAGAGTCTCCCATTAATGCTTAATTTGTGGAATTTATGATCTTCAGGAGTTCTCCGGAGTTGGTGGGTTAAGGGACGATATGGATCTAGAAACGGATACTAAAAAAATGCCAACTCGCACGTTGGAAATCATTGCTTTTTGCCATGCCCTGGTTTCTATGGACAGCAAGCTGGTACAATATATTCCTTACCTGATTTTCTTACTTCTATCTTTTATTTAAGTAACAGTCTGAATAGAGTTTCCAAACTTTTGCTACAGCAATTTACTTTTTTGGGTTGAAGTAGGTCGGGTCGGTTGGTTTGGCTTCCAAACCTTTCTTAATTAAGCCTATTTTTTTGTAAATGGTCGGGTCAGCATATGACAAACCTATGTTCTATCAAACATGTTGTATATGTACATTTAAACATTTTGTGTTGTATGTTTACAGAGGTGGAACACTATTAAGAGACGTCAAAACAACCCAATAATCAAAACTGGGTCACAACCTTCAGAGATGCAATTAGCAGCTCGACAAGCATTTAACATGGCAGTTGATAAGGATTTGATATTCCAAAGTCAGCTTCACCCATAATCATGATGGTTTAAAATACCAAGTTGCAGCTCATTAACTATGGTCCAGGCTTATATAGACATTAGGTTTTAATTCTTTTGAAAAAGATGAATATTATCGTCTAAAACTACCGTTGCTGTCCAGATTACAAAGCAATACAAGTTGGATTTCAGAAATAGGGGAAAATAAAGATTCAAAATCCATTTATAAAGAGCGGGTCAAAATAGATTACAATCAAAATATAATGTCGTAGACATTGTTTGGATTAACTCAGACGTAATCTTGGTTCAATGACCCACTTATAGGGCACATGTTATTTTCTGAATTTTCTTTATCTCAGTATGTATTTTCAGAATCCAGTTTCGTTTTTAACCTTGACTTCTGTTTTTATATGACACAGGGTATTTTCAGATACTTTTTTTATTATTTTTTTTATTTTAGTATGCATTTTCAGAATCCAGCAAACCAAACACTACAGAGGTCAATGCAGGTTGTATTCACTTTTCCCCTTTTTCTTCTTATAGATTATTTGGCATGCTTCTTTACCATAATGAAGTTATGTTATTTGATTTATATTTTTCGTATAAACAGATTTCGTCACCACGCTTATGTACCTCAATTGTTATGCAGATACGATTTTGGCTGCAGCTATTACAAAGATGGTGTGATATCCTCTGCGTTCATGTTTGAACACTAATTGCTTCACCGATATCTTCATTTTGGCCAACAGGTAACACTTCTACTTGAGTTTTACTTTCTTTTTCCCCTTTGTCAGTACATTGATTTATAATGTTGTTTCTGTTAGGTATTAATGGCTACAGAAAACTGAATACAGGTACTGACCCCTTAAGGGCTGGACATAGAGCATAGCATGTTACACAAGAGCAACCTTTTTTGAAAGAGCAGAGGGCTCCCAACGGAACACTGGCGCTCCCCACATTATTGTGAGTATTGGTTTCACATAGCACTATTGAGTATTGACCGTGTGAAACTTCACTTACTTTGGCTTATAAATTTCCAATATGTTACCATAATCAGGTTTTATTTGGTCTATCTGCTTTTGCAGACATAAACCTCATAGAAACTCAAAAACACGTTAGATGGTCATTTTATGGTCTGACGCTTGCAAGATTACACATGTTAAAAAGAGCATTCCTTCACAATCCTTGAAGATCTCAAGTCAACAAGTAACAACGAGAACGTACAGGCATCTGCTCATATTATGTCAACCATTTCTGAGTATCTACGCGTGTAATAAGGTAACCGCCCTCTTTTTTTAATCATAATTATTTTTATTTTTTTTCGGGTGAACCAGAAACAAGTGTAATTGAAATTTGATCTCAATGCGAATCTTTTACTGTTGTTTCTGATGGAATTTGGGATATGTTAAATACTGGATAACAAATTATGTCTGCTATTTAACAAATGAACCATCTTTTTACAAATAATTGCTAAGTTGCTCTACACTCATTGGTTTTCTGGAACTCAAAATCTAAAACTCGAAATAGTCTGATTATAACTGATTTATGTGTTGAAAGTTAATAGTTGCTCATACATAGTAGAAGCACTTTTGGTAAAGAAATAAGGATGATACTGATGTGATTAGAAATCCCAGAAGTATGATGAAAGAAGAGGCTGATTCCCGTCGAACTGAGCCTCAAAAAAAGAGTTACTTTCAGATTTTGGGGGCTGATTC
Source organism: Chrysanthemum seticuspe (assembly GCA_019973895.1). NCBI lineage: Eukaryota > Viridiplantae > Streptophyta > Magnoliopsida > Asterales > Asteraceae > Chrysanthemum > Chrysanthemum seticuspe. The sequence continues at coordinate 198,039,230 of BPTQ01000004.1, read as the reverse complement.
GGGTCAAAATGATGTCAAAGAAGAATCAGTAATTCAAAAACCGATAGTAGAAGAGGGTGATAGTACCAACAATGGCTCGGATGAAAATGAGATTGAAGGGATAAAAGATACTGATACTCTCCCGACAAAATTGGTCAATTTGAATCCAAATTTTGCAGCTTTCAGTGGGGCTGTAATTGTTTTGGCGTTTTCAACTGTTCTATATTACTTAATTCAGTGGGAAACGAGTGCCCATAAGAACGAGGTTTCTGATGAAAGTAGTAGTTCTGTTGGAAGTTATGGTACCAAAAGCAGCATCGATGCAAGTTCTTCCATTGTAACGAAATCGTCAAACTCTAAAATGTCAATTGGAGATTCTTATTCTCAAGGAAGCTTTACAGTTGAGGAGATGATTATCAAGAAACAGGAAATTTCTATATGTCCATCCAATGTTTGATAATTGATAATTTTTCAACGTATATGTTTGAGAAGATGAAACAAGTGTATACTAAGGGGTTGTAAACTCTTAAGGAATTATGTATATGTTTGTGATTTTTTTCCCACTATGATGCAAAGCAGAAACATATTGATACCAGCCTCAATGCACAGATCATTAATTGGACTGGAACTTATTTAGGGGACCTAGCAAATGACTCGGATTCTGTTAAGTTGTTTCTTCTTTCGCAAGTTTCGGATGAGGGCCATGGTTGGAATCATCTGAAGAATAGGATAGCTATGATAAGGAGGAAACAATGTTTATTCTTTCTATGTTGTGGTCGCCAAAGCTTATTTCCGGATTTATGCAAACTGATGTGAAAATAGTTGATGCTCCATCAGCTAAGAAGGTGGTCAGTACAATACAAACTTTTGCTCTTTGGTTATTTAATATTGTTACGTGTATGGGTCAAAATGAGGTTTACGTAAAGTAGTGACAGTGAGCAGTCAGACAATTTCAGGATAGCTTTTTGGGTGCCAATTCTATTATTGAAAGTAAGCAGTTTACTTTATTTTTGTGATATAAAACTACAATATATATCATATGGATTTTCAATTGTTCGGTCATGGGTGTAGGTTGTAGCAGACACAGAAACAAAGGGGTATTTATTAAATATCGAGAACAAATAATCCAATTACTGAAAGCCAGTATAAAACGGTGTCTTTTAATCGTGAGTTATTGGAATCAATACCGCAAGTGGCTACTATTACAATATACTATGCTGCAATCTGGCATAACACATCAGTAAGTATCTAATTTTAATATACAACGTGGATCAATTCTTTATTTACCTGTTTGAATCAAGAGAAGATGCTACTAGATGGCAACCATGATCCTCGGTTCAAAATTTGCAATTTTGGATACTCTAAGGTACAACGCATCCTAACGATATTGGATTATTTATGCATCTAAATTACATATTTCGTTAGAGCTATATTTTTTTCAATTTTTACCCACTTTGACCTCTGAAGTCAAACTTATTTTGAGTGACCTAAACAAAATCATTGAATTGGAAAAGGGATTTACAAGATTTCACAGTGTTTAAGTTTTCTTTGGTTTCAAAAAAGTGAGATTTTTCAGGTTTTCCATAGCAGTTTAAGTCAAGATTTAGATGTGATAAAAATTTGTAAAAATTAAAAATAGAGAGTTCACTAGCTTGTGTAATCACTGTCAAAAGGAAAAAATTCACAAAAATGTTTTACTAGGGCTGCAGTGAGTTGAAAGTTTGTGGATTGGTAGTTTATTGTTCTGTGCACAGGGGATTCTTCCCAACTCAGGAACTTTTACAACTTATTTATAGACTGTAGACAGCTTATTTAGGCCAGATATGGGGGGGGGGGGGCAAAAGTAAGATGGGTTGGTGGACTCCTTAGGTTCAGAAGCTCAGAAGCTATATCCTCCTTTAGCTTATCCTAAAAAAGCCGATAAGGTACTCCTTTGGCCTGTTCTGCTGCAACCCACAACAGCAGCTTTTTTTTTTTTTTTTTTTTTTTTTTTTTTTTTTTTTTTTTCTTTTGAGTGTTTAAACTTGGCTTATTTGGTCCCCCTAAGTGCTCATCAGTTGAATTAGATCACAATTGTTAAATTATAGCTGTAACAAAATCCGGATAGGTAGTTTTTGGTGGTGTATTTGGGATTGCCTATTTTTAAAACGACAAATGAACAGTTTGTGATAGTGTGTGGCGCTTTGTTTGGAAAGGCTTGTTACTGACACATTTATGGGTTGTTTACGATGGTCGATTAAAACTGCTATGGGTCATTCAATTGCTAATTGAAACAACTTATAATATAAGGATTGTTTGAGATTGCTTATTCACACTCCTAATAATAAGATACTATAAGAGCCGTTCGAGATTCTTACATTTACACATCACATTTGCGTGATATATAGAAATCATGGTAGTTTTTATTTTTCTTTGATTTCCATATTTGACTTTTATCAACCATGACTGGTGATGGAGCCGCTGATGCTATTGGGGTTCGTTAGATGAGAAATAATGCTCTATAAGGAGAGCAGCGGCCAAATTGTATGCACATCATTGTGACTAATTAAGTTCCTGTGAGGTACTTCCTTTCCTCCTATGCTATTTGATAAAATCACAGTATTTAGTATTTTTGTATAGATGTAGTCATTTTAAACTTGGACATAAACATGGTTTGTGTGTTGATTATATATATTGCTCTCAACTTTTCAACTTTCATGAACAAACTGTTCTTTAATGAACATAATATATGAGTTTGACATTTTAAACTTTTTAAAATGTTTTGTTTTATTAGGAATAATCATCGTACTAATTGAACCTTCATTTAAACATGAAAAAAGCCATGTAAAGATGCCGACGAACTGATGCGTAATGAGTATAAAACAATTTTTTTTTGGGACCTGATATAACTCACCAATATATGAAATGGGTATGCAGGTGCTGTGACAAACATTTTTCTTCTGATTGGCGATTGGGTGCTTAAAACTTTCAAATACATTAACTATTCGGCTCGACTTCAGGTGTTGCTATGTGTCCCATTTGTGCTACCTTTGTTGCATACATTCTTGAGCTTTTCAAGACATTGGCTTATAAGATTGCATCATCTGTGAGATTGCATCGATTGTGAGTTACCACTTGACCCTATACCAATCATACAAGTTCAGACACAACCATTTTGCAGACGTGGAACAAGAAAAAATCAAGAATCTGTAAGATTTTTTAGATCCAATGTTTTTTTCGTGTTGGTATCTTTGGCATTTGTGAGTGTAGATATTGAGGTCATGGTGAGTACACGAATTTAATACTCAACTGGAATGTCCTTCCGTGTCCCAACTGTGGATGTTTCAGTTGTGCACTTGACTGTCAGGCTCGAAAAAAAGGCTACCTATGAGCAAATAGTGGTGAAAGCAGTAGTCTATAGGTTACCAAGAAGCCACAACTGATCTTTTTGTTTGCTTGATTATTGGATTTTGATGTTGATTAGTATTTAGTATTGCATTTGCTCAATAACGCTTGATTATTGTTTTAGTGCAGTTTCTTATTTAAAGAGAAAAATGTTGACCGAACTAAATTTGCACGCTGTCACGGAGCTTTATGAAATAGTTCTTGCACGTAAGTGGAAAAGTGGAGAAAAGGAAACGAATAAAATTGTGTTCATAAGTAAATCTTTCACCAGCCTTCGGACCTGATATCACTAGAGATGATGCTTTCATTCCATTTATCCAGAAATTAGTTTATTTTTGTTTTACTGTATTTCAAACGGGTTAAACGGTTAAATGAAATGAAATTCCGCGTGTGATGGTGTATTAGTTTCAGACTTTCAGTGACCAACATGTAATTTCATAATATAAAACTTAGTATTGCGACTACATTTATTGGTTTCAAAATGTAAACTTATCACGTATCCACCATAAAAACAAGTTGCATGCAGAATACATCAAATTCATTATGAAATCTAAAAAACTGACCTTCAGCCTAATAATTAATTTACATCACCAGAGCACAGTTGGCTAGGATTCACTGTCCAATTCTATAGTAGCACCATATCGATAGGTTTTGGAGTTCTTATGGATAGGTTTTGGAGTTATTATATGTCATCGTATGATTGGAGATATGTTGATGTGAAATTTGGTGACAAGTTTATTCGATCCGTAACTGTTGGTCTTGTGGAAGGTTAGATGTTTATATGCGTTTTATATGCCATAGCCGGTTACGTAAGTGAAGAGTACACGAGATGCTTAAATTTGGGAACAGATCATCACCTAGGCTTGAAAAAAAAAGTAAAGTAAAGTAGCTCCCAATGCCGTCTTCCACGGGTTATGGGTACCCAATACCGTTTCCGGTGTTTGGGGGAGGTTAAGATGTAGACACCCTTACCCCTACCTAAGGTAGAGAGGCTGTTTCCAGTTCTACCAAATATAGAAAGGACCTCCGACCTTTTGTAGGGAGTGAGGATCGAACCCCTGACCTCTCGGTTTAGAGGCAAGGGGTTTTCCAACTGATCCAACCCTACTTGACATCACCTAGGCTTGATTTGCCTTAAATATATAGAATCTCAATATGGGCTACAAACAAATGACAATATAATAGGTGCTTGCTTGGTTTTTTTTGGCCGTAAATACTATTTAACCATTTAATATGTTTAAACATAAAAATCAAATAGGAAATTGAGCATGTAATTTGATGCTATGAGTCAAAAGCTAGAATGGTTTTGCTATTCAGCATAAGTGCTATGATTCAAAAGCACTAAAGATATTTCACTATTAGTCTCAAGTACTAAATGTGATTGAAAAATAAAAATTAGTCTCAAGTAATGAGATTGTGTTGGTGCACTTATAGACAATCGTGTATGATTTTTCTTGCGCTTACCAGCTTATGCCTCTTTCTTTTGTGTTTTGTAGGAGCTGGGCTAGGGCTTGTGAGAAAGGGTAACTGTTGATGCTTGATAAACGATAACTCAATGATACATGGTAGAATGCATTACAAGAATACTCTAAATAGATGATGCATTCATGGAGTATATCATGAACACTCTAAATAGTTACTGCAACTATAAGTGGATCAATCTTTAATCATAAATTAATGATTGAAATGTGTTTCAAACTGGTGACTACTCGTGACGTGGTCGAACTTAAATGTGAGTGAGCTTATAAGCTAAAAACTTAAAAAGCAAAAGCACATTAAAGAAGCTAAGCCAAACACACCCTAATTTCGTATGAATAAGATAATTATAGTACGGGTTAAATAAAGAAAAAAAATGTCTCTTTCCATTTCATTACATCCGATAAGAGGGAAAACTGAATTAGAATATATAAGCAAAGATTAGATCTGGCTGAAGTGTAGGTACAATTTGCGCAATACCAAGGATGATCTTAAGCCCTTATGATAATAAGATGCCGTTTAAATTTAATTGTAGACAATTCCCAGTTGCATTGTGTTTTGCAATGACTATTAACAAAAGTCAAGGACAAACCTTAACACAAGTAGGATTGTTTCTACAACGGCCGGTTCTTTTTTCACGGGCAACTATGCGTAGCCGTATCAAGGATGAAAAACAGAAAAGGATTAAAGATTTTATGTTGTGATGAAGACGGTAAATACGCAAAATCAACAACAAATGTTGTCTACAAAGAAACTTTGTTTAGAATTTAAGTTAACTATTATATCACTTTAATACATTTTCATTATCTACAACTTTACAAACGTACATAAAATTCATAATGTTGTAAAAATTATATATGTTGTGTTATTAACCATCCACGCAAACCATAAAATTATTTATAATTCTTTAAAAAAAAATTGTCTTATAATATTGTTTGACAATTTTAAAAATGTATTTAAGTGAACAAAATACAACAAACAAATAATTATAAGTCATGCCCGCCCATTGGGCGGGCTTCGAAAACTAGTATATATATATATATATATATATATATATATATATATATATATATATATATATATATATATATATATATATATATATATATATATATATATATATATATATATATATAAACTCACTTTTGTTTTATAATCAAACCACCATGTAAATTATGTCCATTTCCAATATATTAGTTCCTTGATTTGGAAAAAGAGAATGGTTTAGTCAATTAGAAAGGATAAAGTATTTGAAGCTTTTCCAAAAGCAAGAGAAGAATTTATAATCAAACCACAATGTAAATTATGTTCACTATAAAAAAGAAACGAGTATATAAAAAAATATTAAAAAAAAGACATTTGTCGTGAAACATATTTTTTTAATCATTAATGATTTAAGAATAGTGATGATAAGAATACTGATGATAGGCCGAAACGGGTTGAAAAAGATTCTTAAGATATCTCGATGAACTCGTGTACGTCTGAGTTAGACACCCGTCCTCCCCGGTAACTTGGACAGTGAAAACGAACTTCATATATTTACACGTCCAAATGAATTAATAAAAATGCAATGTATTTGACACATCCATTTTGTTGTCTATCAGATTTTTTTCTTTTAAGCGAGTATTCATCAGTTTTTGGTAATGTGTACAGAAGATACTAGGTTCTGAGACAATGAGATATATAACAGGAAAAATGTTACACAACAAGGTAAAATATAGTGCTCGAGAAAATGATAATAGACACATAAGAATCGAAGTTATTATCTTTTTCTAGCAAAAAAATAATTTAATTTACTGGTATCTTAGACATTATTGTTTGATCCTAGCAATTTTTAGCAGCTATTATGATTCATTAGAAAAATGAGAACCACCCAAAAGTTAAGAAGATATTCTTGCTAAAATATACAACGCCTAATGATTTCTCTCTCCTCTAATTACTTCTCCCGCCAAATTTCCACTATCAAAATTATGGTTTTTTCTTACATTTAGCTCCTTGTAGTGCATAATTCTAAATTATAAACCGATCATTAGATTCAACGTTTCATTCTACACAACCTGATATAATTTTCCCAATTTTCACTGTATAATTGAATTCGATAATTTTTGGCGCCAAAATTCAAAGTCATTCAAATTCTACGGAATTTGTGGATATTTTAGTTTAATTGAATGTCTATATAGTTTTAAGCATGTCGAATAAAAAGAAATCACACAAAAGACAAATAAGGGTTTCGCTAAAGTTCAATGATCATGTGGTGGAATATTTAAGCAAAAAACGCAAAGAAGATAGTGCTGAGATAACAGAGGATGGAAATAGGGCTTTGAATTTGGGGGAAAACGGATCCGTTGAGGAGACAGTTGTGAATAAGGAAGGTGAAGTAATTGGTGACAGTGAGAAGAATAAGAATGGTGAAATTTCAACAGATGGAGGTTGTGTAAGGGATAAGGTGGAAGATGCAGTGAATAAAGTGCAAACAGGGGTAAAGAATACTGGTTCAATTGATACACCTAATCATACTGAAATTGTTATGTCTGTTAGTGATAATGAGATTAACTGTGATAATGGTGCTGATAGTAGTGTTAAGAATAAGAATGATGAATCAAATCATAAGGAGAATTACTCTTATGCTAAGATGCTCAAAAACGATGTATCCAATATTAATAAGGAATTGGCATACATTGCCCCTAGTGTGAATAAGGATGGTGAGGAAACTGTTGTATTTGATGAGGAAATTATGTAGAAAGGTAGTATTAAATGGATATTTACAATTTATGGTTATTTTGTCGGACAAAACATTGGAATTCATGAATTAAGACATCATATCAGGAGAATGTGGAGTAGATTTGGACTTAAGGAAGTGATTGAAAATGGAAATGGTAAGAACCTATTCAAGTATAAAGATGAGAAAGGCATGAATCAGGTATTGAGTCAAGGACCATGGATGGTGCATAGTAGACCATTATCTGTTCAACAATGGGACCCTAATATTGATAAGCTAAAAATAGAACAAGTAAAGTTGCCAATTTGGGTAAGACTGCTAAAAGTACCAATGGATCAAGTTACAGCTATAGCTAGTAGCTTGGGAAAACTAAAGGTTATGGATCAAGTTACAGCTAGTATGTGTCAGTTTGGTGTGGGCAAAACTAACTATGCAAGGGTATAGTAGAAGTTGATGCAATGAAAGAGTTGAAGTCCATAGTCAAAATTGAATACATTGATAAGAATAAAAAAGTGTTAGAGGATCAAAGGAGTCCCAGGTAGAATATGACTGGAAACCTGAGAGATGCAGTCATTGTAAATTTTTTGGACATGATTTTGAGAAATGCAATATTAGGCCTAGGACTGAAATGGAAATCAAAGAAAAAGCTGCTACTGAGAAAAGGCATTGAAAGCAAAAAATGATGTACAAACTCAAGAATTTGTAGCTATGCAGAATAGGAAACGAAATATGATGCAACAAAAGAAAAACTAACAAAACATGAATTATAGACCACAATTTCAAAGAAAAGAGTATAGGATGAAGGACCTTGATAATGAAAAAGGTAAAGAGAAGATGAATGAGGGGTCTGCAAGCAATAATAATAAGATAAAGAACTCTGGAAAAAGTGTAGACCATGCAAGAAATGGTGGTACTAATATGTGTTAATACAAATAATGTCAAAAAGTGATTTTCATTTATTGATCTCTATAAGTTTTGATAAACACAAAATATAAAAACACGTTGCGTAAAACTATACTTGATAAGTTTTTAATCGAGAAAACTCGTTTCGACTACGTTTCACTACAACATCACTTAAGGTATGAACAAACAATCTACCAACTTAGTTAAGTGATCAAAGAAGTCATTTTCCTTAAACCTCACATTTTTATGTGACAAATTTTTTTAATAATTAGACGATTACTCACGAATAGCGTTGACGATATATAGTAGAGTCAATTTGTGTGTGCATGTTATATAAATAATTTTGCGCATATATGGTTGTGAAGTAAATCAGAGTAGAAGATGTTTGTGAATTAAATTGTATATAAGTATTTAAATAATTATGATTAGATATAATTGTCGTTGCGCCCATTGATCGTGCATCCACTAGTGATACGAATGTTGGTTGCGGCAATTCTCAAAATTCTGAAATAAAGAAGGATAAGAAGGTTGTTTGCGAACTTATTACGATCGATATGAGTAATGTGGCCAAAATTAATAATTTTCCATATGCTAATGTGTGTAAAAAGCCTGAGACAAAGTCTAATGAAGAAATTCCCTCGAGTTATGCCCTACTTCTTTGACTAAGGCTAATTTTCACAAAATTGATGCTAATGTTCCGAATAATGCTGGTTATGATGTTGGTTTACCTATTGTTAGGTTCATGAGGTGAATGAGAGATTGAAGAATTCGCTATACGGGTACTTTATTGGTAAAAGGCTTTCTTTCCGGTTGTCAAGTAATTTGTGTGCAATAATTGGGAAAGTATGGTATTGTGAAAGTAACGATGAACGCGAAAGACTTTTTATTTTTTTAAGTTCTGTATATTCATGGTGCGGAATCTATTCTACGATATGGTCCATGGATGATTCGCGGAATTCCCATATTTCTTAATAAGTGGTCACCCGATATAATCCTTTTGAAAGAAGATTTGTCTTGTGTCCAATTTTAGGTGAAGTTCCATCGTGTTCCTTTAGTTGCATATACTTCGGATGGATTGAGCTTGCCTACTTCTAAGATTGGTATTCCTATGATACTTGACTCGTATACGAATACCACGTGTTTGGATTCATGGGGGATGAGTAGTTATGCAAGACCATTGATTGAAATTAATGTGTCTAATCATTTTCATGATACTCTGGTTTTGGCTATTCCAAAGCTTTATGCAAGTGGATATACGAAAGAGTCTATTCGTATTGAATACGAGTGGGAACCCCCTCGATGTGGTACTTTCTTGTTATATGGCCATTCGCTTGATGATTGTCCCAAAGCTGCTCCTAAACGTGTAGTGAATGTGATAAATAAAGGCAAGGGTCAAACTTCGGGTGTATCAAAGAAGGTTTCAAATTCTAATGACGGGTTTACGGTTGTGAAGTGAAAAAGAGCTAATCGAAAGAAGTTTAATGATGTTCCAATGAACAAGTTTGAGTATAAGCCTGTTGCACCAAAGAATACCAAGGCTTCTAATTCAAAAGATAATACAAATGAGGCTTCAACATCTAGATAACCGAAAATGGATGCTAAAGTGGTAAGTATTTATAAATCATTTTGTGTTCTAGGTGTATTGTATGAGGCTTCTAATACTAATGTAGAACCTAGTGGTAATGTTCTTACACCTTTGGTTGGTACGGCATCTGGTAGTTCATGTACTACACTTTTGGTTGCAATGATTAATGAACTAGAAAGTCAGATGCTTGATGGGAAGCTTGTCCTAGTGGGTAATGATGAGAAGCCGCTAAAACCTTGTAAATCAATACTTCCTAATTCAAAAGAGTTTGTTGCTCCGGATAATACGGATAGTGATAATCCGGTTTTTAAGGATAGGGATCCGATTAATTCGAATAGTGATGATGATGATGTTCTCGAGGTATATAATGAAACAGCTATGTGGAAACTAGAAGTGGGGTTGAATAGTTTTGCCAATTTTAAGTTAGTTTCTAAAACTTTAGATTCGTTAATATGTGAGATCTTATGGATGTAGAGAAAGTATAGATCTAATGATAAGCAAGTAAATAAAGTAAAGCAAAGGGATAGAAATGACACAACCGATTTATAGTGGTTCGGCTACAAGGACACCTTCATTTCCCTACTCCACTCCCCGAGTCACCTACTCGAGAGTTCAAGCACTATGTCAACAAACTCCTTCACTTGGCGGAGAAGCCTTCACAACGTTGCTTACACCTTTTTCCGGTACGAAGCTAAATGTTAATACAAATAAACCGTAAAAACGTTTATTAATATTTTGCGATCTCTTTGTGTTTTGTTGATAACAAATATAATGTTATATTAAGTATAATTATAAGGATACATGTTATTTTTGTAAAGCATTTACATATAGCCATTTAAATACAAAAATGTAGTAATTAAGCATTTGTTGTAATAGTTTATTAGGATGGGTAAAAACCATAACCCATGGATCTTAACCCATACCCAAGTTGGCTAGATACAATGTATACTTAGATACATTGAATCTAAAGAAAACCCATGACCCATAACCAAAAAACCCATGGGCAAAGAGGAGCGTTCCACGGATCCCTAGGATTACACTAGACGGATCCCAAGTGGAAGGGATCCGTGGGATCCGGGGAACAGTGAAGATTTTTGCCTATAAATAGAGAACCATTTCTTCATTCTAACTCACCTCTCTTCTTACTAAATCTCTCAAACACTCTCATTCTCTTCTAACATATAGATCACTTGATCTAAAGAGTTGTTCTTCTTTCTTTCTTTTGTGATCCTCATATAGGTCCTTCTCTAAGGCGAGATCACGAGCATTCTACAAGTCATCCAAGCAAGGGGTCCTTGATTGATTTGTCACTCCGCAAGATTTCTGTAGCAAAGATCTTGTATTTGATATTTCACATATTTGTTGTGTAATAGTCGTGTTGGTTTGGTCCACCGTGTTACGGACTCGGTATCTAGCTTTGTACCGGAAAAAGTGTAAGCAACGTTGTGAAGGCTTCTCCGCCAAGTGAAGGAGTTTGTTGACATAGTGCTTGAACTCTCGAGTAGGTGACTCGGGGAGTGGAGTAGGGCAAGGAAGGTGTCCTTGTAGCCGAACCACTATACATCGGTTGTGTCTTTTCTTTCCCTTCGCTTTACTTTATTTACTAGCTTTATCATTAGATCTATACTTTCCCTTCATCTATAAGATCTCACAAATTAACGAATCTAAAGTTTTTAAAACTAACGTAAAATCGGCAAAACTATTCAACCCCCCCTTCTAATTTTCCACAATTGGCATCAAGAGCTAAGTTTATAAAAGTTTTAAAGTAAAATTGTATTTTAAAAACTTTTCGATCACTATAGGTTCTGAAAATTATAAGGAAGGGCAATCTATGTAACGACCACCACTACTTGAAACTAATGGTTTTATATATTGGAAAAATAGATTCGAATCATATGTGAAATCTAAAGATATTGATCTTTGGTACATTATTGTTGAAGGCGATTTTGAGGCTACCTCAAAAGATGATAAGGGAAATGTAGTTAACATACCTCATGATAAACTAAATGACGAATTAAAGAAAAAGCTTTCTAAAAATAGTGAAGCAAAAATGGTTTTATATAATGCTTTACCGAAAAAGGAATTCGAAAGAATTTCTATGCTTAAAACCTCTAATGAAATTTGGACTTCTTTAGTTGTAACTCATCAAGGCAACCAACAAGTTAAAAATAATAAAATTTATTTATTTGTTCAACAATATGAACAATTTTCAATATCGGATGAGGAAACTATAGATCATCCATTTTCTAACTTTAATATTATTATTACATCTTTACAAGCACTTGATGAATCTTTTTCTAGCCGTAACCATGTTAGGAGATATCTAAGGGCACTTCCATCGAAGTGGAGATCCAAGGTGACGGCGATCGAAGAGTCAAAAGATTTGACAATCCTCACCCTCGATGAACTCATAGGCAACCTAAAAGTCTACGAGCTTGTCCTTGCCAAAGACTCCGAAGCCTCAAAGGTAAAAGAGAAACACAAATCTCTTGCCCTTAAAGCCAAAAAGGCTTCAAGCGATGAAGAGAACTCCTCTTCGAGTAGTGACGACGAGGAGTACGCTATGGCGGTAAGGGACTTTAAAAAGTTCTTTAGAAGAAAGGGAAGATACGTCAAACAACCATATGAAGATAAGAAAGGCTTTCGGAAAAGCAAAAAGGACGAGAAGCCAAAGGATGATCGTACTTGCTTTAAATGTGAGGACCCAAACCACTTTATTAGTAAGTGTCCCAAACGGGATGATCAAAAAGCGTTCGTGGGCGGCACGTGGGGAATGAGCGACGAGGAGGACGAAGAAATTTGTCTCATGGCAAATGACGAGGTATGTCACGAATACTATAGTAGTTCATCACTTGATGACGACTCTTTGCATAATGAATATGACAAACTATGCAACATTAGCTTAAAACCAACATTTAGATAAAGAAGTCATAGAATTAAAAGCAAAACTAAAACGTTTAGAAAAGGGTAAAATAGCAAGTGGTGAATGTGAACTTTGCGTTCAACTTCAAACACTAGTTGATCATCTAGATTCTAAAATTGCTATAATGAGTACGAACACCTTAGATACAATACTAGATGGTGTTAAAACCAGTAACAACCTAAAAGGCTTAGGTATTCAACAACTTGATCCATCAACTAGTGAAAGTAAAGAAACAAAATTTGTTAAGGCGCTAGAAAAAACAGCCACTGTTCTGGCGGATCCCACGGATCCCCTAAAAAGGGAACCGGCTAGTGTACAGACAGGGATCCGTGGATCTGCTGTAGCAAACAGTAGTAATAACGTAGCGTCTTCATCTAGAACTGATTTTGTTATCATTAATAGGAAGAAACCAACTCACGTCACCACTAGACAACCACCTCCAAAATATAATGCTACTTTTGCAAGAAACAAAGCTCCATCTTTTTCAAAACCTAATTCATTTAGGAGACCTAATAACGTTTATCCAAGAAGTAACCATCAAATGGGATGGAACCCAAATATGCAAAACGGTTTTCCTTTTCAAAACTTTGCTCCATGGAATGCATACTCATCTTATCCATACATGTCTAACATGAATGGAATGTTTAACACTAATGGACCCATGAACAAATGGGGACCAAACTTTTGAGTTTATTATTGTTTTAGGTGTGCTTAAAGGTCAACCTAGACCCCGATGAATGGGTTAAGGATAGCGGGTGCACGAGGCACATGACCGGCAATAGGGATCTATTCTCCACATATGAATCCGTAAATGAAGGTAATGTGGTGTTTGGAAATAGCAAAAGTAGAATCATCGGTAAAGGTATGATTTCTAACAAATCTCTAACCATTAACGATGTGTGTCACGTAGAAAACCTAAACTTTAATCTCTTAAGTATAGGACAAATATGTGATAAAAAGTGCAATGTACTTTTTACCGAAACCGGTAGTAAGATACTAAAAAATGGCATAACCATAGGAAGAGGAATTAGGAAACATGGAGTCTATGTCATAAAAATTGGTAATGAACCTAAAGACAAACTTTGTCTTACCTCTATGGATAATACTTCGACCTTATGGCATCGAAGATTGGGTCATGCCAATATGCGACTTCTTCAATCGCTATCATCCAAAGATCTAGTAAGAGATCTACCTAAGTTAAAATATGAACATCACTTTTGTGATGCTTGTAATGTAGGAAAACAAGCTCATTCTAGTCATAAAGCTAAAAATATGGTGTCAACAACTAGGTGTCTATAATTACTACATATGGATTTATTTGGTCCATCCGCTATCCAAAGTAATGGAGGCAACTACTACACTTTGGTCATAGTGGATGACTACTCTAGGTATACATGGACAAAATTTTTAAAGAACAAAACGAAAACTTTTAATTATTTTGAAATATTAAGCAAAAAGATCCAAAGACAACTAGGAAGTCCTATAGTGTCCATTAGGACGGATCATGGTAGGGAATTCGATAATGAAGTGCAATTTGGAGCCTTTTGTGACGCTAATGGTATTACTCACAACTTCTCGGCTCCACGCACTCCACAATCGAATGGGGTAGTAGAAAGAAAGAATAGAACCCTACAAGAAATGAGTCGAACACTGCTTAATGAACAATCCATACCTCAAAAGTTTTGGTGTAATGTCGTTGATACTTCAACGTACATACTCAATCGAGTCTTAATAAGACCAATCTTAGGTAAAAATCCATATGAGTTACTCCGAGGCAAAAAGCCTACGTTAAATCACCTTAGAGTCTTTGGAAGCAAATTTTTTATTCTTAACACTAAAGATTACCTTACAAAATTTGATCCTAAATCAACCGAAGGTATCTTTCTAGGTTATTCGCCAAATAGCAAAGCTTACGTCATATTAAACAAAGAAACAATGAAGGTAGAAGAGTCATTAAATATAAAATTTGATGAAAGTCCACCCAAACCCTCTCCACCTCTTGTCAATGACGAGATCATAGAAAGTGATGCTATAGTAAATAACAAAAAGATAAATGAAGAAGAAGAACCTTTAAATGATGAAATCATAAACATTAAAGAGTCCAAAGACCACCCCGTAGATATAGTCATAGGAAAGCTAAACGAACGAACATTAAGGTCTCAAGTTCAAAATCAAAGTAGCTTGTTTTATTTCGTTTCAACCATAGAACCTAGGAATACACAAGAAGCCATAAAAGATGAGAGTTGGGTAATGGCTATGCAAGAAGAACTAAATCAATTCGTTTCTAATGATGTTTGGACGGTTTTCCCTCCACCTAGTAATCAAACCATAATAGGAACCAAATGGGTTTATAAAAACAAATTAGATGCAAACGGAGTAGTGTCTAGGAACAAGGCTAGACTCGTTGCCCAAGGGTATAACCAATACGAAGGAATAGACTTTGATGAGACCTATGCCCCCGTGGCTAGATTGGAGTCTATAAGAATACTTCTTGCGTATGCTTGTGCTAATGATCTAAAGCTTTATCAAATGGATGTCAAAAGTGCTTTTCTAAATGGTTTCATTAATGAAGAAGTATACGTAGCTCAACCTCCGGGCTTCATCGATTTTGAAAAACCCAAACATGTATATAAAATAAAGAAAGCCCTTTACGGTCTTAAAAAAGCTCCAAAAGCTTGGTATGATAGACTCAAGTCATTTTTAATTAAACACAACTATACCATGGGGTTAGTTGACAACACACTTTTTACTAAGAAAAGAGAGTCACATATAATCATAGTGCAAATATATGTAAATGATATTATATTCGGATCCACTTGTCAAGACATGTGTGATGATTTCTCTAAAATCATGCATGACGAGTTCGAGATGAGTATGATGGGAGAACTTAGTTTCTTTCTTGGTCTACAAATTAAACAAGTAGAAGATGGTATCTTCTTTAATCAATCTAAATACACAAAGGAGATGTTAAAGAAATTCGGTCTAGAAGAGTCGAAACCAATTAGGACACCAATGTCATCCGACACCAAACTCACAAAAGATGAAGACGGCGAATCCGTAGAAAATACTAAATATCGCGGCATGATAGGTAGTCTTCTCTACCTCACGGCAAGTAGGCCGGATATCATGTTTAGTGTTTATGTGCTAGGTTTCAAGAAGACCCTAAAATATCACACCTAGAAGCCGTAAAAAGGATATTTAGATACATTAAGGGTACAACACAATTAGGATTATGGTATCCTAAGGGCACGGGAGTAGAAACAATTGTATATGCAGATTCTGACCATGCAGGTGATTACGTTGATAGAAAAAGTACAAGTGGGGTATGTACCTTCATGGGATGTTGTTTAACATCTTGGTTTTCTAAGAAACAAACGGCATTAGCAATATCAACAACCGAAGCCGAGTACGTCTCCGCCGGCAAAGCATGCCAACAAGCACTATGGATGAAACAAGCGTTAGTCGACTACGACATTCATCTAAGCGACATAGCCATCCTATGTGACAACAAAGGTGCCATCGACTTAAGCAAGAATCCGGTATTGCATTCTCGTACAAAGCATATAGAGATTCGACATCACTTCTTAAGAGACAATGTTCAAAAGGGGAACATCTCTATTGAGAAGGTAGCATCCGAAGACAACATAGCCGACGTCCTCACCAAACCGTTGAAGCGGGAACAATTCAACCTACTTCGTCTTGGTCTTGGTATAATGGAACAAACGTCGTAACTTATTTGACTCTACAAGGTATGTAAACACTAGCCTTCTTCTTTCTGAGTCTAGGATCTCTATTTCACGCACAACTCACAAACAATACGGGAATTTTCAAAACCCAAGATAAGTTTTCCACTTATAGCTTTCTTATTTTTTTTGCAAACTCATAACTACATACACATTTTCAAAGAAAATCTATTTTCAAAATGTTTTCTAAAAGAATGATACTTTCCCGTATCAATTTCACAAAAGCAATTTCTCACGTCTAGGACAAATCGCTTTTTTCATTATTAATACAAAGTAAAAACCCGTTTTCGTTGCATCTCATGTCTTTTGAATGCTAAAGGGGACACATAACTAATATGTGTTTTCGGGTACATTCATTTAAGCAACAATGAATTAGGAGCATTGATAACACAAAATTACGTACTTATGTACTAAATATGTGTTTTCGGGTTATCTCAATAGGATGTTTTTTCTAATTCTAGTTTACTTTTCTTTTTCTTTTAAGAGGTCGAGATAACCGCAACTCCAAATAGTTTGCATATAGGCACACAATAGGCAAAAATGTTTCCGAAAGGAAAATTTTGTGCTGCCTGAATCACCAAACCCACGGATCCCAGCTTTCATGCTGGACGGATCCCTCAAGGGAAGGATCCGTGGGATCCGTGAGACAGAAGTTGTTTTTACCTTCTATTTTTCTCACTTTGGATGAGAAATCCACATTTGTTTTATTTTAGGGAGTATGCTCTTTAATGCTTGTGTTCTCATGATCACATGCCTTAAATTCATATCTAATCATTAGATTTTAATCCACATTTTGGGTCAACCATTCATTACAATGATTTGTTTTTCTATATATAGAACTCCCAAAATGCTTGCATAATCCATCTCATCCTCACAAACACAATACACCATGTCATCCACAAATCCTTTAGATAAATCACCTAGTAAAAACAATCATCTTCATGATACCCAAACCTTTGTACTACCTCCATCCAAAATACCACAATCAAACTCTAGAATATCCGCACGGATTAGTATCCGATCTTTTTGCTTAGCAAAACCAACCTCAAATGGTTCATCCTCAACAAACAACTCACCACAAGATGCTTCCTTTATAGCACCTCCCTCATCACCAACAAGTACACCAACTTCATCACCACCTAAAGTCACTCTTTTGGAACTCCTTAAGACTCCAACAAGATCTAAACAACCTAAACAAAAATAAATAGTCTTTTCAACACCCCCCACATCTCCAAATACTATTTTTCAAGATCTTGAAACATCACCACCATTAGCTCCCATCACATTACAAGAACATCTAGGTTCTTTTCCACCACCATTTACATTCATTCCGGATGTTGATCCATATTTTCCTATTTTTCCACCACATCTTCCGCATAACTCAAATCAAAACAACCCGGAAAACTTCCGCACTCATTACCCACATCATTTACATTGTGAACATTGCCAATGCACTAGGGAAATCATAATAGAAGTTAGGGAAGAAATGCGTTTCATACTCAACCTCATCCTTGATCGCATCAATACCATCACTCATCAAAACCTCCATCCATAACCTTATGCAAGCATGGAAGGAATCACTACTACTATTTTCTATTTTTAGTATTTTTTTTTTCTTTTGAAGTCATTTTCAAGAACAAGTCTTGTTCTTATTGTTACATGCTTGTACGTGGCATAAATACCACTGCAATTTGTTGTTTTATTACAAGGGCTTGTTTACATACCTTGGCTCCCAATCTTGATTCTCTTCAATCATAAGATTATTTAAGCATGTTACTAACCTTTCCTTTTGTAGGATTTTTATTTTTCTTCACTTGACGCCCCAAACAAGGGGGAGCTACCGTCAAGGGGGAGTTAGCGTTTATTTCTTCCAAGGGTTAACTTTTTGTTTCGATAAAATGGGGGAGAAGAAGTAAAACTTAGGGGCTTTCAAAAATTACATCTATTCTTAAGTTTTACTCATCATAACATTATGTTTTGTCATCAACAAAAAGGGGGAGATTGTTAATACAAATAAACCGTAAAAACGTTTATTAATATTTTGCGATCTCTTTGTGTTTTGTTGATAAAAATATAATGTTATCTTAAGTATAATTATAAGGATACATATTATTTTTGTAAAGCATTTATATATAGCCATTTAAATACAAAAATGTAGTAATTAAGCATTTGTTATAATAGTTTATTAGGATGGGTAAAAAACATAACCCATGGATCTTAACCCATACCCAAGTTGGCTAGATACAATGTATACTTAGATACATTGAATCTAAAGAAAACCCATGGACCAACCCATAACCAAAAAACCCATGGGCAAAGAGGAGCGTTCCACGGATCCCTAGGATTACACTAGACGGATCCCAAGTGGAAGGGATCCGTGGGATCCGGGGAACAGTGAAGATTTTTGCCTAAAAATAGAGAGTCATTTCTTCATTCTAACTCACCTCTCTTCTTACTAAATCTCTCAAACACTCTCATTCTCTTCTAACATATAGATCACTTGATCTAGAGAGTTGTTCTTCTTTCTTTCTATTGTGATCCTCATATAGGTCCTTCTCTAAGGCGAGATCACGAGCATTCTACAAGTCATCCAAGCAAGGGGTCCTTGATTGATTTGTCACTCTGCAAGATTTCTGTAGCAAAGATCTTGTATTTGATATTTCACATATTTGTTGTGTAATAGTCGTGTTGGTTTGGTCCACCGTGTTACAGACTCGGTATCTAGCTTTGTACCAGAAAAAGTGTAAGCAACGTTGTGAAGGCTTCTCCGCCAAGTGAAGGAGTTTGTTGACATAGTGCTTGAACTCTCGAGTATGTGACTCGGGGAGTGGAGTAGGGCAAGGAAGGTGTCCTTGTAGCCGAACCACTATACATCGGTTGTGTCATTTCTTTCCCTTCGCTTTACTTTATTTACTAGCTTTATCATTAGATCTATACTTTCCATTCATCCATAAGATCTCACAAATTAACGAATCTAAAGTTTTTAAAACTAACCTAAAATCGGCAAAACTATTCAACCCCCCCTTCTAGTTTTCCACAATAAATACCGAGTCCGTAACACGGTGGACCAAACCAACACGACTATTACACAACAAATATGTGAAATATCAAATACAAGATCTTTGCTACAGAAATCTTGCGGAGGAACAAATCAATCAAGGACCCCTTGCTTGGATGACTTGTAGAATGCTCGTGATCTCGCCTTAGAGAAGGACCTATATGAGAATCACAATAGAAAGAAAGAAGAACAACTCTCTAGATCAAGTGATCTATATGTTAGAAGAGAATGAGAGTGTTTGAGAGATTTAGTAAGAAGAGGGGTAAGTTAGAATGAAGAAATGGCTCTCTATTTATAGGCAATTTCTTTCACTGTTCCCCGGATCCCACGGATCCCTCCCACTGGGATCCGTCTAGTGTAATCCTAGGGATCCGTGGGACGCTCCTCTTTGCCATGGGTTTTTTGGTTATGGGTCATGGGTTATGGGTTGGTCCATGGGTTTTCCTTAGATTCAATGTATCTAAAGTATACATTGTATCTAGCCAACTTGGGTATGGGTTATGATCCATGGGTTATGGTTTTTACCCATCCTAATAAACTATTACAACAAATGATTAATTACAATATTTTTGTATTAAATGGATATATGTAAATGCTTTACAAAAATAACATGTATCCTTATAGTTGTACTTAAGATAACATTATATTTGTTATCAACAAAACACAAAGAAATCGCAAAATATTAATAAACGTTTTTACGGTTTATTTTTATTAGCAATCTCCCCTTTTTTGTTCATGACAAAACATAATGTTATGATGAGTAAAACTTAAGAATAAATGTATGTTTTGAAAGCCCCTAAGTTTTACTTCTTCTCCCCCTTTTTGTCGAAACAAAAAGTTAACCCTTCGAAGAAATAAAAGTGTGGAAAAATTAGTCCACGTATTGCTTACTCCCCCTTGACGGTAGCTCCCCTTGTTTGGGGCGTCAAGTGAAGAAAAATAAAAAAATCCTACAAAGAGAAAGGTTAGTAATCATGCTTATGTAATCTTGTGATTGACGAGAATCAAGATTGGGAGCCAAGGTATGTAAACAAGGCCTTGTAATAAAAACAACAAAGTGTAGTGGTATTTATGCCACCTACAAGCATGTAAAAATAAGAACAAGACTTGTTCTTGAAAATGACTCAAAAAGAAAAAGTACTAAAAATAAAAAATAGTAATAATGATTCCTTCCATGCTTGCATAAGGTTATGGATGGAGGTTTGGATGAGTAATAGTATTGATGCGATCAAGGATGAGGTTGAGTATGAATCGCATTTCTTCCCTAACTTCTATTGCAATTTACCTAGTGGATTGGCAATGTTCACAATGTAAGTGATGTAGGTAATGAGTACGGAAATCCTCCGGGTTGTTTTGATTTATGAGTTGCGGAAGTTGTGGTGGAAAAATATGAGAATATGGATCAAAGTCCGGAATGATTGGAAGTGGTGGTGGAAAAGAACCTAGATGTTCTTGTAGTTTAATAGGAGCTAAAGGTGGTGATGTTTCAAGATCATTGAATATTGTGTTTGGAGAAGTTGGAGGTGTCAAAAAGGCTAATTCTTTTTGCTTTGGTTGTTGAGATCTTGTTGGAGTCGTAAGGAGTTCCAAAAGAGTGATTTTAGGTGGTGAGTGATTTGGTGATGATGTTGGTGTACTCGTTGGTGATGAAGGAGGTGCTATAATGGAAGCATCTTATGGTGAGTTAGTTGATGGTGATGACCCATATGATGATGGTTTTCCTAAGCAACAAGATCAGATGTTAATCCGTGCGGATATCCTAGAGTTTGATTTTGGTATTTTGGAGGGTGGAAGTACAAAGGTTTGGGTTTCATGAATATGATTGTTTGTACTAAGTGATTCATCTAAAGAGTTTGTGAATGACATGGTGTAGTTTGTTTGAGAAGATGAGATGGATTATGCAAGCATTTTGGGAGTTCTATATATAGAAAAACAAAGCATTGTAATGAATGTTTGACCCAAAATGTGGATTAAAATCTAATGATTAGATATGAATTTAAGACATGTGATCATGAGAACACAAGCATTAAAGAGCATACTCCAAAAAAATAAAACAAATGTAGATTTTTCATACAAAGTGAGAAAACTAGAAGGTAAAAACAGCTTATGTCTCACGGATCCCACGGATCCTTCCCATGAGGGATCCGTCCAGCATAAAGTCTGGGATCCGTGAGTCTGGTGATTTAGGCAGCACAAAATTTTCTTTTTGAAAACATTTTTGCCTAGTGTGTGCCTATATGCAAACTATTTGGAGTTACGGTTATCTCGACTCCTAAGAAGAAAAAATAAATAAACTAGAAATGAAAAAGCATACTATTATGTGAGATAACCCGAAAAACACATACTTAGTACTTTGAGTACGTAATTTAGTGTTGCCAATGCTCCTAATTCATTGTGGCTTAAATGAATGTACCCGAAAACACATATTAGTTATGTGTCCCCTTTAGCATTCAAAAGACATGAGATGCAATGAAAACGAGTTTTTACGTTGTATTATTAATGAAAAAGCGATTTGTCCTAGACGTGAGAAATTGCTTTTGTGAAATTGATACGGGAAGGAGTATCATTTTAGAGAGCATTTTGAAATACAAACGTTTTATCCTTTTGAAAGAAGGATGTGTATGTAACTCGTACTTATTTTGAAAGAAAATAAGAAAATTATAAGTGAAAAACTTATCTTGGGTTTTGAAAATTCCCGTATTGTTTGTGATTTGTGCGTGAAATAGAGATCCTAGACTCAGAAAGAAGAAGGCTAGTGTTTACATACCTTGTAGAGTCAAAAAGTAAGTTACGACGTTTGTTCCATGAGACCAAGACCAAGACGAAGTAGGTTGAATTGTTCACGCTTCAACGGTTTGGTGAGGACGTCGGCTATGTTGTCTTCGGATGCTACCTTCTCAATAGAGATGTTCCCCTTTTGAACATTGTCTCTTAAGAAGTGATGACGAATCTCTATATGCTTTGTGCGAGAATGTAATACCGGATTCTTGCGTAGATCTATGGCACCCTTGTTGTCACATAGGATTGCTATGTCACTAAGATGAATGTCGTAGTCGACTAACGCTTGTTTCATCCATAGTGCTTGTTGGCATGCTTTGCCGGCGGAGACGTATTCGGCTTCGGTTGTTGATATTGCTAGTGCCGTTTGTTTCTTAGAAAACCAAGATGTTAAACAACATCCCATGAAAGTACATACCCCACTAGTACTTTTTCTATAAACGTAATCACCTGCATGTTCAGAATCTGCATATACAATTTTTTCTACTCCCGTGCCCTTAGGATACCATAATCCTAATTGTGTTGTACCCTTAATGTATCTAAATATCCTTTTTACGACTTCTAGGTGTGATGTTTTAGGGTCTTCTTGAAACCTAGCACATAAGCAAACACTAAACATGATATCGGGCCTACTTGCCATGAGGTAGAGGAGACTACCTATCATGCCACGATATTTAGTATTATCGACGGATTCGCCGTCTTCATCTTTTGTGAGTTTGGTGTCGGATGACATTGGTGTCCTAATTGGTTTTGACTCTTCTAGACCGAATTTCTTTAACTTCCCCTTTATGTATTTAGATTGATTAAAGAAGATATCATCTTCTACTTGCTTGATTTGTAGACCAAGAAAGAAACTAAGTTCTCCCATCATACTCATTTCGAACTCGTCATGCATGATTTTAGAGAAATCATCACACATGTCTTGATAAGTGGATCCGAATATAATATCATCTACATATATTTGCACTATGATTATATGTGACTCTCTTTTCTTAGTAAAAAGTGTGTTGTCAACTAACCCCATGGTATAGTTGTGTTTAATTAAAAATAACTTGAGTCTATCATACCAAGCTTTTGGAGCTTGTTTAAGACCATAAAAGGGCTTTCTTTAATTTATACACATGTTTAGGTTTTTCAAAATCGATGAAGCCCAGAGGTTGAGCTACATATACTTCTTCATTAATGAAACCATTTAGAAAAGCGCTTTTGACATCCATTTGATAAATCTTTAGATCATTAGCACAAGCATACGCAAGAAGTATTCTTATAGACTCTAATCTAGCCACGGGGGCATAGGTCTCATCAAAGTCTATTCCTTCTTGTTGGTTATACCCTTGGGCAACGAGTCTAGCCTTGTTCCTAGACACTACTCCGTTTGCATCTAATTTGTTTTTATAAACCCATTTGGTTCCTATTATGGTTTGATTACTAGGTGGAGGGACAAGTGTCCAAACATCATTAGAAACAAATTGATTTAATTCTTCTTGCATAGCCATTACCCAACTCTCTTCTTTTATGGCTTCTTGTGTATTCTTAGGTTCTATGGTTGAAACGAAACAAAACAAGCTACTTTGGTTTTGAACTTGAGACCTTAATGTTCTTTCGTTTAGCTTTCCTATGACCTTATCTACGGGGTGATCTTTGGACTCTTTAATGTTTATGACTTCATCATTTAAAGGTTCTTCTTCTTCATTTATCTTTTTCTTTATTACTATAGCTTCACTTTCTACAATCTCGTCATCGACAAGAGGTGGAGAGGGTTTGGGTGGACTTTCATCAAATTTTATATTTAATGACTCTTCTACCTTCATTGTTTCTTTGTTTAATATGACGTAAGCTTTGCTATTTGGAGGGTAACCTAGAAAGATACCTTCGGTTGATTTAGGATCAAATTTTGTAAGGTAATCTTTAGTGTTAAGAATAAAACATTTGCTTCCAAAGACTCTAAAGTGATTTAATGTAGGCTTTTTGCCTCGGAGTAACTCATATGGAGTTTTACCTAAGATTGGTCTAATTAAGACTCGATTGAGTATGTACGTTGAAGTATCAACGGCATTACACCAAAACTTTTGAGGTATGGATTGTTCATTAAGCATGGTTCGACTCATTTCTTGTAGGGTTCTATTCTTTCTTTCTACTACCCCATTCGATTGTGGAGTGCGTGGAGCCGAGAAGTTGTGAGTAATACTGATGAGTGTGCAAATACTCATCATTTTTGTTCCATTTAAACTGCAAAAACATCTGAAAACACTCAGAAATACATCAAAATGATAAAAATATCACAAATAAGTGTTTTATGTGTTTTAAATGCAAAAATACCAAAATCAGATGAAAAACGTATCAAGTTTGCATAATTGGCAGTTTTAGTCCCCCAAGTTTCAAAATTTGTCAAAAACAGTCCCTGGTAAATCAAAATAAAGAAAAATATCATTTAAAGTCCCTAGGGATTCATGAGTTGTAAAACTTGTTCCTTGAAGTTTAAAATTGCAAAATGGCAACTTTGGTCCCTCAACTTTGAAAAATTTCAAAAATAGTCCTTGGATTTATAAAAATGGAATTTTATGCAATATTGGTCCTTATACTAACCATTAATTGCAGGTTTAGTCCTTGTGTTAACTTTGGAATATTGGCATTTTCAGTCCCTCAAAATCCATAAATTACATGAATGGTCCTTGTGTTATTATTTCTACAAACCAAACCGGACCCTCTTTTAATTTTTAATCCAAAACCCAAGCCCAATATCCAACCCAGCCCAACCCCGTATTATTAATACTCGGTCAAAAATAGTCAACGCGCGCCCAAAAACCAGTATCACTGTTCATCTCCTTCACCATCGCCTGTAAACCCAAAACCAGGTGGTTTTTCCACCACCTCTCCACCTCACTACCTACTCTCCCAGCTCATCCCCCCTCCTCCTATACCAGCCCACAAGCATTTAATGCTTCCCCACCATCAAACACTCCAACCTCACCTCAAAACCTGTTTTTACTGCCAAATCACCCCTAGCTCCATATCTACTTCTCATTTTGTCCCCTAATACCTCCACAATCTTCCAAAATTCCTTAATTGAAGAAAACCTGCTCTAATCCACTCAAAAGACTTTTGGCGCCAAAATCCATTTTGATGGCTAGGATCTGTTTTAGAGCACCAATGGTCAAGATTGTTGATGGGAAATGTTCAGAGGCATATGGGGAGTCTCAAAATGCTATAAAGAAGAGAGGAGATGCAGTGTAAAAAGATATCTAGTTTTAATTTAGTTAATGTATGTCGTTTTCATTAATTTTACATTTCCAGTATAATTTTAAGCTTTAAAGTACTCTTGTTATCAATTTCAGTGTAATATAAATCTTTTGCAATCATCAATTCCAAGTTTTCAGTTGCAATTTCAGTTTATGTAAAATTTCAAGTTCAAAAATCTCATGTTAAGCTTAATGTTGTTATCAGTTGTTATTTTGGACTCATAAGCCCATATAAGCTCCTCAGAAAGCTTATTAAAGCTTTTAGAAACCATAAAATTCAGTTTAGAAGTAAAACTAAAAAAAAAATACCAAAAAATACTCAAAAATTAGTTAAAAATAAAAAATCAATGGAGAAGGTTATCAAAGCTGGAGCAGGGTGAATATTTGATTGCCCTGGGTTAGAGGCTTAGTGGTAAGCCTATAGGAGTGGTCTTTTGTTCTTGGTTCTATGTTTTCAGTTGGATAGCCTCTTGTAAGCTTTTAACTCAACTTTTGCATTTTACTGTATAAGTAAGTTTATTGCTTGAATCTTTGTGTTTTCATGTTTCTGTGTTATGGTTAAGTAGATTCATTGATTAAAATAACTTGTTTATTCTTTGGAATTCATAATTGCTTTGAAATCTCATTTTCACAGTTTTAATAACATAATGACTGTTCTTAAGTTTCATGCTTGTAACACTGTTGTTTAATGCTCATTTGGACTTGTTATTTGATAATAAAAGGTCTTGGATCAGTTGCATAGTCTTAACTTGTGAAATCCTTTGGAAATCACAAGTTCACAGTTTTTAAGTGTTGTTTGGATTTGTTTGTTTAACTGTGATAGAAGGTGTTCAAGTAATTGTTTTTTCTTGTTACATGTCACACTTGGTCAATATAACTCAGTGCAACAAAGAAAACCAGTACTCATTTGATAGAAAGTCAAAATAGACTTTGATCTCATCTTGTTCATCAACTGTTGGATTTTCATGTTCTATGATAATGTTTTCATGTTTATAAGTTGTTAGAATTGATCAAACCAGTCTTAATCCATCTTAATACATCATAATCAGTGAGTGGGATTGATCCAAAGTTCATATAAGTCAACTTATTTGGTTTTCTTAAAAAGTCAAATTTTCAGTTTAAGTCGTTTTTGAATAAAATAGATAATTTTATATAGGACTTAATAGTAAGTTTCAAGATTGGAGCTTTTGGGATATTAATATTCAGTTGCTCATCTTTATCATAGTATTTTTTATAATCTCTAGCTAGCTTATTAAACTGCTTAATTTTTGATTTCTTTTAAAGCCCTTTTTCAAAAAGTGCCCTGTGCCAGAGATTTAGGTGTTACCTGCTTGATTTTACAAGCTCACACAGAGCTTATTATTGAACCTCAGCTTGTGAACCTTGGCTTTTTGGAAAGCCAATCTAGCCATCTCAAAGTTACAGTGCTTATTTCTCCTTTTGTAGCTTATTTGGTAGGGCTGCAAGCAACTTTTACTTTGTCCCATTGACTCAGTATATACTGAGCATTCAGTGTTTTACCAGCTTTTTCATAAGCTTGTCATAAGCTCTACAGTGGTTCCCACAGTGTGAGCTTGGATTTTTTAGAAAGCTTACCAACCCATCTCAATACCTCAGTCTTTATTTTGAGCTCTTAAGCTTATTTCATAAGCTTAAACTGCTTGTAAAGATGGCTGCAGGCCTGTTTGTTTGCTTGGTTTAGGATAAGTGCTTATTTGCTTATTTTAAGCTTATCAGTGTGTATCTTTGTATTTTTTAGCTTAATTTGAGTATTTTAGCTTATTTGTGTCTTATTTCATCTTTTGTTCCAACTGTGAAGCTTGTTTGAGCTTAAAAAAATCAAAATAAGCCATAAGCTTAATCTGTTGTGCTCATAAGCTCTCATTACTGCTTATTTTCAAGTTTCAAAATTTTTGTTTTCATAAAAGTTACTTAATTTCAGTAGTTAAATAGTTTTCAAAAAGAAAAATCACAAAAACATCATTTTTAAAATAGTGATAGCGTTTATTTAATAGAAATTAGCTTTTTAATTTTTCTTTTCAGCTTATTATTAAGCACTTTTAGTTTTTATAATTTTCTTAGTTTTCTGTCATCATAAGATATTTTTAGAAAAAATTTCATAATTTTCCTAGCTTGTTTAGTATTTATTAGAATTTAAAATAGTTAAAAGTATTAAATAATTAATAATAAATAAATAAAAAGCAAAAAAAAATATCTTTTCAGTTTTAAAATTAGTTTTATAATATTTTAGATTTTTCCAAGTTAAAATTTCATTTTTCCAGGTTAATTTTATATTTTCTTGTATTTAAGTGTATTTTAAATAATTAATAAATAGTAATTAATTAATAATAAATAGATAAAAAGTGTAAAAAATATATTTTCAGTTTTAAAATTAGTTTTATAATATTCTAGATTTTTCTAAGTCATAATTTCATTTTTCTAGCTTTATTTCATATTTTCTTATATTTTAGGGTATTATTAAATAGTTAAAAATAGTTTTTAATTAATAATAATTAGATAAATAGTCATAAAAAATAATTTTAATTTTCTAATGATTTTATTTTATTATTAGGATTGTAAAAATATCATTTTCATATTTATAGGTCTTTTATTTCTTAAAACTCATGTTTTATTTTGTACGTTTACGTAATTTAATAAACGTACGTGTTTACGTTTGTTTAATCTGATTGTTGTGCTTTATAATTCTGTATTCAAATACCATTCCAATCAATCAGTAGTGTAGTTATCAATCAAAATACTTACTGATCATTATCCTTAGTGATCATTCGACATCTGAACATTTTTAAGCACCATTAATCCTCCGTGGGACTTAACGACCCGGGAATCCACTATATTCCAAGGGAAATTGCATTGGTTTTAGACTGTTTGAATTTTATTACGGTTGACCATTCACAAGTGGTTGACTTGTGTGATAAACTTGACCGTTTGGAGCCAATCAAATTTTGGCGCCGCTGCCGGGGAGGCTTTAGCGTGTTCTAAGCATTTTCAGACCCATACTTGCACATATACCACCTTTTGTAAACAGTTTTCTTTGTAAAAGTTATCAAAAAGTGTATTAACACTTTTCCTAAAGTGTTAACAACACCTAACGAAATATAAAACAACAAAACAATCGTAACGTTTTCTATCTTGTATTTTCTTTAAGGTGATTCTTAAAGCAGTACGATTTGGTTAAACGAGACGATACCAAAAATATTGTCCAAAAGTTTTTAAACCCTTAGCACAAATCCATACCTACGTCTTTTCAGTGGTACTTAATAAATACATAAAAATCAACCACCGCAAATCAAGGCAGTACACCTACCAACTGGGAGTGTGAACATTAATAAGTTCCCAATCTTAAAGATCAAAACTTGCCTTTGTGTCCTTGTGATTTGGTGTACCTTTTTCAAATAAGTCATTTCATTTGTGATTATTGGTTTAAGTTCACTTGTCGTTTTGCCTCGCATTTGTTTTTGAAAACTGATTTTTATACTTAGTGCATGCGCACTCGTTCTTCCAGCTCCACAAGTCCACTTTCTGAGCTTGTAAGTATTCCTCGTAGACGTAGAGGACGTTCTGCTCCTTCAGCCGTGACTGAGGAACGTCTAGTACCACCACCCCCTGTCGTAATGGCAGAAGATAAACCGATGAATGAGCTTCTCCAAGCACCCATCGAGGGTTACGGAGATGCCATTATTGTCCCAGCCATCGTGGCTGATACCTTCGAGCTCAAAACCGGGTTGCTTAATCTTGAGCGGGATGATCCTCATGCACATATTCGATGGTTTAACAAGATTGCATCTACCATCAAATACAAGAATGTCCCACATGAAGCAATTAAGCTTCTTCTGTTCCCATTCTCTCTAGAGGGACAAGCCCGGAATTGGCTTGAGAAACAACCCCCTCGTTCCATTGAGACATGGGAGGATTTAGTCACTAAGTTTGTTAACAAATTCTATCCTCCATCCCGAACTACAAGTCTTAAGAATGAGATAATGAAATTCTCTCAAAGATTTGATGAATCATTCGGGGAGGCATGGGATCGTTACAAAGAATTGCTCCGCAAGTGTCCGCATCATGGTTTTACCGAGTTAATGCAAATGGATACTTTCTACAATGGTCTGAACCAAACTAACCAAGACTCTTTAAATGCCTCCGCGGGAGGTAATTTCCTGAGCAAGACCACAAAAGAGGCCTTGCAAATCATAGAAAACAAGTCCCAGGTCCGCCCTTTCCGAACAAAGACATATCAATCTCAGTCTAATGCATGACCTTCTACTTCATCTCCCGTGAGTACATCTAGCACCGATGCTAAGATTGACAAACTCACAGATATTGTTCAGGCTTTGGTTCTTGCTAACCAAAAGAAAGTCACTTTCACACAGACACCATCACATGGTGAAGTGAAGAAAGTCGAGGTCTGTGTTACTTGTGGTGGCCCTCATGCATACTACAACTGTACTGCCACCGATGGTAGTTGATGAGTGTGTAAATACTCATCATTTTTGGTCAAATCTGAACTGCAAAACATTTAAAAATGCTCAGAAATGCATCAAAATACTGAAAATATCTCAAAATTGCATTTTATATATTTCAGATGCAAAATGTTTAAAATCAGATGAAAAATGAGCTAAGTTTGCATAATTGGCAGTTTCAGTCCCCCGACTTTCAAATCTTGTCAAAAATAGTCCCTGAGCACTTATTTTAAAAGAAAAGTCACCAAAGGTCCTTTTAAAATCATAAGTTGTCATAATTAGTCCTTTGGTGAAAAATGTCAAAAGTTTTGAGAAATTACAAGTTTGGTCCTTCAAGTTTCAAAATTGGCAAAAATAGTCCTTGGAATTTTAAAAAATATCTTTTATGGTCCTTATACTATTGAAACTTGGCAAAAGTGACCCTTGAAACAACTTTGGAAAATTGGCAGATTTGGTCCTTGTTTTTTGGTGAATTGCAAAAAGGGTCCTTGTTTATTTAATATCAAATCCTTGAACCTTGGCCCCTGCCAAAACCCTTATGACCCCCCCTGTTTTGACCCCTGTCCAATATATCTCCCAAGTCAAACACCCCAGTCAAACCACCCACCTTTTCCCTCCACTGTCTCCTCTTCACCTGCTCAACCTGCAACACTCCATCACCCTCACCTCCAGCTCATATCCCACACCCTTATCACTCCACCTCAACAACCAAACAAAATGCATTAAATGTTTCCCCCCCCCCCTTTGCACTCAAACCTGTCCCAGTTGCAATATCCCACTTTCCCGCCAAAAAAGCCATCAATGGCTATAAACCACTCAAGTGATCCAATGGCTGTGAAATCAAGTGGGAAAAGCTCAGAGGAGAGAGAGAAGACCTTTTGATGTATAAATAAGAGAGGAGAAGGCAGAGAAAGAGAGTAGTTAGTTTTTATATTTTTATGAAAATCGTTTTTACTATAAATGTTTTAGTTTAAGTCAAAAAATTGTAATCTCAGTTTCTATGTATTAAACTTAAGTTGGATAATCATTGTAATGTGCTTTTAAGTATTAATTCAAGTTTTTACATAAGTTTCAAGTTTTTATGCTCACTGTTAAAAAATTCAGTTTCATGCTCTTATAATAAATGCTTCAAGTAGCTTATTTTTAACTCAAATAAGCTTATTTAAGCTACTCATAGCTTCTGGTAAGCTATTTACTCAAGTTCAAACAATCTTGGTATTCGGTCAACAAAAGTCAACTGAAAAGCTTCAAATGAAATTGGTCATGGAATTGGGTTGATGCAGTGTTGGATATGGGTTGATAATTGGTTTAGGATAGTGGTTACTTGTGTTGTTTGGCAAGCCATTGTGGCTAGGACTTTTGTAAGTGTTTGAATACTATTTTGTTACTGCCATTATTGCATTAATAATTTAGTAGCTATTTGATAATTGTAGTATTATTATCTGCATCATATAGGTAGTTTAGATCTGTTCTAGTATAAATCATAGCTTGGATTTGTGGATTAGTAGTAGTTAAGTTCAAATCAGTTAGCTAAAGTGGTGTTTGGATCAGTTAGTGTAATTAAGCTTGAGCTTTGGTTTGTGCTTAGAATCTGTCTACTCAGTCTCAATTAGGTCCACTTGAATCATTTTAGTCATCATATTGCATCTGCACTCTAAGAAAGTCAAAATCAACTTGAATTTGTCCTAGTTTCATAACTGTTGGAATTTTTAAAGTTCAAAAGCTTGATTTGTGTTTAGAATTCAGTGAGGTAGCTTATTTTAGTTTCACTTTAGCTTAATTCATCTCAATCAGTTCACAAATTAAGCTCAAATCTCATTTTGGTCAAAGTTATCAAAACTGCTAAGAAAGTCAAATTGAAAAAGTCAGTTTCAGCTCAACTTGGGTGATTTTTAATTGATTCATTATTGGATCAATTCAAGTGAAATTTTGGGTTTTACAAGTTCAGTTGGTCAAGGTTTGATAAATGATTTTTTGAGAATTTTTGAAATTTTCCTTAAGCTCTATATAAGCTGTTCAATAAGCCCTCATATGCCCTGTCACAGGGCATAGTCACCAGGCAGTTTTCTCAGGTTTGTGCAGAGCTTGTCAAGGGCTCATTTGAGCTCATCTCAGGCTCATTTTTGGTCCATAGGTTCCTTGCCAGGTCTAGTGTAGGATCCCAAATCTGGTTTTGAGTTTCAGCTTATTTGAGTAGCTTATTTTCAAGCTACAAAGTAGTAGCTAAAAACTGTTTGGCACTCAATCTTTTAAATCATCAAATCATTGTAGTTTGCATTTCAGTAGTATAGCTTAGTTGAATTTAGCTCATTTCAAGTAGTTTTAGCATATTATAGCTTCTGTGATAATTTGGTGCTCATTTGGTACCTCTAGCTTATTTTGAGTGCTTATTTATAAGCACTTTTCACTGCAGCTTCATATTCTCACACACAAGCCATTGTTTTTATATTTTTCTTAGATTCAGAATATTAATTTAGACTTTTCCTGAATTTTTCATAATTTTCCAGCACTGTTTACTATTTTTCCTCATTAAAAACAGTTTTTAGGACTTTTTAATTAGCTTTTATTGCCAATAAAGCAGAAAAGCTTCAAAAAAATAAGTTTTCATTTTTCCTAGGTTAAGAAAAATATAAAAAGCAAAAAAATAATTTTTCCAGATTTTTCTCAGTTAAATTTGTAATTTTTAGCAATTTAATTAGTTTAAAATAGTTTTTAATTCATAGAAAATAGAAAAATAATCAGAAAAATACAAAATTAGTTTTGAAAATTCTCTTTAGTTATTTTAGATTTTTCTAAGTCATAATTTCATTTTTCTAGCTTTTTTTCATATTTTCTTATATTTTAGGGTATTATTAAATAGGTAAAAATAGTTTTTAATTAATAATAATTAAATAAATAGTCATAAAAATAATTTTCTTTTTCTCAAAATTTTCTGTTATCATTAGGTTTGTAAAAATTTCATTTTTATATTTTTAGGATTAATTCTGTTTAAATTTCACATTTTCTTTTGTACGTTACGTAGTTTTTTAATTTAAATTTGTAAAAGAAAAATCAAGTAAAACATCATTTTAAAAATAGTGATAGCGTTTATTTAATATAATTTAGCTTTTTAATTTTCTTTCATTTTTCCTTTGTCATTTAGTATCTATCATAACCCTTTTCCCGTTCAAATTCACCCGATCACTATACGTTTGGTGATTCAGTCGCACAGCTCGTTGGGACTTAACGACCTGGGGAAACACTAAACTCCTCTTGATCTTCATTGCATTGGTTTCTAAGCTGTTTGAAGTTTATTACGGTTGACCATTCACAAGTGGTTAGCTTGTGTGATAAAACTTGACTGTTTGGAGCCGATCAAATTTTGGCGCCGCTGCCGGGGAGCTGTGCTAATTATCTTACGTTTAGCAGATTAGTGATCTGAATATTCACTCCTTGTTCATACCATCTATATCTATATATATTTTCTTACTATAAATGTTTTAGTTTAAGTCAAAAAATTGTAATCTCAGTTTCTATGTATTAAACTTAAGTTGGATAATCATTGTAATGTGCTTTTAAGTATTAATTCAAGTTTTTACATAAGTTTCAAGTTTTTATGCTCACTGTTAAAAAATTCAGTTTCATGCTCTTATAATAAATGCTTCAAGTAGCTTATTTTTAACTCAAATAAGCTTATTTAAGCTACTCATAGCTTCTGGTAAGCTATTTACTCAAGTTCAAACAATCTTGGTATTCGGTCAACAAAAGTCAACTGAAAAGCTTCAAATGAAATTGGTCATGGAATTGGGTTGATGCAGTGTTGGATATGGGTTGATAATTGGTTTAGGATAGTGGTTACTTGTGTTGTTTGGCAAGCCATTGTGGCTAGGACTTTTGTAAGTGTTTGAATACTATTTTGTTACTGCCATTATTGCATTAATAATTTAGTAGCTATTTGATAATTGTAGTATTATTATCTGCATCATATAGGTAGTTTAGATCTGTTCTAGTATAAATCATAGCTTGGATTTGTGGATTAGTAGTAGTTAAGTTCAAATCAGTTAGCTAAAGTGGTGTTTGGATCAGTTAGTGTAATTAAGCTTGAGTTTTGGTTTGTGCTTAGAATCTGTCTACTCAGTCTCAATTAGGTCCACTTGAATCATTTTAGTCATCATATTGCATCTGCACTCTAAGAAAGTCAAAATCAACTTGAATCTGTCCTAGTTTCATAACTGTTGGAATTTTTAAAGTTCAAAAGCTTGATTTGTGTTTAGAATTCAGTGAGGTAGCTTATTTTAGTTTCACTTTAGCTTAATTCATCTCAATCAGTTCACAAATTAAGCTCAAATCTCATTTTGGTCAAAGTTATCAAAACTGCTAAGAAAGTCAAATTGAAAAAGTCAGTTTCAGCTCAACTTGGGTGATTTTTAATTGATTCATTATTGGATCAATTCAAGTGAAATTTTGGGTTTTACAAGTTCAGTTGGTCAAGGTTTGATAAATGATTTTTTGAGAATTTTTGAAATTTTCCTTAAGCTCTAAATAAGCTGTTCAATAAGCCCTCATATGCCCTGTCACAGGGCATAGTCACCAGGCAGTTTTCTCAGGTTTGTGCAGAGCTTGTCAAGGGCTCATTTGAGCTCATCTCAGGCTCATTTTTGGTCCATAGGTTCCTTGCCAGGTCTAGTGTAGGATCCCAAATCTGGTTTTGAGTTTCAGCTTATTTGAGTAGCTTATTTTCAAGCTACAAAGTAGTAGCTAAAAACTATTTGACACTCAATCTTTTAAATCATCAAATCATTGTAGTTTGCATTTCAGTAGTATAGCTTAGTTGAATTTAGCTCATTTCAAGTAGTTTTAGTATATTATAGCTTCTGTGATAATTTGGTGCTCATTTGGTACCTCTAGCTTATTTTGAGTGCTTATTTATAAGCACTTTTCACTGCAGCTTCATATTCTCACACATAAGCCATTGTTTTTATATTTTTCTTAGATTCAGAATATTAATTTAGACTTTTCCTGATATTTTCATAATTTTCCATCACTGTTTACTATTTTTCCTCATTAAAAACAGTTTTTAGGACTTTTTAATTAGCTTTTATTGCCAATAAAGCAGAAAAGCTTCAAAAAAAAAGTTTTCATTTTTCCTAGGTTAAGAAAAATATAAAAAGCCAAAAAATAATTTTTCCAGATTTTTCTTAGTTAAATTTGTAATTTTTAGCAATTTAATTAGTTTAAAATAGTTTTTAATTCATAGAAAATAGAAAAATAATCAGAAAAATACAAAATTAGTTTTGAAAATTCTCTTTAGTTATTTTAGATTTTTCTAAATCATAATTTCATTTTTCTAGCTTTTTTTCATATTTTCTTATATTTTAGGGTATTATTAAATAGGTAAAAATAGTTTTTAATTAATAATAATTAAATAAATAGTCATAAAAATAATTTTCTTTTTCTCAAAATTTTCTGTTATCATTAGGTTTGTAAAAATTTCATTTTTATATTTTTAGGATTAATTCTGTTTAAATTTCACATTTTCTTTTGTACGTTACGTAGTTTTTTAATTTAAATTTGTAAAAGAAAAATCAAGTAAAACATCATTTTAAAAATAGTGATAGCGTTTATTTAATATAATTTAGCTTTTTAATTTTCTTTCATTTTTCCTTTGTCATTTAGTATCTATCATAACCCTTTTCCCGTTCAAATTCACCCGATCAATATACGTTTGGTGATTCAGTCGCACAGCTCGTTGGGACTTAACGACCTGGGGAAAAACTAAACTCCTCTTGATCTTCATTGCATTGGTTTCTAAGCTGTTTGAAGTTTATTACGGTTGACCATTCACAAGTGGTTAGCTTGTGTGATAAAACTTGACGGTTTGGAGCCGATCAGTAGTCCATTTGAAGCCAATGCTATAGCCGGTACTTCACATCAGGGAGGTAATCAATACCGTCCTCAAAATGAACCAAACTACCGTGCTAATACTTATCAGGCACCACCCGGTTTTAACCAAAATCCTAACATACAGAACCGGAATCAGAACCAACCTAGAATGAACCAAGGTTATCAAAACCAAGGTAATTTCTATCCCGGACCAAATCAAGGTTTCCAACATCAAGGAAACCTTAATCAAAACAATTTCAATCGAGGGAATCAATTTCATGGAAATGTGAATCCTAACCAAGGAAATTTTCAAAATCAAGGCCCTAATCCTAACATTAGAGGCCAGAATTTTCCTAATCAAACTCAAGCCATTGTTCCAACTGTACCATCATCTGATGAGTTATTGAAGCAATTCCTGAAATCCCAAGATGAAATGAACGGGTTGTTGGTCAGTCAGATCGCTGATCTAAAGAAGTCTTTAAATGATCAACCCTCGGGCTCAGGAAAACTTCCGAGCAACACGATCGCTAACCCGAGGGGCGATGCAAAGGCGATCACAACCAGAAGTGGTGTTTCATACAATGGACCCGCTATTCCTACTACCTCTTCTTCTTATCTCCCGAAGGTAGTGGAAAGTGAACCTGAGGCAACAAAGGACAAGGAACTTCCTACTAATAACGGAGGTACCAACGATGTCCAACCTCAAGTTGTCCTTGAACCCAAATCCAATCCAGGAGTTGTTTTTGAACCTCCTGTAGCTCCTGTTGAAAACCCCAAATCCAAATCTTCTATTCCTTACCCATCACGTTTGAATGAGCAAAAGCTCCGCGAAAAAGCCAGTCATCAAATGGACAAATTTTTTCAAATTTTCCAAGAACTACATTTTGACATAAGCTTTGCGGATGCTATCATGCTGATGCCCAAGTTTGCATCAACTCTCAAACACATGTTAAGCAACAAGGAAAAGCTGTTTGAAATGGCTAAAACTCCTCTTAACGAGAACTGCTCAGCAGTTCTGTTAAAGAAGCTTCCCGAGAAGCTTGGAGATCCTGGAAAATTTCTCTTACCTTGTGTATTTCCAGGAATGGTTGAATGCTTTGCCTTAGCCGATCTTGGTGCAAGCATCAATCTGATGCCTTATTCAGTATGGAAGAAACTTTCTCTTCCGGACCTTACTCCTACATGCATGACTCTCGAGCTTGCAGATCGTACAATATCCCGTCCACTTGGCATTGCCGAGGACGTATTTGTGAAAGTAGGAAAGTTCCATTTTCCAGCTGACTTTGTGGTTGTTGATTTCGATGCCGATCATCGGGTTCCTCTCATTGTTGGATGAGGATTCCTGAGAACGGGTCGTGCTCTCATTGATGTATTTGAGCAAGAAATCACATTACGTGTAGGTAATGAAGCTGTCACATTTAACCTTGATCAAACTTCGAGGTACTCCGCAAACTATGATTCTGAGTTGGTTAACCGAATAGATATCATTGATGTTGCTTCTGAAGAGTACTCTCAAGAAATTCTTGGTTATGATCATAATTCTTCGAGTGATAATCTCACTCATTCATCTCAACCCATCATTGCCAATTCTACTCCTTCTCTCACTCCATTTGAGGAAAGTGACTTCATCTTAGAAGAGATTGAAGCATACTTGTCTAGTGATTCAGTTCCATGGGAAATTGATCACGCTCCAATTGACATTGAGGGGGATATACTTCTCATTGAGAAGTTGCTTAATGATGATCCATCATCACTCCCTCCCGTCAAGCTTCATAACAAGGAAGTCAAGTCAGTTGAGAAAACTGAAGAATTTCCTGAAGTCGAACTTAAGGACTTACCACCTCATCTCGAGTATGCATTTCTTGAGGGTGATGATAAATTACCTGTCATTATTGCTCGATATTTGAGTAAAGATGAAAAGACTGCTCTCATAAAGGTCTTGAAGTCACACAAGCAAGCAATTGCTTGGAAACTCTCCGACATTAAGGGTATCAACCCTGAGTTTTGTACTCACAAAATATTGATGGAGGATGACTTCAAACCCGCAGTTCAACATCAGAGAAGAGTAAATCCAAAAATCCATGATGTTATCAAACAGGAGGTTATCAAACTTCTTGATGCAGGATTAATTTACCCGATCTCAGATAGTCCTTGGGTTAGCCCAATTCATTGTGTTCCTAAAAAGGGTGGCATAACTGTTGTCACTAATGAAGATAACGAGTTAATTCCAACTCGGCTGGTAACGGGATGGCGTGTTTGCATTGACTATCGTAAGTTGAATGACGCCACCCGTAAAGACCATTTTCCTCTACCCTTCATGGACCAAATGCTTGAGAGATTAGCAGGGAACGAGTACTATTTCCTTGATGGTTTCTCGGGATATTTTCATATCCCCATTGATCCACAGGATCAAGAAAAGACTACATTCACCTGCCCATACGGAACTTTTGCCTACAGACGTATGCCTTTTGGCCTATGTAATGCTCCTGGCACGTTCCAACGATGTATGATGGCCATATTCCACGACATGATCGGGGAAACAATGGAGGTGTTTATGGATGACTTCTCGGTTATTGGGGACTCATTTCAAACATGTCTCTCCCATCTAGATAAAATGCTAAAACGGTGTGAAGACACCAATCTTTGTCTAAATTGGGAGAAGAGCCACTTTATGGTCAAAGAAGGCATAGTCCTTGGCCATAAGATTTCAAAAAACAGGATTGATGTCGATAGAGCAAAAGTCGATGTTATTGCTAAATTGCCTCATCCTACTACCGTCAAAGGTATTAGGAGTTTTTTAGGTCATGCCGGTTTTTATCGCAGATTTATACAAGATTTTTCTAAAATCGCCCGGCCTATGACTCATCTTCTTGAAAAAGATGCTCCTTTTATCTTCTCACCTGAGTGCATCAAAGCTTTTGAAACATTAAAGAAAAAGCTTACTGAAGCATCCATTCTCGTTGCTCCCGACTGGGACTTGCCTTTTGAGCTCATGTGCGATGCAAGTGATTTTGCTATCGGTCCAGTCCTAGGGCAACGTAGATCCAAACATTTTCAGCCTATCCACTACGCGAGTAAGACTATGACTGAAGCTCAAACCCATTACACCACCACAGAAAAAGAGCTACTAGCCGTGGTGTATGTGTTTGAGAAGTTTCGGCCATACTTAATCTTTA
Organism: Chrysanthemum seticuspe; assembly: GCA_019973895.1. Taxonomy (NCBI): domain Eukaryota; kingdom Viridiplantae; phylum Streptophyta; class Magnoliopsida; order Asterales; family Asteraceae; genus Chrysanthemum; species Chrysanthemum seticuspe. The sequence continues at coordinate 197,999,927 of BPTQ01000004.1, read as the reverse complement.
CCAAATGCGTGGTGTATACGGATCACTCGGCTCTCAAATATCTCTTTGCAAAACAAGATGCAAAACCGAGATTACTCCGTTGGGTTCTTCTTCTGCAAGAATTTGATATCATTATACGTGATAAAAAAGGAGCTGAAAACCTGGCTGCTGTTCATCTGTCCCGATTAGAAAACCCTCACCAAGATGTTTTCGAGAAAAAGGAAATAAATGAAACATTTCCTCTCGAGACACTCAATGCGGTTTCTTTTCGTGGAAACTCTACCACCCCATTTTTGGCCGAAATTTTTTTTTTGGAGTAAGTGTTTTTCACTTACTTAGCAAATGGTAATCAGTCCACCATGTCTAACCCACATAAGGATTGGCTAATCCAGGAGCAAACGGCTCTTGGTAAAGATATCTCAAATCCGTTTATGGCTTGCAATTTGCCCAAAATTGTATGGTGTTCAGCTCACCATATCTTTAACTAGTGAAAAGTTGGCTAGCCCTCAAGTTTATGGCTTGTGGTAAAGGCAGTTGGAAAGCCATAATTGGTAATCGGCTCACCAAAGATAATATTGATAATTTATCTAAGAGTTGGCTAGTCCAGAAGCAAACGGTTTCTGGTAAAGACAAATCAAAACCGTTGAAAGCTGGTGATTTGCTCAAAATCATTTGGTTATCATTGTACCAAGGTTCTTACTTGAACTTAAACAATTGGCTACTCCAGAAGTAATGGCTTTTGGTAAAGAGATTCAAATCCATTAAGTTTTCTCAAAAGATTGCTTGGGACTAGCAATATCTTAGTGTGGGGGATTGATGAGTGTGCAAATACTCATCATTTTTGTACCATTTAAACTGCAAAAACATCTGAAAACACTCAGAAATACATCAAAATGATAAAAATATCACAAATACGTGTTTTATGTGTTTTAAATGCAAAAATACCAAAATCAGATGAAAAACGTATCAAGTTTGCATAATTGGCAATTTTAGTCCTCCAAGTTTCAAAAGTTGTCAAAAACAGTCCCTGGTAAATCAAAATAAAGAAAAATATCATTTAAAGTCCATAGGGATTCATGAGTTGTAAAACTTGGTCCTTGAAGTTTAAAATTGCAAAATGGCAACTTTGGTCCCTCAACTTTGAAAAATGTCAAAAATAGTCCTTGGATTTATAAAAATGGAATTTTATGCAATATTGGTCCTTATACTAACCATTAATTGCAGGTTTAGTCCTTGTGTTAACTTTGGAATATTGGCATTTTCAGTCCCTCAAAATCCATAAATTACATGAATGGTCCTTGTGTTATTATTTCTACAAACCAAACCGGACCCTCTTTTTATTATTAATCCAAAACCCAAGCCCAATATCCAACCCAGCCCAACCCCGTATTATTAATACTCGGTCAAAAATAGTCAACGCGCGCCCAAAAACCAGTATCACTGTTCATCTCCTTCACCATCGCCTGTAAACCCAAAACCAGGTGGTTTTTCCACCACCTCACCACCTCTCCACCTCACTACCTACTCTCCCAGCTCATCCCCCCTCCTCCTATACCAGCCCACAAGCATTTAATGCTTCCCCACCATCAAACACTCCAACCTCACCTCAAAACCTGTTTTTACTGCCAAATCACCCCTAGCTCCATATCTACTTCTCATTTTGTCCCCTAATACCTCCATAATCTTCCAAAATTCCTCAATTGAAGAAAACCTGCTCTAATCCACTCAAAAGACTTTTGGCGCCAAAATCCATTTTGATGGCTAGGATCTGTTTCAGAGCACCAATGGTCAAGATTGTTGATGGGAAATGTTCAGAGGCATATGGGGAGTCTCAAAATGTTATAAAGAAGAGAGGAGATGCAGTGTAAAAAGATATATAGTTTTTATTTAGTTAATGTATGTCGTTTTCATTAATTTTACATTTCCAGTATAATTTTAAGCTTTAAAGTACTTTTGTTATCAATTTCAGTGTAATATAAATCTTTTGCAATCATCAATTCCAAGTTTTCAGTTGCAATTTCAGTTTATGTAAAATTTCAAGTTCAAAAATCTCATGTTAAGCTTAATGTTGTTATCAGTTGTTATTTTGGACTCATAAGCCCATATAAGCTCCTCAGAAAGCTTATTAAAGCTTTTAGAAACCATAAAATTCAGTTTAGAAGTAAAACTCAAAAAAAAAATACCAAAAAATACTCAAAAATTAGTTAAAAATAAAAAATCAATGGAGAAGGTTATCAAAGCTGGAGCAGGGTGAATATTGGATTGCCCTGGGTTAGAGGCTTAGTGGTAAGCCTATAGGAGTGGTCTTTTGTTCTTGGTTCTGTGTTTTCAGTTGGATAGCCGTTTGTAAGCTTTTAACTCAACTTTTGCATTTTACTGTATAAGTAAGTTTATTGCCTGAATCTTTGTGTTTTCATGTTTCTGTGTTATGGTTAAGTAGATTCATTGATTAAAATAACTTGTTTATTCTTTGGAATTCATAATTGCTTTGAAATCTCATTTTCACAGTTTTAATAACATAATGACTGTTCTTAAGTTTCATGCTTGTAACACTGTTGTTTAATGCTCATTTGGACTTGTTATTTGATAATAAAAGGTCTTGGATCAGTTGCATAGTCTTAACTTGTGAAATCCTTTGGAAATCACAAGTTCACAGTTTTTAAGTGTTGTTTGGATTTGTTTGTTTAACTATGATAGAAGGTGTTCAAGTAATTTTTTTTGCTTGTTACATGTCACACTTGGTCAATATAACTCAGTGCAACAAAGAAAACCAGTACTCATTTGATAGAAAGTCAAAATAGACTTTGATCTCATCTTGTTCATCAACTGTTGGATTTTCATGTTCTATGATAATGTTTTCATGTTTATAAGTTGTTAGAATTGATCAAACCAGTCTTAATCCATCTTAATACATCATAATCAGTGAGTGGGATTGATCCAAAGTTCATATAAGTCAACTTATTTGGTTTTCTTAAAAAGTCAAATTTTCAGTTTAAGTCGTTTTTGAATAAAATAGATAATTTTATATAGGACTTAATAGTAAGTTTCAAGATTGGAGCTTTTGGGATATTAATATTCAGTTGCTCATCTTTATCATAGTATTTTTTATAATCTCTAGCTAGCTTATTAAACTGCTTAATTTTTGATTTCTTTTAAAGCCCTTTTTCAAAAAGTGCCCTGTGCCAGAGATTTAGGTGTTACCTGCTTGATTTTACAAGCTCACACAGAGCTTATTATTGAACCTCAGCTTGTGAACCTTGGCTTTTTGGAAAGCCAATCTAGCCATCTCAAAGTTACAGTGCTTATTTCTCCTTTTGTAGCTTATTTGGTAGGGCTGCAAGCAGCTTTTACTTTGTCCCATTGACTCAGTATATACTGAGCATTCAGTGTTTTACCAGCTTTTTCATAAGCTTGTCATAAGCTCTACAGTGGTTCCCACAGTGTGAGCTTGGATTTTTTAGAAAGCTTACCAACCCATCTCAATACCTCAGTCTTTATTTTGAGCTCTTAAGCTTATTTCATAAGCTTAAACTGCTTGTAAAGATGGCTGCAGGCCTGTTTGTTTGCTTGGTTTAGGATAAGTGCTTATTTGCTTATTTTAAGCTTATCAGTGTGTATCTTTGTATTTTTTAGCTTAATTTGAGTACTTTAGCTTATTTGTGTCTTATTTCATCTTTTGTTCCAACTGTGAAGCTTGTTTGAGCTTAAAAAAAATCAAAATAAGCCATAAGCTTAATCTGTTGTGCTCATAAGCTCTCATTACTGCTTATTTTCAAGTTTCAAAATTTTTGTTTTCATAAAAGTTACTTAATTTCAGTAGTTAAATAGTTTTCAAAAAGAAAAATCACAAAAACATCATTTTTAAAATAGTGATAGCGTTTATTTAATAGAAATTAGCTTTTTAATTTTTCTTTTCAGCTTATTATTAAGCACTTTTAGTTTTTATAATTTTCTTAGTTTTCTGTCATCATAAGATATTTTTAGAAAAAAATTCATAATTTTCCTAGCTTGTTTAGTATTTATTAGAATTTAAAATAGTTAAAAGTATTAAATAATTAATAGTAAATAAATAAAAAGCAAAAAAAAAAATATCTTTTCAGTTTTAAAATTAGTTTTATAATATTTTAGATTTTTCCAAGTTAAAATTTCATTTTTCCAGGTTAATTTTATATTTTCTTGTATTTAAGTGTATTTTAAATAATTAATAAATAGTAATTAATTAATAATAAATAGATAAAAAGTGTAAAAAATATATTTTCAGTTTTAAAATTAGTTTTATAATATTCTAGATTTTTCTAAGTCATAATTTTATTTTTCTAGCTTTATTTCATATTTTCTTATATTTTAGGGTATTATTAAATAGTTAAAAATAGTTTTTAATTAATAATAATTAGATAAATAGTCATAAAAAATAATTTTAATTTTCTAATGATTTTATTTTATTATTAGGATTGTAAAAATATCATTTTCATATTTATAGGTCTTTTATTTCTTAAAACTCACGTTTTATTTTGTACGTTTACGTAATTTAATAAACATACGTGTTTACGTTTGTTTAATCTGATTGTTGTGCTTTATAATTCTGTATTCAAATACCATTCCAATCAATCAGTAGTGTAGTTATCAATCAAAATCCTTACTGATCATTATCCTTAGTGATCATTCGACATCTGAACGTTTTTAAGCACCATTAATCCTCCGTGGGACTTAACGACCCGGGAATCCACTATATTCCAAGGGAAATTGCATTGGTTTTAGACTGTTTGAATTTTATTACGGTTGACCATTCACAAGTGGTTGACTTGTGTGATAAACTTGACGGTTTGGATCCAATCAAATACCATTAGCGTCACAAAAGGCTCCAAATTGCACTTCATTATGGAATTCCCTACCATGATCCGTCCTAATAGACACTATAGGACTTCCTAGTTGTCTTTGGATCTTTTTGCTTAATATTTCAAAATAATTAAAGGTTTTTGTTTTGTTCTTTAAGAATTTTGTCCATGTATACCTAGAATAATCATCCACTATGACCAAAGTGTAGTAGTTGCCTACATAACTTTGGATAGCGGATGGACCAAATAAATCCATATGTAGTAATTCTAGACACTTAGTTGTAGACACCATGTTTTTAGCTTTATGACTAGAATGAACTTGTTTTCCTACATTACAAGCATCACAAAAGTGATGTTCGTATTTTAACTTAGGTAGATCTCTTACTAGATCTTTGGATGATAGCGATTGAAGAAGTCGCATATTGGCATGACCCAATCTTCGATGCCATAAGGTCGAATTATCATCCATAAAGGTAAGACATAGTTTGTGTTTAGGTTCATTACCGATTTTAATGGCATAGACTCCATGTTTCCTAATACCTCTTCCGATGGTTATGCCATTTTTTAATATCTTACTACCGGTTTCGGTAAAAAGTACATTGCACTTTTTATCACATATTTGTCCTATACTTAAGAGGTTAAAGTTTAGGTTTTCTACGTGACACACATCGTTAATGGTTAGAGATTTGTTAGAAATTGTATCTTTACCGATGATTCTACTTTTGCTATTTCCAAACACCACATTACCTCCATTGAAGGATTCATATGTGGAGAATAGATCTTTATTGCCGGTCATGTGCCTCGTGCACCCGCTATCCTTGACCCATCAATCCGGGTCTAGGTCGACCTTAAAGCACACCTAAGAAAATAATAAACTCAAAAGTTTGGTCCCCATTTGTTCATGGGTCCATTAGTGTTAAACATTCCATTCATGTTAGACATGTATGGATAAGATGAGTATGCATTCCATGGAGAAAAGTTTTGAAAGGGAAAACCATTTTGCATATTTGGGTTTCATCCCATTTGATGGTTACTTCTCGGGTAAACATTATTAGGTCTCCTAGATGGATTAGGTTTTGAGAAAGATGGAGCTTTGTTTCTTGCAAAAGTAGGATTATATTTTGGAGGTGGTTGTCTAGTGGTGACATGAGTTGGTTTCTTCCTATTAACGATAACAAACTCAGTTCTAGATGAAGAAGCTACGTTATTACCACTGTTTGCTATAGCAGACCCACGGATCCCTAGCTTGACAGTAGCCGGTTCCCTTTTGATGGGATCCGTGGGATCCGCCACAACAGTGGCTGGTTTTTCTAGTGCCTTAACAAATTGTGTTTCTTTGTTTTCACTAGTTGATGGATCAAGTTGTTGAATACCTAAACCTTTTTGGTTGTTGCCGGTTTTAACACTATCTAATATCATATCTAAGGTATTCGTACTCATTCTAGCAATTTTAGAATCTAGTTGATCAACTAGTGTTTGAAGTTGAACGCAAAGTTCACATTCACCACTTGCTATTTTACCCTTTTCTAAACGTTTTAGTTTTGCTTTTAATTCTATGACTTCTTTATCTAAACGTTGGTTTTGACTTTTTAAAAGCTTGTTTTTGTTAATTAATTTTAAGCTAATATTGCATAATTTGTCATATTCATTATGCAATGAGTCGTCATCAAGTGATGAGCTACTATAGTATTTGTGACATACCTCGTCATTTGCCATGAGACAAATTTCTTCGTCCTCCTCGTCGCTTATTCCCCACGTGCCGCTCACGAACGCCTTTTGATCATCCCGTTTGGGACACTTACTAATAAAGTGGTTTGGGTCCCCACATTTAAAACAAGTACGATCATCTTTTGACTTCTCATCCTCTTTGCTTTTCCGAAAGCCTTTCTTATCGTCATACGGTTGTTTGACGTATCTTCCCTTTCTTCTAAAGAACTTTTTAAAGTCCCTTACCGCCATAGCGTACTCCTCGTCGTCACTACTCGAAGAGGAGTTCTCTTCATCGCTTGAAGCCTTTTTGGCTTTAAGGGCAAGAGATTTGTGTTTCTCTTTCACCTTTGAGGCTTCGAAGTCTTTAGTAAGGACAAGCTCGTAGACTTTTAAGTTGCCTATGAGTTCATCAAGGGTGAGGATTGTCAAATCTTTTGACTCTTCGATCGCCGTCACCTTGGATCTCCACTTCGATGGAAGTGCCCTTAGATATCTCCTAACATGGTTACGGTTAGAAAAAGATTCATCAAGTGCTTGTAAATATGTAATAATAGTATTAAAGTTAGCAAATAAATGATCTATAGTTTCCTCATCCGATATTGAAAATTGTTCATATTGTTGAACAAATAAATCAATTTTATTATTTTTAACTTGTTGACTACCTTGATGAGTTACAACTAAAGAATTCCAAATTTCTTTAGAGGTTTTGAGCATAAAAATTCTTTCGAATTCCTTTTTCGGTAAAGCATTATATAAAACCATTTTAGCTTCACTATTTTTAGAAAGCTTTTTCTTCATTTCATCATTTAGTTTATCATGAGGTATGTTAACTAAATTCCCTTTATCATCTTTTGAGGTAGCCTCAAAATCGCCTTCAACAATAATGTACCAAAGATCAATATCTTTAGACTTCACATACATTTCGAATCTATTTTTCCGATATATAAAACCATTAGTTTCAAGTAGTGGTGGTCGTTGCATAGATTGACCTTCTTTATAATTTTCAGAACCCATAGTGATCAAAAAGTTTTTAAAATACAATTTTACTTTATAACTTTTATAAACTTAGCTCTTGATGCCAATTGTGGAAAACTAGAAGGGGGGGGGGTTGAATAGTTTTGCCGATTTTAAGTTAGTTTCTAAAACTTTAGATTCGTTAATATGTGAGATCTTATGGATGTAGAGAAAGTATAGATCTAACGATAAAGCAAGTAAATAAAGTAAAGCAAAGGGATAGAAATGACACAACCGATTTATAGTGGTTCGGCTACAAGGACACCTTCCTTGCCCTACTCCACTCCCCGAGTCACCTACTCGAGAGTTCAAGCACTATGTCAACAAACTCCTTCACTTGGCGGAGAAGCCTTCACAACGTTGCTTACACCATTTTCCGGTACAAAGCTAAATACCGAGTCCGTAACACGGTGGACCAAACCAACACGACTATTACACAACAAATATGTGAAATATCAAATACAAGATCTTTGCTACAGAAATCTTGCGGAGGAACAAATCAATCAAGAACCCCTTGCTTGGATGACTTGTAGAATGCTCGTGATCTCGCCTTAGAGAAGGACCTATATGAGAATCACTAAAGAAATAAAGAAAGAAGTACTCTCTAGATCAAGTGATCTTTTGTTAGAAGAGAATGAGAGTATATGAGAGAATTAGTAAGAAGAGGGGTGAGTTAGAATGAAGAAATGGCTCTCTATTTATAGGCAAATTCTGCCACTGTTCCCCGGATCTCACGGATTCCTCCCACAAGGGATCCGTCTAGTGTAATCCTAGGGATCCGTGGGACGCTCCTCTTTGCCCATGGGTTTTTTAGTTATGGGTCATGGGTTATGGGTTGGTCCATGGGTTTTCCTTAGATTCAATGTATCTAAAGTATACATTGTATCTAGCCAACTTGGGTATGGGTTATGATCCATGGGTTATGGTCTATGGGTTATGGTTTTTACCCATCCTAATAAACTATTACAACAAATGATTAATTACAACATTTTTGTATTAAATGGCTATATGTAAATGCTTTACAAAAATAACATGTATCCTTATAGTTGTACTTAAGATAACATTATATTTATTATCAACAAAACACAAAGAGATCGCAAAATATTAATAAACGTTTTTACGGTTTATTTGTATTAACATGCTAGTTTTATGGCATATGATTGTTCTAAAAGTGGTAGTGGAGTGGGTACGAAGAGCTTGTATGAGCAATGGAAGAAAGATACATATGATCAAGACTCGTATGATGATGATGATTTTGATGATTGTGGTTTGACTAATGCCCAAATGGAGTTTGCTAATGCTTATGACATTAGTCTATGTGGTCAACTTAGATAGGTTTTTGCTTTAATTTTCATAAGTTTGGCATGTCATTCGTATGCTAGGTTAGCTCTACACACAGTAAGAGCGTTTGTATTGCTTTTTTGGGCTTAGATGTGGGATTCACCATATCCATTGTATTTAATTATTCTTTGGCATAATAAAATTTTAACAAGAATAACCCTTCACCCAAAAAATAATTAATTGATTGCATTTTATTTGATAAGTAAGAGTATTTTAATAAAGGGCAAATTGCATAAAAAGGTACTCATCTTATGTCCAATTTCAATTAAAGGTACTGTTCTTTTTTTTTCTCAATTTAAGGTACCCGACTTTTTTTTTGGGCCGATTTAGGTTTTTTTCTAACTTCCGTTAACTATTTCGTTAGTAAATTACATGTTTGGTCCTTGAGTTTGTATATGCATTTCATGTTTGGTCCGTTAACTGTTTTTGCATGTTTCAGTCCGCTTTTCCACATTTTCGTCCGTTTTACACGTTTCGTCCATTTTTACACGTTTCCGTCCATTTTTTCGAAATATTTTTTTTCCAAATTTTTTTCAAAAAAACTTTTTCGAAATATTTTTTTTCAAAAAAAAAATTTCGAAATATTTTTATTCAAAAAATAAATTTCAATATTTTTTTTCCAAATTTTTTTCAAAAAAATTTTTTCGAAATATTTTTTTCCTAAATTTAAAAAAAAAAAAAACTTTTTCGAAATATTTTTTTCCCAAATTTTTTTCAAAATAACTTTTTCGAAATATTTTTTTCGAAAAAAATTTGGAAAAAGAATGTTTAGAAAAAAAAATTTTGAAAAAAAATTTTATTTCGAAAAATTTTCAAATTTTTTTTTTTAAAATATTTTATTCCGAAAATATTGAAAATTTTGAAAAAAAATCAAAAAAAAATTTTATTCCGAAAATATTTTTTGAATATTTTATTTCGAAAAACGTGCAAAAACGGACGAAAACGTGTAAAAACAGACGAAAACGTGCAAAAACGGACGAAAACGTGCACAAACAGACAAAAACGGACGAAAACGTGTAAAAACGGACGAAAACATATAAAAACGAACGAAAACGTTTGCAAGCGTATGAAAACGGACGAAAATAGACCAAACATGAAATGCCTATACAAACTCAAGGACCAAACATGTAATTTACTAACGAAATAGTTAACGGAAGTTAGAAAAAAACCTAAATCGGCCCAAAAAAAAAGTCGGGTACCTTAAATTGAGAAAAAAAAAGAATAGTACCTTTAATTGAAATTGGACATAAGATGAGTACCTTTTTATGCGATTTGCCCTTTAATAAAACAAACTTCCTTCAATTTGTAAGTTTTTAATTAAATGTGGTTTGCACATATGTATATATTTATCTTTGAAATAACTTTGAAAGATGAGTTTAGGTCAAATTTATCTTAAACTCAAAGGGTTGAATCAACCCGTATTTTTGTTAAATCGAGTGATTGACGATTAAAATAACAGATACGCCACTTAATTTGAGTAACTAAAGTTATGCAGCGATTAGTTAGAGTTTTAGAGGTTTCTTTAGCTATGACTTCTACAATATTTTGTTCCAAATAACAAATGAGTAAATGAAAATTTAATCATTTAATGAAAGGAAATACAACACAATAAAGTAAAAGCTATCAAACTACACAATGTAAAAGAAATCACTAAGGGTGGTGGCAGTTCATTCGGTTTGGGGCTCGGTTTCGTGCATACCGAGCGGTATGAGCATTGCATGCTATTCGGTTTGGAGCGGCATGGGAGATAGGAATACCAATTCGGCAAAGTTTACCGAATCGACATGCAAGACAAAAGTGTACGTTGGATGCATTAATGAGTCAATATATCCGTTTGAAGTTTTTAAACCAAACTTTAATTCCTTTTTTTTTTTCATCCCTATTTAAATTCAATTATTTTCTTATTTTTTTTCAAACAATATCATTTGTATTTCACAACAAAATGTATTCATCTTCATCTTCATCTTCTTCATCCGATGAAGAGTTAGATTTTTTATCCGACTCTTCATCCGACATATTTTCTACCGGTTCTACCATAGAAACCTATTTAGCCGCGTGCGATAGCATTGAAGACACGGCTAGCTCTACCCGAAGATATGTTACCCGTTATCGTGAAAAAGCGCTAGAAACGCTAATGAATGACTATTTTGTAGAAGACCCAAAGTTTCGCTCTAATGTTTTTCGTGAAAGATTTCGTATGGATAAGAGTTTGTTTCTAAAAATTGTAGGTGATATTGAAGCGAATTTCGAATGGTTTCAAGAGGGTGTAGACGCTAGGGGGAAAAAAAGTTTCACGGCGTTGCAAAAATGTACATCGGCTATTCGTCAACTCGGTACGGGTGGACCTCCGGATAGATACGATGATTACTTAAACATGGCACGAAGAACATCAGGTTATTATTAGTTTTATATAATTCGTATTTTAAATTTTATATAATTCGGTATTATTTTTTTTTTATATAATTCGTAATTAAAAGTTTATATAATTCGGTACTCTTATTAGTTTTATAGAATTCGTATTTTAAGTTTTATATATTTCGGTATTATTTTTTTTATATAATTCGTAATTAAAAGTTTATATAATTCGGTAATTAAAAGTTTGTATAATTCGGTAGTCTTATTAGTTTTATAGAAATTGTATTTTAAGTTTTATATATTTCGGTATTATTTTTTGTAGGTGAATGTCTTGATCATTTTTGTGAAGCGGTACTCCAATTATATACGCAAGAGTTCTTACGTAGGCCAACAACCCACGACGTTGCACGCTTATACGAGGCACATGAAGAGAAACATCACATTCCTGGAATGCTTGGTAGCATTGATTGTACACATTTCGTTTGGCGAAATTGCCCTAGGTATTTGAGAGGGCAATATAAAAGAGGTGATCACCAATACCCGACTATTATGCTTGAAGCCGTTGCTTCAAATGATATGTGGTTTTGGCATTCATTTTTTGGTCCTCCCGGTGCAAATAACGACATCAATGTTTTGAATCAATCACCGCTGTATCTTACTCATCGTAATGGAACGGCACCCAATAGTTCATTTACTGTAAATGAACGGCTTTACAAACGTGGGTATTATCTTACCGATGGAATCTATCCCGCATATTCAACGTTTGTTAAAGCTTATCCTCATCCTACTGACCCAAAAGAAAAGAAATTCAAGAAGCTACAAGAGTCTGCACGAAAGGATGTCGAAAGAGTTTTTGGTCGTCTTAAAGCAAAATGGATTATTATCAGTCATCCTCTACGGGCTATGACCGTCGCAAAGATTCGAAAAATAGTTCATACGTGTGTTATATTACACAATATGATTTTAAAAGACGACGGGGTGGCAATATCACCAGTTCATATAATGGATCCGCCGGTCACGCCAGTTTATAACCCGAATATACTACCGGAGTTACAAGATGAAAATATCCATCACCGTCTCCGTTTTGATCTTACGGAGTATGTAGACGCTCAAGACTTACCATACCTTGATGACTAGTGTTTTTATTTAATAAGTACTATGTAATTTTCTTTCATGTCTTATGTAATTCTCTTTTAAGTATTAATAAAAAAATTATGTTTTTATTAAATTGTTTAATAAAATTAAAAAAAAAAAATGTAATGAGTTAGGCATGGTTGCCACTAAAAATCTATTGTTAGGTATGAGATTGGTATGAGGTGAGTTGGCGAAATATTATTGGTAGATGACTAGGCATGAAAAAAAGTGGTAGACATGACTGCCACCACCCTAATCATGTACAGTTTGAAAGCATTAGCGATTCAAAAATGTTGGTAACTTAAACTTAAATTTGTCTTCGCAATAAATCAAAGTCAACGTTGTGTCCATCAAGAAATATATTATTCAAAGATGGTAATTTTATACGTGCCATGTGCTCTATACGTGCCATGACTTCTACAATATTTTCAGTGTTCTTTTGGTTTTGTTAGTTTGTATCTAATTTCGCGACAGTCCGTTCTACTTGTTAGGCTTCAGGTCCTTTTGTTTTGTTAGGTTTTCTTCCTTTGGGTCTCACTCTCGTTTAATTGTTTTGCTTAATCGAGGTGGGGCGCCTTATATTGTATTTTTGACCATTTTCGAGGTTCTCAATATTTGTTGCCTTTCTAAAAAAAAAGAGGTTTAGAGTAACGTGGTCATAATTTTAGCTATTGGTACAAAGATTGAAAGATTAGACAAAAGAGTTATCCTCAATGACATTCAGCAATCGACCTTTTCTTGGATTTCTAATAAATCTAAAAAGTTAGATTAGATCGGAGAGGATACGGGGAAGGAGATTGATGAGAAGAATTACTAAAATCCGAAAAATGTGAATCATTTATAGTTATACATTTTAAATAAAAGAGAAACATTTAAAAAGAAATGCATCTAATTTTATAGATGCATCTCAAATTATTTTAGTTTTTCTTATCATTTGAGAGTTAGTATAAGATTAGAAAAAAAATTAAAATGAGAAAGATGAAAAAAAATCACAAACACACATTTTAAATGCACTTACATCTTCCTTTAAAATTTTCAATTTGATTTAAAATAATGTGGCTAGAAATTATTCTCATTCTTTTCATTTTAATTTTTCTTCATTTGATGCTGACTCATATAATGTTTGTAATGTTTATTTTTCTCCTTGTATTTGTCTACACTACAACATTCACTGGCATCCCCAGCGACATATGGGGGGATTCCCCAGCGACATGTCGCTGGGGATACCTTTCCCCAGCGACATGTCGCTGGGGAATCCTAGCTGGGGAAGTCTCGTAAGGGATTGTATCCCCAGCGACAATCCCCGGCGACGACGTGGGTCCCACTCAAATTTAAGTCAAAGAAGCAGTGCCACTGTGGCACATTATCCCCAGCGACATGTCGCTGGGGAATAGTCGAATTAAGCAAAATGATTAACACACTAATTATATTGATTAAGTATCCCCGGCACTTGGTTTTCTCGTTGACTTGTCAACGTATAGCGTGTGTTATCCCCGGCGACATGTCGCCGGGGAAAGGTCTGCATTTTTTTTTTTAATGCAGCCTGCAGTGCAGGCGATTTCCAGATTTTTTCCGGAAAAAATCTACCAAATAAACCTGTACCAAAACCTGTATAGACTCGCCACAACTTGTACCAAAACACAAATACCATATAACGGATCAACGCAATACAAATAGATCACAACTTTTACATAAACACGACTCAAAAGTCAATATGTGCATTGATAGATAGGGAAACAAGTGTTTAAATGGCGCCAAGATAACAACTTACCAAAAGGAGAAAAAAAAAATATTACATACCTTGTCTAGCCTCCTCGTCGCCTACTGCCAAAAAAAAAAAAAAAATTAACTTTCCAAGTTAACAACTTACAACAATAATAATCTGCATAAATTATAACATACCTCGCTCTTGCTCCTCGTCGGTCCTCGTCGGCTACTGCCAAAAAAAAAAAAAAAAAAAAAAAAAAAAAACTTCACTTTTTTAACTAACAACAACTTACAACAATAATAATCTGCAAAAATCATAATATAATTAACTAATTTAGTTGAATAACATTTAAAATTTGTAAAACAAACCGTGTAACGTGTGGTGGTGGTGATGGTGGATGCGTTGGTGGTGATGGTGGATGCGGTGGTGGTGATGGTTGATGATTGTTGGTGATGGTGGATGCGTTTTTGCTGCAGAAATCGCCACAGGAAGGAGGAGGATAAGGTTTTTTTTTTTTTTTTCGTTTTCTGCAGTGAAGAAGATATCTAGATCTACTTTATGATAAGGTTTTTCCCCGGCGACAATCCCCGGCGACATGTCGCTGGGGAAAGGTATAGTTTTTGTCGTTTAGCGAAAATGGCGCGATAACGAAAATTTTGGTGGGTATGTATCCCCGGCGACATGTCGCCGGGGAAAACTATTTAATTTTATTTTTTATAATCCCCAGCGACATGTCGCCGGGGAAAACTATTTAATTTTTTTTTTTTTTTTTTTTTTTTTTTTTTTTGGTTAAAATTTAATTACTTTATGTTGTTAACGACTTCAAAAGAATACGATTTTATCTTTTATTTTTATTATAATCCTAAATATTTTCCTTTCTTTTAATATAAACTCGGGAACAAAGAGTTACCATTCGGCATCTTTATATTCTTATATGAGAGTTAGATTTACAATCTAGTAACGGGCTAGAGGAACAAGAACATATTACATCAAAATGTTGCATGCAATATTTAATTGGATCAAGAAGCCAAACGATGCATAGTTGAATGTGTTTTATAAATCTATGATTCACCGAAGAATAATTATGGTTACACATTAGACGTTCAACATCCGAGTCGGTATGTTATGGTTACACATTAGACGTTCAACGGATGAGTCGGTATGTTATGCTTACACATTAGACGTTCAACGGATGAGTCGGTATGTTATGGTTACACATTAGACGTTCAACGGATGAGTCGGTATGTTATGGTTACACATTAGACGTTCAACGGATGAGTCGGTATGTTATGGTTACACATTAGACGTTCAACGGATGAGTCCGTATGTTAGGGTTACACATTAGACGTTCAACATCCGAGTCGGTATGTTATGGTTACACATTAGACGTTCAACATCCGAGTCGGTATGTTATGGTTACACATTAGACGTTCAACGGATTAGTCGGTATGTTATGGTTACACATTAGACGTTCAACGGATGAGTCGGTATGTTATGGTTACACATTAGACGTTCAACGGATGAGTCGGTATGTTATGGTTACACATTAGACGTTCAACGGATGAGTCGGTATGTTATGGTTACACATTAGACGTTCAACATCCGAGTCGGTATGTTATGGTCACACATTAGACGTTCAACGGATGAGTTGGTATGTTATGGTTACACATTAGACGTTCAACGGATGAGTCGGTATGTTATGGTTACACATTAGACGTTCAACGGATGAGTCCGTATGTTAGGGTCACACATTAGACGTTCAACGGATGAGTCCGTATGTTAGGGTTACACATTAGACGTTCAACATCCGAGTCGGTATGTTATGGTTACACATTAGACGTTCAACGGATGAGTCGGTATGTTATGGTTACACATTAGACGTTCAACGGATGAGTCCGTATGTTAGGGTTACACATTAGACATTCAACATCCGAGTCGGTATGTTATGGTTACACATTAGACGTTCAACATCCGAGTCGGTATGTTATGGTTACACATTAGACGTTCAACGGATTAGTCGGTATGTTATGGTTACACATTAGACGTTCAACGGATGAGTCGGTATGTTATGGTTACACATTAGACGTTCAACGGATGAGTCGGTATGTTATGGTTACACATTAGACGTTCAACGGATGAGTCGGTATGTTATGGTTACACATTAGACGTTCAACATCCGAGTCGGTATGTTATGGTTACACATTAGACGTTCAACGGATGAGTCGGTATGTTATGGTTACACATTAGACGTTCAACGGATGAGTCGGTATGTTATGGTTACACATTAGACGTTCAACGGATGAGTCCGTATGTTAGGGTCACACATTAGACGTTCAACGGATGAGTCCGTATGTTAGGGTTACACATTAGACGTTCAACATCCGAGTCGGTATGTTATGGTTACACATTAGACGTTCAACGGATGAGTCGGTATGTTATGGTTACACATTAGACGTTCAACGGATGAGTCGGTATGTTATGGCTACACATTAGACATTCAACGGATGAGTTCGTATGTTAGGGTTACACATTAGACGTTCAACATCCGAGTCGGTATGTTATGGTTACACATTAGACGTTCAACGGATGAGTCGGAATGTTATGGTTACACATTAGACGTTCAACGGATGAGTCGGTATGTTAGGGTTACACATTAGACGTTCAACGGATGAGTCCGTATGTTAGGGTTACACATTAGACGTTCAACATCCGAGTCGGTATGTTATGGTTACACATTAGACGTTCAACGGATGAGTCGGTATGTTATGGTTACACATTAGACGTTCAACGGATGAGTCCGTATGTTAGGGTTACACATTAGACGTTCAACGGATGAGTCCGTATGTTAGGGTTACACATTAGACGTTCAACATCCGAGTCGGTATGTTATGGTTACACATTAGACGTTCAACATCCGAGTCGGTATGTTATGCTTACACATTAGACGTTCAACGGATGAGTCGGTATGTTATGGTTACACATTAGACGTTCAATGGATGAGTCCGTATGTTAGGGTTACACATTAGACGTTCAACATCCGAGTCGGTATGTTATGGTTACACATTAGACGTTCAACATCCGAGTCGGTATGTTATGGTTACACATTAGACGTTCAACACCCGAGTCGGTATGTTATGGTTACACATTAGACGTTCAACGGATGAGTCCGTATGTTATGGTTACACATTAGACGTTCAAAATCCGAGTCGGTATGTTATGGTTACACATTAGACGTTCAACGGATGAGTCGGTATGTTATGGTTACACATTAGACGTTCAACGGATGAGTCCGTATGTTAGGGTTACACATTAGACGTTCAACGGATGAGTCCGTATGTTAGGGTTACACATTAGACGTTCAACATCCGAGTCGGTATGTTATGGTTACACATTAGACGTTCAACACCCGAGTCGGTATGTTATGGTTACACATTAGACGTTCAACGGATGAGTCGGTATGTTATGGTTACACATTAGACGTTCAACGGATGAGTCGGTATGTTATGGTTACACATTAGACGTTCAACGGATGAGTCCGTATGTTAGGGTTACACATTAGACGTTCAACATCCGAGTCGGTATGTTATGGTTACACATTAGACGTTCAACATCCGAGTCGGTATGTTATGGTTACACATTAGACGTTCAACGGATTAGTCGGTATGTTATGGTTACACATTAGACGTTCAACGGATGAGTCGGTATGTTATGGTTACACATTAGACGTTCAACGGATGAGTCGGTATGTTATGGTTACACATTAGACGTTCAACGGATGAGTCGGTATGTTATGGTTACACATTAGACGTTCAACATCCGAGTCGGTATGTTATGGTTACACATTAGACGTTCAACGGATGAGTCGGTATGTTATGGTTACACATTAGACGTTCAACGGATGAGTCGGTATGTTATGGTTACACATTAGACGTTCAACGGATGAGTCCGTATGTTAGGGTCACACATTAGACGTTCAACGGATGAGTCCGTATGTTAGGGTTACACATTAGACGTTCAACATCCGAGTCGGTATGTTATGGTTACACATTAGACGTTCAACGGATGAGTCGGTATGTTATGGTTACACATTAGACGTTCAACGGATGAGTCGGTATGTTATGGCTACACATTAGACATTCAACGGATGAGTCCGTATGTTAGGGTTACACATTAGACGTTCAACATCCGAGTCGGTATGTTATGGTTACACATTAGACGTTCAACGGATGAGTCGGAATGTTATGGTTACACATTAGACGTTCAACGGATGAGTCGGTATGTTAGGGTTACACATTAGACGTTCAACGGATGAGTCCGTATGTTAGGGTTACACATTAGACGTTCAACATCCGAGTCGGTATGTTATGGTTACACATTAGACGTTCAACGGATGAGTCGGTATGTTATGGTTACACATTAGACGTTCAACGGATGAGTCGGTATGTTATGGTTACACATTAGACGTTCAACGGATGAGTCCGTATGTTAGGGTTACACATTAGACGTTCAACATCCGAGTCGGTATGTTATGGTTACACATTAGACGTTCAACATCCGAGTCGGTATGTTATGGTTACACATTAGACGTTCAACACCCGAGTCGGTATGTTATGGTTACACATTAGACGTTCAACGGATGAGTCGGTATGTTATGGTTACACATTAGACGTTCAACGGATGAGTCGGTATGTTATGGTTACACATTGGACGTTCAACGAATGAGTCGGTATGTTATGGTTACACATTGAACGTTCAACGGATGAGTCGATATGTTATGGTTACACATTAGACGTTCAACGGATGAGTCGATATGTTATGGTTAGACATTAGACTTTGAACGGATGAGTCGTTATGTTATGGTATACGTATTATTATTATTATTATTATTATTCTTATTCTTATTATTATTATTATTACCATTACTATTATTATTAATAAAGTCAAACGAAGTCAAACGGTATCCCCGGCGACATGTCGCTGGGGAAAAGTGAAAAATAAAATTTTAAAGTAATCAAAGTAACACTAATTACATATTTTAAATAATCAAATGAATCCCCGGCGACATGTCGCTGGGGAAACATGTAAAATAAAATTTTAAAGTAATAAAATTAACACTAATTACATATTTTAGATAATCAAATGAATCCCCGGCGACATGTCGCTGGGGAAAGGCAAGCGGGAAAAGTTCCCACCACGTTGCACGATGAAATTTTCGGTCAAAATATAACAATGGTATCCCCGGCGACATGTCGCCGGGGAAAACCTCTCCATAATTTAGCTGACTTTTCTACGAGACTTTGTGCCACGTAGGATATATTTTTGTCGTTTAGTGATGATTCCCCAGCGACACCTGTCGCCGGGGAAAACAGCGATGGGGAAACTGGTAAATGTGGTAGTGCTAGCTTCTTGCTATTTTTAATAAAACTTATCATTCAAATAAAGTTTTCAAATACATGTCATATTGTATATCCTTAAAAAGAAGCTGCAGCGGATACCATGCTAATCTATTGCATGTTTATACATTTCAATCTAATATGCTTCCAGTTCGAGCGAAATGACTTTCCTTGTGAGAATATAGACAAAATCCAAGTTGAATATTGTACCATGCTCGTTCCAGTTCTATCTTATTAAAAAACAACTGTATGATTAGCTCTGTCAAATTTGTGCAGCAAATATAACGTTCTTATTAACCTCCAAAGTTTAAATTTTGTTGTGAACATGATATGTTTTTCGATGTTAATCTAATTTGATTTTAATTTTTAAACCTGATATGATTTTATCATAAGCTAATAACGTGGTATTAGCGAAATGAAAGAGGTACCATTTCTTTGATCTCATGATAGTTATGCATGTAAATCACTGACTTTCTTTTTTAATGTTTCTCCAAAAGGTGAAGATCGGTGGGGATCAACCTGGTCTCATGCATCCTATAGATGCCAACCGGACCCTCCCCCAAGGACCCGGCTCCAGACAATGAGCACATGTCCCAGTGACTGTACTTATCAGGAGGTGGGCTTTGAACCCTGACCATTTTCTCCAAAAGCCCCTCGATGACCAGTCAATCTGAGCATTTGCGGTGAGGGATGATACCAAATGATCTTTAGTGTCATGGAAGAGGTTTGAACCCGGGTCTATTGACCCAAGCCCAAGAGCTCTTACCAATGGACTAAAGCAGAATCATGAAGCTTTGGAACCAAAACCAAGAGATATTAATTGCATGCTTAACCCATTTTGCATAGGTTTGGTTTTGTTTGACATTAATTCATATTAGCTTGAATTGAACCATAACTTTCCTCTGCAGATTATGCTAAACATGTATTTATACTTGAATATTTAAAAAACCTGTTATTATTGTTCATCAATGTAACGTTTGATGGAATTTGAGCGAATTACTTAAATATTTAATTAACTTGCGTGGTAATATAAAACATGTACTTCGTATAAAAGAATAAATGTGAGATGAGAAGTGGTAGGTATGAATCATGATCCTGTTTTTACGTACTCCTTGATTAACTAAACATTGATACTTTCAGCAAGCATTATTTACCTCTCTCGAAACGATGAAGTAAAATATTTTAGTCGTTAGTTAATATCATGAAACTTTGATCATTTAAAGTTTTTCGAGATGGCCAATGTAATTATGTACACACACTTTAAAATCATTTTTCCGCGCCGTACTAAAGGAAGAGCGAGATTACCTATACACTTCTATTTGCTAGTTACAATACACCCGGCTATAACCATGAACCTAATAAACTTCCAAGTTCGGTTATAGCCTATATGAACCAGAGATAACAGCCCGTTCGTGATTATACTTGGTTAACAATAAAAAAATCTTGAAACAGTGACATTTATGGTTTTAGAAAGTAGGATACCATGAATCAATAGCTAGCAGTTCAGTGGGTTAACCTTACTCTTGCCCAATCAAAGATTTTTTGAGGTTGTGGTTGATAAATATTTGCTTCGAAATGGCCCAAAAGGTTCTCATCATATCAACATTCAGATTTTCACATTCACGTGGATCTCTTCAAAAGGGCAATAAAAAAAGGTTTCTTTAAACAATTGCCTTGACGGTGTCTGTTTATTTAGACTTGATGTCATGACCCGCCCGCTCAATAGAATCATTTTCAAGGCTGGTCGGGATTTCGGATAGTTTTACACTTGCTTAGAGAACTCTATAGAAGTTGCAATAATTTCTTAGAAGTCTTTGGAAGATGTTTGAAACTCTTAGAAGTCCTAGAAGCTTCCACCCTTGGAAAAGTGGCGGAGCCACAAAATATGATTAAAGGGGGCATCGAAAAAAACAAATTGTTTTCGTACGAATCGAGTCGGGTTTACTTAATGACAATATAAGCGCTCTACTTGACACAATTAACATTTATTACGAGAGATTAAACAAATAAAATTTCATGAAAATTGTATCAAACCGCTTATTATTTTATCAACAAACTAATTCAAAGGAATGTGATTATTTATCGAAACCATAAGATTAAAGAAATTGACGAAATCTATGATGCTAAAAATTACATTAGAACAACTTATGATGTTAACAATATCATACAAATAGTTAAACGTGAACAAAGTATACATATACCAGAACTTAAAGAATGTGAATGAGTATATACTTTGAACATGGTATTATTCTATGTATTTAGCATTATGCTAATTTATGCTATTTAGGCAAAATAATTACAAAAGAGATAATGTATTACAATATATATTATGTTACTTGTATAAATAATGTATTTTATTTTAATCGGATAGTTTTTGTACTAGCCACTAATTTTAAATATCCCATTTATCCAAGTCACTCACTCAATTTTCTCACATCCCAATCAACTTTCTCACTTCCCTAGTCAAACCATCATCTCCATTCAAAATATCCATTTTTTCCGACCAAAAAACACAAGAAAAAATATTGGAACACTCCTCCTTATTGGTAGCCAGAGAGAATGTCGAGGGCACACACACAATTTGCTTAAGGGCACTATGCCTCTTTTCTAAGAATATGACTATTTTTCTACACGGTTTGCATGTCCGCAAGAACTTTGTTGGGGGCAACGCCCCCCACTACCATATATGTTGCTCCGCCTCTACCTTGGAACATTGTAGAACTTGTACATAGTAGTATAAAATAGAGGAGGCCTCATTTGTTGAAGGCATCCATCAAAGTTCACATGTAATCACTCTTGTAAAGTTTTCTAGTAATACAAAGCATTTTACATATTTCACTTGTTCCTTTCTTTGAATATTTCTTTAGTTTTATACATCGTTGAGTGTTCGAGCAACGCTGAGCTTAGTCGAGACTAAGTGCCGCACAAAAGACCCTTGTAGAGACAAGTCTGCGACAAGTGGTATCAGAGCTATGTTGATTCAAGGCGATGGCAAATGAAACCGAGAAGAATGGTGCTAGTGGAAGTACAGTTGTTGACGAGAACCGGGGACGAGACGATAAACGTTAAGACCCCAAGAAGAGGAGTTTGTCCAAGGACGTAGTGGTAAGTTTAGATAAGAGAGTGGCGGGTGTTGAGACATTCGTAACGGAGTTGAAGAACCAAGTTGAGGCCTTGGAAGGTCTAGACTCTAATTTCACGAGCATGAAGGATGACTTTAGGGTGGTCATCAATACCCTTAGCTGCGACTTGAAGCATGGGATCCATGATTGAAAGGAGATGCTCAAGGGCGAGGTCACGAAATTACGAGAAGAGTTTGGAGAAGAGATCTCCATCATTCATAAAAACAGTGAAGACTTGCAAGCTGACGTGGAGTTATGCAAGCGATCCAAGGATAGTGGAGGTGGCGACACTAGTCATCATGCTCCGAAGATAGATATTCCTAAGTTGTCACCGTTCGTGGGAAAGCGGGAAGCTAGGACAGTTGATGATTTCTTGTAGGAGATGGAGCAATACTTGGAAGGTGTCAAAATTACGGATGACGACTCCAAGATCAAGATGATTACCCGATACTTGAAGGATACTGCGGCGTTATGGTGGAGAAGTCGATATGGAAATATCGAGCGAGGTACGTGTACTATCAATATGTGTTGATTTTGTGACGGATTTGAAGAAGCAATTCTATCCGAAGAATGTTAAGAACGAAGCGAAGAGTCGGCTTTGTAAACTCAAGCATTCCGGAACGATCTAGGAGTATGTCAAGGATTTCATCACACATGTCTTGGAGATTCTGGATCTTTCCGAGCAAGACTTTCTCGTCTATTTTCTTGATGGTTTGCAAGGACGGGCTAAGACGGAGCTGGAAAGATTTGGAGTTCAAGACCTTGCTACGGCTATTGCCCATGCCGAGTCCTTGATTTAATTTGGTTCCATGAAAGATTCGACTAAGCTGAAGGATCGAAAGGTAAGTCACGAGAAAGGTGGGGGAGAGAAAGTCACTCAAATAAAGACCGATAACGCACGGAAGCCACCAACCGGAAAGAGAAAAGACTTAAAGACGACTTTCAAAAGGTGGATGCTTCATATGTGGTGGACCTCATAGAGCTCGAGATTTCCCCAAGAAAGCAAGCCTCAACAGAATGACGGCTCATGAAGATGAAGGTACAAGCGATGGTGGATGCATGGGTTCGATGAGGATCTTAAGTGCAATCAAGGCAAAGTCGGAGGTATCGAAAGTTTTAGGGAAAGGACTACAATATGTGGAAGCAACCATCAACGAGATCAAGGTAAGTGCTCTAGTTGATTTCGGCGCCACTTATAACTTTTTATCCTTTGATGAAGCCAAACGGGTAGGGATTAGTGCTACGAAAGGGAGTGGAACGTTCAAGCCGGTAAACTCGAAGGCCAAGCCGATTGAATGAGATGCTAAGGATGTTGGGATGAAAATTGGAGAATGAGAGGGGATGGTTGATTTATTGGTGGCCCTGATGGATGATTTTGAGTTGGTTCTTGGGTTGGAGTTTTTCGATAAGGTACGAGCTTTCCCTATGCCATTTGCTAATTCCTTATGTATCCTAGATGGTGGAAGGACTTGCATGGTGAGCATGGAGCGGGATTCTAAGTGTGGAGCGAAGACCCTTTCGGCCAAGAAATTCAATAAAGGGTACAACAAGAGCAAGCCTTGCTACTTGGCGATGACAAAGATAGAGACAGATGAGGAGTCGAGCAAAGTAGAGGTACTGAAGGTGATAGAGAGGGTACTTGATGAGTTCAAGGATGTGATGCCCAAGTAGTTGCCCAAGAAGCTACCACCTAGGAGGGAGGTGGATCATACCATCAAGTTGGAGCCAGGTTCCAAGCCACTTGCCAAAGCCCTTTACTGAATGCCACCACCAGAGTTGGTGGAGTTACGTAAACAACTCAAAGAGTTATTGGGTGAGGGCTACATTCGACCCTCGAAAGCCCTATATGGTGCACCAGTGCTATTTCGAAGGAAGAATGATGGATCCTTGCGGATGTGCATAGATTATCGGTACTTAACAAGGTAACGTCAAGAACAAGTACCCTATCACCCTCATTGCGGATTTGTTTGATCAACTTGGAAAGGCGAGATACTTCTCAAAGTTGGACTTGAGATCGGGGTACTACCAAGTACAGATAACGGAGGGAGACAAATCTAAGATGATGTGTGTCACGAGGTATGGTTCTTACGAATTCTTAGTCATGCCCTTTGATTTGAAAAATGCTCCTGCTACATTTTCCACCCTCATGAATAAGTTATTTAACTCGTTTCTTGATAAATTTGTGGTGGTATAATTGGATGATATTGTTGTTTATAGTTATACCTTGGAGGAGCATGTCTTACATTTGAAACAGGTGTTCCAAGTGTTATGAGACAACGAGCTTTATGTGAAGTTGGAGAAATGCTCTTTCGCCCAAGATGAAGTCGAGTTCTTGGGACACAAGATCAAGGACGGTGGATTGATGATGGATTGGGCAAAGGTGAAGGCTATCCAAGAGTGAGAACCACAAACCAAGGTCACGGAATTGAGATATTTCCTTGGCTTGGTGAACTATAACCAAAGGTTTATCATGGGATATTCTACGATAGCTTATCCCTTGATGGACCTATTAAAGAATAATACAGCTTGGATATGGCACGAAGAGTGCCAAGCGGCGTTTGAGAGATTAAAGAAGGCGGTTATGGAGGAACCGGTGTTGAGACTACCGGATGTGACCATGCCTTTCGAGTTACACACAGATGCATCATACTTTGCTATTGGAGAAGTTCTAATGCAAGATGGACACCCGATTGCATTCGCGAGTTGGAAGTTAATGAGACGAAAAGGAAGTACATGGTGCAAGAAAAAGAGATGATGGCGGTCGTCCACTACTTTAGGATTTTGAGGCATTATTTGTTGGGTTCGAGATTCGTGATCAAGACGAATAACATTGCTATGAGTTAATTTCAAACCCAAAAGAAGTTAAGTCCCAAGCAAACTTGTTGGAAGACTTCCTAGCTGAGTTCGAATATCACTTGGAGTACAAGCCGGGTAAGGCTAATGTGGTAACCGATGCATTAAGTCGCAAGGCGGAGTTTGCGGCGATCACCCAAGCCCCGTTCTTCCTCCAAGACCGAATCAAGGAAGGATTGGAACATGATCCTTTTGCCAAGAAGATCGTGGCCTTAAAAAAGGAGGGAAAGACTCGAAGATTTTGGCTTAAGGGATGTTGTTCACTAAAGGAGATCGGCTTTACGTGCCTAAGTGGGGCGATCTTATTCGAGTAATCTTGAAGGAGTGGCATGATTCGAACAGGGTCGGTCATCCATGGAACAAGAGGACATGGGCATTGGTCGAGGGGACTTATTATTGGCCAAGGATGGAGGACGATGTAGAGACATTTGTGTGGACGTGCCTTATTTGCGAACAAGACAAGATAGAGCAAAAGAAGTCTGGGGGATTGTTCTAAACTTTACCTATGCCCAAAGGACCATGGGAGAGTGTTTCCATGGACTTTATCACATTCTTGACGAAGTCAGAAAAGAGTGGGAGTATTATTGTGGTGGTCGATCAATTCTCAAAATATGGAACTTTATAACTGCACCACCTGATGTTACCGCGGACGATACGACGGAGCTTTTATTCAAGAATGTAGTGAAGTATTGAGGAGTGCCACATGTGATTGTTAGCGATCGAGATCTGATATTCACGTGACACTTTTGGACGGAGTTGTTCAAGATTATGGGGCAGACTTGAACTTCTCTACGAGTTTTCATCCCCAAACGGACGGGCAAATAAAAAGCGTGAACGCGTTATTGGAGCTTTATCTTCGACCCTATATGAATGCCAACCAGCATGATTGGATTAAACTTCTTGATGTTGCTCAATTCTCTTACAACATGCAACGGAGTGAAGCCACGAGGAAGAGTACTTTTAAGTTGGTCACGGGGCACCAACCATTGACTCCTGATGCCTTAGCTGCATCATACTAGGGGAGTAGCCTGACCGCTTACAAGATGATGAATGAATGACATGAGCAAGCGGACTTAACCTGGGCATCATTATAAAAGGCGGCTAAGAAGATGAAGAAATGGATGGATGAAAAGAGGAGACACATCGAATCAAGTGATGGTGAAACTCTTTCATCAACAATTCAAATCATTAAGGAAAGTGCATAAAGGAGTGATACAGAGGTACGAAGGCCCTTTCCCGGTGATTGGATGTGTTGCGAAAGTATCTTATCGGCTTCAACTACCGCCCAAGTTGAAGATCCACCCGGTCTTTCCCGTTAGCTTTCTTAAGCCTTATCATGGAGATGTGGAAGACCCAGACCTTGGGGTGTCCAAGCGGGCACCAATAGCGGTTTTTATTTCGTACAATCAGGAGGTTGATGAAATTTTGTCGGATCGTACGATACGAAGATGAGGAGTGCCGAGCTATAAGGAATACTCGATCAAGTGGTGTGACTTTCCCAATAGTGAAGCGAGTTGGGATGCCGAAGACTTATTGTGGCAATGTGCGGACAAGATCAAGAATTATCATGAGGAAGGCACGACGAGGATGTTGCGAGCTTAGGTGGGGAAAGATGTCACGACCCGCCCGCTCAATAGGATCATTTCCGAGGTTGGTTGGGATTCCGGATTGTTCTACACTGGCTTAGAAGACTCTATGAAATTATATGGAAGTTGCAAGAATGTCTTGGAAGCCTTGGGAAGATGTTTGAAGCTCTTAGAAGTCCTAAAAGCTTCCACCCTTTTAAAATTGTACAACTTGTATATAGTAGTATAAATAGAGGAGACCTTATTTGTTGAAGGCATCTAACAAAGTTCATTTGTAGTCACTCTTGTAAAATTCTTTAGTAATACAAAGCATTTTCCATATTCCACTTATTCCTTTCTTTGAAGCTTTCTTTAGTTGCATACATCATTAAGCGTTCGATCAAGGCTGAGCTTAGTCGAGATTAAGTGTCACACGGAAGACCTTTGTAGAGACAAGTATGTGACATTGAGCTTTGCTAGTTAATCAACCCTAGTGGTAATTGGCGGCAACCCCCCCCCCCCCCCCCCCCCCACTGACAGTCACGGCATAAAATAAAAAATAAAAAATAAATAAATAAAGGTGTGGCAGTATCTTTTTAGAAGGAGGGGGTATAACCTGTATATCTAGGTTGGCCGTTGTGGTCTAGTTCGAGGTTTTTTTTTTTTTTTTTTTTTTTTTTTTTTTTTTTTTTTTTCCTTCAACGGCTATAGATGATTAAACACCAATAAGAAGCTAAATATAGAAAATTACTAAGGTTTCATACAATGATACAAGAGTCTAATGGATCTAGAATAGAATCCACTCATTCCAAGTAGGTTTCAGTACCTTGTTCCAATGAGGAAACCAATTGTGTGATGGGACTTTTGATCTCTTTGACTAAAGTATCTTTTCTTTTAGGCTTCAAATCAAAACCAACACGATTTCTATATCTATATAAACTCAAAATGTGGTTTTTACAACGAACAACGTCAAAACAAGGCTTGACATGCTCACAAACAAATAAAACAAACAAGCGCCAATATATTAGGAAAGTTTTGGCAAGTCTAATTCATGTGAATATGCCTAACAAGAAGACAAATAGCAGAACCAAATAATACAGGGAGGACGGCAATAAAAATTCATGTACACCCATTATTATTAAAAATTCATGTACACTCATTATTATTAGACTTACACGTAGTTAGACATGTCAATCATTTTCACCTTATAAATGCTACCTTCGTCAAGATACAAAGTTTAACTTGCAGTGAGTTTAGATTGAAAGACTGTTACCAAACTATATCAAAATGGCACATTACCATTAGTATTTCAAGTGATTTAATATGACATCAAATAAGATTGGGAGAGCAAATTTTTCATCAAATGACTAAATTTATCAACGATAAATTAAAATACTTTCTATGTTCTACCATTTTTCTTTTTGGCAAAATATTTGATCTCTGTTTTATAATAACTAACAAGACATGCTTCATGTAAAGAAAAGAAACCTATCCACAAGCAATATAGGATAAATGAAAACCAGCCATCATGGGACATGCCGGTTAAAACTAAATTACTTAAACCACCTACACTACTACTAGTCTACTACCAACAATCCTGGCCCAAACAGAGTGGTTATTACCTAACGAGTCCACTGGGTCATCTTAATTACCCAACGTGTTTGCATAAACAGAGGGTTTATTACCTAACAAGTCCACTGGGTAACTTCATAGGTTGGTAAAAAGGTAGGGCGGGTCAAATGGGTTTTGCACAGGTCAAACGGGTCTTTGAGACCATACATATAGGAGGAGTTAGTTTAGCATACCAATTTTCCAGCATCATGACCAGCAAGAAGTTATCGGTACCATTGCAGGACCAGCTTGACCCCTGACTCGTTTGACCCGCCCTGCAAAATTGACCAGTGACCCGTTTATCCTGACCTACACATTTTTTCAGCATCAGGTGACACCAAAGATACAATATATAAAACATCCAACCAGTTTAAAAGACTTCTATAAAGCATCCAACAATAGTACTGAAATCCATCAAGCACAATTGCATATGTTACTACCACATGAAGCACAAGTTACTAGAAAAGCACAGTCGATAGAAAAAGAAAAGTTCATAGAGCAAGGTGTTGCCATCTTTGACTCCTTCAACAACATCACAATCCGCCACTCGGCCCAGAAAGGTCTTCTTTGATAAACTGAAAAATCAAAGCTGGAAGTGAGTGCATGACTAATTTTATGATAAAACCTGAGAGGAAATAATAGTTACAGTTTAGGGACATAGCAAGAAGGGAAATGAATAAAAGCTAAATGTATGATATATATATCTGCACATAATTAATAGAGAGGGGAAAAGAGAAAATGAATTATTAGAATGATAATAAGATAGTGTCTGTGCCTTCATTCAGCTTAATAGTTACAGGTTTAACAAAGATAATTTAGAACTTTTGACCACCCTAAAATCTTCCTTAATATATTGAACAGTAATCAGTATGATAAGAAAGATGCAGAATCTCAGCAAGATTTGAAATAAAGAGTTGAACTAAAAAAAAATAAAACTGGAATCTCGATCAATTAAAGTAAACATGACGCACGCCTATAGCGATCAAATTTGATTTAGAAAACTGATCAAAAAAATCAGAAGCTATTATTATTTTATGGTCTATATATATCATGTGATAGATGATAGAGTCATGAATTAAAACTTACCTTAACATTCTTCTTGCTATTCTTTGCCTGCCTCTTTCTTTTGGGTCTCGCGTTAACAATAGGAGACACAAGACTCGGCACAAATATGGGGGCATCAAGATATTCCTCCCCGGTCCTGGACAGCTTTGTATCATCTTGGAAGTAAGACTTCGTGACTCGATTATAAACCTTCAGTCTTCTCAAGTAATGTGCAACGTCATTCTTCATCTCACTATCATCATATTGAAGTAGTTCCCAAGACTGATCCACGTTATAATTCTTCAATATCCATTTTATAGATGCACGGTTATTATCGTGAAATATGCATAAGCAATCTTCAAAAATCCCGAGGAGGCTAATATAAATATTATAATTATATCTTGGATGATGAGGTTGAGGGATTTCTTTCCATTCCTCTTTGATTAAATCAAAAGAAACAATTACCGGCTTGTCATTTATATCAATCATGAACCAATGAAGTTTTCCGTTACATAAGATACCAGATTTAGTAACATAATAATATTTCACTGGTTTAATAACTCTCCAAACATTTGTTTTCAAACATAAGACTTGAAAACTTGTTTGATCCCCACCCTTAAACCCTATCACAACCTTGTAATCATCCGTAGACGAATCGTAACCAAAACCCCAACAAAATTTATGACAGCTTAGTAAATCAAACTGTAAATTGCCTATTACAAGCTGGGGGCGTTGCAGTTTTATCGCTTTTCGAGTCAGGGGATTGGCTACAAAAATTCCAGCGTGGGAATAAATGCAGACCAAACCATTAGCTGAACCAAAGACACGATTTTCATGGTACATAAACTCATTGTCAGCAGTTGCATTCTTACAGTACTCATAAGGACGGAGAAACTGAGACATAACGATCCTCCTATGCCCAAGTTCTTTATTGTCTCGATCATTTTGGTAACTGTGTTTCAAATGAGCATCAACAAAACGAGAACTCGAAATAAAAGAATGCCAAGATTTACACACGCTTTTAAGACGGATGAGATCCTTCACTTTACATCCTATCATTACTCGCTCAAGAACATCAAGGGCAAGCTCCGGAGCCTCTGCCATGGAAACAAACAAACAGAAACAAATAGAGATATGGGAATTGCTTGCATATTCTACTTAGCCTCCTCCATTAAAACTCGCATTCTTTATTCATCAGTAACAAATTTCTCCTGTAAACGATAAAAGTTAACTCATTTTAACTTCACTTATTACACATTTTATCAAACGCACTTACGTAGTAATATACAAGTCCGTCATTACCTCAAACATAAATATAAGGGCAGATAGCATGATAAATTGTCCTATACTTAAAACCAAAAGGACTTAAAACACCAAAACTTATCTAAGGGCAAACAGTATACAAAATGTCCTATACGTAGCATAAAATTTACCCAACCCTAACGCTAACCGGTATGAAAACTGCTAAAAGAATATCTAATCCGAATTGGTTAAATTTTTGCCAAAATATTAATAAATAAATAAAATTGTATACCTAAAAAGTGGAGAATTTTTGTTAGATACCTTTTTGATTGAAATTGGACCCAGGTATGGTACATTTTTGTACTATTTGCCCATTAATTTAAATAAACCCTAGATATTTTAGCAAACTTGATATAACTAATCTTACGAAAATATATAATGGATTGAAGAAATAACACAAACTCACAAAAAATCGGTGGTGAAGACAGGTTGCTGCTCGATCAGGGGACGAGGTGGGTGGTGGCAACGAGTTGGAATAAGAGTAATGCAATAAAAAAGTTTTGCCTCAAATACAAAATTCTCAAAGGTTTTATGATTTTATGGATGTTATTTTTTATTAGTAGCAGTAACAAGAAATTACGCAACCGCGTGTTGCGGTAGAGCCTATTTAAGTTTGATATTGGTTCTTAAATTATTTTTGTTGTCGTCCTAAAAATAGATTTTAAATAGGAATTTAATGCACGGTTTAAATATCTGATTTGAGTTTCATGTATATATATATTTATAATTTTAAGTCTTGTCCAACTGTCTATCTTTATAAAAAATAAAGTGTGTGATAAAATGGCGTACTCAAATATTGAAGGTAAATGTAATATTAGATGGTTTGCAATTTGCATAAAATGTATGGACGGTCCAAAATACATGGCGGAGCCATTTCGTAACATATTAAATTAATATGGCGGTAATAATATTAGCCCATTTATTTAAAGATTTAGAATTTTAAATGGAAGTTACAAAACTTCAGGAGCAAATAAATAACGATGAGCTAAATGCAAAAGTGAAAGATAGAAGCGACATTAAGGATACGAACCAAACTCTTAGTCGTGAAGGAATGGTAAGGCAATCACTCAAACAAGTATCGGAGATTTTTTTCAACCAACATTAACGAACACTGATTTTCTTGTTACTGGCATAGCTCAGTCTCTAGTATTACAATTACATTATACAATAATTGTATCTATTACACATTTTTTATGAATATATATGAAGTCAGTTGAAACAAATGAAACAACTATGGCCAACTAGTCCGAATTGGCTGATAATTCACAATAAAATCATGGTAATCTCTGATGCAAACAAAAGTAAATCCGTTTAGTTGTGGCAACCCATTCCTTCACCTCCAAGGCATGAAGAAAAAGAATCCAAACTTCCAAAGATCATTGAGATACATGATGATGATGATAATGATTACATCGTTATGGTCAACAATATCCTCATCATCTAACGGAACTATCTCTCAAAGCCTGGATCCTTTTTCCTCAAACCCTAAAAGTGGAGGATATCATGGCATTTCCTCATAAGAAGTTGATGACACTCGAAGAAGATGTTCCAAAAATGATAAGAATGGTGATAGAGAAAAGTGAAGAAGATGATGTTGGTGCTTGTTTTAAAAAGCTAGAGACACTTAAAGAAGAAAAATGTCTCTTTGTTTCGGTTGTGCGAGTGACATGTACAACTCGACCGCCTTTGAGTCATACATTACCACTTCTTCCAGTGTTTTGTTCAAATCGCCTTCAGATGGTAGATCTATTGTAAACTGCACAACATTAGACCAAAATCAGACTTTAAAGAATATCATGAAATACTTATGATTTCAGATTATAGAAATTGTTGAAAAGACATGTCAAATTTTAAGGGAACACAAACAAACTCGTAAAACATTGAGAAGTCCAAACATGCATGACTCGCGGTTTCTAGTTGAGTGTGATTCAACGGATACCCAAGTATCGAGAAAAAAATTAGAATGTTTGTGGCATATTCCCTTATCTACGTCAAGTGTTGGGATGAAATGTCGACATATAAATGTGGCATTCAATTTGTAACTCCATGTTTTTTTCTAGATGTTCCGACATCTTGACGTCAGATAATTCATCCTATGTCTTCATGTAAAAACTCCGAAAATAGTTTGACCTTTACCTATAAAGTGTATGTGCAACAAAACGATATGATCATAATGGCAAATCGATCTCAATTTTGCGAAGAAAAATGACTAAATCCATTATTTAATAACAGTTCAGATTCCGATGATCAAAAAGCCAAAACCAATGATAAAATGGACATAGCTAAAGAAAGGTGGAAACAAAAGAGGATCTCGTGATAGAATTTGCACCAAATGTCTTTCGCTACATTGACTTTTGGTTCCCATCTTTCTTTAGGCAAGTGCATTTTACCAATGATTCTGCCTTTTTCATCATCTTAATGTGAATGCTATAAAAAACAAAATCTTCTCACCATTAGCGTATCATCTCCTGTCACATTTCTTTAGATAAGCGCGTTATATCAAGATCTATAAATCAATGGAACCCCCGACAGTCAAGAATTCGACCTCCAACATCAGCAAAATCTTTCATGTCATTGTGGATGAACGAATGGCGCAGAAACAAACATCCCCTGCAACATGAAGCCCAAGACAACAGTGAACTTGAGTTTATCCGATGACAGAGCATCAACAGTGAACGAAATCTTCTCTCTAGTATAAGCAAACTCTTTGTCAATTATATGTTTCATGGATTTGATCAAGCACCTTCAATCTCTTATCTTTTCTGTTAACTAAAAGCAGTAATTTTTTATCCAAAATAATCATAGCCAACCAAGTTTTATCCAAAATAATTTTTTATACACTTATCGTCTGCCTGGAATCGTTACTAGAAATGAAAGAGCCAGAGAAAGATGCATTCAAATAGCGTCATTTGGTTTATACATTTATAGTTATAAATGACGTTGTTTAATGCTAAATCCAATCAAGACCTATTTGCTCTTTCTCTTTTTTTTATATTCTGATTCACTGTCGCACACTCAATAAACGTTCAGGGCGCTTGATATAATCTTAATAGAATATAGCGTTGGTTAAAGTCATTAAAAGCAGGGTTAAAACATGCTTCAACATTTATAACGAAGCACAAACAAAAACTACATAAATTTTGAGAAATGCATAGTAAAATAGATGAATAACACTGTCACATGTGACATTCAGTGTTAAGCCCAAACTTGTGTGACTAATGAGTCTGTGACCAACTAATGTACCAACAAACGAGTTCTTCCTCCTTATCATTACTTTAAAATGTATTTTTTTTAAAATTGGACACTGACCGTCACACTGTCACAACAACCAAACAAAACAGACCGTATAGCACTTATGAAAGAAATTAGCAATTATGAGCACATATAACAGCGCTTGTATTTAAGAATACAAATTACACACACCACATTGACAGTCTATAGAAACAAATCTATATTTCCATGCGTTGAGGGTACCTGATTGTGAAACACTTAAAAAGCGTTGACAGTGCACTCCACAGTCTGTAAACTCATCTCCTTCGTCCTTGCCCTTCACTTGACTTCCTCGTGACAGTAATGGTTAAAATTATATCAAGCCCTTCTATGCTTTCTAAAATTCTCACATTCCTTAGGTCTTGAGGCTTGTGTAGTGATCTTAGGCAACCCTTAAACTATTGGGTTAATCACCATCGACCCACTCTGACCCATCACAACCCACTACGACCCGGTCAACGAAAGTCAACCAAACAAGTCAGACTTTAAAAAGTCAACAGAAGCAGTTATATAAAAACGGTTATATGACAGTTATGAAGTAACTGCCATATCCCCTGAACCAACACAATGGTTCATTTGTACCTTTTCAGTATGTATAAATAGATATGATTTATGTATGAACAAGTATGACAGATATTTTACAGATTTTATGTATAAAAGTAGTTTACGTTTATAAAGTTTAATCCTTTTCATCTATTTGGTATATTTTGATTAAAGATCCGTAGTCCTTGGAATAGCCTACCATTACAACTCAAATGGATGAAAAGCAAGACAAGACTGCAATGGCATACCTATTCCAAGGACTATCGGAAGAAATGACATTACAAGTAGCAAATAGCAAAAGCGCAAAAGAAGTTTGGGATACATTGAAGACTAGAAATATTGGAGTGGAACAAGTGCAAAAGGCAAAACTACAAACACTCAAATCCGAATTTGAGATATTGCAAATGGAGAATGATGACACTATCGATTCATTCACCGCAAAGATGACAAGTATT
Source organism: Chrysanthemum seticuspe (assembly GCA_019973895.1). Taxonomy (NCBI): domain Eukaryota; kingdom Viridiplantae; phylum Streptophyta; class Magnoliopsida; order Asterales; family Asteraceae; genus Chrysanthemum; species Chrysanthemum seticuspe. The sequence goes on along the minus strand of BPTQ01000004.1, from coordinate 197,964,693 downwards.
ACTTCAAAGATGACAAGTCTTGGATCAACACTTGATGAATCAACTCGCGTACGAAAATTGCTGAATTCTGTACCTGAAAGATTCATTCACATGGTCGCATCCATAGAGCAATACTCCGATCTAGATAAAATGACTCTAGACGAAGCTATTGGTAGATTGAAAACATTCGAAGAAAGAGTAAAGGCAAAGAAAGGAAGAACATTCCAAGATCAAGATAAACTATTGTTTACAAAACACAACAACAATGCTCAAAGACATAATCAAGGAAGAGGAAGATACATTCCACCACATAGTCAAAATCATGACAAAGAAGGAAATTTCTCACAAGATTATAATGAAGCAACGCAAAAGCCTAGAGATTTCAGCAAAATAAAGTGTTATAATTGCAATGAATATGGACATTATGCCTCACATTGCCATAAAAGAGATCGAAGATATCAAAGACAAGAAGAGACAAACCTCGTCGAAGAAGATTTAGAACCAACCCTCTTATTGGCAGTTTCAAGCACTACTGAAGATCTACGGCAAGACGATTGTGATTAAGGGGGAGAATATTGGGTTAATCACCATCGACCCACTCTGACCCATCACAACCCACTACGACCCGGTCAACGAAAGTCAACCAAACAAGTCAGACTTTAAAAAGTCAACAGAAGCAGTTATATAAAAACGGTTATATGACAGTTATGAAGTAACTGCCATATCCCCTGAACCAACACAATGGTTCATTTGTACCTTTTCAGTATGTATAAATAGATATGATTTATGTATGAACAAGTATGACAGATATTTTACAGATTTTATGTATAAAAGTAGTTTACGTTTATAAAGTTTAATCCTTTTCATCTATTTGGTATATTTTGATTAAAGATCCGTAAAACTGGGCCAACATAAACACCATTTGCCTCGAGATTTCATTATACTCAGAATAGTTGTGCATTGGCTCAGATATAACTATCAACTGAAAAAGAAACGGTTGCATCTTATGCCATCTAGTTTTCCTATGCCAAAAGTATGATTGAATGTCTGTGAAATCATCACAGCAAAGTGAGTGCCATCGACCCTGAAAATGTTGTAAGAAAATAGGAGAAGAAATAAATGAAATGACATTGTTTTGACCCAAGGCTTGCTAAAAAAACATTTAAAGTCTATTATCACACCCTCTTATGTTACATGTTTATACAAAGAGTGCCATGTGAAAACTGTTTTAAGACACTACTGTGTTGATTGTGTAGAGTAAATCTTATAGTACTTAAAACAACACTTATAACCATAGCTTATACACAGCTTATAAAGTCCTAAAAAATGGAGGCTCGGATATGTAAGTAAGAATGTATCAGAACAAAGAGGAAAACCCTGCTAATGTTGCATTAATATGAATTCCCGCAAGGTGCGGTTATTCTCAAAATTTGACTGACTTCACTTAGACAATAGACATTGAATAAATTTATCGTCACCGCCTCTAAAAGCCTTGTTAAATAAATTAATTAATCAAAACGACGTCTTTTTCAACCAAGATAAGGCTCAGATTTGTAAATAATCAAAAAAGGTGGATCAATCTGCCATATGGATGCAAACTTAATAAGTTGCCCTGCCAAGATGCCGATAATCTCAACTTTGCTCAAATCCATTCACATGAATCAAAATTCTATCATCACGGCCACTTATAATAATTCTCATCCTCGTTCCCTTTTCTAATATTACTCTTTTATACATTTGCCGTGGGAAACGATGATGTCGCATTCTAGGCGAAAACATCACGGTTTGGAATTTTTTGCCTCTTAGTTTGCCTTAAACGACATCGTTTAATGCGTGGATTTGACCTTGTTTGTCATACATTTCACAATCCATGATAAAACTAAACAACCAAAAGAATCCCATCATTAGAGGGAATTTAATGAAACGCAACTTGCTAAATGACCCAAATCAATGCAACATCCATCTCATAATGACCATAAAAAAAAGACATCAAAAAAATCTAGAACATTATAAAAGAGGATCAACCCTCCATGGCTGCAAACTTAGTAAGTTTTCTTGCCAAGATGCGAATAATCTCAAATTTGCTTAAGTCCATTCACACAAATTTCTGAAACGATGCAGTTTTGGGTCAACTAAAAAGCGACCTCGTTTTGGTTGTTCTAGCTAAAACTTGCATACAAGAACGTCATTTTGGTTAAAACTGGTTAAAAGTAAGCCACTTATTTGCCATCACTTGCCTTAAAACTACAACGTTTACTTCTTCACTCTTTTATCCCAAAGCAATATACGTGTCTTAAATACATAGTTACATGTCTTAAATACATATTCCTTAATTTGCATGTGTGCATAATATCATAAGGTACTAAAATTTCATATTAGTATATTATACATTGACCATTCAAAACTACATAGTATGTGTGTTTAGATTAAACAGACGCGACCACCACACCTCTTTATCTTACAAAACACGTACACGCTATCTCTTCAAGTTTGATGAGGCTCGAATTTGTAAACAATTGAAGAAATAGGATAAATTCTCCATGGCTGCAAACTGAATAAGTTTTCCCGCCAAGATGCATATAATCTCAACTTTGATCGATTTAATTAAAACACATTCCAATTCAATCATCTCAGCCTCAATAAACATAATTTAAATAGTTCTAATCACTACATGTCATGGAGGGCAGCAAAGAAGAGGATGTGGCAGATTCTTTACGTGAAAGACACGTACGCTCTTCTTATTTTGACCAAAACGATGTACCAAACGATACCATTTTTAAGAAACCCAAAACGAAAGTGTTTCGCCTTATACGATGATGGCTTAGCTTGCCACTGAAACAACCAAGTAGATGCAGCTAAATGACGCCACTTTATGTGTGGATCTGACCTTGTTTCTCATACATTTGGACAATAAATATTTGTGCAATGGGTCAGATATCGTTATGGGTACAAAAAACAGTTACATTATATGCAGTCCAGTTTTGCCTTTCCAAAATTACAACGTACCAGGTGATCCAATTCCTATTGTTTCTCATTATTTCATAGTTGTAATAACGAAAGTGTTTCGCCTTATCCAATTATGGGTTGCCTACGACAGGTGCACATGCCTTGAGACACCTGAAATGTTGAAATTGTAGTAAAGCATTTAGGTAGTTGATATAATTTTTATTATTGATTCATATTACTATACTAGCCGGGTACTCGCGTACAGCGGCGACGATAAGTATAGTTATATGTGTTTGCTTACCCGTTTAGTGAATTCGTTTCACAACACTTCGAATGTATATGTGTTAGTTGTAAGTGTTTGTTTGGGTTAGCCGTAACTTTCCCGTAGCTTTCCCGCGACATCATTATTCCCGCATATAGAAATACCCTCGCAATCTCTTACGCGTCAAACACTACCCCAAAAGTATATGATTTTGACGAATCAAGATTATATTGATTGAAATAAATGAAATAAAGGTTAAAGTTGTAAAAATTTGAATTAAAATAAAATAAACTCATTAAAAATATAAAAACTAAAAACTCATAAAAATATATCAAAATGGATGTTGAATTAAAGAGCATAAAATTTTAGAAAATATGGTGAAATTAGATTATAAAAAAAATAAGTAGATAAAAAGATATTTTACTTTAAAAATAAAGATGAATTTTTAGTTGAGAAATTACACATGTCATTTTATAATTGGAGCTCTTTATCTTAATTTTTAGTGGTTAGAAGTTAGGTTTGGAGTTTGTTAGAAGTTAGGCTTGGAGTTTGTTAAGAAGTGACACATGTCATCTCATGATTGGAGCTCCTTATCTTAATTTTTGGTTAGAAAAACTCTTTCCATAATAAGCAAGTAAAAAAGTCTGAATTTTTAAGCCTTCTAATTTTAGAAGGCCTAAATGCATTATAAAGTAGTATAGATATAGATTATATATTTACCATTCAAAACGTCATATTTTTGAAGCGGCTTAAAAACGACAATGGTTTTGTTGCGTTAGTTCACATTGTATCAAACACCCTCAACACTTTCTAAGTGCTTCATGCCTTGAGACACCTGAAAGACATTATATCTAGTATTTTAGTAGAATAATTATAGAAGCCCCACCTTGACGGTATTAATAATATAGCAAGTGGGGACTTGATATGTAAATAAGATATAATTTAGTTTACAAGACATTCTACTACAAGGGACTAATTGTGTTCAAGTGACAAAGTAGTGGAAAATGACTAAAATGCCCATGAGCCTTATCCACTTATATTAATTATGCAAAGTCGGTTTACAAGAGATATACTCCCTCCATACCCACGTTATAGACAATATATATATATATATATATATATATATATATATATATATATATATATATATATATATATATATATATATATATATATATATATATATATATATATATATATATATATATATATATATATATAGGGGATAGCTTGGCTACAATTTTTGTAGCCAATTACCTACAATCCCTCATATAAAATACACAACCAATGAATCACCACAGAAAATAATCATGACCCACAAAAAGTATCAGGGACCTACATTTATACACACAAAATTGTAGCCAATTAGCTACAAAAAATTGTAGCTAATATATATATATATATATATATATATATATATATATATATATATATATATATATATATGCTCCCTCCTTATCTCTAATATCATGAAATAACAAGAAAAGAAAGAAGCATGGAGATGATTTCTTCACCATGAAGAATTTCAAGTTCATGATAAGTTCCATTAAATTTAAACAAGGCCTAATCAAGGATTAAAGAGAGCTTATCAAGGATTAAGGGTCATCAAGGTTTTATACGTTCTTTCCTAATTCAAGGTAAGTAGTGAATCATGTGTTAATTTACGATTATGAGATGTTTAATAAGTGTTTTACATGATTATGTGATGAATTCATGGTTAATGATTCAAGGGTTATGCATATGATTATTATTGTTTTGATAGGATTATGTTAAAATTAGATTAAGAGATCTTAGGAGGTTTTTATATGATGTTTGAAGCTATTCCAAACACCCCTTAATGAGATTGGTGTGTCATCTATCTATACTACATATAATAGAGGAATGAATCTCTCTCCTCATAGTCTTAAAATTAAGACTTACAAAATACAATGCCTATTGTACAATACACAATGCACTATTAATGATCTTTCTCATCAATCATAATTTTAAGACTTACAAGTCTTAAAGCTTAATGTACAAAATACAAAACACTATTAATCTGATCAAGATAATTAATGTAGTCAATAAATACAATTAATGCAGTTATTAAACACCCCTTATATAAGAAATACAAATTATCAAGCATATTGTATAACCAAATTAACACAATTCTTGCATTAAATGTCACTAATACAAATAATAAAACACAATATACAAATATTCAAGCCCGAACGGGCAACGGGCCAAACGGGCTCGAGCCCGAACGGGCACGGGCTAAACGAAATTCTTGATATCCATAAATTTATTGTCAAAAAAAACATAGTAAACTAAAATACATAATTCACCGGAAAATTTTATTTCAGGATACCGGCCACCGCAACGCGCGGGTACACTGCTAGTATGAAGTTAAACAAGTTGCTGAAATTTTTAGCAATGATTAGTCATGTTTGAAAAATCATATAAAACTGATAAAAGCTCGGATTGAATCATGGCCGAACTTTCTAGAAATCCTAAGGTGTCTACTTCAGCTGTTAATCATAAAGTTTTTGCTCCTTTAGTAGTTAAGCTGGTCTAAAACGTGATTTGGTACAGCAAGGGCTGATCCTGAAATGTGCAGCAAACCGAACTTTAAAAATTCATACCAGATAGACCGTAGCTCCGTTTGGAGCGTTCCATACGTTTAGGAAAGGGAAAATAGTATACTTTCATGGAAAAATATCCTCATGGCCTGTTTCAGTAGTTAAGTGAGTCAAAATGATGCATTTGCAGGCTACTGCAGAAATTCAGCAAATCCGTTGTTAAGTGTTTTGATAATTACGACATGATAAGATGTTTTTACAAGTCCCGGGTGATTATATGCTATGATAGCTTATATTCTCAGCCCATATGGTTATAATTCATGTTATGAAAGTATAGAACCAAGTGACCATATTAGTATCATGTTGACCCGTTTGGTCATATTAGTAACATGTTGACTCGTGTGGTCATATTAGTATCATGTTGACCCATTTGGTCATATTAGTAACATGTTGACCCGTGTGGTCATATTAGTATCATGTTGACCCGTGAGGTCATATTAGTATCATGTTGACCCGTGTGGTCATATTAGTATCATGTTGACCTGTGAGGTCATATTCAGTATCATGTTGACCCATGTGGTCATATTCAGTATTATATTGACCTCTTTGGTCATATAAAGTATCAAGTTGACCCGTTGGGTCATATTAAGTATCATGTTGACCTCTTTGGTCATATAAAGTATCAAGTTGACTTGTTGGTCATATTAAGCATCAAGTTGACCCAAGTTGACCCGTTTGGTCATATTAAGCATCAAGTTGACGCAAGTTGACCCGTTTGGTCATATTAAGTATCATGTTGACATGTTGGTCATATAAAGTATCAAGTTGACCAGTTGGTCATATTAAGCATCAAGTTGACCCAAGTTGACCTGTTTGGTCATATTAAGCATCAAGTTGACGCAAGTTGACCCAATTGGTCATATTAAGTATCATGTTGACATGTTGGGTCATATTAAGTATCAAGTTGACCTGTTGGTCATATTACGCATGAAGTTGACCCAAGTTGACCCGTTTGGTCATATTAATTATCATGTTGACCTGTTTAGCCATATTTAGTATTAAGTAGAACCGATTTACTCAGTATGTGTTGTGGCCCACCCTCAATATTATTTATAGCGAAAACTTAGCTATATGTCATAGCGGTCTCAGCATTTTGTTTATAGTAGTCCAGCTTTATATTATAGTTCAGCTATAGCATCAAGTTATAGCTCATCATTGGTTTATGTTATAGTACAATTTTAGTAATTAATTCAATTTTAGTATCATGTCTTGGTTTAACCTTGTAACTATATTATTGCGCAGTTTCTATATTCAGCTTAGTCTTAGTTCTAGCCGAGCTTAGTATCATGTTATAGTCAAGCGTAAGTATTTAGCTTAACCTTAAATTATATATGAATGTTATATGTGTTTAGTAATGTGTGCAAAATGCTTTATGCACTTCTGGCATGCGATGCGTTTATATATATGCATGTCAAATTCTATTAGGTATATGCTTATGCAGGTTTTAAGGCGCGCCAAGTGCTTTACGCACTAAATTAGTTCAAATGGTACTTTATGCATTACTCAATGTATTTAGTACTATCAGTATATAGTCAGTTATGTGATCACACATGTGTTCCTGACAACGTTGGAACTTAGACCTCCTTAATGGAGAATAGAGCCTTAGAATAGTGAATGTTCCAAAATCGGAACTCAAACATCCTATATGAATGATTAACATGCTTATATGGCTCGTCAGTTATGTATTCAGTCATTATAGTACTATAAGTACTTAGTCAGTATGTGCTTGTGCACTCAGCCAGTATAGTACTAAAAGTACTCGGTATGTGCTTATGCACTCAGCCAGTATAGTACTAAAAGTACTCAGTATATGCTTATGCACTCAGTCAGTATGTGCTTTACGCACTCACTATGTGCTTATGTACTCAGTTAGTTATGCACTAAGTATGTGCTTAGTTATGCAGTCAGCTATGCACTCAATATGCTTATGTACCCGATCAGTAACATGGTGTATCATGTATTTAATCAGTCACTGTCGTGCTTATTCAGTTAGTTAATATTATGATTCATGTAGTCAGAATAGTACTATATATACTTATTCAGCATCTTGCTTATGTTCAATTTATGATTTAATACAGTTCCGTTATCTCACTAAGTCTTATAGACTTACCGTTCTCAGTTTATATTTTTGTAGGTATGCAAGATGAGACCATGTACATGCTAAATGGGGCGTAATAGGTTAAAATGGTGTAGCTCGCGGGGTTAGGTAACGAGCTTCTGTTGGGTCACCATAATGTAACACAAGCATCAATATGTAAGAAATAAGATAGAGTAGTGATCGGGTGAACACTAAACACACAAACACGAATGAGTAAAGAAATGTTATCCGTAGGAATATGTGTAAAGTGAACAACCAACCTTCAAATGAAGGTTTACTAGACTATTTATAGGGGAAGGGACTAGGGCAACACTACAAGTTCCCTTCCTTCCTTATTGGACATGGGCCAAGGCTTATGAGATTTCTACATAAGCCTTGCCATTAATACAAACATAAAAGCCTAATTAAGCAACCTATTACATATTGATTACAAACACTTAAAATATAGTTTAAGAGTGATTCCAACAATCTCCCCCTAAGTGTTGGTAATTAATAACTTCAGTAATCTTGAAAAGTTGTTAGTGCGGATGTAATAGTTGCTTTGACGTCTTCTGACATTCTTCTTTCCTGTGAGAAGAAGTGTCTTGATTCTAACAATCTCCCCAGTGTGAGGATCTTGTTTTTCTTTGAAGTTTTCAGCTTTGGCGTCTTCATTTATCTTTGTTCTTTGTTCTGGTGTGGATATGGTGATGTTATGTTGTTGTAATCTGCATCAGGCCCGCTTTCTTCGCTCAGGTGTCTCCACGTCCTTCTCCAACATGCTCACACGCTCTTTGACGTTAGATTTCAGTGTTGATGTAGTTCTTTGGCTTTGACTAAGAATCATTCTGACTTTTGTGTTGCCTTTCGAGAGAACTTCAAATTTTGTTGTTGTTGGTATGAGCATGTGGAGAATCTGCACGATCATCTCCTAGGAGCATCCATAAGAAGAAAACATAAGAATGGTTAGTAATAAACACCAATCGATCACTGTGGTCGTTTCTTAGAGAATTGACCACTACGATTGTTCTTCTGATGAATGTCTTTATTCCATTCACCTTGGTCGGGGCGAATCAGCCGTCCGAATCCCATAAGGGACAGTTGGCATTACATTGAACAAGTTCAAGTAATGACCCACATCTTCAGGACTCGATTCTTGAAAGGAATCTCCTTAGCGGGATTTCCAGCACTTACAAGTTCGAACTTCGAGCGTGTTAACAGCATAGTGTGAAAACACATCTCTAATTCTAGCAAAGGCTGTTCCTGAACTGGAGTCCCTTAAATAGGATAACACGATGTACCGAAGTACACCTACAGTTCAGGTGAGTCGCTGAGGTACACCGAAGCATCACCTCATGACTGTAGACCGTTTGAGACAACACTAAGCGTAACCCACAAGGAGTTACCGAAGTGACCTGCTGTCAGGGCTGTTTGATGTTGACCCTGGCAGGAGTTTCCATTCAATCACTGAGGATCACAGTTGTGAACCCCTCATAAATGTTCTCGACAGATTGCTAAGATCTGTGTAGGACTCTAGAATAGTATCACTTGCGTCCTTAAAGTTGAATGACAAGTGATGAAATGTCAAGTGTTCCTAAGAGATCTTTTGATGAATCTCGTGACTCTAGACTCAATAGTGCGCTTTGGTTTTCCTGAGCAGAGACTAGGGAGATGGTCTCCTTCTTCAATACCAGCAATCTCTAATAGAAAGCCGATAGTTTACGTAGGGTTCCCTGTGATAATGAAACAAGCTTCTGTTGAGAGAAACTTGAGTGGTTAAGAAGGTTTAGTGCATGCGTCACTGGGTCCATGATGCCTTTAATCTTCAATACCGGTGTCATCTAGTGACAACCAGTAGCATATGAATTGAACCCGATGTCTGCCCTAAGTTGAATAATTTGGAGGGCTATTTCTTTTCACCCTTTTCTTTACTTTTCTTTTTAATTCTTCAACTCATTCTTTCTCCGATTCTCATTTTCTCCTTTTTATAATCATACCTAAGGGCTTCTAAGTTCTTACTATTGGTGGTGTCCTTGGGTAGATCCCTCCGGTTCTGGCAGATCATAGGACGGTTATTCCTAACCTTAGTCACCTTATAACTCCATGACTAACCTATGTTGCCATAAAACCATTTTCATGAAAATCTCTCAAAGTGTTTATGAGTGAAAACATTTTGTAACACTTTGAGAGTTTTGTATTTTCAAAAATACTCCCCCTCCACATGTGCTTAAGTGTTTTGACAGAAATCTGCACAGTGAGGGTAGAGCTTGCACTTTTGAATTGATCGACTCAAGATAGACAATTCCCCGCGAGACACGGTTACGTTGCATAGTTAAAGAGTTACATTGTCAGCTTTTAGGTGACAACTAGCTCTAATAACCACCTTGAAGGTGTGGACAAACCTCGAAAGGTTGTCAAACCCGTCAAAGTTCATGTTTATCAAGAGCTTCTCGAATAGGTACAATCTACTCGGATGAGTCTTGGAAGACAAATCTTTTCGATGTATGACAGTTCAGATCTCGTCAATTCATGGATTAAGTCTTAGCACGAAGATTCAATCACATTTTCCAACATATTTGTTTCACACAATTTTTCTCCCCCTAAAAAATGGCATATAAATGTTATTTTTGACAAAATTTTGTTATCGAATATGACATTTTGAGTTTTGCGGGAAGTTTGCACGAAGAACAATTTGTGAACAAAGATTTTTTAGCAATTACTCCCCCTCAACAAGTAATATTAACTTTTGAGGTTTTGGAAACATAAGGGGAAGTACTTGTTCTTTTGAGCAAAACTTTGAAAAAATGAAATTTTCATAAGTTTTACTCAAAAGTAAGAAGTTTTCGCTCCTTTTATAAGGATTGTGGCACTGATGCGTACCACAAGGTCCTTTCATTACAAGTAAGGGTTGCACATTGTTATGTCTGCACAAGCCATTAGGGGTGAGCATGGTGCGGGTTTTGGTAAAAACCGAACCACATCCGCAATTGCGGATTTAAAAAAATGAGAATCCACAACCGCTCGGTTTTGCGGGTTTGCGGGTACGCGGTTTTGCGGTTTTTCCTGTTTGGTTTTGTGGGTTTTTCGGTTTTTAAAGTTTTTTTTTTTCAAATTATATTTTTTGGTATATATTTATTATAGAATAAATATACCATAAGGTTACATAATTAGTAGAAATATATAGATATATACAAAATTTTGGGTACTAATATGAAGTTATAAATCTCTACAATAATAAAAGTTAAATAAGACGATTTTTTTTTTAATTTTGATAATAAATTGATAGAAAAATAAAATTATATAATATAAAAACTCACACAATAATTAGCTAATAAAATACATTTGAAATAACTAATTATGAAAATATAAACAAAAGTATTTAATCATACAAAAATTATGAAATCTAGTTGGTTTTTTTAAAAATAAAAATAAAAATATATTTGAATATGACTTTGCGGTTCGGTGCGGTTATTGCGGTGCGGTTTTTCGGTGAAAACCGAAACCGCACCGCAAAATGCGGTTTTTTTATTTTCAGGAACCGCACCGCGGTTTTTGTTGCGGTTTCGGTTTTTGCAGTGTGGGTTTTACGGTTTTGTGCGGGTTTGCGGTTTGCGGTGCGGTTTCTCCTCACCCCTACAAGCCATTGTCAATTATACAGATCATAATATCCAAATATTAATCAAAGAGATATTCAAGGAGAACCAGGCATTCCTTCAATGAGACCGGGAGTTCTCTCTTGGCGTTGATAACCCGTAAGAGGGAAACTCTGACGTCCACCCACAAAGCTTTTTAAATTCCGCATCTGATCACGGTGAAACAGCCTCTCATCAATCCTCTTGATAAGCTTCTTGACATCCCTCTTTTCTTTATAATTCCACCGCTTCTTCGACCCAATGCCATCATGAATCTCTTTTACCGATACGCCAACCCGTCACGAACCTTCTTCAGAGTGTGGTCACAAAACTTGTGAAGCTCATTGCACGCCATAAAACAGTTATGGTGAAGTTCACTGCGGTAAACGACACCAAACTTTGGTTTCTTGAGGATGGTGTACTGAGAGAGTTGGTTGATGTCGGGAAAGTGGACCAACGGTTTAGTGAGATTGACCCTTTTCTGGTATGATTCCACGGCAAGTTGAAGGTCTTCAACACGTTCTTGGATGACGATGCTTCTTATGAATATCAACAAGGACTTGATGTACTGCAGCTGGATGTTGGTGGAGAAATGTCGCATTCGACCTTGTACCTTAGCCATATACATGTCTTCTATGTCGTTGAGCGACAATCTTGGAAAATCAGCTTCAGTAAAATCATATTCCTATTCGTCTTGGCGTTTGACTTTGATTTTCTTCAGGAATGAGTAATCCCACTTTGTAGCCAGACTGACATTCATTATAGCAACGATCCGTTTGTCACTGTACACCTCTTTGTTTGATTTTAGTACATGGCAGCTTCTGTAGTATAGTCTTCTTCGTTCAGGCCAATGATGAATTCCATATTGTGCATCGAGGTCATAATTTACTACATTATCAACAAACATTCTTGTGGCTTCTTCCTAGACGGCAACATTATCGGAGAAGACTGCTGCCGGGATGTTGAAGGTGAGTGAGGTAGCGTATTTCTTGCTTACATCACTACCGTGTTGAAGAAATGCCAGGTCGTTGTTGAAGAAGTATTGGTAGGGAATCCTTTGTTGATCAAGTCGACTGATGGTTGGTAGTGGCTTGGTCCAGTCAGTCTAGTAAGGAGTCTTGTCAGGTCTTGTGAAGTCGATGTTGGATTCAGGGTTGAGCCAATCAATATTGTTGGACATGGCCCGTGCGATATTGTCGAGATGATATTCGACTTCAATAGCACTATCGGAGCTGCCCTTAAGCAGTTGAAACGCGTCGTTCTTGATTCGGCGCAACTCTCCCTTCGTCATCTTCTTTACTTTGAACTTTTCTTGAATAATCTTGACATGCTCCATGGTTTGACCATCTACCGGTTCTTGGCCTTCCGATAATTGAGGGGTGGCATCAACAAGCTTGGAGAACCAGTTGCAACTGTTGTTGACCTTTTCTGCTTGGGCTTGGAGGATGATTCTTTAGGCTGCTTGGTTGATGTCGGAGAGGGGGGCTGTTGTTGAGGCTCAGAAATCTCTTCGTCATCACCACCGGTGTATTGGAAATAGTCACCAGTTTTCTCCTTTGGTGGTGGAGACTCAGAGTCCTGAGGTTTATCACTAGCAGGAGGACGTTGCGAAGAGCTTGTGGTGGTAGTTGTCCTTGGGGGTGGTGGAGGCATAGAGGACGATTCGCCTATTTTCTTTTGACGTTTAGGCTCAGAATCCTTGTCCGCATCATCGTCATCTCTTGGTCTCTTATCTTGACCAGCTCCTTCCTTGCAAGTTTGCTTAAGTTGATATGCAAGTAATGTTTCAAATAGTTTTGATTCATCAGAATTGAAAGTTCCAGATCGAGAAGACATCTGCATAATCAATTTAGAAATCAAATCTGCTTCAGATGGAACTGGTTGGATTTGCATCATTGCAGGTGTGGTTGAAATTGCATGCTTGACCAATGTCATCAGATGTGGAAAGAGTTGTCTTGCGAACATATCTCTTGTAACTCCAGGGACGGTGTCGATAAGAAACTTATGAGTGTAGTCTCTAATCGTCTTGTCCATTTCACCCTGTATATCTCGGTTGAGAAACTGCTGGATCTGGTCTCTTTCCACCGAGAACTCGTTTATCACATTTTGAAGTAAATTAACTCTGTCGGCAAGCTGATTCAATTTCTTGTTGACGACATTGCGTTTCCTTGCTTGCCTGACAGCCTTGACAATCTTGGTCTTGGTACGTGATGCCCAAGTGTCGGTAGGTTTCTTGACTGATTTGGATGTGTATCTGGTGGTAGTATCTTTGGATGGTAGTGGTGATAAATGAGAAGATGAGTCATGAGGTGGCTCTTGGTCTTTTGGTGGCTCAGAAGTTTCTTCAGGGTTTTGTTCAGGATTATCTTGAAGATAATTATCAGCTTCTTATTGAGCTTTAGCCTCTTCTTCAGCCTTTACCCTAGCCTCTTCTTCAGCTCTCTCCCTAGCTGCTTCCTCTATGTCTTCATCAGTGATCTTTTCATTCTTTTCCTGTTCCTCATCTTCTTCAAAGGTAAATGGAACTTCATAACTTAACTGCTGCTGCTCTGTAGATTCCTTAGCAGTGGCACCAGTTCGCTTATCGGGTTGATTAACCGCATCACGAACTGGTATGGATAGTGCGCCACCATTGGAACCTCCAGGGCCTCTGGTTTGTTGATGATGAAATTCAGTAGCAGCATGCTTTAACCTTAGCTCTTTGAGAGTCTTGTGGTACTCTCATTCTTCATCCTTAGGTTCATCATCAAAGCTTTCTTCTTCTGTTTCAACAACGGGTGTCTTCCCTTTGTCTGATTTTGGACTTGGTGGTTTGTCTTCTAACCTTGTTGAGGTAGTATCATCTGTAGCTGATTCGGAGTGATAAACCACTTCTTCAGACTCAGTATCTTCAGAAACGATGTCCTTGTCCTCAAGTTTGAGTGCCGGTTTAAGGTTAGGGATGGCACCCTTAGATTGGACTTTTCTTTTGCGATGAGGATTCCTTTTTGGATACTTGAGGGCACTCCCAGTGCTTTCAACACTTCCAGCGCTGCCTGATCTTCTGGTCTTCTTGACTGGAATAGCTGAAGACTTTTCATCCATAAAGCCGACTTTGCCTTTGTTCACTGCTTCTTGGTATCTTAAATACGAGGGAAGACTTTTGATATCAGCAGTGAGAAGGCAGTCCAGGAGCACTGCACCTTGCTTCTTTGTTGAGGAGTCCTTGAATCTAACAATGTTTAGTGTTGTAACACCCCCAAATCTCGGTACAACGGAAGACTTAATCAAGTTTTCGGGGCATTACTATTGGATTGGTATCTCACACAAGTATAGCAAAAAGATAGTCATTTAACATTTAAAACCAATCCCAAATTTAAGTATTCAAAACATTTAATCCAAAAGTATAAATATTAGGCCCAAAACATGATTTAATAAAATAGGTCCCCAAAGTTTATCAGAGTCAAAAATGATCCTTGAACCCCGCCTTCTTGCCAAATAGTTTTAACGGTCCAAAAACAGTAGCATGGTTCTCACCCCAATATAGTTAAAAACGTAGATAAAAGTGGGGCTATGAAACTCACCTCAAGCAAGCAACGTACGAATAAACACTAGCAGAAGATAACAGGTAATCACGACACAACAACTATCGACTTGGCACAACCTATTGATGTAGACCAAATTTTAATATATAATTCCCATAATCAACGTTATCTACCCCAATGTATTCCATTTCGTTATTTCCAAAAATGTCTCGTTTCACCATTTAATCCTAGTGTTTGGTATCCTCATGTGGGTGTATCGACTCAATATGATGCTATGAATGCACTCAAACAACCAATATGTGACTCAATGCAACACAAT
Source organism: Chrysanthemum seticuspe (assembly GCA_019973895.1). NCBI lineage: Eukaryota > Viridiplantae > Streptophyta > Magnoliopsida > Asterales > Asteraceae > Chrysanthemum > Chrysanthemum seticuspe. The sequence goes on along the minus strand of BPTQ01000004.1, from coordinate 197,949,336 downwards.
GAGACATCTAAGCGATAAGCTCCATAGTCTAATAAGTTTCGGAATAAATAGTAGACCTTATCGAATTCGTCAACTCGATAAACTCATTTATTTATTCGTGTCGCTTATTATCCCATAAACCGGTCGCATCCTAAAGAGTCATAAGGATAATTAGCCCATTAATAAGGTTACCCAACGTACCTAGCGGGCTCTTATTAGATTCAGCAACCTAATAAGTCCGCTACCCACGTGGATCAACACTATTAATGTTAGGTTATCCGTAACCCATGCACACAACGTAAGTAAATAAATAATTGAAACTACTATTAAATGCCCATAATTGGCATAATTCGATAAACGTGTACTCGAAACATTAATTACTTATTTATTATAAAACATTTCCATTTTTAGTCGTTAGTTTCCATTTAAAAATAGTAAATAACAAGATAAGTCTTGTTATCGATATTTTTAGTATAAAAGCCCTTTTATTATTTATATTTCATAGTCTATTAGCATTTTTATATATATTTTTCGTCAAATTCCAATATTAGTTTCACATCGTTATTCGTTTCGAGTCCACAAGCACGAGTCATGACTTCTCGGCTTTTAATCAATCAATAGTCCAAACTATACTAAAGTCCATGTTACGACGTTGTCGGGGTCAACTATTGACTAAAAAGTCAAAGTAACACCGGCGTTGCTCAAAGTTGACAATTATATATATCAAGTTCAATTAAAAGTCATAATAGCGCAATTCAATCACAAATCAACTCAAAACAATCTCGCCAACCAATCAACCAATCAACCAACCAAATATACCCGAAACCAATGTTATGACCCTAATGGTCATGACACGGTCACGGTTAAGACCACGTGAACCAAACAAGCTCTAGAAGCTTTTCGGCTCCACGCGTCTCATCCAAACACCAACAACATCAACCCACAAGCTACCTAAATGACCCGACCCGGACCCTTGGTCCAAGTGGGTCTCGTACGCCACCCATGAGCCACGTACGAGTCCCTAGTGGCTCGTACGCCTCATCACTCACATCCAAACACTACCAAATCAATTCCACAACATCCAAATACAATCAATCAACCTCCAATCATTAACCAAACACCAAACCCATCATCTATTCTAACCAAAAACATGAAACTAGACCTAAAATGCAAAAACCCATCAATATGATACACCACATGCTTACCAAACACTAGCTACATGTTTATTTAAGTGTTAATTAGACTTAATCCCACGTTTAAACCAAAAGCCGTAAATTTTATCATAGGGTTGAACCCTAATCAAGCCATACGTGGCTTATTGAAGCTCAAACAAACATAACCCATGTTCCATTTACCTTATTCAAGCCCGATCTACAATATTTGATGAAAACCCTAAAAGTACGAATCTTAATCTTAAGATTTGAAGGTGTTAATGAAGGTTTTAGTGAGATTATTATATATGGATAGAAAGAGGATGAGAAGAGCTACAAGATGGTGGTGGAGGTGTAGCACCACTTGCCGGAATTTGGCCTGAAAGTGGCCGGAATAGGGGTGGCGGTGGTGGGTTCTAGGGTTAGGGTTTATGTTAATTTGGGGGAGAGAGAGAGTAGAGAGAGAAATGAAAGTATCAAATGAGGGTGGATGGAGCTTTTTATACTTGAATATTGGGGACTCAAAAATAAATAAATACGGGAGGAGGGGGGCGCCGGCCATGGGAACGGTGGGGGTCGGAGTTGTAATTTTTCGTAACTATCCCGTTTACCCATTCCCGAGCTCATATATTGTCCCCCGAGTGTCCCACGACGATTATTCGACTTTCTAATATCGTTATTTATGTTTTTCCACGAGTTTTGACTATTTATTTGCCAATTTTCGAGTACGGTCTAACAGTTACGTTATTTCTCGTTTTAGGCTTTTCTAGTGCCGAATCGAATAGTGCCTACCAAATAGAGTTAAAACTCATACGATAACTCATTCAATAATGAAATAAACCGTAAAAACCAATAGCCGATATAAAATCAAGTCATGGTTGATAAAAATAGTGATAAAGGCAAAAGCTCGATTTAGTTTAACGTAATGCGGTTACCTAAAATAGACTCCCTAAATTGCCAGTTGTCACAAGTGTGGGCTCATACAACACAGAATGATTGTTGGGGTCGTTTAGTCTCAAGGGAATATCCCGATTTTTCCCGAGAATGTTCTGGATCAACAACTTAGTATATCTGATAAAAGGAACCTTTGTCCCGGGTTTCTTGAGATGGGACATCATGTCTTCCCATATCAGACTGGAAAAGTCGATGTGCTGCTTGTTGACCATGCCCCAAAAGGTTTGCAAGTTCATGAGTTTAGGATGCTCATGACCGCTGTCTCTTCTAGAAACAGACTTAGCGATCATGATGTACAAGGTCCTCCACGGTTGAGGAATGTTCTTTAAATCGACCGAGGAGTGCTTTGTAATTATTCCAGCAGCTTCATCATAGCCAAGATCGACCATGAATTGTAATGTAGCCTCTTCACTTGGAATTGATACATACTCAACAGGTTGGATGGCAGGCAGAAGAAGAATTGTTCGAAGATCAGCAACAGTGATAGTGACTTCCTTATCATTGATAGTCACTGTGACAGCATCCTGGCCATCAACCTTTTTCATTGTGTGCCAGAATTGATGAATGTAAATTTCTGGTACAGTAGCTGAGTTGGTGAGCATATTGTTGTAGGGATGAGATTTGAGAATGTCCACAGCAATCCTGCATGAAGACTCTGAGCAGGTGAAGTTCTCAAATTCGACCTTGAGGTTGTTCTTTCCAATCTTCATGTTGTAATCAGTTGGGAAGACATCTTCCATTGTGAGCTCATTTGGTGCGTTAACATTTTCCATGGTGATGTCCATATCGTGATCTGAAAGATATTGAGACAAAAGTACCAACATATCAAAAGACATTATGTTAGTCAATAGTTGATTTAACTGTCTAATTTATTGAATATGTTATGTTAATGAATGTTACGAGTCCAAGGTCACTTGTTGTCCAATAGTCCAAAGTTGATGTGATAAGTTTCGTGAGTATATTAATTTTGAATTTTAAAGTCCAAATTTTTTTTCACTCATTCACACAACATTTTAACAATTATTGCTTATTAGTGACATTTTGGTCTTGTGACGTTATGAATAACTTATTACAAGTTTGCGCGTAACATTTCATAGGAAAAGTTAAAATTTTGGCTTAAGCGTAGGATTGTAAGCTTATGTATAAACATGTGTAACCATACATGTAGGATTAAGCTTATGCGTATGAGTCACTCTTACGCGTAAAAATGGGCTCTTAGTATGAAGCTTATGCGTAAGCGTGGGTTGGGAGATTACGCGTAAAGTTTACTCGTAAGAGTAAGCCTTATGCGTAAGAGTCCAAGTTTACGCATATCCTTCACAGGATACGCATAGTCCCATTGTAGACCCTTATGCGTAAGAGTTACGTGTAAGATGTCTCTTATGTGTAACATCTACGCGTAAGGTATTCCATAAGCATAGAATCCGTTTTTTAACCTTGATTCTGAATTTGTACGCGTAGAACCTGAAATAAATCAAACATAACATTCAAATTAACAATTTATTCAAACCCTTTCAGTAATCACATGGAATCATAGTTATGTCCAGTTACGCGTAGGAACTAAGTTATGCTTAAGTATAAACCCTAGAGTCAATTCCTACTCGTAAGAAATCTAGCCATGGAAAATGAACCAAATGATTTCTGGGAAGTCTTAGAAGCCATATTAGTTGTTTGTAACAAGTTTTAACATCTAAAACCTCATGAATCAAAAGTACCCAAATTAACGAGTACATAAACCCTAAATTCTAATTTTGCCAATTTAATGGTTCTGGGTTAGATTCCAAGTTGGTTTTGGTTAATTGAACATGTAACAAACATAACTCAAGCAACTAATTGTCCTAAAACACACACAATAGAAAATACCCAAATCCACGCATAAACCCTAAGTCACGATTATGATCAAAAACGTTTTCTGGGTTGATATTTTGGATGAAAGTGTTCATAAAACTTGTTTTTAATTACTTTGGCACAACCTTTTTCATCAGAAACACCCCATGGTGAATTCATGTTCTTACGCTTAAGCGTAGAACACAAAATCATCACTTGTTTAAAATCAAACCGTTAAAAATGAATAAGATTTAAAACCAATGTTTGTAATCAATCAAGGAAGCTTTTAACACTTACAAATTCGAAGATTATAGCACGGATTTGAGAATTGAATTATAGGCGTGGATGATAGTAGTTGAAAAATTAAATGCTTGAAGTAAATGTGTAAGTATAGTTAGGTAGAGTGTTTTTGTAAAAATAAGTTATAGCTTTTGAGAATAATGGTCCCTCCACCTCAACAAATTTCAACCACAACCCATAACTTCCATTTTGGTTAACCAAGATGTGAAAGTTTGGAAAGAAACTTGACGACACTCCCCCTCGACTTTAGAAATTGTGAAATTTTACAAATATGAGTCCGAGGAGTGTATTGAAACAAGGAACGTATCCACCATTGTAAGATATAGGATTTCACTAACACATCATATCAATAACATATGGGGCGTTCACAATAGTTTAGAGAGAGAAAGTTCTAGAGAGAGAAATGAAAGAGAGTTGAGAACTATGTGAAACAAAGAAAAATAGTATTGAAGCTCCAACCCTCTACCTTGGGAGGTAGAGGGTATTTATAGTGTCTTACAAATAAACGCCACCTACGGGCTGTGGATCAGGCATACAGTGGGTAAAGACCCGTCCGTCCTCCACGGTGTTACTTAACAAACTACTAACTAACATATCATAACTACGACTACGAGCTTTCTATTGAATGCTTATACTTGAGGTGACCGACTCTTTAACGACTGAATTTTCTAATTCCTAACAATCTCCCCCTAAGGGAGGTCACCGTAATTTACAATGAATACAAACAGATATTACATTAAATTGTTCTAGGATTCTTGATTAAGTCCTTTGCTCAGTAGCTCGTAGTCTTTGATTCTTCATTATTGCATGTTTGGGAATTCAAGTGGAGGTCTTTTACTGATCCACATGAGAATGATTGTTGAGCCTGCTTTGAGATCATCAGTCATATTAAATCTCCGACTCTTCCTTTGTGATGTTGGTATTATGTGATGTTGTGACTTTTGGACCGACATGCTCACATTCTGGATCATGATTTCTTCTTATCAGAGTAGCGGAAGCTTTCGTTGATTCATGACATTGGTAGCGGCGTAGCCGAGGCATGGAGTGAAAATATCAGTCATTGATGCACTAATAATGATTTCTTTGGAAATGAATGTGTTGTGTGAGCATGCGGCTATGGATTGACCGCTTCATTCTGATCAGCTGCAAACGTCGGGATGTACCTGCATAAAACAGTTAGCAATAAGCGCACGAAAGTGTCTTTGATTACTTTCGATGAATTGAGGTACACGGCCCACGGTTCCCCGTTGATCAGTACAAGTACTGCCTGTGATCAGGTATAATTCCGAAGAATTTCCTTGACAGGGTTTCGCAGCTGCTCTAGCTGTTCTCAAACTGGAACGTCTCAAAGAAGACAACACTTAGTGAGTGAACCAGCGAATAGAGATTCACTGATTGATGAAAAGAGATTTGAAAAACAATCGTGTATTGCTCAATAGAATTTTTTTTTTTTTTTTTTTTTTTTTTTTTTTTTTTTTTTTGCAATACAACAAAGGTTTTAATGAAAATCAATTATCAATCATAAAACACCTTTTGATTTGAAATATTCGTACACGGTCGATGTGCTAAAGAAAAGAGTTTTTAAGCACAATGACCGGTTTTTTTTTCAAAGGTATCCGTCAATCCATAACCTGAACCAGGATTGATTCAAAAGATTGAATCGTCCCATTGTTTCTGTTCAGTTGTCACATGGTTGATCTATTGGATAGATCTCACATGCCACCCACCAGGAGCTTGTTAGATGTTGGCTCCAGAAGGCTTTCCATCCTCATTGTGAATATTTTTGCATATCACTCGGATGTTCTGGCAATACCACAAGGATAATGCGAAGGACTCAAGATATAATCTCTCTTTCCACATTGTGTGAAACAGAGAGTCTTCATTGAAAGTGTCCTAATGAGATTTATTGATGATCTCGAGGCTCTAGACTCAATTTGTGCATATTTGGTTCCTGTGCCGAAGACTAGGGAGAGGGTCTCCTTCTTCAATATCAACAATCTCTAAGAGAAAGTCGATAGATTATGTAGGTTCCCCGTGAGAATGAAACAAGCCCTTATAAGAGGAACTTGAGTGGTTTGGGAAGTTGTAGTGCAGAGCGTCACTGGGTCCATGACGTCTTGTCTTCAATACCGATGTTACCATCAGTAGCATATGAATTGTACCCGGTTTCTGCCCTATGATTGAATAAATGGAGGGCTATTTCTTTTCACCCTTTTCTCATTCAATTCTTTTTCATTCTTCAACCCCTTCAGTGCTTACCGAGACTTCATAGCTAGAACCTTGTTGGGTTTATTCCAGTACTAGCTCTGTCTCAGTCCGCACTCTTCCCATATCTCATTTTTCTCCTTTTATCATCATACCTAAGGACTTGTACACTAACTAGTGGATTGTCCCTGGGTAGATCCCTCCGGTTCTGGCGGATCATGGGACCTCAACCTAACCTTATCATCCTTATATCACCATACATAAAGTAAAGTTGGTCGGTCTTTTTGGTATCGTTCATCTGCCATTGGAACCAATTGAAAACCATTTGAGAAATCAATCAAGATACTTGTGATATAGAATCAAAGTATTTTTTATCTTAATTGTTTTGATATTTTAGAGATCTTTGAAATCGTTAGATTAAGAATGAAAGGTCCAATCTTTTGATTAACATTTTCTAAAATGATCATCATCACTTCCTAATCAATTTGAGTAGATAAAACATTTTAAGGAAGGATGAGGTTTTCACAAGTTTGCTCCCCCTCAATATGTCCCTCGAAAAAAAGAGTTTGCACATATTAGAGGGAACCTGCACTTAGAGATAATTCAGTCACGTTTCGAGAAATTTGAGGTTTAAAATAGATGCTCTCCCTCAACATGTGCATGGAAGTTCTTGAAATCGTTTGTCACATGTGGGGAGGAGAGCTTGTACACCCTTATAAAACCATTTATCGAATTATCAGTTTAAATCTAATTTAAATCACAAATTCTCCCCCGATCACAATTTTCAAATCATTTGAGATTTGTGATCTCTTTTAGATTTAAATTGATTTTGAAAGCTTTTAAGGAGAATTGTGACTTGATTATGAAAACGTTTTAACTGATAATGATCGAATTTTGAGACTTCGTACTCCAACGATTAATCATTAAACATGCTTGAATATCTTTTGAAAACTTAATAATAACCACGGTCTGGTACCATTGTTTGAAAAATACACTTTTTAAGTTAATTGAAAAATCATTCTCCCCCTCAATCAATGACATAAGTTGTTGATTGAGAGATAGATATTTATGACAACTGTTAAGTTCAGATGATTTTCAAAAATAGAGTTCGAGTAATTTTTCAAAGCAATTAGTTTTCATTAGATAGTAAGAAATTGTATTTATTGAATCAGAGCCTGAGATTTGAGAAACCAGATATAGCATGGCTCTGTTCTTTCTTTGAAAACGGGTTACTGCCTGAAATAACAATAAACCACTATTTTTCTCCGCCTCATTTATTTATTTATTTATTTATTTTTTTTAAACTATGTACATTCGAAGAACATCTAAAGACCCGTGACATTCTTTGAATATCAACACAAAGTCCGTAGATGACATCGAATATGAAAAAAAAACATGACAAAATAAGAATATTTTTTGAGAAATTTTCAAGATTTTTAAAATTTTTAGGGATTTGTGAAAGTTTTATATTTTTCTATTTGCTTTTTGGAGGTTTTGTAATTTTGTATTTTGCTTTTTGAATAAATATATACAAGAGATAGATGAATAAAGACCTTTACTCCTCGTCTTCCTCTTGAAGACGCTTGAGTGTTTCCGGTTGTAGAATCTTTAGACCAAGACGTGGAACGATAAACTCAAAACGTTCTCTAGGAAGAGCTTTGGTGAAGATGTCTGCTAATTGGTATTCAGTTCTCACAAAGTAGAGTTCCACCACACCTTTTTCTACTTGTTCCCTGATGAAATGATGTCGAATGTCGATATGCTTGGCTCTTGAGTGCTGAACATTGTTGCATGAGAGAGCAATAGCACTTTTATTATCACAGACAGAGGGATTTTGTTGAATTCAAGGCCATAGTCAGTTAATTGAGATCTCATCCAAAGGATTTGAGCACAACATGACGACATGGCTATGTATTCAGCCTCTGTAGAGGAAATAGAAGTACTCATTTGCTTCTTTGACGACCAGCTCACAAGCTTATCACCCAAAAACTGAGCACCTCCAGATGTACTTCGACGAGTATCTTAACACCCTGCATGATCTGCTTCTGCATATGCTGTTAGTGACATACCGGTGTCCTTCGGGTACCAAAGTCCCATGTTGATGGTTCCTTGGAGGTACCGAAAGACCCGTTTAACCGCTTCAAGGTGCTTTTTGGTAGGCTTAGCCTGGTATCTAGCACATATGCATACAGCGAACAGAATATCAGGTCTACTGGTTCTGAGGTACATCAGGGATCCGATCATGCTACGATATTTCGTTTGGTCTACCATGATCCCTGAGTGGTCCTCATCCAGTTTAGTACGCTCAATCATGGGAGTGTCAACAGGGTCACTAGAATCAAATCCAAATTTCTTCAAAATCTCATTTGCATATTTAGATTGATTTATGAAAATGCCTCCGGGACTTTGTGAAATTTGTAATCCCAAGAAAAATGACATTTGTCCCATCATTGACATTTGAATTTTGGAACCCATTTCATTTGAAAAACGATCACATTCATTGGGGTCAGTCGAGGCAAATATGATATCATCAACATAAATTTGAACGTGAATTAAATGTTTGCCTGACTTTCTGGTGAACAACGTTGGCTCAACTGCTCCTTTACTGAATCCGATAGATAGAAGAAACTTTGATAGCGTTAGGGGTGTCCAAAAAAACCGAAGAACCAAAAGAACCGAAGAACCGTACCGGTACCGACCGGGAACGGGACCGTATATTAGAACCATGGTACGGTTCTTGGTTCTTAAAATTTTAAAATTTCGGTTCTCGGGACGGTTCGGGTCGGAACCGTCCGGTTCCGGTACTTTCCCGAAAGAACCGACTTTTATGAAAATATGTAATTTTATAGGGTTTGTTTGGAATATTGTGTACATGCAAGTATGCGGCCTTTTAAGAAAATAGAAAAACCTTACCTAAACCTAAAAACTCATAAACCTTAACCTTTAATCCATTGATTTCATTCAAAGATTCAAACATCATTCATCAATATGAAAGTAAGTTTTTTCTAAACTTGAATATCGAGTATGCGCATACCCGCATATCGAATAATTATGTGTTGCTCAATAACAACTAGCAAGAAGTTGTAATTAACTATTGGTATTTGTTTTTCATTAAACTTAATGATAAAAGTTGAGAAACAATTAACGGTTATGGCGTCACTGCATGATATATCGTCACCATGTAAGTTATTGTAAGCTAGTCACCATGATTGATATATAATATTCTCAACGAGTTTGCAATTATTTTCATGGATAATGAGTTTGCTATTACCGGAGATATGTTTTTTTGTTTGTTTGTAAGTTACGTTGTGGAATACTATTAAGGTTGTCAACTTCTTTCGAAGTTCTACAAAACGAGTACCATAAATTCATATCCATCAAAATATATTTTTTAACACTTTGGTACTCATGGGAATTCCCGAAATTCCCGTACCGGAACCGAACCGAAAAAATTGGGACGGTTCTTGGTTCCACTTTTTTCCTTATTTTCGGTTCTCGGTTCTTTCGGTTCGGTTCCGGTTCGGGACGGTTCTAGTACCATGGACACCCCTAGATAGCGTATCATACCATGCCCTCGGAGCTTGCTTTAAACCATAAAGAGCCTTCTTCAAACGATAAACATGAGTAGGATGCTCTGGATTCACAAAGCCTTCAGGTTGGCTGACGTAGACGACCTCTTTAAGATCTCCGTTAAGAAATGCGGTTTTAACGTCCATTTGATAAACAACCATGTTCTTGCTAGCAGCATTAGCCAAGAAGATTCTGATCGCCTCGATATGAGCAACTGGAGCAAAAGATTCCTCAAAGTCTATCCCTTCTTCTTGATGATAACCTTTAGCCACTAACTTAGCCTTATTTTTCAAAACATCACCATGCTCATCAAACTTCACTTTGAAGATCCACTTAAGAGCAATGATCATAGCACAATCTGGAGCTGGTACTAATTCCCATACATCTAATCGATCAAACTCATGAATTTCATCTTGCATGGCATTGAACCAGCTGTCTTCATTCATAGCAGTTTTAACATCTTTAGGTTTGATCTTTGAGAGTACGGAGTTAAAGAAGCACCATAAGGCATCAGTAGCAAGCTGTTTACGAGTGGATACCGGACGAGAAGGGTTTCCAATGATGTTATCCAATGGGTGATCATGTGTCCATTTTCTAAGATGTTCATGTGGTTGTGGTTGTGGAACCGAAGTAGCAGAGTCGATGTCTCCTGATGAAGATGGTTCAGATGATGATTCAGGAGCAAATATTTTTTCAAATGGAGCATCTTCGGGAGTAGCAAAGGGATTAACTTCATCCTGTGAATCAGAAGCATTTCCATGATGTACATTGGATGATTGAAGATTTGTTGATGAAACAGATTGATCACCAGCAGGCGCTTCTTGGCTTAATGACATCGACGCTGAAGGATTGACTTCATTGACAGAGATAGAAGCAACCTCTGTTGAAGGAGTTGACAATTCAATAGCACTTGGCTCACAGTCTTCATCAAACATAGGATCAAAAAATTTCTTCAAATCATCTTCAGATGGAGGTAGATATGGAGTTGCTGGAGAAGAGTTTGGTACAAGAGATGAACCAATGGGACTGTTTTGAAGTGCGGGTCATGAATTGGATTGTCCAGGAGCCATTTGACCGGTCAACTCATCAAACGTAACGTGAATAGTTTCCATGATGTTTCGGGTCCTCTTGTTGTAGATTCGGTATCCTTTTCTGTTTGGTGCATATCCTACAAAAACTCCAATGTCTGCCTTAGCTCTTAGTTTACCTAAATCTTGACCATCATTCGTAGGATAGCACAAAGCACCAAATACACGAAGGAATGAGAGATTAGGTTTTCTGTTGTGAACAAGTTCATATGGAGTTTTTCCATGAACAGTGTGAATCAGGGATCGATTTTGTGTGTAGCATGCAGTGGCAATGGCTTCACCCCAGAGAAACATTGGAACCTTTGAGTAAATCAGCATTGTTCTTGTGGCTTCCACAAGAGTTCGATTTCGTCTTTCAACTACACCATTCTGTTGAGGAGATCGTGGAACACTTCTTTGATGACTGATTCCCACACTTTCATAAAATTCACTTAGTTGTTTGTTAACAAACTCAGTTCCATTGTCTGTTCGGATGATTCTGACAGTTTTGTTAAGACGAACCTGCAGCTGTTTGATGAGTTTGATGATGATATATGGAGTTTCATCCTTTGTCCTTAAGAACTTGACCAGGTGATTCTATAGTAATCATCAACTACAACTAACACATATTTCTTCCCAAAGATATTCTGCACTCTCATGGGTCCACATAAGTCCATGTGAATTGTATGAAGAAATTCTGTAACAGAGTTTGTAGGTTTGGGTTTATGGGCATACTTCTTGCTTTTTCCCAATTGGCATGCTGAACAAAGATGATCCTTTTCATACTTAAGTCTAGGTAAACCTACAACCAAGTCATTTCTGGAGAGATCATTGATGGTGCCGAAGTTCAAGTGATTGAGACGACGATGCCATAACCATGGCTTTGTTTTTGAAGCCTTTGACAACAAGCAAATTGGAGAAGACTTCATCATATCATCGATAGAGATGGTGTATAGATTTGAACCTCGTGTTCCTCTTAAAAATTCCTTACCATCAAGTTCTCTAACGAAACAGGTATGTTTTCTGAAGGCTACTTCTAGATCAGAATCGCAGAATTGACCAACAGAGAACATGTTATGACCAAGACCTTCCACATAATACACTCTGGAGATAACACTTTCACCAACAACATAATCTCCATAGCCCATAATTGCACCGAAATGATCATTTCCGAATCTAACAGTCCCGATGAATTTGCTCACAAAGTTCATGAGCCGCGACCGGTTTCCAGTCATATGCTTGGAACAACCTGAGTCCAGGTACCACAGAACGATTTGAACGATCTGCAGTTGAACACAGACAAGAATGGATAACTGGATAATTGGGATACCCATGCAAGAATGGGTTCCATTTGGTTAGTAACAGCGATTGGAACACCCACATCAGAGATAGAAACATTCATATCAGAAATTGAAGAAATGGAATCATTATGAATAGATGCAGTACTAGTGTCCGTATTTGCCCTATTCAAAGTATGTTCACTTCTTAAGGTAATAATTCTACCAGTAGGCATCCATTTTCTAGTGGGCATTATCCGATTAGCCTTATGGCCGATAGGTATCCATTGATAGCCTATCTTACTAAATGTTCTTCCTGTGGGTTTCCACTGTTTTCTAACTTTCTTTCTCTTTTGCCTTTTAGCCTTCTTAGTTCGATTTTTAGCATTAACAATTTTAACTGGGCAATCGACAGCATTAGACAAGACATTCATACCACATTCACGATTAGTAACAGAAACCACACAATCATCATTACAAGTTTTTTCAAAAGTAGCAGCGGAATTCGAATTAATTACAGTACGCTTATAGCAAATACTAGAATCAACACGATTCGTTTTATTTAACTCAAACTTAGTGTTCCTAGGGTGATCTTCTACTTTCTTCCAATGCACATTCTTAGCTTGCGAGGTCCTATCATTCCTTGTATTGTCTTGAGACTTTGACCTGCTCACTTTAATGTCACTGTTTACTCTTGTAGAGGGAATGGGAACATTAGTTGGTTTTGCTAATTTATGCATTTCCTGTTTAGATGTGCTGGGATCTGAACTATTTGAAGGCACATTAAAGTTCACTTTCTTAATAGTAGAAGTGCTGGGATTTGAACTCCTAGAGGGCACACTGGAGTTCACATTCTTAGCACTAACAGATTTGGAATCTGAACTACTTGAAGGCACACTAAGGTTCACGTTCATAACATTTGGCATTGAATGACTTGCATGCTTGGCACTAGGCATTGAACAAGGAATCAAAGGATTGACTTGCTCACCTAAGGATGTTAGGAATTAGAAAATTCCTATATTGAAGAGTCGGTCACCCCAACTATCATCTAGCTTAAGTTAGCTCGTAGACTAATCGTTAGTTACTTATTTATGTTGTTTTGTAGTTAGTCAGTAGCGTAAAATAGTCTAGTGCAACACCGTGGAGGAAGGACGGGTCTTTACCCACTGTATCCCTGATCCACAGGCCGTCAGGAGGTCGTTTAGTTTGTAACCTATAAATACCCTCTACCTCCCAAGGTAGAGGGTTGGATGTTCCTTGGGATAATCTAATATTCCACAAGTTTCTCTCACTAGAATGTCCCACTCTTTCTCTCTCTAAAACCATCTATGTGCTCATTGTGTTAATATTATGATGTGTATGTGAAAGTTTATATCTTACAATGGGTTATGGTACATAAAAGTTACTAAAGTTTTCCAAAAATTTGTCCTAAGTTACTATAGTTTCATTTTGTTCATACAGGTTACTGAACTTTGAAACTTTGTTCACTCAGGTTACTGAACTTATAAAATTATACATTCAAGTTACTAAACTTTGACAATCTGTTCACTCAGGTTACTGAACTTATCAAAAAATATACGTTCAGGTTACTCAGACTAACACTAAATTTATCAAAGTGTATGCTCCCGAAAGTTTAGTAACCTAAGTGAACAAAATGAAACTATAGTAACTTAGGACAAATTTTTGGAAAACTTTAGTAACTTTTCTGTACCATAACCCAGATATAAAAAATGAGAGATGGAAAGATCAAACCAAGACACTGATATTTATAGTGGTTTGGTAACGAAGCTCCTCTTCGCCCTACTCTACTCCCCGATTATCCAACTCGAGAGTTGTAAGAACTATGTCAACAAACTCCTTTTAGGCAGAGAAAACCATACAACGTCACTTATCACAATTTCCAACACTAAGCTAAATGTCGAGTACTAATCTAGCTATTACCAATATCACTCACGATCTACCCAATCTTCTAACAAATCACATAACCTAAAAGATCTACCAGATCTTCACACGATCAATCCGATCTACACACGATCTATCCAATTTACCCACTATCAACACAAGCTACACAAGATCTACCCAATCTCTACACGATCACAATGATCCACAAAATCTAACGATATATGATGAATAACAACTTGATGTATAACAATATACAACAAGTTCGTAACAAGTGTTACAAGTGCACTAAACTAAATATATAACACTTTGTATCTTCTCGATACGGTGTGTTCTTTTCTTGCACTTGTAAAGAAATGAAGGTGATTACAATATACAAAAAGTACGTAACAATGACCACAAAATCTAACGATATATGATCAATAACAACTTGATGTATAACAATATACAACAAGTATGTAACAAGTGTTATGAGTGCACTAAACTAAATATATAACACTTTGTATCTTCTCGATACGGTGTGTTCTTCTCTTGCACTTGTAGAGAAATGAAGGTGATTAGTTGGTTTGATGATTGGATCACTCTTAAACAAAAATCAACTAAATAAATGATCAAAGAATCAATATTAGAAAGGGTAGATTTAACTCAGAAAGTTCTGTATAAAAATTACTGAATTAGGAGTGAGATCTGATCCACTATTTATAGGCAACGGTACCGCTGGGGTCTTACTGGTACCGTCCCAGACAAAAACGCTCATCTTTTTATTTTTAGTGATGAAAGTTTATTTGGGGATGCTTGGGGGGGGGGGGGGGGGAGGAATAGCTGTTGTGATTTTTAAACTTATTTTTTTCAAACAAAACATTTATTTTTGAATTCAAAAATAATTTGTAAAATGTACTTTTAAAAAGATGTTTTGTGAAATAAAAAATGTGAAGTCTTAGGAAAAAAAAGTATTCCTTTGATCATTTGTCGAATTGTAATTTTTTTGTTCTTACCTCGAGTGATTTACGTCAAAATGAAATATTACGACTAAAAACTTGTTTACGTTAAGTTTAACGTAAAACGGTTTTACATTTTGTTATTATCAAAACATAGAGATGTCAAAAAATATTAATAAGTTTTTAGCCATTATTTTTATTAACACCATCAACACCAAAAAGTGATGTCATATCAGCGCTACATTACATCACTACTTTTAAATCAACACCCAAAAATACCCTCTCACTCATAACCATAGTTTTCAGGATCCCAATCCTGATCTTAGGATATTACGATTTTACGATACCGCAAAGCAAAAATGATCATCTTTGCAAGCTTAAGATCTTATAGGATCCCGAACTTGACCATACGATCTTAAGATCTAATACTATCCGATCCTACTTTTCTCGGATTACAAACTAAAAAACTACAAATTTATGGATTGTTTTTTTTATAGAATTCAAAAAACAATATGTTAATTTTTTTAAACATTTCATAATCATAATTTAGGACGACATCTCTATGAAATATTCATAGTATTTTGTGTTTTAATGTATAATAATTTGTAAATTTGTATAATATTACAAAAACTATTAAGAAATAACATTAGAGTAGGATCTTAAGATCCCGATTCGATCTTACGATCACGATCTTGCAAAGACAAAACGATCCTGGGTAGGATCCCGATCTTGGAAACCTTGCTCATAACACCATTAATACCACCTTTTTAGGACCTACCATTTTATTTTATTTTTCAATTTTCCAAACAAACTAATTTTTCATACATTAAACAACAATACAAATAACATTTTAAAAAGTAACGAAACTAATTTCCAAAAAATTAGCAAAATATTAAACTTAACTTTTAATTGGACCAACAACTCATTTGCATATTTTACCAACAGCCGAAGAGATCTTGACTTTAATGCCCACCAAAAAAAAAGAAAATAAAAAAGAACCATCTTCTCCAACGCAACACACACTGCAATACATACACAAAAACACACACAGACACCCATTTAAATTGGAAAAAAGAAAAAAAAATGAAAACCAACGCACGTTGTTGTATCAACAACAAGACCAATGGCGTTGGTTTCTCATAAGGGTCCGTGTGGTAACGCCGGTAACGTGAGAGTCAGGTCGTCATAACATCGGCTCTTGTTTTACCGTACCTTGAGCTCTTAGGGAGAGAAAGGTTGCCTTCCCATGATGGAATTAATAATTTTTACATGTCCTATTTTTGACGATGATGATTTATGGTGATAACGGGTTAAATAGTATTATAGTGTTATTGAGGAACCACTGGTATTAAAAGAGTGTGATAATGGATAAATCTTAAGTGTAAAATAAGAAAGGTTGAAGATAAGAGTATTTAAGTCATTTTAGTTTGATCAAGGATGAAATCGGACTCGATATTTCCTCACAGGGATATCGCTTGCGCTTTTCGAAATACGAAAGAAACATGCAATCTGGCCAAACCACAAGGACGATTTTTGCAATTTATCCTTAAACTACTAAACACTTTGTTTTACTGTTAGAGATCATTGTTGTTAACAACAACGACTGATCACCAACTATTCTCTCCTTCCTAAAGGCGAAACAAGCACTAACATATACAACTATACCTTTGTGCAAACAAACCACAAAGAAGAGTAAAGAGAAAAGTTATTCTAGAATTCAATAATCATTCCAGTTTGGGCATTTGAAAGCCTCATGTTCAAACAACATGGAGTGTCCGATAACTAAATTGGTTGGCATAATCCTCATTGTGGCCGTTACGTTATAAATACCTAAAAGTCTCTAAATAACTAAAACCTTAATTAAAATTAAACTAATTGTAAAAATGATAATCATGAAATATTCGTATCAGAATAAAGAGACATATGGTTAGAGCTTTAGAGGTAATCCAAACAATTTTGAGATGACGAAGAAAAGATTATAGAAATCCGTGCTTTATGTTCCATAACTACTGATAAGGATTTAAAACGTGCACTTTTAAGGGATCATTTAAGCCCTTAATCGCCCACTTTTTTATCCGTTACTGCTTAATTTCGTTCATTTTCACTTTTTAGGTCTCTTGGAAGCAAAATGCTGGAATGATGCATATTTGGACGAAAAGGAGCAAATATATAAAGAAAATGGCAAAGTCAAGATCGAAGATATTCAAGCTGCTGAAATTGAACCTGACGGCGTCCCAATTAAAAGGATAAGCCGTCCCTTTATACGAATAAAGATCTCAGACGGCTTAGTAGAATTTTTGCTAAAATACACCTGACGGCGTCACGCCTTAATTCTGGAAGGCGTCACTCACAAAATCTACACCAGACGCCCAAGATCAAACACTCAGACGACGTCGCTACTAAATACTGACGGCGTCACACATCTCAACTGTCGTTGTCACAAGCTGATCAAGACTATCACAACATGCGCGCGAAGTAGCTGATACTGTTTTGGCCATAACTTTTGCATACGAACTCGGATTTAGGTTATTTAAAAGCCCACGCGACCAGAACGATAAAATCTACAGTTTGGTGAAAAAGTCTTCGTGACGCCGTCACTCTATCAAGGTGACACCGTCACCCTTTGCCGACAGAAAATCTGCCTATAAATAGAACGTTATAACTTCACTTTTTGTAGGCTCTAAACCCTAACTCGGATTCCAGGGTTAGATAGGTGTTTTTCCAGCAACTTTGAAGGTTTCAATCACTCCAAAAACATCTTGTAATGGTTTGTTGATTATATCTTAATCCATATCTTCAATTTATCATTATGTCTACCCCATGTTTGATTGATTGTGTGTATGCTTGCTTGTTTAACATGTCCGGCTAAATTTCTTGTGTGTTTGCTTAGATCTATGTAACCTAGTTGTTAATTATTGTTAGGTTGTCTCTTATCTTAATTGTAATTGGCTTAGAAGTGCGACTAGGCTATCGTTGTGTTTAATGCTTGATAAATCTTTGATAGTTTATGAATGACTTAGTGGATTTCGTTTACTAAACCCAAAGATAACCTCAAAGTTAGTTTATGAATGACTTAGTGGATTTCGTTTACTACACTTAAGGGTGACTTCAAAGAGTTAGGGAACGCACACCCTACGACCTTAGGAAACACAACGCGTTAAGAATAAGGGCGTGACAATTCAACCACCAATAAAAGATGACTAGGGAGTAATAGTATCTAGGTAGACACATTTTTAATCATCATACGAGCACACATCAAAAAGACATAGACTACCCATTAGTTTAGATAATTAGATACTAGAGTAATCGGTAGAAGTACCAACCCCCAAATCCAAACCCCGAGATTTTACGCTTAGCTTTATAAAAAATTATAAAAAGATAAAAAATAATCTTCCTCAACCTCAACCTTAGCGTAGTACATCTCTCACTAGCATTCATATTCCCCTAGAGAACGATATCAATACCCGAGGCTTACCCAATACTACACTACAACGATTAGGTTCACTGCCTAGGGTGTTGAAAAACTTGCTCGACGAAAAGGAAGTTCCTTTGACCCCGAACGCGTTATACGCGCATCAAATACAAAATACTATCTTACAAAATTTGTATATATGCGATTTGCAAGAGCAAAGGGCAGAGTTAGATTTTATATTAAGAGGGGCCAAATTTAATGTAAAAATTATAGTGGAAAATATTGCTCAACGATGTATTTATTGTTCTTTTTCAAACCATGATTCAATCTAACACCATTATGATTAAGAAAGAATTAAATTAAGAAAGCATCCACCAGAAGGTGTGAATTGGTGGGAACACCCTGACCCCGGATGCCTTTTGGCGGCAACTCTTTTGACCTAATGGGGTACCAACTGGAGTGAGCAAGAGCCGAGACTCGAACCCTTGACCTTTTATCCACCAAATCTCTCCATTGGGCCCATGAGTTTTTCGAAGGTGGGTATCAACTGAGTCAAATCACTTTATTTTTAGTTTTGTATATGATTGTTTAAGTTGTTCGTTTTTAAATTTTAAGCAACATATCTATATGGATTAAAGAGGGACGAGAGGTGGCCTAACACTCACTAACAACCCTAATAGCTCCACCCCCTTTGTAAGAGTATATATAATATCATTCAACACATGAGTGTGTGCTAAGATTTGAAACTCTCTTCATATATAGTTTCACAATAAACAAATGTCGGCGAGCGGGACAAAAGTCTCTCAAAAAATGGTATTAGCCAGAATATTGGGGACATTGACGGACGAAGATACATAGAAGAAACACAATTCGATACAAGACTGACAAAACTTCGAGTAAGCATTATCAGAGTCTTTGTTATTTGTCTTTGTTACTTGATATCGTGTTTGATAATTCATTTGCATCCATTAACTAATTAAACCATCTCTTTCCAAAAGGGCATATATATAAGGTCCCATTTAGGTATTATGAAATTCTTAAACTATGACGCTATTATCTCTATTCTTTTACTTATTGGCTTTTAATTATGACAAAATCTAGGGGGCGGTTAGTTTCATCATGATGTTCTGGCGAGTGAAGGTATTAAAACAAAATGTAGAGCAACAAAATCAAATTGCATATACGCCAAAAATCATGACCTTAAGTTGTTTTCAGGAATTTATTTTGTTATTTCTTCGTGTGCCTTAGTCGCTTAATCCGTACACCGCTAAAATGTTGACAAGCACAAATCTTCGTCAATCATGCGGTGACGTTGTAACGTTACAAGAAACTCACTATCTGAATATAACATTATTTTTTCTTTGATATTAACGTAGAACTCTTTTTCACTTAATAAAAATTAATGTAAATCTATTTTTTTTCTTCAATGACTCGAGAATTTTGAATTCCTTAATAACACTTCATATTTACACTGTTCACCAATTTTTAATTAATCTATTATACATTTGTTGTGAGGAACGACGCCGTTTAATACAGCTTCAAAATGACGTCGTTTTTTTCCTTCTTTAACTGTCCAAATACGATGCCAATTAATTTTTGGAAATAGCTTCCTTTCTTTCTTTTATCTCATAGAAATATACGTATCCTATCAAAAAACACATGTGCATCAGATCATCACTTTCTTTATGATTCATCAAAAAAGAATAGTAACCCTAGATACATTATCAAAACATATACTATCGCCCAATTTCGGGATTGAGAGAAGAAGAAGACTATATATACAAAACTTGGATTGCATGTAGGAGTTTGACCCCTATTCCGAATTGTAAGTTTATCAACCCCGAACAATTTAAGATTTTTTTATAAAAAAATATTTGGGGGTATTAGAAGTTGTAGTGTCAAGTGAAATATGTATGTCAATTAATTTGTGGGTTTGATGTTTTTGTTGAGGGTTGATGTGTTTTAAACTTTGACATGCCTATTAAAGGCCTATATTTGTTATAGTGAAATGCCCAGATTTTTTTTTTGAATATATATAAAGCTGTAAACTATATATGTTGATAAAACTAGCGGAAGCGTATTTTCTACATCATACGGGCTTATTCCAAATATCCCGTTGAAATACTAAACTTTACAAAAATACACAACGGTGACTCTTTAAACTTGGTAAAGAAGCTGGTTATTGATTTAGGGGCATTCCAAACTGATAACAAATGATGGAAATGAGAAGCTCGTTACCTAACCCGCGAGCTATACCATTTTAACCTATTACGCCCCATTTAGCATGTACATGGTCTCATCTTGCATACCTAAAAAAATATAAACTGAGAACGGTAAGTTTATAAGACTTAGTGAGATAACGGAACTGTATTAAATCATAAACTGAACATAAGCATGCTGCTGAATAAGTATATATAGTACTATTCTTACTACATGAATCATAATATTAACTAACTGAATAAGCACGACAGTGACTGATTAAATACATGATACACCATGTTACTGATCGGGTACATAAGCATACTGAGTGCATAGCTGACTACATAACTGACTGAGTACATAAGCACATAGTGAGTGCGTAAAGAACATACTGACTGATTGCATAAGCACATACTGAGTACTTTTAGTACTATACTGGCTGACTTCATTAGCACATACAGAGTACTTTTAGTACTATACTAACTTAGTGCATAAGCATATACTGACTAAGTACTTATAGTACTATACTGACTGAATACATAACTAACGAGCCATATAAGCATGTTAATCATTCATATAGGATGTCTGAGTTCCGATTTTGGAACATTCACTATTCTAAGGCTACATTCTCCACTAAGGAGGTCTAAGTTCCAACTTTGTATGGAACACATGTGTGATCACATAACTGACTATATACTGATAGTACTAAATACATTGATTAATGCATAAAGTACCATTCTGACTAATTTAGTGCATAAAGCAGTTGGCGCGCCTTAAAACCTGCATAAGCATATACCTAATAGAATTTGACATGCATATATATAAACGCATCGCATGCCAGAAGTGCATAAAGCATTTTGCACACATTACTAAACACATATAACATTCATACATAATTTAAGGTTAAGCTAAATACTTACGCTTGACTATAACATGATACTAAGCTGGGCTAGAACTAAGACTAAGCTGAATATAGAAACTGAGCAATAATATGGTTACAAGGTTAAACCAAGACATGATACTAAATTTTAATTAATTACTAAAATTGTACTATAACATAAACCAATGATGAGCTATAACTTGATGCTATAGCTGAACTATAATATAAAGCTGAACTACCATAACAAAATGTTGAGACCGCTACGACATATAGCTAAGTTTTCGCTATAAATAATATTGAGGTTGGGCCACAACAGACTACTGAGGGTTCTACTTGATTCGTTGTTTGTGAGTGGTGAAAATAAACACAATATCAATATATCAAATTAGTCGTGAAACCCGGCAAGTCAACCTTTTAGGAAAAGGGTTTACGTGCCAAATCTCACGAATGTGATAAAAATGATACCGGGAAAGTGATTTCCCGGTTCGTGTCCCAACGAGGTGTGAATTGACGATTTCGTTGAGTTTCGTGATTAGAACTTGAATTGGTTGAACGAATTTGGATTTTGTGATTACGTATTATATAATTTAATGAACGGGAAGGTAATTAAGGAAAGCGGAACAAAGTAAATCACAAATTAACTATTACTAAGCCTAAGGAATGATAAAACGAAGTTAAACTAAGTCCTAGGGTGCTAAAACTAAAAAACGTGAAAACCCGGGCTAATCCCGAGCTTCAAAAGTTAAAATTTTGCAATTTAAGGGCTACAGGTGTGAAAATAATTTTCCTACGTTCTAATCGACTAAAAATAATTTTAGAAAAAAGCCGGAAAATTTTTCGACTTTAAATTAATTACTACGAATTAAAAACTAATTTACCCTAATTAATTAATTAAAAATACTAAACTATTTTAGAAAAAATGTGCAAAAATTACAAAAATTACAAAAACTACTTTACACTATGGGGAACCTAAGAAAAATAAATTGGGGCCAACAGCTTATACGGATAAGCTGTTAAAAATAAGCTAAGACTGCTAAGCTTAAACTAGCAAACGACTTTAAGTAATAGATGTTGCAACATTCAACCAAGAAAAGTCCCAAGGGCGCTGGTCATACATGTACACTCTATCACTCTCAAAGGCTGGGAGGTCTCAGGTTCGAGCCTGTCTCCACCCTTTTTGTTCTTTTAATTTTTTTTATTTTTTTTTTGATTTTTAACTTTAGAAACTTGAAGAATGACTCAAGATGAGACTTTTTTGAGAAAACTTTTTCTAAAAATACTTCTCAATAAGCTGTTTTGACAGCTTATTGAACCTGACTTGACAAGATCAAACCAAACACCTTTTAAGCTAAATTTTTGAGCTTTTCTTTTTGGAAATAAAGGATGCAATCAAACCAAGAACTTCTTTTGTGAAAACTTATGGTTTATGAAATCATTTAGCGTAAGCTGTTTTGACCAGCTTATTTTCACAGATTGTGACACATACCTTTTACTAGTTTTAATAAGCAAAACTTTAACATGGACAAGCTAACTTAATTCACAAACAGACCACACAAGAATTGCTAACTAAAAATAAGCTACTAACAATCAATAAGCACTAACAAAGATGGGGAAAAACAGTTGGGAAAGCAAATGTATACTAAGGAATCCTACATCTAAAAAAAAAGAAACAAGCACTCAAACAGTTATACATAAGCAATAAGTTATAAAAACTACTCAACCTAAACTATTTTATCTAAAAGAGGTCTAATAAGTCTAATAAGCTAATAATCAGTCCTAATAAGCACTTGAGAATCAACTTCTGACCTGCTGATGAAGAGTCCCAAAACAGCCTGTGGAGGGCTGTTTAGAGCTTATTTTCAGCTACAACAAAACTTCCCTAGCAAGTACAAGCTACAAAATATTAAAGTTAGCATAGCAAATATGTAGAAAAACTGATTTGTCGGTGGAAAAGGGCTTTCAACAGCTTATAAATAAGCTGTTATCAGCTGGTGTTGGCGCTATTTGTGCTGATGCAGAACAAGAAAACAGTCAAAAGGCAGGTTTCAAAGCTGATTTCAATTAAGCTAGAGGTAATACTAATGCCTAAAACTGAACCTAGATGGAGTTTTGATTACAAGGAATTTAGAAAAACCAAATTTATCAATTTTGAACACTAATTAAGCTGAGAAAAGCCCCAAGGACAACAGCTGTTGCTGCTGTTTTGAGCAGTAAAAAAAAAGACAAACTTTTTTCTTTTTCACTTTGACTCCCACAGAATTTTTCAAAAAAACTTAAGAGCTTGTAAAACTGATTAATATGCTAAAAATAGTTTGACTTTAAGAGTCAAACGGGTTAGAAATGAATTTCGACCAGATTAAGAACATAAACCAAACACCCCTTAAAAGGGTGTTTTCACTAAAACAGCTTTGTATAACTCTTAAAACTTGGAAATTATTTTTGTGAAAACTGAAAAACCACTTAAGTAGTAACTATTTAGAAAACTTGATGAATACCAAATAAGCACTAAACTAAACTGAGACAGAAATGTGAAAAAAGAGCATTTTCATTAATGAAGGAAAATAATACAATTGAAATTTTTAAAAAGACTGAATTAAAAACTAAACTAGGGTGCCTTATAATGTGGCTACAACATCCCTATTTATACTAAGTCTTCAAGGTCTTCAAATACTCTTGAGTGTGTTTCTTCTGTGTGGGAATTGAGACTGAGAACTTTTTGTGCTTCTTTGGACATAATCTTGGCCATCCAAATATGTTGGAGAGGTAACCTCTTGATCTTGGCCATTAATTTCTAGAGCTCCAATGGGATGGGGAAGGATCGCCAAGGTGGACTGTGGTCATGTGACTTTTGGCTCCATTGTTGCTGCTTCCAAGAGTTGAGAGTGATGGGGGGAAAGT
Source organism: Chrysanthemum seticuspe (assembly GCA_019973895.1). Classification (NCBI taxonomy): domain Eukaryota; kingdom Viridiplantae; phylum Streptophyta; class Magnoliopsida; order Asterales; family Asteraceae; genus Chrysanthemum; species Chrysanthemum seticuspe. The sequence goes on along the minus strand of BPTQ01000004.1, from coordinate 197,924,780 downwards.
GGAGGATGAGTAGGCAGTGACTGGGATTTGGCGGGCTTGGGATAATTTCTGGGGTTTTTTTTTTCTTTTTTTTTTATCTAGTTTTTGGTATAAGGAAGAAAGGGGAAAAAGGGTTTAAAAAGGAGGTTGGGGTCAAAAGGGGTTTAAGTGAAAAAGGGTAGTTTTATTAAAAGGGTTTTAAGTAAAATGCAATTTTGTAATTTTTTTTTTCTTTTTTTTTGAAAACGATAATTGGTTTTAAGGAAAATGAGTTTTTTTACAAAAATGGGTTTTTAAAATAGATTTTTGGTTTAAAAGGTATTTTGGACGTTATTTGTATCGGGAAAATGTAAAATGGAATTTTTGGGTTTGGGTTGGGTTTTTAGTTGTTTTCCCCCCTGATCACTCTCAAAACGCGTCTCGGGCATCAGAAATGTAGAGAATCACTTCCCGGCTACGTCTTGACTGCACTTTTCCAGATTCAGCTCGATTTTTCCCGTTTTCGCTCTGTTTTCAATCCTTTTGTACCTGAAAGACATAAAACACACTCCGAGGATATTTTTAACATATTTTGATCGTATTTGGGTGTTTTTAGTCATTTTTGTGGTCTTAGGTGGGTAAAAACGATGAGTGAATAAGCACTCATCAAATTCCCCGACACTAGGCAATCGCTAGTCCCTAGCAATCAATCATGTGAAGTAATGAAAGACTCAAGATTACCAAGACTACCCCCTTTCGACTTTTTATTTGATGCGAGAAATTTAAACAGACTGAAAGATAAACAACATGCTTGATTAACAAAAAATAAGTGGTATCATGGAACGGGATTCACACAAAATGGGTGTCTCCAGGGAATTGTAACCGTCATCCTCTTTTTGATACTCCCAAACTAAGTCTAGACTTATTTTGCAAATGTTTTAGTAAAATGCTAACACTACTTATACAAATAATCTATGTAAGTCAAGACTTAACTTTTTACTCCCGCAATTACTATAAGTTAGGTGTGTGTGTTGTTTCCAAAACTTTGATCACAAAATTCGACACTCATCACGGTTGTTATCTATTCAAGTTGATATTAATTCACCGGAAATCTAAAAACTTAAGGTTCGAAAAGGGCCTTTTCCATGTAGCGGCTTTCTTCTCGGCACATCCCAAACCAGTTGGTTTTAGGTGACCAAGTTTTTGACACCCCACAGAGAATACTACCGAAGCTTTCTAGACCTTTGAAATTAATAATCTCTAAATTCCCGCTGCTTTTTAAGATAAAATTGATGAATCCGAGTTCAACTCCCGATTTAAATTTGAGAAAAAGCAAGTTTCGTACATTTATTCATAATGTTTTATTTCACCAACATTTTAATTTTCCATCACTTTTTTTTTTTGGACTTTTTGACTTGCAATTTTACTTTTTCATCATTCAATCACTTTTACGATACTTTCATTTTGCAATATTATTCTGATTTTAAGAAATTATACTTTTCCAAAAATTTAAATAAAAAGTTGAACTCTAACTCTTTATCAAAATTGCTTAAAAATTTTATTGCATAACAAAACGATTTTTATGTTCAAAGGTTTGAAAATAACACTATATTAAGTTCAATTAAGAGCTACTGGGAGAAAAAGCCATAGATTACTTATATAAGCTCTAAAGAGAACCAACTACTCCACACTTAGTATTTTCATTTGCACAACTCGTAAAAACTTAGCCTAATAGTTAAGAGAGCAGCTAGATCAACACTCTAGCAGAGTCGGGATTCCCTTTGTTCTAACCTAATCAAGACTAAACTTTCATTAATACCAAAGCATTAACACTTTATTTTCGTGCAAATTTTTTAAATTTGGGTCAAAACGGGGGTACTAGGGACTAAAGGGTACAAATGTGACAAAATTCGACAGAATCCCCCCCCCCCCCCACACTTAGAATTGAATATTGCCCTCAATATTCAAAGTCCCGTCCTAAGCCGATACTATCGAACTGAAAAAGGTAATACCACTAACAAAGTGTGTGGACGAAATCTGTAATTTAACACAAAAAAGGATTTTTGAAAACATATCCCCAGATAAACATTAGCAAAATTGATCGGATATTGGGCGGCTGGATTGAAAACATGCACATCAATCATCACGATCAAAGGGATTCTTGAAAACATGAGCAATCACATAAGAAGCAAACACTGTGGAGGTTTCCCCCCACACTTAGTTGTTAGAAAGAAGAAAGAAGTCAGAAACATGGGTGAAAACCCATGTAATGCTACTGTTTTTGTTAGCCGAGTCGCTAGCTTGACTCGACCCCGAATTCATTGGTCCATGGGGGAGCAAGTGGAAGAGAAAATTGTCATCGGACTTTCATTCAAGTGGTTAGGATAAACATTGAATGTGTTGAAAGTTCCACTCCGATGAGATGCAACCGACTCAAAAGAAGGAGAAATGTCGGGGTCAAAGATGGTATCTTCACTCCCGTAGGAGTTAAGACATGGAGAAGTAACGGGATGAGAAAGCAAAGTGTCAAGTACTTGACAACGGGTGGGATGGGTGGGTAAAATATTAGATTGAGGAACATTAACCGAATGTTCAGAAATCTTATCCACCACTTTTGAAGTCACAACATCCGTATTGGACTTAAGAAATATCCGAGAGTGAACTCCCTTGAAAGGTAAGATCCCGGGTTTGAAAACTTTGTCCTCGGAGAGGAATGAAACGCAAGTATCAACCACGGTAAAATCGTCAAGGGTAGATGAGTTACTCATGGATGAAAGAGGATGTAGAGCATTTTGCTCAAAAAGCTCATCCTCAATTCTCGGAGGAAGAGGATCTACGTGAGCCAGTTCACCGGTGAACTCCTCATAAAAAGGTCTACTCCTTTCGGAAGGAGGAAGCAATTCAAATGTGGACGACTCATACTCAGGAAGAGAAAGATGAAAAGTGGGATTGCCACTACTCTCCTTTTCAGCATGAGCATCATCAAAGCGGACTACTTCAAATTCCGGAAGAGAATCATTAGAGAAAGCCTCAAGCTCAGAAAATGTTTCGGGCTTTTCCATGATAGAGTCACTATCCACAATGAGGATAGAAGCTGAAGCTGGTTTAGCACAAAATGATTCGATCTTAGAAACGAGGAGATTTACATTGAACAATTTTTCACGAAGTATCTCGTCCTTAATTTCTAGATCATCATAATCTCTTACTTCATCTAAGCTAACTAGCTCAGAGGGTAACTCCTCGACATAATCAATGTCTCCATAAGATAAAGAATCGTCAAACGAAGTACAATCGTTGTCAGAATCGGAGAACATCTCGACATGATCGTTTGGAATGTCAAGAGGAGGAGAAGAATCATCATTAAGAGGCTCATCAAACATATTACCGATGATAAACTCGGACTCACTTGGGGTTGGGACGAGGTTCTCAGCACAAGACGGTTCCGTTTCTGGAATAGTGCTAAGATGTTCGTCCCCCATTAAAAGATTATCCGAAGGTTCTATGGTAGATAAGTAAGATAAGGGCGGAGAGTGGACATGTGTGGTACTTTGTGGGCTTGAGATATGCACCTTGTCCTTAATCTTCTCCCAATATGCCACAATAAAACACCTTAAGAGCTTATCCATAACCGCAAACCAAATCTTAAACACTTTCATGTATTTGGTTCTCTTTGTTACCCAAATAATGATCGTGATGACTTTAGTAAGCTCAAGGCTAAAGCTGACATTGGAGTCTTTGTTGGATACTGTGAAAACTCTAAGGGATACCGGATCTGGAATCGTCGTACAAGGGAGATTATGGAAATGATTCATGCCAATTTCGATGAGCTTACAAAAATGGCTTCTGAGCAAAACAGCTTGGAACCCGGACATAACCGTTTAAACTTTCCCCAAACCCCATCATTAGCTGAACCAAGCCTACAGCTTACTCGTCGTCAAATGGAACAGCTATATGCTCCTCTGTTTAGTGATGATATTGATCAACGTGCTCCATATGTATCAAATGTTTCCGCTGCTCAACCTGATAATAATCCAATACCAGATACACCTGAAACAACAACAACTGTTGAAGAAGTACCTCCAATTGATTCTACAACAACAGCCGAACAAACCGCATCCAATGACGCTGAACCAGCTGATGATTTTCTGAACCAAGAAGTACCTACACCTGCAGATTATGATCCAAATGCGTTCTTCAATCTATTTGCTAATGAAACTGCCACTTCTGATGTTGCGGAATCATCCACAAGCCATTTAAATCCTCCTAATCTGCACAATGTATATCAACATCAACCCTCCACACATCGTTGGACTAAAGACCATCATCTTGTGAACATCATTGGAAACCCGAATCAACCAGTCGTAACTAGACAACGCCTTCAGACTGACGGTGAACATTGCATTTATACACTTACCGTTTGCCAATCTGAACCCAAAAATATTAAAGAAGCAATGACTTATGACAACTGGATTGAATCCATGCAAGAAGAACTTAATCAATTTAAATATCTTGAAGTATAGGAATTGGTTGAAAAAACAACAAGGGTCTATGTTATTGGTCTTAAATGGATTTGGAAAAACAAGTTGGATGCTGAAGGTACAGTTATCAGAAGTATGTCACGACTGGTGGCTAAGGGTTATAGACAAGAAGAGGGGATTGACTTCGAGGAATCATTCGCACCGGTTGCTAGACTTGAGGCTATACGGATTTTTCGGGCATTCGCAGCTCACATGCACATCACGGTCTATCAGATGGATGTCAAAGCCGCTTTTCTGAATGGTCAACCGAAGGAAATGGTATATGTTAGTCAGCCGGAAGGATTTGTTGATCCAGAGTTCCCGAATCACGTCTTCAAAATGAAAAAGGCTCTATACGGTCTCAAACAAGCCCCTCGGGCGTGGTATGATAAGTTATCATCCTTTCTCATTGCCAATAATATCACTAAATGATCGGTCGACCCAACACTTTTCATTCAATATCACGGGGCTCACATTTTAATCGTTTAAATCTATGTGGATGACATCATTTTTGGTTCAACACATAAAAAGTACTCAAACGGATTTTCAAAACTTATGAAAAAACATTTTGAAATGTCCTTGATGGGTGAACTTACGTTCTTTCTAGGACTGCAAGTTCATTAATCACCCAGTGGTATTTTCCTAAGTCAGTCCAAATATGCTCTTGAAATTTTAAACAAACATGGAATGCAAAGCTGTGATACTTATGCCACACCAATGGCACATACCAAAAAATTGGACGCTGATTTGCATGGGAAATTGGTTAACCCTACCAAATACCGAAGTATCATTGGGTCTCTCATGTATTTAACAGCCAGTAGACCTGACATTGTATTTGCTGTATATCTTTGCTCCCGTTATCAGTCGCGACCAACTGAAAATCACCTCTCTAAGGCTAAAAGAATCCTCCGATACATCAAGGGAACCATTAATTTGGGGATTTGGTATCCGAAGGATTCTGGTTTTAAACTAATAGCTTTTTCTGACGCTGATCACGCAGGTTGCTTAGATTCTCGGAAAAGTACTTCAGGTGCTTTGCAATTCCTTAGTGATAAATTGGTGTCATGGCCATCGAAGAAGCAGGATTGTACATCGCTGTCATCAACTGAAGCCGAATATGTAGCCATGTCTGCGTGTTGTGCTCAAGTCATTTGGATGAGAACACAACTCAAAGATTATGGTTATGTATTTGACAGAATACCTATGTACTGCGACAATAGAAGTGCTATTGCAATATCGTGCAACTCTGTTCAACATTCGAAGTCCAAGCACATCAATCTTCGATATCATTTCATCAAGGAGCATGTGGAAAAGGGTACAGTTGAATTATATTTTGTAGGTACTGAACACCAACTGGCAGACCTTCTCACCAAAGCCTTAGCTCCTGCTAGGTTCACTGAGTTGATCCACCGGATTGGCATGAGGTGTTTGACTCCAGAGGAACTGGATGAACTTTTACCACATTCTTAAAACAAGTCAAACACCAAAACCTCTTTTGTAAATAATTTTTCAAAAACAAAATAGAAAATATAAAATTTGATAAAATTCAAAAATATTCTTCTATCTTAATTATCTCAAACATTGCAAGTACAAATCTTCTGTCAACACTTTGCTCTGTCAAACATTTCAATTATTTTCTTGGACAAGTGTTGAGGGGGAGAATGTAAATATTTTTCAGCTTCATAAAACCTTGTACTTGCATGTTACCCAATATTGGTTGTATCTTTGATAATGGTTGTTAGGAATTAGAAAATTCAGTCGTTAAAGAGTCGGTCACCTCAAGTATAAGCATTCAATAGAAAGCTCGTAGTCGTAGTTATGATATGTTAGTTAGTAGTTTGTTAAGTAACACCGTGGAGGACGGATGAGTCTTTACCCACTGTATGCCTGATCCACAGCCCGTATGTGGCGTTTATTTGTAAGACACTATAAATACCCTCTACCTCCCAAGGTAGAGGGTTGGAGCTTCAATACTATTTTTCTTTGTTTCACATAGTTCCCAACTCTCTTCCATTTCTCTCTCTAGAACTTTCTCTCTCTAAACTATTATGAACGCCCCATATGTTATTGATATGATGTGTTAGTGAAATCCTATATCTTACAATTGGTATCAAGAGCCAAGGTTTGATCACTCATCTTTTATGCTCTTCGTTTTGGTGGATTTCATAAGGTTTTTGGGGTATTAAGTGTTTAGAAGAGTTGGATTCATTTGGACAAATTCTAGTTTTAAAGTTTGAATTTTGCTTGTACTTTTGTGTTTAGGATCATCATATGTGTTTATGTTTTGAATTGGAAGGCTTAAATCATTGTGGTTTGGTTGTTTTTGATTGATAAAGTGGTTATTTGTGAAGATAGGATGAAGCGAGTTGAGTCTCGGACTTGTTTTTCTTCTAAGAGAGTTGCTTTGTTTCTGTATGCGAGTTAGTATATGCGACTTGGCTATTTAGCGAGTTGATTTTCATGTGACTTGGGTTCTAAGCGAGTTGTGTGTCTTGCGAGTTGATACTAAAGCGAGTTGGCTATTTAGCGACTTGTTCCTTTAAGCGTGTTGACAGTGTTGCGAGTTGATGCTAATGGGACTTAGCTATTTAGCAAGTTGATTCCTTAAGCGAGTTGTCTCCTTGAGCGAGTTGGTTGTTTAGCGAGTTGATAACTAAGCGAGTTGTGTGTTTTGCTACTTGTCACTTCTTCGTGATACATTCTTACGGTTGTTCTTTTGGTTTAGTAAAATCCCGTGAAAGAATCAATTTCCCGGTTTAATCAAAGAATTGTAAAATCCCGTAGAACTTGTAATCATGGCAAACATCGTTCCTACTATTGTTTCTTCCGTAGCTGAGGACGTTCAAGCAGCAGGGTCAGATACTCGTCCACCTATGCTTGACAGAACTGATTATGATTCATGGGCTCAAAGAATCAGACTGTACTGTCTTGGAAAGGAAAATGGGGTCAACATTCTCAAGTCAATCGATGAAGGACCTTATCGGGTTGAGACTAATAGAGACTTAATTGATACAGCTGCAGATGGAACAATGATATATGGAATAGACAGACCAAAGACATATGATGAGCTCGATGATAAGGAGAAAAAGAGATTCGATGCTGATATCAGGGCTTCTAACATCATACTTCAAGGTCTTCCAAAGGATATCTACAAGCTGATCAATCACAACACCGAAGCCAAGGCAGTGTGGGATAATGTCAAGATGCTTCTCTCAGGTTCTGAATTAACTGTTGAAGACAGAGAATCACAACTATATGATGACTTTGAGCACTTCAAGATGAGACTAGATGAGAGTGTCTATGAGTACTATGTGAGATTCCATAAGCTTGTGAACGATATGAGTAACATCAAAATGACCATGCCAAACATTCAGCTGAACTCAAAATTCGTAAACAACATGAATCCCGAGTGGCACAAGTTTGTCACCTCTGTGAAGCTAACCAAAGGATTGAAGAATACAAACTATGAGCAACTCTATGCTTTCCTTCTTCAGAATGAGAGGCATGCTATGTTTGAGAAAAGGATTCTGGAGCAGTTCAAAACCAATCAGGGAGAATCAAGCTCACCTAATGATTCTACAGCTTTCTACACCAATGTTGGTATTACCACTAAGGCATCTCAAATCATACCTATGGGTAATGGTAATCACAAACTCATTCCTGATCCTATGTTCAAACAAGCTGATGCTGATGCACACGTGGGAAACTTCATTAATCAACTGGCTCTCCTGATTAGTCAAAACATGAACTCTCTTCCACACACCAACAAAAATCTCATAACTGCATCCAATCCACACAATCAAGCCACTGTCAGAGATGGGAAGGTTATGGTGCAGCCAGTTCAAGAAAGGCAGTACAAACAAAGAAGAGGTGGAGCTGGTAGAGGATATGTAGCAAATCAGAATCGGGGAAGGAATGGAAATCAAGGACAAGCTAAACCAATCAAATGCTACAACTGTGGTGGTGAAGGAACTACACATCTCCAAAACGTTCACAGAATGCAGAATACTTCAGAGATAAGATGCTGCTTGTACAAGCTCAGGATAATGGTGCTTCTTTGGATGAAGAGGAGTTGTTTCTTGCTGAGGGCAATGCCAAGACCTATGATGCAGATGTGGATGAGCAGCCAGTTCAAGAGATAGGTCACAATCATCAGAATGCCTTTCAAGTCGCTGATTGTGATGCATACGACTCTGATGTGGATGATGGACCTACTGCACACACAATTTTTATAGCTAGCATTTCTCCAATGGTTTCTCCTAAGGTCTCATCTTCACCACAAGCTAGCCCATCCAAAAACAAACTCATCTCAGAGGTATTAAAACTATACGATGATGCTGATGTGCAAAAGATGCATGACAAAGTACAATCAACTGAAACTATTGAATCAAATATTGAAAATATGGGTAATATCAATGTTGTCCCATATGATCAATATGTAAAACAAAGTGAAAGTGAAGTTGTACCAAGTGATGCATCTTCTGCAGTCAACAATGACTATGTTTTTTATGAATACACTGCATGTGCCCCTGATGATTCTGTTATCTCTGAACTTAATGCTTATAAAGAACGAGTTGCCATTTATGAACAACGAGCTAAGTTTGAGTTAACCACTAGTGAGCAGGAAATGGATGACCAAATGCGTACAACTATGATAAGGTTTTAAAAGATACCATTTTGAGGGGTCGTTTAAGTCCTTATTTGATCACTTTTGTATCCGTTATTGCTTAATATCGTTCCTTTTCACTTTTTAGGTCTCGTGAAGGCAAAATGCTGGAATGGCACTTATTTGGACGGAAAGGCGCGAATATATGAAGAAAATGGCCAAAGTCGAAATCAAGGCACTCACAGTTGCTGAAGTTAGAAGGCGACGGCGTCAGGTGCTATTGGTGACGCCGTCCCAAAATTATTGTGACGGGACAGAACTCAAAACTCGTATTTTCAAGAGACGGCGTCCAGTGGTGAAAGAGTAGGCCGTCGCTACTCAGACGGCCTAGATGCAATCCAGACGACGTCAGAAGCTGAAGAGGACGGCGTCACGGTCATAAGGTGACGCCGTCGCAAGGTTAACGTGGCCAAGACGAAACCCTAATGGCGGCGACACGACGGCGTCACTAAACATAAGGTGACGCCGTCGCAATTGTAATCTTATATATAGAATCCGAATTTTTCAGTCTTTGTGTGGAGAGTCTTTGGAGTAAAAACCTAAAACCGAACCTAAGGTGTCTTGTACAGTATTTTAGGGTTTTTTAACCCTATCTTACATCAAGATAAGTCTTTGCTTCATTAATTCAATTATGTCTTTGATTATTTGTGTGTATGCTTGCATGTTCTCCATGTCCGGCTAATTTATTTGTGTGTTTGCTTAGGAAGTATGAAACTTAATTATTGAATATTGATTGGTTGTTTCTTATCTTAGTTGATTTATGATCTAGTAATGCGATAGGTCATCCGTTGTGCACTTAATGCTTGATTCATCTTTGTGAACCTTAGAGTATAATTACCTGAGTGATTGTAGGCTAAACCATCCGAAGAGCGCCTTAGAGTAGGAGTCTATAATCTCTAGTGGGTTTGTAGACAAGACCCTTTGGTAAGTTCAAAGAGTTAGGGAGAAACGCATACCCTACAACTTTAGACACACAACGCAACTAGGAATAAGACGTGACACTCAACCATCAATAGGAGATAATTAAGGAGTAATACAAACTAAGTAAACACATCTTTAAACTATCATACGAGCACACATTAATTAGACATAGACTCCCACAACCTTAGTTTAGATAATTAGATAATAGTAGAGTAATCGGTAGAAATACCAACCCCCCCAAATCCAATACCCGAGATTCGTACCTTTCCATTTTCATAAAATATAAAAAGATAAAAAAATAATCTTCCTCAACCTTAACCTTAGCGTAGTAACTCCCTACTAGCATTCCTATTCCCCTAGAGAACGATATCAATACCCGTGGCTTACCCTAATTACTACACTACAACGATTAGGTTCACTGCCTAGGGTGTTATAAAACTTGCTCGAAGAAAAGGAAGTTCCTTTGACCCCGAACGACGCGTGTAGCGTTATCAAGTTTTTGGCGCCGCTGCCGGGGAATAGAATAGCTAGTTAGTAGTCCACCTCGTTTAGGTTTCTTTGCTTGATTCCTATCAAGTAAACTTTTTTCTCATTTTTAGATTTCTCTTAGTCTATCCCCCTTCTTCGTAACCTTTGTTCGTAACCCCATCACTTTTCATCATGGAAGGTGATAACCCACTACCATTCATCAACATACCACCAAATGACCCGCCAAGAGCCCGTACTCTTGGTGAATACTCAAGACCAAGCCACTTAGGCTATAGGAACACCATTGAGCTTCCCGACCAAGCCCAAACTACGGCCCTGCGATCCGACACCATCCGGTTGGTGCAAAACGGATGTGCATTCCATGGACTTCGTTCCGAAGATCCAAATCAGCATCTGAGGGATTTCCTCAAAATCGTCGATTCCATCGACCTTGATGCTACTACTCGGGAGACCACGCGCCTGCGTCTCTTCCAATTCTCTCTACGGGACCAAGCTAGTAATTGGCTTGAGCGACTTCCCGCCGGCTCCATCTCAAGTTGGGATGATCTTACTTCTCGCTTCCTTGCTCAATTTTTCCCACCGGGGAGAACCACTAAGCTTAGGAATGACATCTTGATGTTCCAACAACGTCAAGGTGAATCTCTCTACGAAGCATGGACCCGATTCAAGGACTTACTTCATAAAGTCCCTCATCACGGCATTGATCTTTGGCTCCAAGTCCAAATTTTTTATGATCATGTCAACTTTCCCACTAAGCGATCCATTGACCAAGCGGCCGGTGGAAAACTTAGTGATCTCACCGCAGAAGAATCATGGGAAATAATAGAGGACCTCGCCCTCTATGACAACGAAAGTTGGGATGACCCCCGTGAGCTGCCCAAAACCGTCAAGGCAATCTCCTTGCCTCCTCCCGACCGTAGGATGGTCGAACTTGAAGATCAAGTTAAATTCCTCATGAGCTCCTACAAAAATCCTAAGTCCTCACAACAAGTGAATCAAATCACTCTACCTTGTGAGTTATGCAGTGGTCCCCATGACACTCGTGATTGCACAAGGCTCTCCGAACAAGCTTTTGCGGACTACGCCTCCATACGTACCGACGGAGCGGGAGAGAAGTGGTACACTTTCAAACCCGAACAAAACAACTTAGGAAACTCATACAACCCCTCATGGAGAAATCACCCTAATCTTAAGTGGAACCAAAACTCAAGCACACCCCAAAGCTCATCTAGTTCGCCTAATAGGTTCAATTCTTCTAATACCGGGAACCCTACTAATCTTGAGGCAATTGCATCTAGATTTTTGTCATCTCAAGAAACTCGATTGAATAAGCTTGAAGCCGATTTTAAGCAAAAACAAAGCGAGATGACAACCAAGCTTGATGCCCTCTTAAAAGCCTTCAATGAGCGGGAAGTTGGAGCACTCCCAAGTGATACCATAAAGAACCCAAAAGTGAATTCGATTGCATCGACTTCATGTTCTCGTTCACCATGGGAGAATGCACACCCATGCCCCTCTCATCCAACGATTCACTCGGTAAATGCTATCAAAAAGGGTTCCAAGCCATCCAAGAGATACCAAGGCCCGGCACCTTTGGAAAAGCCTACTCTTGAGAAACCCGTCAGCCAAGAATCCAAACCTAGTTTAGAGGAGGAGTACAAGGAACTCCATCAAGAAAAACCGATTCTTGAAGTCTTAGCTCATGCACCTTATTATAATGCTTTAAAAGAAAAATATGAGTTAGAACTTAGGCTTGGAAAACATGGTTCCGCCTTTGTGCGAAACAACTTACCTAAGAAGTTAGACGATCCCGGGCTATTCACCCTTTCGTGTAGACTTGGGACTTCCAAGCCACTCGATGCTCTAGCCGATTTAGGATCATGCATCAATCTCGTTCCGTTGTCCCTTCATAGAAGCCTCAACCTAGGTAAAATTGAACCAACGGAAACTATCTTAGGTCTAGCGGACGGTAGTATAGCACGTCCGGTAGGAATAATAAAGGACATGGTAGTACATGTTGGAGAGTTGACTCTTTTGGCCGACTTTCATGTACTAGACATGAATAAGGACCCGACATGCCCATTACTAGTTGGAAGAGGATTTTTAGCTACCGCTAGTGCCATCATCGATTGTAAGATGTCCAAAATAGTGGTAGGAGAGGGGAGTGCTAGATCCGTTTACGATGTTAAAAAGCATACATACTATAAGGATGAGGAAATCCCACAAGAGATAGGGTTGGATAGAGAGCCTTCTCGATATGGACCTTGGATTGATAAGAACATCATAGGCCCCCAAAGGCCTTTTTACCTAGATAAGGCCTTTGCTAGTGCAGCAACTTTCCAAGAACAAGAAATGGCTAGGGACATAGAAGTGAACCCGTTCGAGGACGCCTTAATATTTAGGAAGATGACCGAGTTCTTAGGGAGCTTGCCCGTTAACCTTGTCATGAATAAGTGGATAGTTGAGAAATCCGAACACATGTGGAATTGGAATAGACCGCCTAGTGATGGTAATGGAAGGTGGCACATTAGGATACAAATCTATGATCCCGATGGTGAGATGTTTGAAAAGGCATATTTAACCGAACGTACTACTAGGAACTTGAATGATAAGTTTGATCCTTACGACATTGTTGAGGATAGACTTACGTATATTGGTACGTAGGAGCACGACTACGAGTCTAGCTACAAGACTCTTTAATAAAGAAAAGCGCTTCCTGGGAGGCAACCCATGCTTAATTGTTTGCTTGTTAGTGTCATATATCTTTTATTAATTGTTTATCCTCATGTTTAAATTTGTGAAAATGCTTTATTTTGTTTTTAACCTCGTCTTAATTGCATATAAAGGTATTTTACATAAGGGATAAGTGTAGGGAGGATTACACACGTTTTCAAAACAAACGTAAACATGAGAATAACAATTAATTAAAAGATATTTATGTTTGTTTGTTCGAGTCAAATGCTTGTATCGAGTCATAATGGATGTTTTGCAGAAATTTTTCCAGATTCTAAAGATGTAAATTTTCCAGAATTTTTTTCCAGAAAATCGCAGACCAGTTTTTGTCAGGATAACCTGACGGCGTCAGGATTGCAACCTGACGGCGTCAGGAAGGAGTAAAAACATCAGATTACTTTTTCTCGTTTTCTGAGCTACTTATAAATTTTTGGAATTTTCCAGGTCTTAATTTTCTTAGAAATTCTGTAAACACCCATTCCACAAGCATTATATCTTAGTTTAAATCGAGTCTTATATATATTATTACCGCCGATTTTACGCGAAGGTTTCGTTTGTTCTCTTCAAGTGTGCAGGTTTAGTTTGTCAAGAAGAAGTTACATAAGATTGGAAGAAGCTTTTCACGCAATAATTCTTCTTGGAAAAGAGTTTAACCACCACTTTACACGGATCCTACCGAGCTAATCAGGGGAGTATTAGTTTCTTTCGTTTTTAATTACCTTCTTTTATCATAACTTTGATACTTTCGGGGAACATTGGGGACAATGTTCAGTTTAAGTGTAGGGAGGGAAAATAAAACGGGAACTTTGAAACTATGCTTATCCTTGATTATTTGTTTCGTCCAATTGTGATTGTGTAATAAACCATGAGAAAATGTCGGTTAGGGTAATTTTGGCACCAAATTTAAAATTTTTCATGACATATAGGAGTAGGCCATTAGTCTTAACAAAAGCGTCTCACGGATAGGAAGTTGCATGACTAGCACAAAAACCCTTTACCACCCAAATTCCACCCAAAATGTGAGGATCGCCCTTAGATTAGTAGGAATTAAAGCATTCATCTTTAATGCTTAGAGTGTGAACCGGTAGTATAATAGATTCTAGAACTTGTTTTGTGATGCATTCCGAGATCGCAAGTGAGGCTACACTTGTGTAGTTAGGAATAACTAAATGATAAGAGGCATTAGGATAACCCTTGTTTGATACCTGTAATATAATTACTTCTTCCACTTTGGTTGAGTAATTCCCCCACACCCTTTGCGTTGTACTCATCTTTAGTACACGATACCCCTAGTTAACCCCTCAGAGCCTATCCTTTTCGCGGTTCTCGTGATATTTCGTTTTTCCCGGAATATCAATGAAGAGCATTGTTTACACCCCACCCCCAAATATACACTCAAATCGCCTTAGCCTACCCCTTATGCACTCACTTTTAGTGCAAATGTTTGTTATCACCCCAAACCCTTAGTTCAATTATCTAGTTGTTTGCATAAGTTGCTAAGTCGAGTCATATCCTTTGTATACAGTTTTGGGATGATTGGGATTCATGGGAAAAGTTAAAGTTTATGAAATGACGGGAAGGGAACGTTAAATTCAAATTCCCTTTGTTTGCGTAATAATGTACCCCAAGTGTTTTAATCTTTTCAAATAGGGTCAAATTAGTGTTAGAGTAATAAAAACTCAAGTGTAGGGATGTGCTCATAAATCCCTAGTATTTTGATGTTATCGTAGAGGATGGTAGAGTAAAAGTGTATGTAAAAAAAAAAAAAAAAAAATCGAAAAAAAATAGAAAAAGAGAAAAAAAAATAGAGTGATTAAAAAAAAAACAAAAAAACAACATACGGGCTACCATCCTACATCTATCCTTTAAATTTATGTTTATTTATTTCAGTTATCTAGAGTTTTGAGTGTCGAGTCTTGGCTTAGCAACGCCATTCTTCATATGCATTTAACAGAGAGATTTTTGACTTACCACCACTAAATAACCTATCCCACCAAACCCTTATTTCCCTACCGTAAGCCTACAACCCTTTAAAAGACCTCTTTGATAGTCTTTCCTAGGTGCTTACGCCAAAGCGATGGAGGTTTGATCTATTCTCAAGCCTATGGTAATCTATGTACTAGGACCGGTTAATGAGTGTTTATCTTCCATTTCCTATTTTGTTATGTTTCATATATACACCCGAGAGAGATGTGAGTATCCAAACACCCCATGTGAGGTGCTAGTATGTAATTTCCGTGCTTGTTATGACTTTTGTGGGGCTTATATGTGTTGTGGACCGTTTTGAATTAATGCTTCATGACCCCTAACTTATAAATTAATTGGCTAAAAGCACATTTGCTTGAGGACAAGCAAATAACAAGTGAAGGGATATTTGATAAGGTTTTAAAAGATACCATTTTGAGGGGTCGTTTAAGTCCTTATTTGATCACTTTTGTATCCGTTATT
The DNA here is from genome assembly GCA_019973895.1 of Chrysanthemum seticuspe. Taxonomy (NCBI): domain Eukaryota; kingdom Viridiplantae; phylum Streptophyta; class Magnoliopsida; order Asterales; family Asteraceae; genus Chrysanthemum; species Chrysanthemum seticuspe. The sequence goes on along the minus strand of BPTQ01000004.1, from coordinate 197,909,048 downwards.
GCTTAATATCGTTCCTTTTCACTTTTTAGGTCTCGTGAAGGCAAAATGCTGGAATGGCACTTATTTGGACGGAAAGGCGCGAATATATGAAGAAAATGGCCAAAGTCGAAATCAAGGCACTCACAGTTGCTGAAGTTAGAAGGCGACGGCGTCAGGTGCTATTGGTGACGCCGTCCCAAAATTATTGTGACGGGACAGAACTCAAAACTCGTATTTTCAAGAGACGGCGTCCAGTGGTGAAAGAGTAGGCCGTCGCTACTCAGACGGCCTAGATGCAATCCAGACGACGTCAGAAGCTGAAGAGGACGGCGTCACGGTCATAAGGTGACGCCGTCGCAAGGTTAACGTGGCCAAGACGAAACCCTAATGGCGGCGACATGACGGCGTCACTAAACATAAGGTGACGCCGTCGCAATTGTAATCTTATATATAGAATCCGAATTTTTCAGTCTTTGTGTGGAGAGTCTTTGGAGTAAAAACCTAAAACCGAACCTAAGGTGTCTTGTACAGTATTTTAGGGTTTTTTAACCCTATCTTACATCAAGATAAGTCTTTGCTTCATTAATTCAATTATGTCTTTTATTATTTGTGTGTATGCTTGCATGTTCTCCATGTCCGGCTAATTTATTTTTGTGTTTGCTTAGGAAGTATGAAACTTAATTATTGAATATTGATTGGTTGTTTCTTATCTTAGTTGATTTATGATCTAGTAATGCGATAGGTCATCCGTTGTGCACTTAATGCTTGATTCATCTTTGTGAACCTTAGAGTATAATTACCTGAGTGATTGTAGGCTAAACCATCCGAAGAGCGCCTTAGAGTAGGATTCTATAATCTCTAGTGGGTTTGTAGACAAGACCCTTTGGTAAGTTCAAAGAGTTAGGGAGAAACGCATACCCTACAACTTTAGACACACAACGCAACTAGGAATAAGACGTGACACTCAACCATCAATAGGAGATAATTAAGGAGTAATACAAACTAAGTAAACACATCTTTAAACTATCATACGAGCACACATTAATTAGACATAGACTCCCACAACCTTAGTTTAGATAATTAGATAATAGTAGAGTAATCGGTAGAAATACCAACCCCCCCAAATCCAATACCCGAGATTCGTACCTTTCCATTTTCATAAAATATAAAAAGATAAAAAAATAATCTTCCTCAACCTTAACCTTAGCGTAGTAACTCCCTACTAGCATTCCTATTCCCCTAGAGAACGATATCAATACCCGTGGCTTACCCTAATTACTACACTACAACGATTAGGTTCACTGCCTAGGGTGTTATAAAACTTGCTCGAAGAAAAGGAAGTTCCTTTGACCCCGAACGACGCGTGTAGCGTTATCAAGTTTTTGGCGCCGCTGCTGGGGAATAGAATAGCTAGTTAGTAGTCCACCTCGTTTAGGTTTCTTTGCTTGATTCCTATCAAGTAAACTTTTTTCTCATTTTTAGATTTCTCTTAGTCTATCCCCCTTCTTCGTAACCTTTGTTCGTAACCCCATCACTTTTCATCATGGAAGGTGATAACCCACTACCATTCATCAACATACCACCAAATGACCCGCCAAGAGCCCGTACTCTTGGTGAATACTCAAGACCAAGCCACTTAGGCAATAGGAACACCATTGAGCTTCCCGACCAAGCCCAAACTACGGCCCTGCGATCCGACACCATCCGGTTGGTGCAAAACGGATGTGAATTCCATGGACTTCGTTCCGAAGATCCAAATCAGCATCTGAGGGATTTCCTCAAAATCGTCGATTCCATCGACCTTGATGCTACTACTCGGGAGACCACGCGCCTGCGTCTCTTCCAATTCTCTCTACGGGACCAAGCTAGTAATTGGCTTGAGCGACTTCCCGCCGGCTCCATCTCAAGTTGGGATGATCTTACTTCTCGCTTCCTTGCTCAATTTTTCCCACCGGGGAGAACCACTAAGCTTAGGAATGACATCTTGATGTTCCAACAACGTCAAGGTGAATCTCTCTACGAAGCATGGACCCGATTCAAGGACTTACTTCATAAAGTCCCTCATCACGGCATTGATCTTTGGCTCCAAGTCCAAATCTTTTATGATCATGTCAACTTTCCCGCTAAGCGATCCATTGACCAAGCGGCCGGTGGAAAACTTAGTGATCTCACCGCAGAAGAATCATGGGAAATAATAGAGGACCTCGCCCTCTATGACAACGAAAGTTGGGATGACCCCCGTGAGCTGCCCAAAACCGTCAAGGCAATCTCCTTGCCTCCTCCCGACCGTAGGATGGTCGAACTTGAAGATCAAGTTAAATTCCTCATGAGCTCCTACAAAAATCCTAAGTCCTCACAACAAGTGAATCAAATCACTCTACCTTGTGAGTTATGCAGTGGTCCCCATGACACTCGTGATTGCACAAGGCTCTCCGAACAAGCTTTTGCGGACTGTGTATCCTCCCAATACACCAATGCATTTAGTTCCTAGAACTATTGCCACTAAGAGCAAGACCTTAATCAGTCAATACGTGATCTTTCAATTATTTGTTGATTTTGAGAAAACTTGTAAGAAAAGAATCACACCCACTGGGATAACTGAAGGGGAAAGGGGTTTTGAACAAATAAAAGAATGTTATTTAACTGAAGTCATGCCTTTCTTTAAACAATTAAAAGATCAATTTGAGAGTCTTAAAAAGGGGATGGATACAGATATTAAAGGGATGGAAAAAGAATTTGATGCAATGATAATTGAAGTTAGTGACTATGAGCGGGCATTAAAATATAATAAAATTGAGAGGAAGAACTTGCATACCTTAAATGAGAATCTGATCTCTGAATGTATCTCTCAAGATGTGTTTTATACTGCTACTAATTGCTCTATTACTGCTTCTCAATTTCATGAATTATCTGTTGCGTTGAAAGTCTCCCATGATCATGTCATTGAACTTGAAATCAAAAACTCTAAACTAAGTGATAAAATTGAACAGGATGATCACGATAATTTGGTAAAACATTTTTCTAAGCTAGAAGTTGAACATTTTGACTTGCAACTAAAATATCAACATCTTAAAGAAAATGTTAAAACCTCAAACATCAAGATATCCTCGGATGTTCCAGAGTTTGATGCAGTTTTTGAACTAAACAAACGTGACGAACAGATTCAAGCTCACTGTAACACGATCAGAAAGTTGAAAGCCCAAATCTCTCAATTAAAGGGTGAAAAGAACAATATGACTGGCTCCCAAATGCCTCCTCCTTTAGATTCTCGGAATTCTCAAAATTTTCATCCTCAAAACTTGGTTAATGCCTTACAAAAGGAAAATGAGAGTTTTCTAGAAGAAAATGAAAAGGTTAAACATCATTTCAATGAGTTATTTGAGTCAATTAAAGTCACTCGTAACAAAAATAACGAAAACATATCCTCGTTGCAAAAGGAAATTGAGAATCTTAAGAGTCAGGTAAAAGGGAAAATGCCAATGACCAATGGGGAGAATGGTGCTTCAAAGGGGCATGTCTGTAATAAATATGCTTTGTCTGTGAAATATGTTCCTCCTCATCTTAGGAATAACAAACTGGCAATTCAAACATATTTCTCATATCTTAAGGACAGCCTAGAATGTCTCCGTGAGATTGTAGAAGAGGATAAGTTAGAGAAACCACTTGATAATGCAATTGGTCATGCATGCTTATATGCCAAACGATCTCAAGAACTTCTAGAATGCTTAATTAAAATATGCCCTAAATCCTTTGTAAGATATAAACTTTCACATACACATCATAATATTAACACAATGAGCACATAGATGGTTTTAGAGAGAGAAAGAGTGGGACATTCTAGTGAGAGAAACTTGTGGAATATTAGATTATCCCAAGGAACATCCAACCCTCTACCTTGGGAGGTAGAGGGTATTTATAGGTTACAAACTAAACGACCTCCTGACGGCCTGTGGATCAGGGACACAGTGGGTAAAGACCCGTCCTTCCTCCACGGTGTTGCACTAGACTATTTTATGCTACTGACTAACTACAAAACAACATAAATAAGTAACTAACGATTAGTCTACGAGCTAACTTAAGCTAGATGATAGTTGGGGTGACCGACTCTTCAATATAGGAATTTTCTAATTCCTAACAATCTCCCCCTAAGGGAGGTCACCCCATGTTTTACATTACAAATCCTAGCATTCTATTCTTGACTTTGTTCTTGAGCTCGTAGACAAAACAACTTCAACATAGCAATCTTTGTGCCTAAGTAGTACAACTTCAAAGTCTGCACAGATTTGTACTTTAAGAGGAGGTCATTAATGATCAATGAGTTAATAAATAGGAGCCATCTTTTGAGATCATCAGCTATCATCAATCTCTGAGACATCCTTTGTGGTGTTGGAATTATGTGATGTTGTGACTTTAGGACCGACATGCTCACATTCTGGATCATGATATCTTCTCATCAGAGTAGCGGAAGCTTTAGTTGATTCATGATATTGGCAGCAGCGTAGCAGAAGCTTGGTGTGAAAATATCAGAGTCATTGATGCACTAATCATGATTTCTTTGAGTTGAATGTATTAAGTGAGCATGCGGCTATGGATTGACCGCTCCATTCTGATCAGCTGCAAACGTCGGGTGTACCTGCATACAACAGTTAGCAATAAATCGCACGAAAGTGTCTTTGATCACTTTCGTTGAATTGAGGTACACGGCCCACGGTTCCCCGTTGATCAGTACAAGTACTGCCTGTGATCAGGTAGGATTCCTAAGAATCTCCTTGACAGGGTTTCGCAGCTGTTCTCAAACCGGAACGTCTCAAAGAAGACAACACGGAGTGAGTGAACCAGCGAATTTTAAGTCCACTGATTGATGAAAAGAGATTTGAAAAACAATCGTGTATTGCTCAATAGAAATTGTTTTTGCAATACAACGAAGGTTTTATTGAAAATCAATTATCAATCATAAAAATACCTTTTGGTTTGAAAAATGAGTACACGGTCGATGTGCTAAAGAAAAGAGTTTGTTAAGCACAAAGACCGGTTTTTCAAAGGTATCCGTCAATCCATAACCTGAACCAGGATTGATTCAAGAGATTAAATCGCCCCATTGTTTCTGTTCAGTTGTCACATGGTTGATCTATATAATAGATCTCACATGCCACCTACCAGGAGCTTGTTTGATGTTGGCTCCAGAAGGCTTTCCATCTTCATTGTGAATATGTAAACACATCACTCAGATGTTCTGGCAATACCACAAGGATAATGCGTAGGACTCAAGATATAATCTCTCTTTCCACATTGTGTGAAACAGAGAGTCTTCATTGAAAGTGTCCTAATGAGATTTATTGATGATCTCGTGGCTCTAGACTCAATTTGTGCATATTTGGATCCTGTGTCGGAGACTAGGGAGAGGGTCTCCTACTTCAATATCAACCATCTCTAAGAGACAGTCGATAGATTATGTTGGTTCCCCGTGAGAATGAAACAAGCCCTTTTAAGAGGAACTTGAGTGGTTTGGAAAGGTGAAGTGCAGTGCGTCACTGGGTCCATGACGTCTTGTCTTCAATACCGATGTTACCATCAGTAGCATATGAAGTGAACCCGGTTTCTGCCCTAAGGTTGAATAAATGGAGGGCTATTTGTTTTCACCCTTTTCTCATTCAATTCTTTTTAATTCTTCAACCCCTTCAGTGCTTACCGAGACTTCATAGCTAGAACCTTGTTGGGTTTATTCCAGTACTAGCTCAGTGTTAGTTTTCACTCTTCCCATATCTCATTTTTCTCCTTTTTATCATCATACCTAAGGACTTCTACACTAACTAGTGGATTGTCCCTGGGTAGATCCCTCCGGTTCTGGCGGATCATGGGAACACATACCTAACCTTATCATCCTTATATCACCGTACATAAAGTAAAGTTGGTCGGTCTATTTGGTATTGTTCGTCTGCCATTGGATCCAATTGAAAACCATTTGAAAATTAATTCAGATACTTGTGATATATTATCAAAGCATTTTGTACCTGAATTGTTTTTGATATTTTTAGAACGAGAACTCCCCCTCAACATGTGCATCAAGTATTTGAGAATGTTTAGCACACGGAGGCAAGAGAAAGAATTATCTTCTTTGATTACCATTTTCTAAAAGATATCAACATCACTTCCCACATCAAATCAAGTAGATATAGCATTTCCGGGAAGGATGAGGTTTCCATAACTTTGCTCCCCCTCAATATGTGCCTCGAGGTTTGAAAAGAGTTTTGCACATACTAGAGGGAACCCTTTATCATCAAAGGATTAGAAGCCATATGATCAAGGTACCTTAAAAGCATTTAAAGTTGAATTTTGCAGAGATTTAAGTGTTGGGTACCCTGATGACTTGAATTTGCAAAGAGAGTTCTCCCCCTTAAAATATGCTTCGAGATTTGAAAATTGTTTAGCACATATAAGAGAAGTTTGCACAAAAATTGGTCATCTTATCTTTTAACATCTTTCATATTTATATCACATTTTCTCCCCCGATCAAAAATCTTAAATCCTTTGAGATTTTGGATCTCAAGTGATTTAAATATGTATGAGGTAAAATATTTGTAGGAGAAAAATGTGTCCGATTTTATATGATCAAAAATGGACAACACTGATGTTTCCCCCTTTTTTAAAAGGGGAAACCATAGTACAAATCCTAGCACTATTACATGTATTACAGCTGTTCATAGTTATTATACCACATATTACACATAGTTAAAGACACGCCATAAACAGTAACCCGAAGAAGTCATCATTCTGTTTTCTGAAGAAGTTTGTAGTGACCATCACGAAGCCTTCCACCAACAAAACTTTCAAGGCTGCGGAAGATCCTTCGTGTCTTGAGTCTGCGTCTGATTGCAGCAATGAATTGTTCACATCTCTTCACGTCATCATCAGTCCAAAAAATAGTTTTAACCCATGATTTCATATCAAGTTTGGCTTCTTTCACTCTGGTGTCAAGTTCTTCTTCGACCAATTTGAGCGTACCATCACTAAACTTGTAGAGTTCACATAGACGCATAAGCATACGAGATCCATATCTGTCGGAGAAGATGACAGCTCTAGGGGTGTCAAGGACTTTGTATTCTCGATGAAATTCATGCCCAGTTGCATTCCATTGAGGACTTGTAAGGTTGATCCTGGTTTGATAGCTTTCAATGCCAAGCTGAAAGTCCTCAACTCGTTTTCGAATGACTAAGCCCCTGATCCAAAGAGTGACAGCTGCAGAGAGGGCCTTTTTCTCACGAACAGGTAAGTGCTCAAGGTGTCCTTGAAGATTTAAGAGATAGAGATCTTCGAAATCATTTGGCAGAAGATGTTTGAAGTCGTTTTCTTCAATAGTATACACTTTGAAGTCAGCTCTTTTAAGGACAATCTTCTTCAAGTACTCATATCCATAGATAGGGAAGATCTCTACACTAACAACACTTAAGATTTGCAGCTTTGATCTGACATC